>OX381705.1:13099069-14339218 GCA_947462335.1 Harmothoe impar | reverse complement strand
GGCCATTTTGAATTTAAGTTTGTCATTTTGACAATTATCTGTATAGGTTATACTTTCGGCTAACTGGTCCAGCTAGGAATGGATGGCTCGGCCCTGGAGTCTGTAGGATACTCATAGGTCCCTGTGAGTTATGCACAGGTGTGGCTCCAGAGGGGTCAAAAGGGACCTGGCGACCTGGGCTGTTTTGGAGGCAACCTTCGACCTAATGCAATAATAAAAGTGACCTGGCGACCTTTAGACAAAATTGACAATACTTAAGGGGGTCCAAAAAAGCGACTTTGTGACCTGGACCCCTAAATTTCGGCGACTTTCCGACCTCAGGGGGAACCCCTCTCTGTAGCCCAGTGTACATATGTGCACGATGCTCCTCCAGGATTTAACCCCCCCCCCCCCCACCCACACACCCACCCACCTGCACACCCACTCACCCACCCATACACCCACCCATACACCCACCCATCCATCCATACACCCACCCACCCCCCCACACATCCCCACACACCGACCCCCCCCCCCCCCACCCCACGATGCTCCTGCAGGACCCCCCCCCCCCCCTTACCCCCCCCCCCCCCCCCACACACACACACACACGCACACACAGCCTCTACTACTACTAGCCAGTCAGCTGAGTTTACACCTCAGTATTAAGGTACACAGGAGGAGGGGAGCATGGACAGGACACCCACAGGCCACCACCACATGGAGAAGGAGGATCCCATAGACATTACTACTACTACTACTACTACTACTACTACTACTACTACTACTACCAGTAGCACAGTAGTTAATGGAGGTAACACAATGGTTGATGGAGGCTTGCAGGCAGTAGGCAGGGAGCAGAGTGTCAGCAACACTAACAGCAACAGCAACAACAGCAGCAGCAGCAGCAAACCAGCTCTACCAGCTGAGCTGCATTCACACGTGGTGGACCGGGCTGCTGCAGATGGTGCAGCAGATGCTGTCAGAACAGATGCTGTCAGAGAAGATGCTGTCAGAGCAGATGCTGCTGAAGCAGATGTCAGAGTTGATGGTAGAGCAGATGGACAGGGACAGGGTGGAGTAGCTCATACCCTGGGTGCCTTCAGGAAGGAGTTAACCTATCTAGCACATCTAGGCTGGCCTGTGGTGAGTTATCCTTTCATGTTCAGCCCCTTAAGGACGCATATTGCTAAAAGATGACATTTGTCGTTATGGTACACCAATCCAGGCCCGGCGATCAACTCGCCGATGCTACATCAGTGCATCATGCCGATCCTTCAGAAGTATCTCAGCTCCATAGGGTCGGCATTATGCTTAGATTATGCAGCATTGGTAAGTTACTTGCCAGGGCTGCATTCATGCATCATGACGACCAAGACTTAATGAAAAATTGCACTATGGCGTCCTCAAAGGAGGTATACTAAGTAAATACATATGGCCTCTATTGATAAGTCACATTTCCCACATTATAGTTTCTCTTAAATATAAATGCAAAATCGACATACATCCATAATAGAAGCTTACCTGATCAGAGCTTTCCCGGTGGAGTTTAAAGGCTCTAATGGAATGATTTCATTTGGCATGGATCAGAAAACATGAATATAATCTAGTGTACACGTTTAGTTAATGACTATGGTATTAGTGTACATGGGCAGTATAATACTGTTGGCTTACAGTATAGAGGAGATATTTCTAGTGTCACTATTTACAGTGTAGGCCTAGGGCGCTTGAAATGTTAACTTCAACCCTGGGTGACAATGTTCACATGGTTTGCTATTCATGTTTTTTTTTTTTCTTTTTTCCCCTTTATTTACATTGCAATTACATAGGTCCAACCCTGTTCCTGAAATGCAGCTTATGTGCATCATTATTTGAGATGTAATTCATAATAACAGTCGATGGGCTCTAAGGACGGATGTCACTAAAAGATGACATTTGTCGTCATGATGCACCAATGCAGCATTGGTGTCACCCTTTTGCATATTCTCCACTAAGATCAATGAGCATTAGTATTGTTTACACAAAGTACTTTTGTGAGCTGAACAAACAGTTGTCAATGTTGATTGAATGTTGATCCAATGTTGATTCAATGTTGATTCAGCATTGAATCGAATTTTGTGGCCACTGGTTTATAAAGGGTTAAAGACAAGTGAGGGTCACTCTAAGAATAACCTAATTCAAGGAAGATCTCCAAAGTTCATTTGTCACTAGACTTATTGAACAATGACCCATACTAGGAATTAAATTGTCAATAATAGCTTTTACACGAATACAATACAATGGTATAACGCCTTTCTACAATACATGCCTATGTAATCACTTGTATGGGTAGATAAAGGGAAAGATCCAGCCAATCTAACGGTCGGACATTTATAGTTTTTGGAGAAATGCTTCATGAATATGTACATTACTTTATAGACCGTGAGCCCATTTGATCTTCTATAGTGGTTCAGATTATTAGAGCAAAGTCGGAGGGAATAAGGGGGAATGGACCAGATAGGAGGTCAACTGTCAGCATTCTGACTCGTTATTAGGGAAATCTTTTTTTTTGTCCCACACATCGGATATACTCATTTTAGGACAGGTGCCATTCACAAAAAAAACAAAACCATTCACATAAAAAACAAAAAAAAATTCACAGAACCGTTATAGATCTGCCAGGTCCACATGTCAGCAGGTTGATGGAACAATGACCCATACTAGGAATTGATAAGGGCTCAGTTGTCAATAATGGTGGATATGACATGACAAGAAATAGACAAATGTGATACAAGATAGGCCTATATATTTATTTATAAAAGGGTTGGCCGTGCATTATAGCCTCAGAGAAGTCACCTGACCGTTCGTTGTAGTGTACGCTGTGCCGTTAAGCCTTTAACAAACATGAAAAACTTTTTAAAAAAACCATGAAAATTGTGAAATTTATCTATATGACAAGATTGTAATTCTAATATTGGATATTACCGATAATGATATTGTGATAGGGTGAGAGAGGGAGGGAAGGAGAGGGTTGAGTTAGAGCCATCTAGAAATAGGCGATGTGATAGATGTGAAAGGACAAATCAAAGACTGACTTCCAGATCAAAGTACTTCCACAAACAGGTACACAAAATCATTGCTGTTTGGGCTGCAGATGCGACAAGAACCCAAAGAAAGAATCCAGATTAATGGATTAGCGGGATCTTGCGTCCTCGCCTGAGGAGTGCCAGGGGGTGTGGCAGCGTGTAGATGACGACAGAGGAGTGTCAGGGGGTGGGGCAGGGTGTAGATGACGACAGAGGAGTGTCAGGAGGTGGGGCAGGGTGTAGATGACGACAGAGGAGTGTCAGGGGGTGGGGCAGGGTGTAGATGACGACAGAGGAGTGTCAGGGGGTGGGGCAGGGTGTAGATGACGACAGAGGAATGGCAGGGGGTGTGGCAGGGTGTAGATGACGACAGAGGAGTGTCAGGGGGTGTGGCAGGGTGTAGATGACGACAGAGGAGTGTCAGGGGGTGGGGCAGGGTGTAGATGACGACAGAGGAGTGTCATGGGGTGTGGCAGGGTGTAGATGACGACAGAGGTGTGGCAGGGGGTGTGGCAAGTTGCCACAGTAGATCTATAGTTTTCATCCACCAAGGGTGTTTTATTATACACTCGTTTCATCAGTGATAAACAGTAAATGGCGCTAGCCTTGACCTGGCCAGTTTGCCCTGGCTGCAGGGGCAGATCTGGTTACCCACTTTCCTGGTCAGCAAAGGGAGTTGAGAAAACCCCCACCCCACCTTGTGGTGACAGGACCAGACACTGGAGGAGGGATACTTACCCCAGACATAAGACTTTCAGGCCTGTGATGATAGATTAATACCATCCCCTGTGGTGGAGTAAGCTACATTTAATTAGCTTGGTGCCCCTTATAGGCCGTTTTTGTTTATGTTACCAGTCAACACCCACACCCATTAACCCCCTACTGCACCCCTCCTCTTGTCATGGTTTTAGCTTAAGCAGTTATAAGGACACTCATATTTATCATGATCTAAATCATTCTTGACATAAGATATTGTTTCAATATCAGAGGCCTATGTACACTATTTCTCCCTAGACATGAGACATTTCTAAGCCAGAGGAATATCATTGCTATATGATTATTGACATATTGTGAGTGGTGTCTCTGCCCCCATGTATAACCTATGGGGCCCAGGGGCAGGGTAAGGGTTAGCCCCTGTAACCAGCTGCTCTACAGGGGCGCCCCTTGTGGAACATGGCTGATGAAACAAGTGTATATAAGGAATTTAAAGGATCCCCTAGGCCTAGCTTATACCTCACTAACTACAAGACCCCATGCTCCATTATCCACAATATTATTTTTGGTCTATCCAATTAGACATACCTTTTACAATCAGCCTTATCTGCTCAGTAGAGACATAAATCGCTGGTGTACACAGCCGTAGGATGTGTAGGGAGCTCTGGTCCTTTGCTAATCTTTGCTAATCTAAAGCCAACACTAAGTAAACACAAACCTCTTCTAGGCCTAATAGGATCAAGGGAAACAGCCTAGAATACCACCAAAGTATGGGGTCTTAACTTAGGGGCAAGCTGATCTAGATAATAAATGCATCTGTTTACATTCACAAATGGGGCTATCTACCTTTCTGCACATGTATAATAATACATTTTAATATATTTATTTATTTATATGTGTGTGTGTGCGTGTGTGTGTATGTGTAGTAAGCGCTTATAAAACTATTCATCATCTCTAAAAATAACGAAAATTCATACACACTTAGATAAATTGTTTTATTGTGTTTTTACGTATCAAAAGTACTTCCTGATATGAGGCAATATGAAAATACACTATTCACATTTTATCTAATAAATGTTGTATGTATCTCTACCTTATCTCTCTTTTTTATCATTATTTCCATGCCAGGTGCTGACGCAATGCCTACATTACACTATAGGAACTGTGGCCATCATGTTTGCTGGACACAGGGGCAAGACGGAACTGGACGTTGTAGCTTTATCAACATCGGTAAGTGTCATGTTCAACGATGAATATCAACACTGTAAATCAAATTTTTGTTGTTCTGTAGGTACATGTGTGGTCCTGCACATGTATATCATGTGACCCACGTGTGTAATTCATTCGGCATTGTATTACCTGAGATCTCCCCTACCTCTGCATAAGAGACACAACCGTTCTGCATTTTCTTAGAATACACAAATGTACGCATGGTTTACATTTGATAATGTTCAAACCTATATTTTACTCTCCTCAGATCCTGAGTGCCACTGCTATTTCTGTAGCAAACGGGTTTTCTGGTTACTGCGACACTATATTTGCTCAGGTAATGTGAAACACCTCTATTGAATAGTGTGACAGTAGCCAATGCATGAATGCAATGTGGCCGTATTCAATGGGATAAAAAGAGTTTCTTTACTTAATTAAATGGGTTAACACCCAGAAATTAAACACCCAAGGACAACTCCACTACTACTGTATCTAGCATTCCTCACTATTGGGGATTGGGGCTCATCCTATGCAGTCTGCAGCTGTGAATGGTACAGACCCAGCGAGAATGATAGATATGGTACTGATGGTCTTGGCCTTTGTCTATTCAGTAAGAGTATAATTTGGGTCTTTTTCTACTTGAGAAGAATGTATTATGATACACAACCAATATATGGAAGTGGTGAAAGGCTACACTTTTTTCTATTATGGTGGTGAGCTTCACACATCTGTATACCAATGGACAATACAGAAGTAGTCTAAATAGTTTTAGATGACTTTTAAGGTTTATTTTCGTTGCAGGTGTATGGCAGCGATGAAAGAAAGACACTTGGGGCAGTTTTACAAAAATGTAGGTATCAAAGTCCTAAATCAACTCCTATAAATGTAATGGTATTTCTCTCCCTCTGGAGACTGGGATAATCTAGGCAGCTTACCATAGAGTATTTGCTAGATAAATCCATTTGTCAAATAGTGTCGTTTAAATTCACTTTTGTGATAAAACAACTATATCACCAGATAAGTACCCCACATAGCAAGTACATGAATTAATCTCTCTGTTAATTAGAATAAATTGCCCACAGTAAGAATCAGCCCCATTCCCTTCTCTACCACAGGGGAATGGTCATTTTTGAAAAACTTAGATGTAGATTTATAATTGCTTCGTTCATCAAATCCAATCCCTATTGTTAAATAATGACCACTCACTTGGGCTTTACCTACATTAAAACCTTTTTTTTTTCGGTATAAATATATGATGAACCACCAATACTATGAACTATCATAACACACAATGTACCATCTTATTTGCTTTAGTATCTGTTTTTTTTATGAGGAGTCAAGTACAAAGCTTTTCCTGATTAATATGTCCTCAGGTCTTCTAATCATCACCCTGGCTATCTGCCCAAGCCTGGCTGCCCAGGTCAACCTCCGACCTCTGCTACTATACATGGGACAAGACCACACTATAGCCAGGTATGTATTACCAGTCTATCCGAAAACCTGTCGGCCACCGGCTATAGCCGGCAAAAAGTCTCCCGGTCCGGCAGAAAAAGGGCTACTACAGGCCCAAACGGCTGACTGTATTCTAGAGATTGTTGCCTATATGCCATTTTTTACGGCTTGTAAATCGGACCATTATTAAGATTTTTACAGCATAAAACAGGAAGTGTGCATATTTTCTGTAATATTCTTCAATAATTTACATATTAAAATGGTTAATATAATTGCAACATAAAGTGGAAACCCTATTTATTATCATTGCCAGTACAAACATTTGCTTCATATTTCATTTTTAAATAGCAAGGTTGTACTCCAATATCCGGGCCTGCAAAAATTGAGCTGGGCCTGCAAAGAAAAAAATCTGCAGGACCGAATGTCCTGCATGGTAAAAAAGTTTTCGTATAGACTGCAATGTGTTACGTGGTAGGCAGATCCAGACTTGCTGACGAGGGTGTGGGGGCTACACTGGAAATTCATAGGTTTAAAGGGCTAGTCAGTACAGGCTGTCCTAGGTTGGTCATATTAGTGTTAGTCACAATGGCAAAATTATATTAAAAAATGACAGAGGGGTCAGTCAGTAGTAGCTAACCTAGGTTCATCATTGGTGTGTTGTATTCGTATACCACTAGTTGGTGCCACCTGTGATGACCACTCAGTGGCTCCTCCTGGAAATTAAAAGACTATAGTAGGTTGGTCAGTACTGACCAACCTGACAATAATAACTTACCTAGGTTGGTCATATAGGGAGCCAAAAAATGACTAACTAGGTTAGGCACTAGTGACTGAGAGATTGGTCATATAGGGAGCCTAGGAATATCAGTGTACCCTTGCTTGACCGAATGTGACGCAGAGCCCGGGGGAGATTTACCTCAACAACTCACAGAGTGTCATGTGACCAACCTAGGACCCAATCCTTTATTTGTGTGGAAAGCCACTCCCCTCCCACATTAGGTTTAATGCATAACTCCCTTGGTGACTTGTCACCACAGTACAGAGTTAGACAGTGAGGATTAAAATGGTTTCTCATTACCGCTCGCATCATAGAAATCATTTTTTTTCTCCTTTTTTGCTTATCATGATAAAAGTAAATGAATATATATTTGGTATCAAATTGATGCTAATAAATTCAGTAGTGTACTGGAATAGAAATAACCATTTCCCCACTTTTAAATATCACTAAATTCTTAACTACTAAAGTGGGAAATTTGGGATAGAAAAACATATATTACCCTATGCATTTTAGCCCATGAGTGAAAAAAGAAGTGAAAAAAAGCCTCCCTCATCATATTATTTAGGTGTAAGAAACCTTTTTGAGTGGCCTTATTATCAAATATAAAAAGTGCATGATACAAGAATATAGATTGTACAAAAAATTGATAGAACAAGTACTTATTGTGGTTTATTAACCTTATATAAAGGCAAATTTTTCCACCTAATTTTTTTTATTACTTATTATTCTTGATTTGGAGCCAATTGTAAACTCAGGAGTGATTGATGAATGTAAATACCTGTATCATGTTTAATCTGCTGACCAAAGATACATAGACAAATACCAACCCATTGATACTGTCACTGATGTATTTCACGAGTGGGGGCTGGGGCATATCCCATGAAGCGGGATGTGACGCAGCCCCCACAAGGGAAATACGTTAAGGACAAGATCAATGCAATTGGGATTTGTGTTCATTTCCTTTATTTGAAGTCATTTAATAAAACAAAGAAATTTCTTCTTGGGCCATTGAATACCGCCACATTGTATTCAATGAGGGGCATTGAATACGGCATAGTACATCTTTTATATCAAAAATATAAAAAGGGGTTCCATATAATGGGTGAATGTAACCTGACCTGAATTCATGTTTGGTGTCTCAATCTCTGGCTTGCTCATCCACTGACAGTTACTCAATCATTACTTGTAGGTTGACAGAGCAATACCTGATGATTCACATTCCAGGATCAATAGTAAGTAAATAAAAATTCATTTTCTGCACTTCTATGTTGACTTAAATATCCCCAATTTATTGATCTTGAATACAAATGTTTGATAACTCTGCTATCACTAAAGTTAGATAAACCTTTCATTTTTTGTTTGTTTTTTATTACAGGCTCTCTTCTTGTATATAGTGCTATCAAAGTATGTTCAGAATCAGGTAAGGCATTTACTTCCTCTGTACCTGAACTTTATTCATACCATTCTAATTAATATTAACCCTTTAATGACAGCGTAGTTCTGTAATATACTTTCCCATGGATATTAGCAGGGATTAGGTGTGTTTCAGCGGAAAATGTCCTCTTCTTTAGGTTCAAATATCTTTTATTGCCAATAGAATCCATACATCTGTGTTTTTATACATAATTGTTAACACTCAGCTGAACCAGTTGTGTGTGATATCATCCATAATGTGACCCTTATATGCAGGACGTATGTATCAGAAGTGTACGCTGTTACATGAATATACGATTGCCCTAGGGCACCAGTAAATTTACTGATATTAAACAGTGAGAGATAGGTGAGAAAGTTTATACATCAGTATGGGAAGCAATAAAGAAAGAAAGTTAATCATCCCCACTATATTAGTGTTGGGTTGATCTTCTGGTCCCCCTACTTCTATGGTATTTATATAGGGTATAACACTCATAAATGTACTCTTACAATGTATACACATGTTTTGGCCTGAACATTTGTCTCATGAGATCTGCCCTTCCTGTTGCACCTATAGAACAGGGAGATACCCATCCTGGTGATCGCCCTTTCTGCCAACGTTCTGAATGCTGCGCTGCATGCAGTTTTCCTCGTATGGCTCGAGGCTGGCATATGGTAGGTTATAACTCAAAGTTAAAGCTTGACCGTCATGGTTGAAGTGAGGCCAAAAGCACTTTTGGATATAGTTCAGTTTTCATTCACAAGAGGGCTGGGAGCTCAGCTCTTACAGGCACAAGATGGGGTGAATATGTTGTAGCTGGACAATGCTCATGGTCCCCTGTCCAAACACTGCTGCCCTCTGGTGGAACTGTTATTTTAGTCCATGTATGAAAAATGCTGAACTTATTCCCTGACGGCCCAGCTTTAACCTTGACAACCCATATATTGTAAAGGTAAATTTCGCTGGTATAAATTTTCAGGGATTTCCTGAAAAACACAATTTCATGTGTATTTAAATTGGCAGACATCCGGCATTTGGCACTGTAATTCAATATTGTACAAATATTCATGCTGGACAAATTTTCAGGGATTTTAAAATCTGTGAAAATATGTAGTGCGTGAAATGGAATATGTCTACAGTAGTGTTTTAATGTACGTGCTAAGTGTCATTGCTGGGGTATACTGGGGAATTTCAACAAAAGATAGTGACATGGAGGTGGGTTTTTTGAATCAGGTTCCACAAACCATGTCAGGTTACATGGTTTGCGATCATCACAAGGTAGAATCACTGCATCTAGCTAGTGCATAATCTGTGAATGTATGCTCTACTTTAATGGAGTGTAGTTCATTGATCTTTTCAGTTCGATTATATACACATATTTATTTATATATTAATACTTGCAGGTCTTCAGCCCTTTCACAGTCTCACAAGGTAGAATCACTGCATCTAGCTAGTGCAGAATCTGTGAATGTCTGCTCTACTTTAATGGAGTGTAGGTCATTGATCTTTTCAGTTCAATTATATACACATATTTATCTATATATTAATACTTGCAGGTCTTCAGCCCTTTCACAGTCCCTCAGCTATGTCTGTCTCATGGTGCTTACGATCATCTATATCTTTGTCTCAGGAATATATAAGGAAACATGGCAAGGTAAACTGACATATGGTTTCTGGATCAATACACTGAAAATCCATAAGTTGAAAGGGTTAGTCAGTACAGACTAACCTAGGTTGGTCATATGAGTGTTAGTCACAATGGCAAAGTTATATTCAAAAATGACCAAGGGGTCAGTCAGTAGTGGCTAACCTAGGTTCATCATTGGTATGTTGTATTTGTATACCACTAGTTGGTGCCACCTGTGATGACCACTCAGTGGCTCCCCCTGGAAATAAAAAGACTAAGGTGGGTTGATCAGTACTGACCAACCTAACAATAATAACTAATCTAGATTGGTCGTATAGGGAGCCAAAAAATGACCAACTAGGTTAGGCACTAGTGACTGAGAGATTGGTCTATAGGGAGCCTAGGAATATCACTGTACACCAAACTGACATATCTTTTCGATACAATCTTAAAATATTTAAAGTCAAGAGATTGATATGCATTTTAATATATGCTTGAATCTGTTTTAAAACAGTTCCTGTAACATTTCAAAAATTTATTTTACCAGGTTGGACAAATGAATGTTTCCTGAAATGGGGGCCATATTGCAAGCTCGGACTTTTTAGCTTGTTTCAGCATTGTATTGAGTTCTGGGCGTTTGAGTCAGGTATCATTCTAAGCGGTAAGTGGGTTTTATACATGTTGTCTCTTTGTACACATCTTTTTGTTTTACCCGATTAGCCACTAACTCTACCTACCCATGTCAACATTTGCATTTATATTTCATATTTATCAATTCAGTGATAATAGTGATAGGGGGTGCCACTGTATTCCAGGGGTAGACACTAACGCTGGCCCGGGAGCCAATGGCCCGTAATTTTGAGTGCGGGCCCGTAGTTTTCTACAGAAATACCTTCTCATGGGCCCGGGTGGCCCACTGAGAATTTTGCTAGATGTTTGAGGGGAATATACCTAACAGGTATAGGCATGTAATATGTCATTTGAAAGAGGAAAACGAGAGCAAATGAGCCTATTTGATTTCATCTTAACAGAGATAAATCAAGAAAATATTATGATTTTCTCTTTGAAAAAAGTGAATTTTGTTCCCGGGCCCACAGCTGAAATTGCGGGCCCATAGATTTCTGGGGATGTGGGCCCGGGTGGCCCACAGCTGAAAAAGTTAGTGTTTACCCCTGTATTCCATTAAAAAAAAGATAATGCAAGCTATTTCTTCATGATTGTCTAATCAAAGGCATGACCTAATGCCAGTAACCCTTCTACTGGTTGTAAATGTGCTAAAAAATACCTCATTGTTATAAAACATTATTGTATATATGCTCAAAGGTCAGAATTAATCAATTTTTTTGAAAGAAAAAGCGCTATAAGGTATTTTCCAAACATAACCCTTGGTTCCATCCATCCATGCAGGTATTCTGGGGAAGCAGATGATAGCAGCTCAGTCCATAGCCAACCAGTACATCCTCATACTGTATACGGTAAATAATTCAACTTTAGTACACATATGTGACTCGTTTTAAATAAATGGGTCAGAAATCGCATAAATAAAATGTTGCGATTGCTATGTTCATGTACAGCTCATCAAGAGCTTTCATTTGGTATGTGACATGTAGCATATCATATGTTTGAAAAATGTCTAAAACTCACTTTTTCAAAAATTCTATCTGACTGTGACTTTTAACCCATTTAGTTAAAATGGGTCCCATATTTGTATAACTCAATTGACCATGAGAAACGTATTCCAGGACTAGAATATCAGGCATTGCTGAAAGCTATGATGGCATATGCACTGTAAATAGTGAAACCGAAAGTATGCCCATGTACACTAATACAGTAGTATATACTGTAAATCTATAGTACCTGTATATTATACTGCTCAGCTACATTTACCTAGAACAATGTGTCATTTTATAAAGAATGCCATTTCTTATTATTAGTAAAGAATTATTAGTTAAGCACAGTCGTCTGACGGAAAGACTGTTGACTATATCCTATAGGTTGCGTGGGGCATCGGAATGACAAGTGGTATTCGTGTTGGACAACACCTGGGAGCCAACAACCCGAAAGCCGCCCGCTTCTCGGCCCGCGTCACACTAATTACTGCAGGTACAGAATTTAACCTCTTTGTACATATTCTACATATAAGTCCCGGTAGCTAACATAATTAAATAACATTATTATATTAATTATTGCAGTTGTCGAGAAGCGTATAATATAATTACCGGTAGCTATTATAATTCCATAGGTAATTAATTATTAATAATAATATGAGGAAGGATAGTGAACACAGGTTTGGAGGAATATAGGTGCCGGGCATGCACCGTACAATTAGCCCTCACTTTATTACTGAAGTATCATATTTATATACTGCAGTTTACAGAATCACTTTATGTGGGAATAATCAACACTACGCAGTGTGTCTCACAATAAATAACCATAAATAGTAACAATCAATAAATACAATCACAGATATCTCACAATTATTTTTAAATGGTTTGAGTAAATATCAAGTCGGGTAGGCTTCAGCGGCCCGGGTTCGATTCCCGGAGCAGGCGGTGACGATTTTCGTCACTCGCGCTTTTTTTCATTGACTTCGTTTTGGAGGTTAAAATACACTATTTTTCATTCAAACATAGCCTAAGCATTACAAAACACCCTATATTTACACGTACAATAGCTGATTTAGGCCCTAGCCCCCCATAAAATTTGGTTGAGGCTTTGAAACATGATCGATCGGCGAAAACTTGAGACGATAAAAATGTGCCCGCCCGGCTTGCGATCAGCTGATCGTTGACCCACATTAAGATAGATGCGATGACACTTTTTTTTCATTGGCTTCGTTTGGGGGTTAAAATACATTATTTTTAATGGAAACAAAGCCTAAGCACTACAAAACATCCCATATTTACACGTACAATAGCTGAATTAGGCCCTATCCCCCCAGAAAATTTGGTTGAGGGTTTCTAAGTCTAACATGATGGATCGGCGTAAAAATGTGCACGATCAACTTGCCTGTGTTTCAGCCCGCTGGTCTTGAACTTAAACTTGACCTAGATTTTTCGGGCGACGATATATTTTTCGGCGATAAAGGACGATTCATACTTTTATCGTGTTGTTTTTTAAGAAATTAATACGATAAAATGCAAAATAAGGCCTAATTTGTACAAATAAAGACGATGTAGGCGATCGAAGGGGGGGGGTACTATTTTTTGGCGGAGGCGCACAGACCGGAAGTGTGTATCGAGCAAGGTGTCATGGCGGCCTCGGGATGTGTTGCGAGATGAAACAGGTTAATAAAATGTCTTTTTCTCCTATAATACATGACATCTACATTTAAAAATAAACACAGGATCAGTTTAAGTTGTGTATTTGCCCTCCAGATTGGCCTCTCAAGGCCCCGCATTCCGTTTCAACCCTTATAAAGGGTTTCAACGGAATACGGGGCCTTTCGAGGCCAATCTGTCGGGCAAATACACAACTTAAACAAATCCTGTATACATATTCTATAAATATTCATAAATATTCTAACATTGAAATTTAATTTTTGGAAAATTCCTAAAAATTCGCCAAAAATCCTAAAATTTAAAAAACAGGTAGAGACAGCACAGGGGGTGTGTCTTCTACGGCTGGAGGTGGGCGACTGACGGCCGTTACGGCTATGTGGCCTTATATAGCGTTATAACAACAGAAAGAAGTATCTACGGCAGAGGCGTACAGCGCGCCACCTCCAGGGGGAATGGGGAACTACGGCTCGCGAACGACCGGAGAAAACTGCCACACCCACCTCTTGATTATACATGTATCACCGGGGTGATACACTCTATAAAAGTGCATTAAAATTTGATCCAATCAATATTTTAGGCCACTCAAAAAAGCTCAGTTGGTAGAGCAGCAGGTTACATAATCTGAGGGTCGTGGGTTTGAGTCCCGCATTCTCCAGACGATTTTTCCGCGACCGTTACACTTACTTTTTTACAACTTTAATCGGGGGTTAAATGTATAGGATGATGTATGTCTTCTTGTGATCAAAATTCACCTTCAAGTAATTGAGAATTTATGGATCTTTAAATAATCAGATCAGTGATGAGAAACCATTTAAATCTTTTGAGTGGCCTTCCTATAAAATCGTTTAAGTGCATATTTATTACAGTCACTGTTCACATGCATGGGCCGCAACTGACGCTATTTATAGCATTGCTGTGACCCACTTATCATAGTAGGAGGAGGGTGCGTCACTATGTGGCCCTACACTGGCGACCTGTGCATGGTTCTCTGTAATATTTTGCTCCCCTACAATGCTGTGGCTAATAATTTCATGTTTTGGCTCCCAGCTAAATTACTTATTATGAATAATTATGATTATGTGGCCTGTTAATGCATTTAATTACATGTACTTTTACCAGAATGAGATCCTCAAACCAGACAGGGGACCTCTAGTGACGCACTCTTATTCTAATACCCACCCAACCACCAAGACTGTGCTTGGAGATGAAGGTTCGCGCCCTTGTTCACATGTGATTTGATGGACCTCAATAATTTCAAGCCACACACAATCACCTTGCAAGTGATGTCATATATAGTGAATTGTATGCCTTTGCTCATGAATTATCATGAGACAATCTATATTCCAAAGATGATTAAAATTTCACGTTGAAATATTCAAGTGCTTAATTATAACTGCCAGTATGTGTTCACCTGTGATTGGGGGGACCTGAAACAAGTTCAAACTACAAACTTTCCTTCCAAGCATTGTCGAATTTACTACTCATTATTAGTAAATTCTACAATTCTATGCACTTTCTTATGACTCTGCAAGGCAATGTTCTGATATTGTCTCCTTCCAGAAATCATTTGCTGAGGCAATGTCTGATAATTCTATATGAAACCTGGTCATTACAGAGGATATTTGAAATTGTGCTTCTTACACTTTCAGGGATGACTGGTTTCTTCTTCTTCATCCTGGTCCTCTCCTTACGTTATAAGCTACCTCTGATATTCACTGATGAAAGGTAGGTTTAAAAAAATAGTTTTATCTACATAATCTCATGAAATACAGTGTAGGGGCTAGGGTTAGAGCTATAACATCGTGACGGGTTCTGTTGGGCGCTGTGTTGCGAGCTCGGTCCAAACCCTTCTGTCCGACGGCAGGTGGCAGCACCTGCTCCGGGCTTGGGGTACTGATAGAGTTCACTGTAGGCTTCCGGTCTGGGTGTGTGCACGCAGGCTGGTCGCCTATATATAGCCAGCGCCCGAGAGAACTCATAGGTTAGTACGGATACCTGAATCCTACTGGCTACATTGCTATTGGCTGTAAGGCCCACTGACCCGCTCCGAACTCTACAGGGAGTTTGTCTGTTTAGCTTTGTCTGTCTGATAAACAAACCTTTTTTGCAACCTGTACACTTTACTCGAACTGTGTTGACCTTGTTCTTTCCTTAGTAACTTATAACCAATATTAAGAGAACAAAGTCGAGTCTGTTACAGGTTTGTGAGTGTAGTTTATTTGGCTTATGGCTGTGTCTCACGACCTTGGGCCAATGTTTTCGTCTCTGACCGGGTGCCAGCTCTGACTGGGTGCCAGCTCAGACCAGGTGCCAGCTCTGACCGGCCTGAATAAAAACGGGTTATTTAGGGCAGATGATGATAGAATTTGGCTGAAAAGGTTAATGGATGTTATAACTCGTTAAACTGGTGATTAGTTGCCCATTTTTATCATCATCTGCCCTAAATAACCCAGAGCTGGCACCTGGTCAGAGCTGGCACCCGGTCAGAGCTGGCACCCGGTCAGAGACAAAAACACTGGCTCAAGGTCGTGAGACACAGCCTTATACTACTCGTGATTGTTTTGTACGCAATATATACACGGGTTATTTCTATTTCCTGCCAGCCAGCTGTGGCATATCCCTGCACACAAAATCTCAAGTAGATTGCATGCCATTCTTCAGTCATGACTCGTGATCCCTGAGAGAATTTGAGAACGTTTCTATAAGGTTTACTGGGCATTTTCTTGTGTCATATTCCTTGGAATTTCTTATTTATTTAGCGAGTGAAACTAGGCAAATACACAACGTTTCTGGAACGTTTCTGGACACTTTCTTGAATGAGTGAAACTTTGGAAATTCAAGTTATCATTCTACTTGTGCAATTTCTCAATATTTGCACGAGTAAAACTGGGGAAATACACGTGACCATTGAATATTCAGTGGAAATGTTCACTATTCTAGAGACCTTCCTGTGTCTACAGCTTGTGCGATTCCCGAGAAATAAGATATCAACTTATGCCCTTATTTTGAGTTCTGTTTCTCCTTAAAGACAAATTATGATTCATTATGTGATAAAAGCATGAGATTTGGTCCAGATATAGTGTGAAGTATGCTTTTCCATATCATTTTTTCAAGGTTGATTTTGACGACCCAAATTAGGTCAAATAGGATAATAGGACCTAGTGAGCTGGATGCTTTTGGTTTATGGGAACTGTTTGTATAGCCACTTATTGTTGATCTTAGGGAACTAGTTTAATATGCCCAATACATGCTCATCTTGCATTGGACAGAGAGCACTCTTGAGAGGTGTAAATGTTAATTATATATTTATTGCCACAAACCACAAGTACTGAATGATGTTTCTCAATATAATCTAAATGCCAAATAGTCTGTAGTGTTCATGGGGAATGCACAGTTATTATACTCTCATCTCAATACATGCTAAGTCCAAACACAGGTCCACACCAGTCTCCATAGTCATACAGAGTATCCAATGCAGTTAAGTCACACAGCAGTAGTCTCACAATCACTATCTCCATGTCGGTCCTTGTCAGTCTATAGGACAATAATCCAAGTTCCTCTCCTGTCATGGTGACCAGTGTTGCCTTTAGTCTCACAGAACAAAGTGACTACATCCCTCTCCTGAGTAGGAGGCTGACTGCCATTTTATAGTCCTTCAGGCAATAACTCTTCCTTCCGTATCCTGGAATGAGTAACTCTGGCTCCACATCCTGTTGTGAGTCAGTCAATAAGGGAAATCCCCATATGAGTCAGTCACCGAGTCATATCCTGGTATGAGTCAGTCCTCAGGGGAGATCCCACCATGAATCAGTGCTCAAGGCACATCCTGGTGTGAATCAGTCCCCCTGGTACATCCTGTTTCATGTGAATCCTAGAGTGGGAGTTCATCTAGTACATCCAGTACCATTACTCACAGGCTTACATTATGTTCTCTTAAATAGTTTCTTCCCTGTGCATTCCCATATCAATGACTTCAAGTATACAACACAGTAGTACACCTACGTATATTTAACCATTAATCTAAGTTGTGTGTGAGTGAGTATTCCTGCCACTCACACGACAACACACGCCCCGGTTTCTTCTAAAAATGGTTACAAAACCATTTTTGCTATTGCAAATTCATATGATGATTGTACTCTTTCTTTCTGATTCATCTACTTGGTGTTTACTTATTATTTCTCATACACCATTGTAGGAGTTGCTTTCCTGCTGCTTATTTCAGTTTCATTTCTCTAAGAATACATCAATTTCGGCTTAATTATGCCCCAGGTTCGAAACCTACTCCTTTGAAATTCAAACCTCTCATGGAATCAAGTTTAATACAACAATATCTGGCAGTGTCTAAGATTGGTGTCAATTTGTGAAATTCTGAATAATCAGGAGATATTACATTTGATATTCTTCCTCTCTGTTCGTTAGCATTTCTACTGGTTATCATATATCAATAGCTGTTTCCTTCTGTGTATATTTATCCCTTTTAAATCATTATCTATTAGTAAATTTAGTCCAATTTGGTGTTTTATTTTTTAAGATGTTCATACTGAATTCTACATAAATCTGCCACCTCTCTGTATTGTCAAGGATTCTTAAAGCAGTCTGTTATTTGTGTAATGTGTTGATTATTGCGTAACAATATATCAGTTTGAATTATCCCCAGTGTACTGTTATCTTCACCCTGTACCTAGCAATAGGCCAAAGGCCAAAGTAACATCTGTATAATGGAATCCATTTATTTCTTATGTTTATCTAATTTCTTTCTTGTTTATGCTTTTATTCAGATTGTTTATATTCTCCATCCATTTACCTGGGTCTATTTTAAAAGTCTTTTCTTGTGTGCATCATTCGATACACAGGAAGTCTTCAGTCTCTACTGCTGCCAGTAATTTTTGTACATTACTTTGCTTGAATAACAACTGTTTTCTGGTTTAAGTATTATCCCAATGCCAGTAGTCTCGTCTTACAACCTCTTACAATCTCTTTTTGCTTCCCCCAGCATGAATGGGTTATGGAAATGAGATGCCACTAGGCTCGGGCTTTTATTGCTCATAAAGTATCTTGCCCCACTCTAGCAATAAGGGTTTGAAAGGTTGCGTATTGCAGAATAGAGATTATTTCCTGCATGTCCCATCTACGGTGACTATACACCCCACATGACTGTACCCCTATAAATATGTTTGTACTCACTGAACCAGGTTTTGGGTTATAAGTTGGAATGTGTCATTCCTTCCTGGTAATCTGTGACCAACCCGGGTTGTGCTGGGTGGCCCTCTTTATTCCGCTGCCTGTTTATGGCCCATAAAGAATCATGCATTCTTCTGCTCTCAGCATAATGAAATTAGGGTGAGTCACAGATGATCCTCGGCCACTGAGCCTGCTATGTGCCACTACATTGCATCCCACCTACACAGATATTGTCATTTCTGGGTTTCCCCCATTGACATTGCACCCTGCTCTACAGATCCTATTTACATTCCTACACAATCACATGGGACACCCATCTTGGTTCATCCCACAGTAGCATGAACCCAGCAACATGTAGTGCTGCCTCTAGGATAGCAGTTCACTGATTTCCAAGCCTATAGGAATACTGTAGATAGACTATACAGAGAAAGCTGGGCCCACCAGTCACTCCATAAGTCACAGGTAATTTGTGCATTAGTGTACCATGGCTTATTATGATCATGTGTTAAACAACTCCCCTCTGGACACACCAAGTAATCACCTGTGTGTCATCAATACATATCTCTCATGGATTTAGTAGCTTTTTTCTTTGGTTGATTAACAAGTTTCTTTGTCTTTTTTAATTTTGATTTTCCTAAAGGAGAATTTTACAGCTATGTATTTCTTCTCTGTTTTATTGTTAAATTTTTCATCTATGGTTCATGTAAATACAATTCAGTTTATGGCAACTTTGTAAATTTGTATTTGATATCCCAAAAATGATTCATAATATCTGTTTTGGAATTGTTTCAGTCAAGATGTTTTTTACACTAAGCTTAAATCTACACTGTGCACACCACAAGGTGGTTGCTACCTTGTGTGTGCTGGCACCATGAACACTTGTAGAGTTTGATATATATGATCATGGGTTTACCTTTCAATCTGAATGAATTTGATATATTCCAACAATTGGTAATTTATGCATGGGCTTTAAGTGAGGATGGTTGTTTTTGTTTTATATTACCCCACAAACTATCGCTCCAACACAGTGACTCAGTCATATATTTAACTGTTTTGTGGGTTAAATCTCTGGGATTTGTTCACCCTTTAATGTTCTATCAAGACTGTTCTAGAATTGACAGAACATTGCTCTGCCGACACTCTGTGGAGTCGTCAGTAATTGGATTGACCATCATTGGGTCCTCCATGCCGCTTAGTCTGGCCATGACCGTTTCAGCTTATTGTAAGCATTTGCTTCTTTATTTGTGTGTTTTAACATCCCGCTGTACTTGCAGGGGAGACTTTTATCTGAGATGTCTAATGTGAGTCATACGTGACTGTTTCATAGATCATCTGCACTCTATCCCATATCACAGGTTTATTGCTGTGTATGTCTTTTTTAGAGTGTATGCAATGTTATATGCATTTTATGTATCATGATCCTAGGGACAGCATATTCTTTTATTTTGTATTATTGGTTATAGTTTTTACCAGAGGTGGACTTAACCTGGACAATCTGACCCTTGCTAGTCTTAGATGCCCTCATACTACCTTAGAGACTCTGCCTGAATCATACCAGAATCAAACATGGACATTCCTCTGATCAGATACCTGTTTCACTATGCCTTACATAATGCAATTATAGTTTAGTAGCTACACGCCAAGCATAATTTGATTAGTCATTACTTTATGGTTATGAGCCATTATAGATTCATTGAATTTCTCTCATAATTAGCATACTGCATAAACCCTATGTGTTTTATGTATTCCTGATCCATCTGAATTGGGTATACCAAATGTACCAGTAATACTCCATGGATTTGATAAATCAAGGATACCTGAGCTTAGACCATATGGTTATCTCCTGATCACTTTTTTATATCTCTATCTTTTTGAATAGCCATGAGAACCATTTTTTCAGTATCAAAATGACCTTTCAGATAAATTTACATGATACCTATTTTTAGGCAATTCAAAAAGTACTTACTTTTTGTAGAAACTATCATTAGAACAACCAAAGTACTGTGAAACATTAAATCACAGTCACCCATGTATGTGTGTATCAGACACACCCTATCCTAATTATTTGTCACTCAAAATTATCCACCAGTGCACTCCTTTAAAGGTCTTATGGACACACATTACTGCCTGTGACCAGACAGTATGTACTCTCTAAAATTATAGAATATCCCACTTTTCTGTATCACTCTTATTGACGGAGACTCAATATCACTGTCAGTTTCAATAATGTCATTAGATTGTCTCTCCTGAAGGCAGAGTAAGTCGTAAGTCCAAATAGTCCTCTGTGGTCCCACCATGTAAGGAATATGTGTGTCAACATTGCTCCGGTTATTTGTTATGGTGAGATATTTTGGCAGTGGGGGTGCATCCTTGCAGTGTTAATACTGTTCATGTAGAGTAACCCAGGCCTAGGGTTAGTGCTGCTTGTCCCGTTGGATCAATAGGCTGTTTATTAAAGCCTAACACCCTGAGCCACTGCTTTAGGCAGACACCGCAGTCCCCATGTTTTAGGGCCCTACGTTAGGGTTCAGATAACCTCAGAGCCAGGTCAGAACAATGCATCTCATTTTTGAGTGCTCTACATTGCCCATTATCCCTAGAGTTAGAAGTGTGGCATGGTAACTCAAATCATTGAGTCCCCTAATCCAACTGTCTCTCTGGGTATACACAAAGCCTCCATGCATGTATAGAGTTTAATGTGATCCTTTGGTGCCTGGGAGGGTGGGTTGACCAGGTAGTCAAAATGATGAGTGGAAGATCAGAAAGCTGATCCACTGTGTCCCACATGACCTGCTCCATGTTGTCATGTGTAACATACCCTATGTAGGCAGAGTCCCATAGAGTATACTAACTTCTGTGGGCTGCTCCATGTAGCAGTGCATGTCTAAGTATGAGAGTGTGCATTGTTTCTTTGAATAGTTTATGTATAATTCAGTAATCTCCACTTGTGTCCTATCAGAGTATCTCTTATTGGTCTGTGGCATAGTAAATGTCAAAATCGTTTGGGAATCTCCACCATATGAGCTGGATGCTTTTGGTTTATGGGAACTGTTTGTATAGCCACTTATTGTTGATCTTAGGGAACTAGTTTAATATGCCCAATACATGCTCATCTTGCATTGGACAGAGAGCACTCTTGAGAGGTGTAAATGTTAATTATATATTTATTGCCACAAACCACAAGTACTGAATGATGTTTCTCAATATAATCTAAATGCCAAATAGTCTGTAGTGTTCATGGGGAATGCACAGTTATTATACTCTCATCTCAATACATGCTAAGTCCAAACACAGGTCCACACCAGTCTCCATAGTCATACAGAGTATCCAATGCAGTTAAGTCACACAGCAGTAGTCTCACAATCACTATCTCCATGTCGGTCCTTGTCAGTCTATAGGACAATAATCCAAGTTCCTCTCCTGTCATGGTGACCAGTGTTGCCTTTAGTCTCACAGAACAAAGTGACTACATCCCTCTCCTGAGTAGGAGGCTGACTGCCATTTTATAGTCCTTCAGGCAATAACTCTTCCTTCCGTATCCTGGAATGAGTAACTCTGGCTCCACATCCTGTTGTGAGTCAGTCAATAAGGGAAATCCCCATATGAGTCAGTCACCGAGTCATATCCTGGTATGAGTCAGTCCTCAGGGGAGATCCCACCATGAATCAGTGCTCAAGGCACATCCTGGTGTGAATCAGTCCCCCTGGTACATCCTGTTTCATGTGAATCCTAGAGTGGGAGTTCATCTAGTACATCCAGTACCATTACTCACAGGCTTACATTATGTTCTCTTAAATAGTTTCTTCCCTGTGCATTCCCATATCAATGACTTCAAGTATACAACACAGTAGTACACCTACGTATATTTAACCATTAATCTAAGTTGTGTGTGAGTGAGTATTCCTGCCACTCACACGACAACACTAGTTTGACACAATTTGACAGTCCAGTTTAAGAAGTGCTTAAGTTGAAAGATGTTGTAGGAAAAGCATTGTCGGGTCCAACCAATATATGTCATACTAGGTACAACAATCACAGGCCACATTCCCGGGTCTGTATATATTACATGTGTCACAGTGCTAAACAGCCCAAAGGAAATAATTCATCATTCATCAATGAAACATGTTATGATATCAAATGACATATCATAGGAGAGAGGAAGATTGTCTCCTTTTCATTCTGACTCGTCTGTGGCTGCCAGGGCAATAGGTAATGAGATATAAATTGTTATAAAATATATAACTGTAATGCAGACAGGTAGATTGGAACGGTTTCTATAAGAGAGGCACTGGTGCTACCTTCACAGAAAAGTGGGTCAATCATGAACATTTTCATTTGTATCTAAACGACCTCATACATGTGAACTCTCCTGACAGAGCAGATTCTATAGGTATCTTATTAAACTTTGTGTCACAACAATTACTATGTAAAACCATCCCTGATTAAGTTGAATCACTTTTGCATGCAATTTATATGGTCAAGTACCCCCTAAAACCACCCAAAACCCCCATCATCAGGTAGAATATAGGTTAGTGAGTAAAATCCTTTTAGTTTGGTGTAGAAATATGCTGGCGAAAATTGGCTAAAGGTGTTCTCCTGAAATGGGGTAATTACTCTAGAATTGTCACTCTCAAGAGAATGTCTTATATAATATTATTCAAGCACCTGATATTAAATTTAGTTAGTGGATCTAACAGAAAAGGCTTTTGCTAATCCAATATAAAAAACAGAATAATGATATCTTCAAAAGGGAATGTTTAAGGCCCCTTTAAAGTATGGGCATTCACAGCCCTGCCTCGAGTGTAGAGCGGGGAAGGAGCCTAGGACCACTCCAAGCAGCAGTAACACTGGTGGGGACTGACAGGTCGATTATGTCAACTTTTCTTTTTCAGAAAATCGTAGAAAGTAATCTACCAATAGCATATTAGTATGAGTTACATATTCGAAATCCCATTGATCTTCCCGTCATTTTGAGATATCATATGATACATTCCGATCATTATCTCAACTTGTGTTGACCTACCTAGTCATACAGGATTGGCTGGGGTTATGACGAATGAACTCACCAGGTGGCCCCACTCTCAATAGGGTCACCTGGTCCCTACCCCGGCCAGTCAGTTTGCCTTTATAATGGTCAAGTGCTCAAATTGTTCCCAGATTTATGACTGACGCGATTTTGGTTTGGAGCTTTGATGCTCTGTGAGTATGAACATAGCGTTTATATGAGTCTGATCTCCATAGTCCTAGATCTCGGATCTCCTCCTCTGATGCCCCCATCTCTGCGGCCATAGTGGCTGCTGTTTTACGTATGCAGTGTAGAGAATGTCTCTCAGTGCTCAGACCAGCATTTACTACTGCTGAGGCCCAGACACCGGCCAGGTGAGATGCGGTGATGAGTCTTCCAGTGTCCTGAAACACCAGGAGGGGCCATAACTGGACAAACTGTGGCCAGCCCACTCCTGGTTTATAACTCTTTGATATGTCCTCGCTGAGGAAAAAATATGTTTGCTAGTCTCTGTCCCTGAAAAATGTCTCAAATCAAACTTTAACTAAACAGATTTCCTGTAATATCATTGTCTTTCTCGTCTTGCAGAGAGATCGTTGAGCTGGTAGCCTCTGTTCTACCCATCATTGCGGTCGCAGAGATCTTCGACTATTTGGGGGTAAGTACTTTTGCATGCTGGGATTAACTGAAAAGGTTGCCTCAACAAAGGCATATCCTGCATAGTCTTCAAATGTATATCTTACATAGCCTTAAAAAACATATATTTATTTATATAAATATATACTGTGTAGCCTTAAGGATTTATCTCACTAGATGGTACAGGGTAGTATTTGCTACATACCAGGGGCTCTGCACTCAAATCCCCTTTTCTATCTATCTATCTATCTATCTATCTATCTATCTATCTATCTATCTATCTATCTATCTATCTATCTATCTATCTATCTATCTATCTATCTATCTTTCTTTTTCTTTATTAAATTGATAATACAACTATAACTCAACCCATTTATGTTTAATAAAAATAAATTGGGAGAGATTGTGTCAACATCTAGAGGGATAGAGTAGTAAGACTAGGAGGGTACCTTTCGGGACTATATGAGATATGCCTAAGACTATGTGGCTTATGTCTTTTAAGACTATGTGGTATATGCTTATAAGACTATGTGGCTTTTGCCTTTTGATACTATGCAGTATCTGGTTTTTGTACTGGCACCTTTTTCAGTCATTATGATTTTCAAGTATGTAAAATCTGGATAAACAATAACATATAGAAGGGCCCTGTTTTGCTCGGTAGGGTTGGACGACTTGGAATACACTGATTTTCTCTCTAACTTGAAAAAATATTGCTTTACACAGGCTTCAATGAATGGTATCCTGCGAGGTTGTGGGCGACAGGCTATTGGCACATACATCACGTTTCCTGCATTCTCTTTTGTAATCATCGTAGGGATTACCCTCATGCTAAAGACTCCACTCATGATCAAAGGTAGGAATATACTCAAATATGATCTGTAATTCTTTCTGGACATGTATATATATATATACACATAGACAAAGGTTTACGAGTACACTCCCCACTACAGGTTATTTCACGAGGTGAAACCAAGTGAAATAATTGTTGGTAGGAAACTATACCAGTGCTCCTTTGTGTTTATTTCATATCATTATTAAACAATATCCATCAGAATTTCACTTAATTCATCTGAAAAGGCTACAATGTTTATATCATCAATTTTAATGATTTAAAAGTCCGTGAAATATGGGAGGAGGTTATTGAACAGGGGGTGTAAAATACAGCCTTCCTTGGTTAAGTCAATGGGACTGCTGTATTCATCATGAAATAGATCATGTGGAATTCGCAGTAGACATCGGAGAATGCGATTAAGTGAAGACCAGAGTACAGACCAAGGGTTGATAAACATAGCTCATGAATACTAAAACCGTAAAACCTCGCGTATAAGCCGCGGCTTGTACGCGAATCAGACTCAGCTTTCTTTTGATACCAAACATGCCTATATAAGGTGCGGCTTATATGAGAGTTTTTATAACTATACTACAGTACCAAATTAACAATTCCCAGATGGCCTCTGTGGCTTATAGGATCGCACCAAACTCGGGGTGCGGCTTATACGCGAGTTAGGCTTATACGCGAGGTTTTACAGTACCATGCGTCATCCAGACCAAGGGTTGATAAACATAGTTCATGAATACTACAGGATATGTAACAATATTACTAAAGTTGCACTGAGATCGATATCTGTATGCTTTGTTGGACCCAAAAAAAAACTATTTGTAAAAGAAGATCATTATTGATTGTGGCAAATCATAAACAATTAGAAAAAAAAGATTTAAAAAATGCCAGGGTGTTATTGTCTTTGTAGTTCTGTACATGGTTTTAAACATTTAGTTCTGCAGCTAACCCATACATCTTTACCTTTAAGTTCTTACAAAAATGCTTTTACAAATCCACCTTTAAGGGAGTATTCCACTGAAGGAATCGGCTGTGATTTTTGTCTGTTGGACGAGATTCGCCCAACATTAAAGCTAGGGCTCCACTAACCGATTTTATTTACAAATCGGGGCTATTCTCACGAATCTGATACACCTATATACCATAACAATTACATACCTTAAGCAGGGAGGTACTGTAGACACTGCTATAGGTTTATGTTTGTAAATAATGTTTATGTTTATAAACAAGTGGAAAATAGAATCGCCAAGGCTGTACAACATGGTTGAGATCCCGATTTAGGTCCCGATTTTGCAACCAATGGCAATTTTTGGCCCACGATCTCATATCAAACTGGTTTGATTTTTATTTGTCTAAACAGTATGATCTCTAGGCCTGTTTATACATGATCAAACTGTATATACCTTTAGTGAAATGTAAATATAAACAAACCCTCAGATTCTCCTGATCGCATTGGGTTTCTCATGTTATTCTTTTCTAAAGTGAAAGCTATGGGGTTCTCATAGGATCGGATTGTGAGAATTGCCCAAAAAATCACATAGTGTAGCCTCAGCTTAACATTATAGACTTTCATCGGATGACAGAGGTACTGCTGACCGACATCAGTGGAATACTGCCTTTAGTATAAGGCCAACTTTATCATATATAACTTATGTAAATTTCATCTGTGTGGATCCATTTCCCCAAGTGATCTATATTTACTCTACACATACTTACTTCAATGTCAACTTGAAAAAACAATACATAATACATAATAACCATCCTTTGTTTAGGGTTCTGGATCGCCATTCTGTGTGCAGTGGCCTTCCAATCCTCGGTTGGCACCTTCTTCGTAATTCGGCTTGACTGGCATGAGGAGGCTAAAAAGGTAATTAATTTTGTTGTATTCAAACACAAATTTGTGTACATCAATAATTAAGGGTCACATTAGTACATGTATGGGGCTGTGTCTCACGAACTTGGGCCATTGTTTTTGTCTCTGACTGGGTGCCGTCTCTGACTGGGTGCCGTCTCTGACCAGGTGCCATCTCTGACCGGCTGTCAGAAATAAGGTGTTTTAAAAGAAATTATTCTCATATATAAGGATTTGTAAAAGCTTCATGGCGGTTTTTATATAATCATAATTATGATTATAATTAGCCTCCTGCTGTTGGTATTTTGACCTTATCTTGCCAAAGGGTCAGAGACGGCACCCGGCCAGAGACGGCACCAGGTCAGAGACGGCACCCGGTCAGAGACAAAAACATTGGCCTAAGTTCGTGAGACACAGCCATGAATGACTACTTTTATCGATACTGAGTTGGTTCTGTCTCTGATAATTATATGAACGTAGAACAAGGCATATGTTAACATATTGTAAGCGGTCACAAAAAAAGATTTTCTTTCTAATTATGACAAGCGCACAGACGCCAACCGACCTTCTCGGGTCGGTGTAGAAGCAGCAATGCCGCACACCCAGGATAGCTCTCCTAGGTGCGCGTACAAACGTTAAGAGCGCAGTCTTAACCTAAGAATTAAGATGGTCTTAATTGTCTTAAAATTAATTCTGACACTACTCCCTAGATGGCATCATATGTTGATATCATGGGGGCTCTGCCCCCCAACCCCCGTTTTTTCTTTCTTTTTTTCATTCTTTAGTAATGGTGAATACGACTTTAAGACTAAGACTTATTAAGACTTGATTAAGACCCAAAAGTAGGTCTTAATAAGTGGGACTAAGACTTATTAAGACTTGATTAAGACCCGAAAGTGGGTCAGGGGTGCTGGAGTAAGCCAAGAGGGAGGGGGTCATACATTAAGACATTTTAAGATGTCTTAATTAAGATTGCTTTTTTAACGTTTGTACGCGCACCTAGGAGAGCTAGCACGTATTTGCAGCAATGCCCCCTCACAACCAAATACAAAGGTACTAAGGCTATAACACCGCAGATGGCGCTGCAGTGGTCAGATTGAGTCATAGTTCTGCTACCACCCACCAGGGGGTGTGAGCATGGTGGCAAACCTTTTACCAATACCTCCTACAACCTAGATTGTTCATCCCCGTAATTTCGAATATGACAATATTTCAGGCTCAGGCTAGGGTTGGTACAAGTGAGGAGGTGAAGGAGGAAGCCTTATTGAAAGATACACTAGAGTATAGGGGTAAGTACGTCACTAATCTATTCATGATTGCATGTTTTATAGTAACTCCAATCCCAGGTAACTTATATACATGGTGGGCCATGATTGGGTAATAGAAAAAGTAGACATGTAAAGAATGGGCCAATATTGGGTATTTGATATTGGCCCACTGCTGGTTTGACTGCGAGACCATGCTTGCAGAAAGGGATATTGACTTCATATTGGTCCAATGCTGGGCGAACATTTCAATGTTTTAACAATATTCCAAGGGAAATTAAATGCCTGGCCAACCTTGTAATACATATATGTTGTCCTAACATATAATTTTCAATATAGGACCATTGCAACAATCACTAATATTGAACAGTAATATTTTTATTTTTGTATGATTGAATGTGCAAGCATGCTCAAGACATGACTGTCTAGTATCATCAGTTAAAAAAAATCCATTTCCGTCTTTTCAATCCATCTAAATCTTTACACTTTAAGGGTGGTATAACGCCTAAATGCATCATGCCCGTGGTCATCATGATGCATGAATGCAGCCCTGGCGAGTAACTCACCAGTGTTGCTGTATTGCTGCATCACACCATTTATTCAGGGGTGTACACTGTCAGAAGTTAGTGTAGCTGCACAGCGAGATATACTGTAGCTGCACAGTATAAAAGGAGGTATTTTTGGTTTCCAGTATCACATACTGTTCAGCTACACTCACCTACATGTACTGTAGAATACCACACACAGGAGATCCTGGGTTTGAGTCTAACCATGACACAATGGAAAATACTTTTTTCTCCTCATTTCTCTTTAACCCAGTTGACATGCATATCCACCTAGATATTGACATAGAAATGTCAGCTAGTGGATATTTGAATACGTACATGTGTATGATTTAGATTTTCTATTGATAAACAACAGTAGTGCTTATTGTGCCAAGGTGGCATTCGAACCCACGATCTCCTGTGTTTTTTTTTATACAGTAGGTAACCTCCTTTTATACTGTACAGCTACAGTACTTACTTCTAACAGTGTACGGTTGACATGATGCATTCATGAATACACTGCTGGCAAGTTAATCACAAGGGCTATCTTGATGCATGCATGGCGACAAATGAGCATAGTGCAGTACACACTTTATGCTTGCCTTAAATGTGTCTAAATGACACTATACTTAGGCAAAAAAAAAAAAAAGGTGTGTTTCAGGCAACCCGACCCTAGTTTAAAAAAAGGGCCGACCCTAGCTTTTTTTTTTCCGATTTTGGAGATTTTTTTTTTTTTTTTGCAAAATAGTCATATTTTTTCGGAAATTTTAGCAATTTTTGGTCAGGAAGAACAGATCACATGCCTAATTAAAGCTGGCATACTACCTCAGATGTATAGAACATCCACTTTCTGCATATTTATAAAGGGTCTCCTTAGTGCAGTGTACTGGTAAGATCTCAATCAAATTTGCGGATTTTAACTGTGATAAATTCAAAGATAAAGATTAGAAAAAATAAAATGCTTCCAGCATTCTATTCAGCACTTAATTATATCAACAAGTTGGCGCCATCTGCAGTGTTACACCAGGAAATAATAGAACCTGTTGGTAAGATCAGCAATGAAAGACTTTCAGGTTGCAATCCATTCAGTGCTGCCACCTGATGTCATTTTCTTACACTAACTTATCAAAGTCCACCAGAATATAATTAGAAGTTGGAATTAGAGTCTTGTATTGCACATATCAAGAATATCTTGCCAAAATAAATGACAGATTATAATAGGTAAAGGGTTATACAATCATCTGGGATACAAATGTAGATAATATATGTTTGAGTGTGCCAAGTAGTATAGCAGCTTTAACTGTCCAGCCTCAGGAAATTGCTTATTAACAAGAATGTCCAATGATTTCATGATATTCCTAGTTATAGTAAGAATCAGTGAGTCGTCTTGATGACCCGCGAGTCGATATGGCAGTCCGCAACTCATTTAAGGTACCTCCAACATTCAAAAAAAAATCAAAAATTCCGACCTACCTACCCTACAATTTTGGACCATGTTGCCTGAAACACACCTTCTTTTTTTTGGCCTTATTGGCATTTAACAAATATACTTATATATTTTCTTCTAGAACTGGACGTCACCACAGTACCACAGTCAACTGATGAGAAAACAGAGACAAATCCATGTCTGGTCCAGGTGGTAGAGAATGGAAAACCCAGGACACATGTTCAAAACACAAAACCCGGCAAATTGACAAACAAGATAATTTTGCTGAGGGTGTTAGCTTTTGGTGTATCCATCAGTACGCTCGTTATCAGCCTCATAGTCCGTGCCGTGGTACATATTCCTACTGAAACACATCTCTACGGAAACCACACATTACCAACGAGGAACGTAACTACCATGCTAATGGAAACATTATACTGAGCTATATACACTCCTAGGTATAGCAGGCATCTATCTTACCCATCTCTTACATCAGCCTGTTATATAACCTACACTGGCCTCCTGCACCTCTCCCTTTCTAAGTGTCCTGGTGACCACAGACATTCTGGGTGTCAGGTTCCACGTCCCAATTGGGGAGCTTTTGAGTCTCATATGCGTCCGTCTGTGTATAGTTATGAGCTTTATCTCTCGGGACAGATCGGCATGTATTTGGAACGAAGAAAATACTGTCTATATACCCCCTACCACTTGTAATATAGTCTGTCAGGATTCCTACACAAACGTCAAGTCGAGATTAACTGTGGATCCACTGGAGTAACCATGGACACAATGGGGTTGGACTGACTCAACTAGCCCTACAACTACAGACTAAGCTACATGTATAGGGCACCTGGCCGTTGATAGCAGCACCACCTGTGCTAACTTGAGAACCTTCAGTACAGGCCCTTGGTCACTAGGTAGGGCAGCTAACCGGGGGTTATGACATCACAGGGCAGGCCACTATTGCTTCTGCCAGAAGTGGTTCCCAGGACTTAGCCCTTCAGTGAGTAGGCCTAGTTACTGAGGGCCAATGCTATTGGTATGTCTTCAGGGTAACACAGACTGAAGCAATCACTATCCTGACTTAGGCCCCATCTAGAGGTAACCAAAGGAAGCACCGGGGGTTGGACATGGCCGCGCCCATGGTCTAACCCCAAGGAGCCCTATAGTCAACTGTAGCTTCCGTCCTGTGCCGCTCATACACTGCAGCTTTATGGACGCTGCCCACATTCATCATGCATGTTTGTCTCATTAAAGAGATGACCGTTTCATTCTAGAGTCGTGGATACAGACTGCATCACATCTCATCTACACTAAAAAACATCAAAAAACCATTTACGGGTATTGCTTTTATGGGAAGTAAAAAGCCCTTTTATACTGATATTACAGCTGCTATACTACTTGGCACACTCATTATATATTATCTTCATTTGTATCTCAGATGATTGTATAGTCCTTTCCCTATTATAATCTGTCATTTATTTTGGCAAGAGATTCTAAATATGTGCAATACAAGACTCTAACCCCAACAACTATTTATATTCTGGTGGGCTTTGATAACTTAGTGTTAAAAAATGACATCAGGTGGCAGCACCCAGTGGACTTCTACCTGAAAGTTACCAGTCTACTATTTCCTGGTGAACACTGTAGATGGTGCCAACTTGTTGATATAATCAAGTGCTGAAAGTGCTGGAAGCATTCTATTTTTTCTGATCTTTATCTTTGAGTTTAGCACAGTTAAAAGCCACACATTTGATTGAGATCTTACCAGTACACTGCACTAAGGACACCCTTTATAAATATGCAGAAAGTGAACGTTCTATATATCTGAGGTAGTATGCCAGCTTTAAGAAGGCGACAAACTGCACTTGTCACGTCGCAGAGGGTTATGGACACCCAGTCTCGGGCCCCGACTGTACTTTTACAGTCTGGGAGAGTACTTATGTACTGACTTGTACTGGATATCAGCAATCTGTACATCATGGGTTCGAGTCCTACCTTGGCACATTTTGTAGTAATTTTGAATTCTGTACAATGCACCTCTATTACACTATTGTCCTAACCAGCTATGTAATAATGTAATATTATCATGCCAGTAAAGGGGTATTTATGCTTCAAATATGCCAAATAAATAATGTAAAAAAAGCGAACCTATATTTTGCCATGGTGGGATTTGAACCCATGTGGCCATATGCAACCTCATTCATGGTCATGTGACCATTGCTAACCAATCAGTGGTTGAGCTCATTAAGAAATGATCCAGGATCCTAGATCATTTTCTAACTAGGTTACAATTATTATATACAAAATTGTCCAGGCCCATCAGAGCCTGACGGCTGTAATGGGCCTGGAGAGCTCGAGGCTGAAGGGTACCTTGCCAAGGATTGCTAGACTGCTGCTGTGGTTGTGTCAATCACATCTCGTCCACACTACAATACATCAAAACACATTTACAGGTATTGCTTTTATGTGTTATGCTCCTTGTTGGTAGTATGACTGTAATCGTGGCGAGACATTATTTGATGTCATTGCTGCACTGACATTTTATTGGACCTGATCAATATTCTACTACATGGTGTGCTTGGTTCTGCTGAACCAGGCACACCATGTAGATTAGGTCAGACCGGCCATGAGATGACTAGCTGGTCTGTTGGTGCCATGAATCCTATTATGCTTGATGAGACGATTTATGTACCATTTTAAATATTTAATATATTTAAATTTTGAACTCCAAGGTTGCGATGTGACCCCCCCCCCCCTATGTGTAACCCTCACTGGTACTTGTACCGTATGGTAAAAACTGAGATCATTTTTATTGTTCTTTGTACCACTTCATCCATTGTAAATAATCGCCTGTTGTTGTAAATAGTTAAGTTACTAGCCTGCACTATACAGCAAAAGTGGGTGGAACCTGAAGGTCAACAATAACTGCTCAAGCATATGATAATTGATGTAATACTTTCACTGGATGGATCACCCCCGCAGAAGTTAACCGGGAAGATCTTAATGTTACTGTGTATATTATGAACGGTTAAATAAAAAACAAAACAGAAAAAACACACCAGTACATGGAAATCATCCTGCCAGAAACCACCACAATGTTAAACCAACTTTAAGTAACGTTACGTCTGTATTCCTAACACTAGCACATCCTTATTCTCCTCATCCTTTGAGGGCATGGGGAGGGATAATTATTTCTTTAACAGACAATTATCATATAACTCATTATATAAAAAAGTGATGTTTGTCGGTTCATTGTTCAAAAGGTGCTGGGAGGTGACTCCTATAGATACTGTTATTTGTTATGTGTATGGGATTAATAGTCAATATCCCTCTCCAAATCAACTGCAGCATTACGGTGATCAAGACTAATCTAGATACTGTTCTACTTGACATGCTGATCAGTATTGACAGGGGTGTCCCCGGTAGCAAACCAAGTTGGGACCACATCAGGGCTCTTGTGTGTACGATTCAAATCATGTACTTGTTACAATATATATATATATATATATATATATATATATATATATATATATATATATATATATATATAAATATATATATATATATATATATATATATATATATATAATATATAGATAGATAGATAGATAGATAGATAGATAGTTAGATAGATAGAAAGATCTGGATATATAGATAGAAAGATAGGACTGCACTGCTCTCCTAAGGATAAAAGCTGTACATTGGTAGTAGTGGAACTGTAAAGACTTGAGAAGTAAGCCCCTGCATGGTACCGACTGGGCTAAACAATATCTCTAACGATGCAAATCCCAATGAGTTATCAAAAAAAAACGATGGGACTTGATTGCCGCAAACTTGATATCAGAGCTGTAGACCATATAGTTCCAGATCTGTGTACATTTCTCAGTGTTTATATAAATGCAGTAATTATCATATAAATCTATTTATGATAGCCTACTGATATTGTTCTCAACATTCATTATAAATATTACCAACAGAGATTTGTTATTTTGTCATACGAATTCCAGCATCTCAATGTTTACTCAGGGAACTAACTTTAATGTTCCTTCTGTATATTGTGCAGTTTTATACCCAAAAAATATCGTAAGATGAAATAAAACCTTAAAGACTCGTCAAATATCTCAAGAAAATAATTGTTTCTATGTATTTATTTGGACAAAAGCCAGTCACTATGGGGAGATTTTCAGATACCCTCTATTTGAAACATGTACCATATAGATCTATAAGAAAAGGCGACCAGGTTTTCACAAAATATCCAACATATGACTTATATTGGATGAGAAATATGTTTGTGTTGTCAACATTTTCAGAAACGCCACAGTCCTAATTTAGAATTTTCCATTTTGGGTGAGTTCAGACTTTAAATGGCAAATACGTGCTAGATTTCCTAGGTGCGCGTACAAACGTTAAGAGCGCAATCTTAATTAAGACATCTTAAAAAGGGGTAGAGCACAGTATACAGTACACAAGTATTACATCCTAAAATGTCATAATCTACCCAGAAAGAAAAAAAAAGAAAAAAACAGGGGTTGAGGGGCAAAGCCCCCTTTACATATACTAGTTGACTAGCCTATCCTACAATGGACTGTGTATTTTAAGATAGAATTAAGATAGATAACATAAGATCAAGACTAATTTTAAGATAATTGAGATGGGTGGCGCACTCTATGGAGGAGTCACAGTATTAATTATAAGACAATTAAGGGCACGATTGCGCTCTTAACGTTTGTACGCGCACCTAGGAGAGCTAGCATGGGCGTGCCTTTAAATGAAGGCCAGCATTGCATGGCCCTCACTGGAGTGCTTGACTTTGGTTGGTGGATGCTTTTGGTGACAAATAAAACCAGCATCTGGCTGACGCTCATATATATATAAAGTATAAAGAGAATGGCAGTTCACCATACTGTATAATATGAGTCTCGCAATGCTGGTCCCTCTTCTCAGAGTCTCACAGAGCTGGACTCTTGGATGATGAACGAGAGACTAAATTGATGAGAAGTCACTTGACTTAGCTGTGTCATTGTTTCACTAAACTTCTACAAGGTGGCAGCACATGATAGGGAAATGAATCGATGTACACTGATATTCCTAGGCTCCCTATACGACCAATCTCTCAGTCACCAGTACCTAACCTACACTGATATTCTTAGGCTCCCTATACGACCAATCTCTCAGTCACTAGTGCCTAACCTAGTTAGTCATTTTTGGCTCCCTACGACCAACCTAGATTAGTTATTATTGTCAACCTTAGTCTTTTTATTTCCAGGGGGAGCCACTGAGTGGTCATCACAGGTGGCCCCAACTAGTGGTATACAAATACAACACACCAATGATGGACCTAGGTTAGCCACTACTGACTGACCCCTTGGTCATTTTTGAATATAACTTGTGACTTACACTTGTATGACCAACCTAGGATAGTCTGTACTGACTAACCCTTTCAACCTATGGATTTTATGTGTAGGAATATCAGTGTACACAGGGAGCTGGCAGCAGCAGCGGCAAGGAGGCAGTCATACTGGACTTACACCCGGACATGGACGGGCTTGCAGCACATGGCGGGACGGACAGAGACATGTGCAGACAGACAGATGGACAGATCAATGGACAGATCAATGGACAGACAGATGGACAGGACAGAGGCAGAGCAGCCAGCACCCTGGAGGTCGGTAGGAGGGAGTTGACCTACCTGGTGCATTTGGGTTGGCCTGTGGTGAGTTCAGACTGTGTCACACGACTTCTGGCCGATGATCATTGTTATCAATAATATTATAATAAGCTGCACCGCAACTTTCTTTTGATAATATAAGCTGCACTGGCAATCAGATTATGGTGACATTTGTAGTGTACTACAGGATCAAACTCATCTACAAGCCACAACCTGATTCTGTACCGATCAGTACAGAATCAGGGTAAGGGCCTGTGGTGAGTTAAGACTGTGTCACACGACTTCTGGCCAATGAGATCGTCTTTGACTGGGTGCTATTTTTGGCCGGGTGCCAGCTTTGACTGAGTGCCGTCTTTGACCGGCTTAATAAAACATGGTTTATTTAGGGCAGATGAAGATATAAATGGGCTGAAAATGTTAAGGGATGTTATAACACTTTAAATTAGTAATAAGTGGCCGATTTATATCTGCATCTCCCCTAATTAAACCGTTTTCCTTCAAGCCGGTCAAAGATGGAACCCGGTCAAAGATGTTTATATTGGTCAGAGGTCGTGAGACCCAGCCTTATTCTTTTTCCCAATACCGTAAAATCTCTCATAAAGGCTTACCTGGTACGCCAGATCGCCAGTGCGGCTTATAAGATCAGTACAGAATCAGGTTGTGGCTTGTAGATGAGTTTGATCCTGTAGTACACTACAAATGTCACCATAATCTGATTGCCAGTGCAGCTTATATGATCGGCAGAAAGTTGCGGTGCAGCTTATAATAATAATACAATAATAATGATAATGATAATAATAGCTAATATTGACAACAAAAGGGAGGTCAGGCCAAATAAAAAAAAAGGTGTGTTTCAGGTTACCCGACCCTACCTAGCAAAATAGGGCCGACCCTGGAAAATTTTATGCAATTTTGAAAAAATATTTATATTTTAGGTCAATTTGGGGCTATATAAGGGTCGATCTGATAGTTCACGAGTCGAGGCGGTCGTCGGGGAGTGGGCATTGAAGTTCTCAAGTCCATTTCGGGGTACTTTTCAGGCCATAGTAAAAAAAGATGAAATTAAAAAAAAAAAGATCCGACGTACCTACCCTCGATTTTCGGACCATGTAACCTGAAACACACCTTCTTTTTTTTTTGGCCTCAGTACTGACCTATGTTTCATACAAAAAGTTCACTACAATACGCTACAAAACAACGTTCTACAAAACTATTGGTATGTATGCTGTATTGTTCTACAAAACTAAGTATATGCAATCTACAGATGTTGATGTTTAGCATACAGATAAATCAATATCAATATGTATCCGCTACACTAAGTTAAAGCTGTTGCTGCCACTGGTCAAAGGCAGAGTATACAAATGTATGAATTTATCGACGTAATATTTCCATTAATAGTTGCAAAAGGAAAAGAAGGACTAACATTTATGGAGTAGCCTAAAATAGACAGTTTAAGTCAACTCATTAGAGCAATGTGGCCCACATTTAATTACCACACTAATCCTATATCTCAATTTTGTTGGTTCCTAGTGGGTATAAAAGAGTAAGGGAGTGCTCATTTTTTAACAACAGGGGGGTGGTGAGATTTAGCGCGGAGCGCCTGAATTTTTTTCAGGGGGGAGGGGTCGAAATCCCCCCCCTGGCAGGTCGCAAATCCCATGTGTTTGTGCCCCTTGGTAGCATAGTAATGCGCGGGCTTTTTCCCTCAAATCAGGTTGAATTCTTTTGACCCCCCCCCCGTCAAGGGGTCTAAATCTTTTACCCCCCCCCCCGTCAAGGGGTCCAAATTCCCCCCCCCCCCGAATCCACCCCCCCCCCAAATCTATAAAAAAAGAACTGTTGTTAAAAAATGAGCACTCCCTAACATATTTACCGTATTTGGCGTAATAATCGCATTCCCTCTAATAAGCGCCCCCATTTTTAGGCATTATCAGACTAGAACAAAATCTCAAATTTCGTGATTTTGGAGACAATTAAACTACTTACAATTAATGTACTCAAACGCAATAAAAATGATTAAAAGCCCGCCCAGATCTCTTATTGTGTCGAATACGATGATATGCTTTCAAATCATCTTGAAATAGCAAAAAGGTGACTCTATTTCTGACAGAAATTGTGATATACACGAGCTGGGACTATCACTGCACCAGCGCAACAATGTGGCCACTAGCCATGCACTGACATTGTATAACCAGGATAGATAAAATCCATTAAAACATATTTGTATATTTGTAATACAAATATTCATTGGTAAGAGATGTAGAAATTATAATTATGAGAGTACAGATGTATACATATAGCTAAGTTGTAATAAATATTGTAATGAAAAAATGAGACAGAAGCTAGCAGGCAAAGAAAAAGGGTTATCCAAGGAAGAAGTCATTTTAAAAATTGACCTTCCAGCGATATATTACACTAGAAGTTAGCAATTCTACTTTTGAGAAATGGCTTCATAGACTCGGCAATGCCCTATCTCAAATGCAAATAATCTCAAGATTATAGTTTCCAAGATACCTCTACCTAATTAGCATTTACTATAGTAATATTGATAATTAGAAAATTAGAAAATTATCATTATTCGACATATTCAGAGTTCACATTGGCATATTCAGAGTTCACAATAGCATCTAAGAGTAGATTGTAGTGTTCATGTGCACATATACCATAGTATAGAGTATAGATTACACTGAAAATAATGAATCTCAAATATGTTAGTCAAAACCTGATAGGTTTTATTAACTTTTGTACAACCACACTGATATTCCTAGGCTCCCTATACGACCAATCCATTAACTTTTGTACAACCACACTGATATTCCTAGGCTCCCTATACGACCAATCTCTTAGTCACTAGTACCTAACCTAGTAATTTTTTGGCTCCCTATACGACCAACCTAGGTAAGTTATCATTGTCAGGTTGGTCAGTACCGACAAACCCGTCTTTTAATTTCCAGGGGGAGCCACTGAGTGGTCATCATAGTATTTTACAGATGGCACCAACTAGTGGTATACAAATACAACAACTAAGGTACACACCAATGATGAACCTAGGTTAGCCACTACTGACTGACCCCTCAGTCATTTTTGAATATAACTTTGTCATTGTGACTAACATACATATGACGAACCTAGGAAAGTCTGTACTGACTAACCCTTTCAACCTAAGAATTTCAGTGCATTAGTGTTCCCTTGGATTGCCTGAAATTATTAGTAATTTATTAGTGATTAGTTAGTAATGGTATGACCTACATCTATTACCAATCAGTGTCAGCAGCGCATGGTCCTGGCTGATATGCAACAATAACAGGCTGTGTCTCATGAACTTGGGCCAATGTTTTCGTCTATGACTGGGTGCCATCTATGACCAGGTGCAATCTATGACCGGGTGCCGTCTATGACCGGGTGCCATCTATGACCGGGTGCCGTCTATGACCGGCTAGCAAGGAAAAGGCAAAGGTTAACAATCAAACGACCCCACAAACTGCATGGGGAGTAATATTTAGTATAATATTTTTTTATCCTCTAACATATCACAGTATTAAAAAAACCCACAAAAAAACAACTTAAAATTTTAGATAGCCGGTCATAGACGACACCCGGTCATAGACAACTCCCTGTCATAGACGACACCCGGTCATAGACGACACCGGGTCATAGACGGCACCCGGTCATAGACAAACACATTGGCCCAAGTTCGTGAGACACAGCCAAGTTAAGCATGAGTCACCTATGCAATGGGAACATCCATTGATACCAGTCTGTCCACATAAAAATTACTGCTCTCCAGAGATGGACTTGAGTCTGTCGGTATATACATATTTTGAAAATACAGGAAAGGCATCCTATTGGGAAGACAACAGTGGAATAGGTTGTTCTGTCTTTACAAAACGATCTGGCTAGATAGATGATATTTGAATTAAGTTACCTCCCACAATATTTATTAAGACTCATGCACGCGATTTTCACATTTTAGTAGTTATGAGCTTATTGATCCACAAAAGTTATTATAATGCAGGTTATTCTTAGCTCTCCCCATTACTGACAGAATAAGCTTTAAGGTGGCTCGATCCCTTGGTAGTTCAGCAACACACCACCAGAGGGCACCTCTCCAAGACTGTCACATGGTAGTGGGCAAATTGGCAAAATCATGAGAGATGGTCTGACCTAGACTAGAACTCTCGACCTTAGCGTTGTGAGACTGGCAACAAACCACTGCTGCAATCTCTCTGTGGTGGAAGTTGCACTCATAATCTATACAGATAGATGTCCCAGTTTATTCCATTTCTTTTCAACTTTTTTTTTTCAATCACCAAAAAACTTTAAAATATGCCCGGGACCACATGTCCAAAATGCATTTTCAAGAAAGAAACCCATTAAGGCCAATGCTTTGACAGAATTATATAGAAATTCATCTACTTTACAATATGATTTTATGTAGATATTGGCGAAACACTATATAATCCTATCAGATGTCACATGGATTAAAACTTCAATATCTCAAAAAATAGCTGGGGACCCCCCTTTTTTCTCAGCTTCTTTGGAGAGTTTATGCTATTATGGTCTTATGGCAAAGACCTGATGAAAATCTAGCTACTCTTAGACCAAATGATCGACCTACCTTAATTTGATGCCAAATCCAATTTTTAAATCTAAAATCTTATGTCCGTGCCAGGTGCTGACACAATGCCTACATTACACTATAGGAACTGTGGCCATCATGTTTGCTGGACACAGGGGCAAGACGGAACTGGACGTTGTAGCTTTATCAACATCGGTAAGTGTAGTGTTCAAGCCATGAATGCCAATGATTTTAACGAAATGGTTGGAAGTTGCACTTTTAAGATCCTCGATCTGTATGGACTCTTCAAGCAGGACAGGGTAGAAAAAAAATAAAATTTTCTAACATATGGATAGTTATCTTCTGTCATGCTAGCTTACGAGTCATATTTCAACCCCCATTTTACCCAAAAGATGGCCATAGGATTTATAGTTTTCTTTTTATAATATAGTTGATATATTATTTAAATTTCAATTAACTCACAATGATTAATTTCCATTTAATTCAACAAAAAAAAAGTGTAAAAAATTTGACCAAATATTATAAATGAATTGGTTACACTCTTTTCGATGGTAAATGTCGCTAATTAGTAATTCAAATCAATTTTTTCTTGCAGATTCTGACTGCCACTGCTATTTCTTTAGCTAACGGGTTTTCAGGTTACTGCGACACTATATTTGCTCAGGTAATTGTAATGTATAAATATAACACAGGGACATTGTAGAGACCTTTAATACCTAGCTTATATGTACTAGGGTGAGTCAATCATAATCCCTCACCTTCAGCACCCCTGAATCTATACACAACAGATGGAGGCACAAATCATGTGGCTAATAGAAAGTGTTACTCCATTTACCAGAGAGACATGTTTACAACAGTTTTAGCAAGTAAACCAAACTGATATACTAAGGGAGTGCTCATTTTTTAACAACAGGGGGGGACGGTGAGGTTTCGTGCAGAGCGCGCAAAATTTTTTCACCCCCCCTAGAGGCAGGCCAAAAATCGTGCGCGTTTGCGCCCCTTTGTAGCATAGTAATGTGCGGGCTTTTTCCCTCAAAACAGGTTGAATTTTTTTGACCCCTCCCAGAGGGGTCTAAATTTTTTACCCCCCCCCCAAATCCACCCCCCCCCCGTTCTTAAAAACTGAGCATTCCCTAAATTTAAACTTCTATATTGACTTGCTACATTAGCTGAAGGGTGGGTTGGGATGACATTGATGGTTTTTCTTTTAGGGTTTATTTTGTTGCAGGTGTATGGCAGCAAGGAGAGGAAGACTCTTGGAGCAATCTTACAAAAATGTAGGTCACATCGCATTCCACCCCTAAAACTAAGGGAGTGGTCATTTTTTAACAACAGGGGTGGGTTGGTGGATTTTCGCGTGAGCGGGTCAGAATTTTTTTGGTCCCCCCCGCGAGAGGGGTCGAAATTTTTTCAGTACCCCCCTCCAGGCAGGTTGAAATTGAGCGCGGTTGACCCCTTTGAGCTGTCCAAATTTTTTCGGTTCCCCCCCAAATCCACCAACCACCCCCCCCCTGTTGTTAAAAAATGACCACTCCCTAAATTCCTTGAACTGAAATGTCACCTACAGTCTTTCTATTTGATGTCAAGCTAATGAAAAGCAGGGGTATGACAAGCTTAGAATCACAGTTTGAGCTTTTACATTGCATAGTGGATAACAGCATTTTCTTGAGAGCTGAGGTTGATATACTCTTTGGCCTTCTACCCTCAATAGATATTACATTTTTAGCCAACAAACCAATCTATCAAGTTCTCTAATAATGATCATTTTTAGTAGCATTGTGGAAGGTTTATGAGTATATGATACTGTAAACACATCATTGCTATATTTTGGCGCTGTACATATTTTTGCAGATTTTGCGATTTTAAAATTCGCTGAAAATATGTACCCAGCAAATATTCATCCTGTTTAATCATACAACTACTGGTCATATTGCAAGATTGGCAAATTTTAAATACACACGAAATTGAACATTTTAGCGAATTCGCAAAAAATTATACATGTGATAATGTCTACGTTTAAACTAGTAGACAAAAATTATGCTTCTAACACATTAAACCTCTTATGAATCTTTGTGATCCACGAGGAATTATATTAATTTCTTCCCAGGTCTTCTAATCATCACCCTGGCTATCTGCCCAAGCCTGGCCATGCAGGTGAACCTCCGACCTCTGCTTCTATACATGGGATATGACCACACTATAGCCAGGTAAGAGGAGAATGATGTGAATTTATCACAGGACAATGGTCCCTTATTATGAAGCATAACATGTGCACAAGAAGACAAGAGTATGAAGTTCTAGCTAAGTGTACTTATCTCTATTTAGGGTCAAGCCCGGGGATACAACATCAGCTCTTAAATGAATAGAGTTATATTTCCATCCGTGGGTTTTTTGTCACTTTTTGAGGAAACTGTCCGCCAACTGTGTATAATTGCTGGTTTATCATTCTCACTGAAAAGTCGCTATTTGTAGGTTGACGGAGCAGTACCTGATGATTCACATTCCAGGATCAATGGTAAGTAATAAAAACTAATTTTCTTAATGTCCATGTCGAAATGAATGTATTTGGTTTATTGAACTTAAAAGGGGTATGCCAGGGCCTATGCATACGGCACCTGGTGGCAAATAAATGAAAGTACCTAATACCATGATAAAAGCATGTCTCCCTGTTGTATATATATCTTAGCTCACCTTTATGAACCCTTTAAATGTCAGACTATGGCATTCTACACATCTTATCACTGTGTTTTGCTACTGCCCAAAACTCTGCGCTACTCGATTATGACCTGTCTTGGCCGACTAGAAAATATTTTGATATGTCCCCAACCATATTAATTTATCAATGAATCACTATTATTTTGAATGTAAAGTGCATCTTATGATTTTATGTATATACCCATACCCTCTAAACATTTGAAAAGTTTGGACATTATGGTAAATTTTTCGTAAAGTTCAAAAGGTTTTCACTATACGCAGCCATATCTAAGCATGTCCCATCTTTAAATGTCAATAATTATATCAAATCTAGCACTATGAGATATTGATTTTCTTGCTTCTATCATATTATAGCCAATCACCTCTCATCTCATCTTATCTCATCATCTCTGAAATGACTCGATTTTAAGATCTTATGTTTGTATACCTTGCTTCTCTATACGCAACTTTGTACGCCATATCCAATACTGTAATATGTATATGCTAATCTAGTCTGATGATAGGGGACCTGGCGGAAGAAAGGCAATGCGCCTAAGCCGGATGATGCATCTACTTTTGTATTTGTTATCTTTTACCCAATATGACAATTTAGAAAAAAAATCATACATCAAACTAGTATAATCCTAAGTAATTAAGAGATATTGTTGGTAGAATAGAATCGACCTCCCGTATACCTTTAAATGTTAGTTATACAGATATCTGCTATCATTGCAGTTGAATCAAGCTCTTCATTTTGTCTTTGTTACAGGCCATGTTCTTTTACATAGTTCTATCAAAGTATGTACAGAATCAGGTGAGTAATTGTAAATGCTGAAACTCAATCTTTGTGTCATTATTGACTCCATGTTTGGGATATATCTATTTCTTTTACATGACATGTTCATGCTAAGGTGCTAGATTAGGTGTATTTCAGGTAGAAGCTTGGTAAAAGAATGTATCCCTTCTTTATTCTCTTCTTTCGTGATGCATAAAGAATGGCACAGACTTTGTGCAAGGAGAAATAATACGCAACTAAAGTTCATCCTCCCCCACCCCACCTGAGGAGCGCACCGGGAACTAGAAGCAGTGGTGTGTGGGGAGGGGTAGGGGCAAGTGCATAAACTGGGTCAATACACTCTCACAAGGGAGGTTGCCTATAGTAAGGTACAGTGTGGGACACTCTGATTGTCAGCACTGCCCCCTGTTAGATGACATAGGAGGTGGTAGACAAACACAAACATGCTTAAAATCTCAAATGTAAAGTACTTCTTAGGTTCTGGAATAGCAGTGTGTAGCTGAATCAGGATATAAGTAAGGTCCGCACCATTTGGGGCATATAATTTCACTCAGATTGTCCCTAGTGCGCCCTACACAGCAGGTGGTAGTCAAATGGTTTACCACACTGTTAGTAATATATCAGTAATATAAACTTCACCAATCCAACAAACATGTTTGGGATATATCTATGTCTTTACATTCTCCTTTTTCAACCTTGGCATTGAGTCATTCATCATGAAGTAGGTACAGCAATCACGGGCCTTATTCCCGGGTCTGTATGTGTCACAGTGCTAAACAACCCATAGGAAATAAGTCATTACTCATCAATGAAACATCTTATAATATCAAATGACATATCATAGGAGAGAGGACGATTGTCTCTTTTTCATTCTGATACATCTGTAGCTGCCAGGGCAATGGGTACTGAGATATAAATTGGTAAAAAATATACAACTGTAGTGCAGACAGGTAGATTGGAATGGTTTCTGTAAGAGAGGCACTGGTGCTACCTTCACAGAAAAGTCGGTCAATCATGAACATTTTCATTTGTATTTATACAACCTCATACATGTGAACTCTCCTGGCATAACAGATTCTATAGGTATCTTATTTAACTTTGTGTCACAACAATTACTATGTAAAACCATCCCTGATTAAGTTGAATCACTTTTGCAGGCGATTTATATGGTCAGGTGCCCCCTAAAACCACCCAAAACCCCCACCATTAGGTAGAATATAGATTTGTGAGTAATATCCTTTTGGTTTGGTGTAGAGATATGCTGGCGAAAATTGGCTAAAGGGGTTCTCCTGGAATGGGCTAATTACTCTAGAATAGCCACTCCCAAGAGAATGTCTTATATAATATTATTCAAGCACCTGATATTAAATTTAGTTAGTGGATCTAACAGAAAAGACTTTTGCTAATCCAACATAATAAACAGAATAATGATATCTTCAATAGGGAATGTTTGAGCCCCCTTTAAAGTATCGGCATTCCCAGCCCTGCCTTGAGTGTAGAGCAGGGAAGGAGCCCCGGGGCACTCCAAGAGGGAATAACACTGGTAGGGATTGACAGGTTGATTATGTCAACTTTTCTTTTTCAGAAAATCATAGAAAATGATCTACCAATAGCATATTGGTATGAGTTACATATTCGAAATCCAATTGATCTCCCCGTCATTTTGAGATATCATATGATGTATTCCGATCATTATCTAAATTTCCGTTGACCTACCTACATGAATTGTAGCGGGTACTATTTTTGACCCGATGCCATCATTGACTGACCATCATAAAAAATATTTAAGAAAAACTAATTTCTTCTTTAATATATAAGGGACAAAATAAAGAAAAAGGCTGTGGTTGTATCTTCAGTATGACCTGTGTACAACCGCGATCTGCAGTACCTGACGTGATCTGCACTACTGCAGATCACGTCAGACCATCCAACCGTGATCTGCATCAAATCAACGTGATCTGCATCAATCTTGCAACCATTGGCTTTGTGAATATTATGGATGGGCAATCCGTTTTCTATATTTTTGTCTTCAAAGTTCGTTTCCCCCACTTAATATGTATGCACAGTCGGGGGCTACACCTTCTGGGATATCAGGTGTATTGAAATTCCCATCAGCTGCAGCTGTGACCTGGTGTTAGGTGTATCACCCATCCATGTAGAGGCTGTTGGTGTAGCCCCAAACTATGCATATATAGGGCTACGCCTAATGGTATCATCGTAGTGAATCATAATATATTGTACAGGGGTAATATCTAATACATACATGCATAATAGGAGGGCTACACCTAACTAATACATTGTGTTCATATGTGGGGGCTACGCATAGTGGGATCATGGTAATGGTCCCTGCAAACAAGATCTCGGGCAGAACTCGTGCGGTTCTTGAGTCACAACTCGGGATCCCTGGGAGAATTGTGCACGTATCTGGCATGAGAATATGTGAACAGCTTTTGACTGTGTCATATTCTGTGGAATTCCACGTTATTTATATCAAACAGGACTTGTGAATTGAACGTTCGCAACTGAGTAGAATCTGGGTAGGTCACAATGGCACAAGAAAGGCACGAGATATTCCCAAGAATTGTGAACATGTCCTTAGTACAATCAGAACTTGGGAATTGAACGTTCACAACTGGGTAGAATCCGGGTAGGTCACAATGACACAAGAAAGGCACGGGAATTGAACATTCGCATCTGGGTAGAATTCTACCCAGTTGCGAACGTTCAATTCCCAAGTTCTGATTGTAATAAGGATATGTTCACAATTCTTGGGAATATCTCGTGCCTTTCTTGTGTCATTGTGACCTACCCGGATTCTACCCAGTTGCGAACGTTCAATTCCCGTACCTTTCTTGTGTCATTGTGACCTACCCAGATTCTACCCAGTTGCGAACGTTCAATTCCCAAGTTCTGTTTGGAGGGGTAGCTATATATGGGGCTACACCTAATGCATACCTATGTTGGGCTACACCTAATGAGACTGACTGTTCGCATGGAGTTATTAATGATATAGCTATATATGAAGCTACACCTAATGCAAGTAAATAGTAGCTATGCTAGGCTACGCCTAATGACACTGAGTGTCCACATGGGGTTACTATTAATGAGAATGGGGCTACACCTAATGAGTGTACACATAGGGGTACACCTAATGTGAATGAATGGTAGCTATGTTGGGCTACACCTAATGGGAATGGGTTACTATTGTTTCTATATGGGCTACACCTAAAGTGAATGTATGATTGATACGTTGGGCTACACCTAATCGGTTTCAACTAATAGGAGTTACCGTATTTGATGTAATCAGCGTCCTCCCCCTAATAAGCGCCACCTTTTTTGGGCTACACCAGACTAGAACAAAGGCTCAAAATTCACGATACTAAAACTACCATAAAAATCATAAAAATTATTTTATAAGCGCCCAGGGCGCTATGTGCTACAGGGCTACACCTAACATATATGTACATAGCTGGGGGCTACATCTAATGCATATATGAATACAAGGGGGCTACATCTAATGCATATGGCATCATCTTAGTGACTGGCTATCCCTAGATTCATATATTTATAGGTGGGGGATACACCTAATGGGATCATATTGGGGAATAATGTGTCCTATAGGGGCTACACCTATCATTCACCAAGATGGTCCCATTAGGTGTAGCCTCCACCTATTCATATATGTTTTAGGTGTAGCCTTTATAGGACATATCATTTACCAAGATGGTCACATAAGGTGTAGCCCCCACCAGCCCACCTATTCATGTATGCATTTAGCAGTGGCTCTTTTACTTCAAAATAAAGTTCTTAATGTGTTATATAACGATATGCCATAAGGAGCCATAGTGACGAACTATATAACCTTGTATAAGTTGTTTTTGTTTACTAGGTAGCTCTCACAATGATGATTGCATTACATGTAGCCCCCCACCTATTCATATTTAGGTATAGCCCCTATGGGCATTAGGTCTACAGGGCCTACATACTGTGGAAGTATTTAGATAGAGGAGGTGGCAAATAAGACTAATTCATGGATATTTATTATGTAGCATACAAATAATTCATGATTCTTCATTTCCACAAATGTAGTGAAAAATATATACCCAGTGAAATAAAGTATGACCACAGTATATATGATGGATGGGGTCTACATCCAATGAGATCATATCTCAGGGGCTACACCTATAACTAATATGATATTCTATGGGCTACACCTAATGTCTCACCTAATGTTCGACCTAGCATGTAGGGCTTCACCTGATGGTCCTACAGGGGCTACATTTAATGCATACATGCATAGTCTGGAGCTACACCTAATGGGATCATCTTGGTGAACGATACGTCCTAGGTGCTACACCTAATGCATATACAAATTGATAGAGCTACACCTAATGGGATCATCTTGGTGAACGATATGACGGAGTAACACCTAAACTGCTAAAGGACATGTACATAGGCAGGGGCTACACCTAACACCAGATCACAGCTACAACTAAATGGCTAACACCTAATATACATACCTAGGTATGAATCTTAAACATTAACATCTTTGTTTAGCCTAAATATTTGTCTCTTCTGTCTTCTGCCATCCATAGAATAGGGAGGTTCCCATCCTGTTGGTCGCCCTTTCTGCCAACGTGGTAAATGCAGTGATTCATGCAGTATTCTTCACATGGCTGGAGGCTGGTTTGTGGTAGGTGCACTGAAAAGGCAAACTTGTCTCCAGACTCGTCAAAGTGACTAACATAAAATAAACGAGTCAAAAGTTGTCTAACCTATCAGATTACCATTCCACAAATAGAATCTGGAGCTGGCAAATGTCAGGTTTTGGGCTGGCACATGCCAAGTGGGTATTCTTCATCTAGAACACCCGCTTCCTTGTCACTTAAACTCATTTATTTTATGACCGTCACTTGGAAGAGTCTGGAGACAAGTTTACTTTTTGAGTGTGGTTGATTCAGTACAGGTGCTTTCTATGATGTTTTACATGATGAAGTACAGGCCCCCAAGTGTACATTAACCCATTCCCCTGCTGGCCTTGAAAAATGTTATTTGGGCCTTAACCACCGGCCCTAAGCCATGGAATATGCAACTTTGCAAGTATATGCTTCCTGGGATAGTAGATAAAGAGTGAAATAAGTTGTATTGGACACATAATTTACACCTTTCTGAGAAGGGGACATAGTATAGGCCCTACATGTTAAATATTTTTGGATTGATTTAAAAATTCTTACTCTTTGCTTCATAGCAGGAGTTATAATTCAGCGGCCCTTAAAGGGTTAATCAAAATGAAAGAATTTGGTTTGAATGAACCATAGCACCCAAGCTACCCCCAACTTTACCTCTATTCCTGAGCGTCATTGTTGGGACCAAAGCTTCTAGGTGAAAATAGTTCCCGTGCGCTGATATTCCTAGGCTCCCTATACGACCAATCTCTCAGTCACTAGTACTTAACCTTGTTAGTCATTTTTTTGGCTCCCTACACCGAAAGTCCATAGGTTGAAAGGGTTAGTCAGTACAGACTATCCTAGGTTGGTCATATGAGTGTTTAGTCACAATGGCAAAGTTATGTTCAAAAATGACCAAGGGGTCAGTCAGTAGTGGCTAACCTAGGTTCATCATTGATGTGTTGTATTTGTATACCACTAGTTGGGGCCACATGTGATGACCACTCAGTGGCTCCCCCTGGAAATAAAAAAACTAAGGTGGGTTGGTCAGTACTGACCAACTTGACAATATCAACTTGCTTAGGTTGGTCGTATAGGGAGCCAAAATATGACTAACTAGGTTAGGCACTAGTGACTGAGAGGTTGGGAGTATAGGGAGCCTAGGAATATCAGTGTATACGACCAACCTACACTGAAAATCCATAGATTGAAAGGGTTAGTCAGTTCAGACTATCCTAGGTTGGTCATATGAGTGTTAGTCATAATGGCAAAGTTATATTCAAAAATGACTGAGGGGTCAGTCAGTAGTGGCTAACCTAGGTTCATCATTGGTCTGTTGTATTTGTATACCACTAGTTGGGGCCACCTGTCATGACCACTCGGTGGCTCCCCCTGGAAATAAAAAGACTAAGGTGGGTTGGTCAGTCCTGACCAACCTGACAATAATAACTGACCTATGTTGGGCGTATAGGGATCCAAAAAATGACTAACTAGGTTAGGCACTAGTGACTGAGAGGTTGGGCGTATAGGGAGCCTAGGAATATCAGTGTAGGTAAGTTATTATTGTCAGGTTGGTCAGTACTGACCAAAAATGCAACCCACCTTAGTCTTTAATTTCCAGGGGGAGCCACTGAGTGGTCATCATAGTATCTTACAGGTGGCACCAACTAGTGGTATACAAATACAACAACTAAGGTGCACACCAATGATGAACCTAGGTTAGCTACTACTGACTGACCCCTCAGTCATTTTTGAATATAACTTTGTCATTGTGACTAGCACACATATGATGAACCTAGGATAGTCTGTACTGACTAACCCTTTCAACCTAAGGATTTTCAGTGTGCGCTGGGTGTTGTGATATTATAACTGTAGGCAGGTATGGCAGATGGATCCCCCCCCCCCATGAAATGAGCAATGTCGCCGTGACACGTTCGAGGAGGAGCTGGGGCAGCTTGTCATAGCATCAAACCATTCAGTCATAGATTGACAGAAATCATTTGACAGCTGTCTGATTTCACACCCTTTTCACTATAGTACCAGCTCACTTTAAATCCCACAGCAATACCCTCTGTAAAAAATTATCAACTTTCAGGCTGGGCAATCTTTCAGCTGGTGTCTTGGCAAGACAAATCACCTGGGATTGTGGTTTACTTTAATCCAAATGCTGTCAAATATATATGGCCTCGTACATTGTAAAAATTGTAAGCATATATACGCTCATCTCCAGCTGATTTGCTATTCAACCTTATACCTCAAAAGAGCCATTTCCTATTTTGATATGTATTCTAATAATCTCAGGTGTTCAGCCCTGTCACAGTGCCTCACCTATGTCTCTCTCATGGTATTCACAATTATCTACATCTTCATGTCAGGAATCTATAAGGAAACATGGCAAGGTAAAATGACATGCTTGATCATAGCTATAATCCATCGGTCACTTTCCCAAATTGTCTTTTTTTCATCAATTTACGATTTTAGAGTTTTTTCTAGAGTCTCTACCTATATTATAGTTTCAGAAATTGATTTTAACTAGGTTGGACATCTGAATGTTTTCTGACATGGGGACCATATTGCAAGCTTGGTGTCGCCAGTTTGTTTCAGCATTGTTTCGCGTCCTGGGTGTTGGAGTCAGGTATTATTGTAAGCGGTAAGTGTGTTTTATTTCATGGTGAATACGGCACTCCCATTGACTTAACCAAGGAAGGTCGTATTTAACACCCCCGTGAAATAACCCTGGTCCGTATTTCACGGCCTGTCAAATGATCAAATTAATTGATATAACCACTATAAATTAGCTTTTTCAGAGTAATTAAGTGGAATTCTGACTAATATCATTAATAATGGCATGAAATAAACACAAAGGAGCACTCGTAGAGTTCCCCACTGAGGGTTATTTCACTCGGCTTCACCTCGTGAAATAACCCTCAGTGAGGAACCCTACTCGTGCACCTTTGTCTATTTATGTCTACCTCTAAATGCTATTCCCTTGCTTCCCAGTAGGAAAAAAATGATCAACACATGGGTTAACTTACACTTGAAACACCTTGCAACAAATGCAACCACTGCACGAATATTTGCATTTAATTACATTAAATATACTTAAAGGAACACTTAACCCTTTAAGGGCAGCCGGAAATTGTTATAGCCAGCCATAGGGGCGAGCATTTTTGCAGCAATTTTCTCTACGGACGAGGCTTTGTTGAATGCCATAGAGTTAAGATGACTATAGTCGATGTTCACCCTGCCATGGCATCAACTATAGTTGATGCTCGCCACTTAAAGCATCCTAAATGCTGTTATGGCCTTTTCAGGATATTAACATGACATTACTAAACTTAAAGCCACTTAAGTTATTCCTTTTATGTCGTCTTAAATTTGCGTAAATGCATACATTCATGCAGTGAACACTGCTTGAAGATATGCTGCAAGCATGTCCTATTACCAAAGGTATTAATGTATGTGTGGACTGGAGCCTTTACACATAATAGTAGGAGTTTGTGACCTTCTGCCTCTTCTCTTTCTTCTAGAAACTGATAACAGTCCTATTTCTTTCTATTTTTCGGGGGCAATGCCGAAATATCGTCACACAGATATTTTGTGGCTCGTCGGGACATACTCCCATCGGAGCGTCGACAAGAAGATCTTTCCAATCTTAAATTCAATTTATTTAAGATTATTTTAAGATTATCCACAGAGGACTGAAGACATTTAGTATACATGATTAACATGCCATTTATTCATGTTGGTATTAATACCATTGTTTTATATCGGGAGCTCTGCCCCGAACCTCCTTTTTCTTTTTTGATTTTCGAAACTGATATCAAACACAACTATGGATAATACAGTGGTGCCACCTGGTGTTTGCAATCTTCAATTTAAGATTGTAACATCTTTAAGATTGGAAAGATTTTCATGTCCACGTTCCCAAGAGAGTGTATCCACTTGTGTCTTTTTGTTTTATTCCATGCAGGTGTATTGGGTATGCAGATGGTTGCTGCTCAGTCTATAGTCTACCAGTATTTCAACATCCTTTTTGCGGTAAATAATACAAGTTTATTACAAATGTTACCATGTCAATTTTGTTGATGGAAAAAAAGATAGTTAAAACTAATGACACCATTAAAATGAATGTCACATACTTAGGGCATGATACCAATGCATCATTCCTTGGTCATCATGATGCATGAATGTAGCCCTGGCGCATAACTTGGGGTTCAGACAACCCAAAAGGGTCGGCATGATGCACTAATGCAGTACCAGCAACTTATTCGTCGGGGTTGCATTAGTGCATCATGATGACAATTGTCCTTACAGGGTCAAACAATAATTTCAAGAACCTTCTATAAATTGGTATGCTAAGCATTTGATGTCTCTCATAAATTGTGAGGGCATTGTTAGTAAAGCTAAAAGAAAATGTTGAATATATCGCATAGTTTGCATGGGGCATTGGAATGACGAGTGGTATCCGTTTAGGACAAAATCTTGGAGCTAACAACCCTAAAGCCGCCCAGTTAACTTCTCGTGTCACCCTCATAACCGCAGGTAAATAGATATATTTTATTCAGCAATTCCTTTAGATGATTATAAAGGGCAGGTCATGAAAATGATTATAGGACCTTACATGAGAATGATTGTAGGACCTTACAATAACTAAAACAACTCCAAGACCAAAAAAGAGTTTTGTTCAGGAAACCCAACATATTCAATTCCTCTTATCCTAGAGGTTCCTGGGCTTTTTTGATTGAAAATAAAATCTAGGGTGAAAAGTGATAAAATATCTGTAAAACGATTCCAAAATAATTTGGTAGTTCCTTTTTTTTGGTTCTAATTGCATTACAATATTCTAATATTAAATATTGATCATTGCCTTTAAATATTTATATGTTGAAATCAAAGGTATACAACACAATCTACGCATTCGGCACCTGGTGGCAAAACCTGAAACTACCTGCAACCATGATATTTGCAGATTTCTCATACTTATACATCATGATCTACCTTTATCTACCATTTAAGTGCCTCACCTTGGCATTCTACATATCTGGATCACCATATTTCCTTTTTGCCATGCCCATAGGCTCACACAGTAAATAGATTAGTTTTTATTTTGATTAATTCAGGATAATTTCATTTTTGGCCGTGACGTGTAACATAGTGAATCATATGAACTATGTAAATATACTATAAGCCTCATGGGAAACTAATGCTAATTCTCCATTCACTCACCAGGGGTCACCCTTTACCTGGGTGAGTACAGGTCTCCTTTGGGTCACAGCCATTCAAATTTCCAAAGGAGGAGGAGGCTGTGTCTCACGACCTTGGGCCAATGTTTTTGTCTCTGACCGGGTGCCAGCTCTGACCGGGTGCCAGCTCTGACCGGGTGCCAGCTCTGACCGGCCTGAATAAAAAGGGGTTATTTAGGGCAGATGATGATAAAAATGGACAACTAATGACTAGTTTAGAGAGTTATAACATCAATAAACCTTTTCAGCCAAATTCTATCTCCATCTGCCCTAAATAACCCGATTTTATTCAGGCCGGTCAGAGCTGGCACCCGGTCAGAGCTGGCACCCGGTCAGAGCTGGCACCCGGTCAGAGACAAAAACATTGGCCCAAGGTCGTGAGACACAGCCAGCACTCAAATATGAATGCCCTCTAAAAGACAAATAAACCCCATGACATGGGCTGTTTTTCTTTTCTTTGTGTTCCATAAGCATCAGGCCAATATTTCTTAGAGTCATTAAGGAAAATTGTTGGTCAAACTAGAATTAGCTAGATTGTGTTCTATACCTTTAAGTTGACTAGTGATTCCCTCTCTTTCAGTCCTGACTGGTTTTGTCTTCTTCCTAACGATTATTTCCTTACACAATCAGTTGCCACATGTATTTACTGCTGACAGGTGAGTGAAACCCCTCACTTTTTGGATAACATCAGTCAAAGACGTTTCAATTGTTACAATCTCATGAGACACAGCCATAGGCTTTAATGATGTGTTAGTCCTTGATCTTGATCTTAATTGAGGGATGGTGGGTGGGAAAGTCTCCTGTTCCTCCCAGCGGCTCAGCGGTCACTGGCTCCCTGACTTCTGTGGTATTTATAGTGGTATTTATAGTGGTGGATGCATCACTGTTGGCTCATTTGTCTCATAGCTAGGACAAATGCGTGGCCCTCCAAGCTACACTGGGCCCTCTGCAGCGATCACCTGTGCTGTAGTAGATATAGTCCAGTTACTAGGGAGGAATTATCCTTGCAACCTTGCAATAAAACCCCCCGAAGAGGTTATGACTGATTTGGGTACAGGAAGTCATATACTTTCAGAATCTTGACAATGCCCGGCTGGTATCGTTGAGCGTTTTCGGAAATTCGAGATGGCGTCCAAGATGGCTGACGAAAATGTTTAAAGTCATAAATCAGTCAATTCTTATGTGATTTGCATGTGTAATACCTCTAAATTAGGGTAACCATGGCAACCAGAAATCACCAACAATAATGCCTAATGATTGATGCCGAAACATCATCATCCTTACTGATAACTGCAAATACATGACAGAACAACCAACATGGCCACCAGATAATGATTCTCTGCTTGATGTCAAAATGTCACCTGAGTGGTTATCTATGGAGATGGGTCAATTCCATAGCAACCAATATGCTTATATGCAGAAAGTTTCGATTTCATGTTATGATTTTTACCAAATGTGCACTTTTTATCATAGATCTTGAAAACTCACATCTTTTAACATGTTATGTTACCTAGGATCTGTGACAACTCTAAAACTATGTTAAAATGATGTATCTCAATGAGACCTTTAATTTGAGATATTACATGAATGTAGGTGTTGAGAAATGACAAATTTCTTAAAACAATATATATTTTGTATTAGAATCGGCATGCTGGTTGCTATGGAAACACGCTATCACCATGGATACCTACTCAAATGACTTTTTGACTTTTTTAATCAATCAGGCATGCCCAAAACCCCCAATTTAGAGGTATTACGTATGCAAATCACATAAGAATTGACTGATTTATGACTTTAAATATTTTCGTCAGCCATCTTGGACGCCATCTTGAATTTCCGAAAACGCTCAACGATACCAGCCGGGCATCATCAAGATTCTGAAAGTATATGACTTCCTGTACCCGAATCAGTCATAACCTCTTCGGGTTTTTTTTCTGCAAGGTTTTCAAGCTGGCAACTGGACTATAAAACATACAGGGCTATTCACTTGTCCTGAGCCCAGGACATACAAATGGCCGATAGACATACACTGTTGTCTGTGCCTCACTCATCTGTGATATACGGTATACTTGTTGGTACAGAGCCCCGTCATATATATATGACAGAGGATGCACAATAGACACTTATCTAAAATAAAAGTACTATTCATCATTCATAATGTAGAAAGGCTGATGACACAAGTTTGTATCTTGTGTATTTCCCAGGAAAAGCACAAAACTGCAAACACAACATAGACACGGGAGATTCTCAAGAATAGTGAATGTTCTTAGTGATATGTTCAATGGTGATGTGCATTTCCCGAGTTTTACTCATGCAAATAACGGGAAATTCCCATTTAGTCCACAAGTAGAATGATGACGTGCATTTCTTGAGCATCACTCGTTCAAAGAACATAAAATTCCAAGGAATATAACACAAGAAAATGCAGATAAAAGGTTCAAGAAACATTCTGAAATAGTCATGGCACAAGAATGGCTTGAGTTCTGCTTGAGATTTTGATTGCGGGGTATTCATATTTAGAGATTACGAGGGATACACTTGACTAGACCCCATCCAAACTTAGCTCAGTACGCAGCTATGTACGCATATGGATATGTAGTTCCTCAACAACACACCAGGTTGGACAGTCTGTCTGCAATTGTCCATGAAGACTGGAAGCCGACCCCGTACTACACTCCCGATACTCTCCCGCTCCATAGTGAAATGGACGCAGAGACTCCCAGCGTAATTTCGATGTAGAGTCAAAAACGTTTACTTTGGCCTGACAGGGGCTTGAATCCTACCTTTTACTTGTTGTTTACATCGCAAATTTAGTTGTTTATATTGTTAATTTTGCATCGTTCACATCGTCGTCTGCTTTGTTTACATCGCCGTCATTGACAGATCACGTGATCAACATGCTGGCTTCTGATTGGTCTAGAGCCCTAAAAACCGTACCACATGTAGGGATGGTACAACAAAACGTACCACACCCCCAGGTGGTACGGTTTTCATATTCTGTTCTTACACAGGATCGTACCAAAAGTGTTAGGTCGTGTAATAAGTTACTGATATGTCTTACAGAGAGATTATTGATCTGGCAGCCTCTGTTCTACCCATCATAGCGGTTCAAGAGATATTTGACTACTTGGGGGTAAGTTATCAATATTGTGAATATTGGCAAATGTCAATGCCCATCGATACCGTCTCTGCTGTATTTCACGAGTAGGGCTTAGTGAAATGTACCCCACCCCCCACAAGTGAAATACATCAAAGAGGTATTAATGTAGTTGGCATTTGAATTTAGGTTTTTTATTTGAAGCCATTTGATATGTGTTAAGCCATATGGAGTAGCGCCATCTAGTTAGTAATATATAAACTACTTAGTTCAGCAACAATTTTAGACGACCTTATATGGTGCTACATGTCTGGTACATTAAGACAATCTAGGGTCGATAGATGGTGGGCGTCTAGCTCTGGTATACCTTGTGCTATAAACAGTTATCTACTGTAAGTATGGGCATTCTTCTCAGTGCAAAGCTGTGTTGTGGGGCCCGAGTGAGGCAAATACTAGATAGCTCTCTCAGGTGAGAAGACAGACGTTTAGAGCGTTATCTTAATCTTAAGTCTTAAAGTCTTGAATTCAGTGTCTTACGCAGGGCCGCTTCCATCATTAAAAATAAATCATTTCAATTTTATAAGTTAAAATACATTAGGGTGACGTAAGGGTAGGTAAATGGGTTAGCCAACCATAACCGCATTTTTTTTGTAGTTATAATAGATTCGGGTGACATTCGGGTAGAAAAAAGGGTTCGCTAACCCAACTTTAAGACTATTAAGACTGTCTTAATTGTCTTATTAAGATAACGCTCTAAACGTCTGTCCTCTCACATGGGACAGCTAACCCGTGCATGCCACAGTGAGGGCCAGGCAGCCCAAAGTCAGCTCCCAATGTAGTTCCCCACCAGGACACTAGGTGGGGGTGCTGCCTGAGTGCATCCTGTTGTTACCCAGTGGAGAATCAATTCCCGCTGCCGTGCTGGTATAACAGCCAATGCTCTGTTATACTACCCATTTCACTTTGGCAGAGAGAACAATAGAAATGGCCTCAATGTATTTTACATTTTTAACTGTATGTTGATGCAGTCCACTGACCACACCCTGCTACTGTGGGTGTAAGTCAGATATAATACGTGTGACTAGGTGCATAGGTGTTATAAGTTATAAGCCTTGGACAATGGTAATTATCCGCGACTTATATCACTCATACAGCAAGACACTTGTATCATATCTACCACTTACCCTCATGCATGCAGCCCTGGCTGGTGATCTTGCTTGGGCTGCATTCATGCATCATGCCGATCAGAGTATCAACCCTGTAGGCTGAGCTTGATGCATGAATACAGAACGGTGAGTTATGCATCAGCCCTACTTTCATGCACCATGACGACGAACAGCATAGCTGTGGCATTAAAGGATTAACTTTACTGAAGCATAAATTCAAATTTTATTATAGGCACTCTGGTAGAATTGCTCCAAGAACTACCTGAGACTGTTTACATATAGAAAAATAGGCCATGAATGCCTAATGGCAGTTTAATCTACTGTATTTCCCCCATACACAGGCTTCAATGAACGGTATCCTGCGTGGTTGTGGGCGGCAGATCATTGGTACCTACATCACCGTCCCTGCCTTCTCCTTTGTGTTAATTGTTGGTCTGACCCTCATGCTGAAAACTCCACTGATGATCAAAGGTAGGAATGCCACTCAGTTATTAGTGTGAATTCTACATGATGAATTCAATATAGATATACATAGACAAAGGTGCACAATATTCAGTTTGCTGGCTTGTTGTTGACTTGTTAACCATTGGGCCGTATTTCACTTGGCCTACCCAGGCCCGTAACTAGCCCTCTTCGCGGGGTGGTTCGTTTTTTGGATATAGTGGAACTTGACATGATCATTTCAATGGTGGAACTGGACTTTTCTAATATGAGTTGGAACTTTGTGCAATATATATTTAAAGAGAAGGCTGAGTTTTATGTATCTAATCGATCTTTCATAGTTTTCTCTCTAAAATCCTTAATAATTGTCCGATTGACAAACCGTAAAAAAATTGATGGAGACAATTATTTCCTCTTTCCACTCAGCTAGGGTGGAACACTTTTCCTTCTCCAGGGAGGTGGGGTGGTTCGTTCATAACGACGACCCCCCCTCTAGTTACGGGCCTGCTACGGCCTATTTGGTTTTATCAGTGGAGTGATCGACTGTATTCCATGAAAAATACAAGCTTCAAACCAGTTGTAGTATAATAACTGCACAAGCATAAAGGGTAAAATAAAGCACAAATGAGGTGTATACAGAGGGCACCTAGCTGTTGATCACAGCACCGCTTGTAGTTAGTTGGGAACCTTCAGTACAGGCCCCTTACCAGTAGGAGGAGCTGCTAACCAGGGGTCAGTCATGGTCCACTGCCTGCCTGACACCACAGTGCAATTCCAGTAATGCTCTGGCTTGCTTGTTTGCCAGGACTTCAACCAACATTGTCCATTCAACCACAAATAACACATTCCACACATGGACACATTTCTCTTGCAGCAGATAGGTTATTCATGTGCAAACCTAGCGAAAGACATTTTAGACCAATGAAATTATTCCCTTTACTGCTTATATGAGGAATACATTGAGAAGACCTAACATTTTGCAGGCTTTTGGATCGCCTGTCTCTGTGGCCTGGTCTTCCAGTCTCTGGTCGGCACCTTGTTCGTTGTACGGCTAAACTGGGAGGATGAGGCTGAAAAGGTACCTAGTTCAAAATGTGACAAATATTTCTTTATTTCTGTCTATTGTTTTATTTCTTGATTTATAAATAGCTGTTCTGCCTATTATAGAGTATTCTTGGTCTGTCTGGCACAAACAAAAACTATATGTTCTACGGACTGTAAAGTTATGTAATTGGTCAAACAGTAATCAGCTGGACAGAAACTCTGAAAGTTAGCATATGGGTTTTTATCAATTTATCAATCTAGAATGGGGACCATTGTGAAGCTTGCATCAAAGCTTTAAAATTAAAATGCTACGATAATGGTTTATATTTCAGGCTCAATTGAGAGTGGGTAGGAGTGGAGAGCGAACATCTGTGGGTACGTAGCTTACTGTCAGTAATAAGGCTGACTATTGACAGTGGTTTATGGGTGCATTGTACCGCTATAGCCGGCTAAAAGCCTGCTGGTCCGGCAGGAAGTCTCTGTCTGCCGGCCCACATGGCTGGCCCTCATCCTGGGCTACATGCCAGTTTTTACGGCGTGTGAATCGGACCATTATTAAGGTTTTAGAGAGTAAACTAGAAAGCCTGAATATGATGTACAAAAAACACAAAATTTTACAAATTTTGATCATTAAATTGATTTAAATATTCCCGTAACCTCTATTTAACATCATTTCTTATCTAAATTCTTGCCTTATACTATATTTCTTGATACAAACATTTGCCCGGGGTATCCGGGCCTGCAAACATTTAGCCGGGCCTGCAGAATTACAAATCTGGAGGACCGAATGTCCTGCAAGGTGAAAAACTTTTTGTATAGACTGTATGCGGTGCATCTCATTTCCTCAGTATTCTATACACAAACATTTTGGCTCTTACCTCAGAATATCCCACACAATTTAGGCCGGTTCCAGACTCCAGTCTTTGTGAAAAATCTTTATCCCACATGACACTGGTCCTGCAAATTCTCAATGTTGCAGGACCAGCTGCATTTTTGGTGGACCAGATAGCCACATATCTAACAGCTTAAGTTTTTAAAGCATAAAATAGGATATTTCATCAAAAGTACATCACATTTCTAATAATTTCTAGCCAAATCAGTAAAGATATATAGTTTTACACAGTATATGGAAACACATATTTCAGCCTTAGAAGCCCAACTAAATTCTTCTAGATCAGAAAGTCCAGCATGTGACTGGACATTCGGTCCTGCTGAATTTGCGAATCTGCTGGAACGGTGGCATTTTAGGAGGCCATTGCCACTACCCTGCATGCTTTTGCAAAGACTGTGACTCCCCATATAATGATGTGACAAGAAAAAGGTGTGGTGTGAAAGCACTACTACATAGAGAAAAAGAACCAGGGTCAAAAGGGAGTCCAGGTTGCCTCCAGAATGTCTCCCCTCTTTAGGGGAGCCCTGGCTGATTAAGGGTGCCTGGTTGACTCCCTGGAAGACCTAAGGCTAAGGGAGTCACATAGTGGAGTCACATAGCTCCCTGGCTGACCCAAGTGAGTTAAATAAGGACCAGGGCTCCCCTAGAAGGGGGAGTCATTCTTGAGGCAACCTGGACTCCCCTTTCACTCTTTTCTTGTGTAACCTCTCACAATATCTGGGACACAAAATTCAATCTTCTTAAATTGGTCCAGGATGTTGACTATACTTTCCTTCCTACATAGTCCATCCATGCTCATTACCTATCAATTTGATAATAATGATAACGATGATGATGATAATTAAAACAAGTGTCTATAGATATCATGCAAAAAAGGTTTTAGTGATTTTATGCAACTCCTGATCTTTAATAGGCATTGCCCCTTTCGTACAGAGCTAGAAAATATATATTTCTACCTTTATGTTACTTTACATTTATGCTGAATCCTCAAATACCAGTGAAGGGCACCTATTACAATCATTGCTGTGATGAAAATTTCATCAAAATCCTAAGATGATTGACAGGTGTGACCCCAGGTCAGCAGATGACCTGAGGTCACGCCTGTCAATCACCCAAAAGTACAATTGCCCTAGTAGGGCACAATCATTGGGAATAGAAGGTATTTGACCATACCTACCCCAAGTATACAAGCCCTGGGGATTCTAATGGAACTACTGACATGTTGCTAGGACCACTCTGCTAGCTAGCAACAGCAATTCCAAACATTCCATGCCTAGCAACTATCACAATAAGTGGGAATAGAAGGTATTTGACCATACCTACCCCCAGTATACAAACCTTAGGGATTCTATTGGAACTATTGTAATGTTGCTAGGACCATTCCGCTACATCAGCAATTCCAAACATTCTATGCCTAGCAACTGTCATAATATCTGACCAACTGCCCTAAATTATTTGTCATCCCCCACTACTGTGGATGCCTTTAAGTTCAGTTGATCATCATAATCTAAAGATTATATGGAGAGATCAAGCCAGAACCGAACACTTGTGTTCGGTTCTGGCTTGTAATAATAATAATAATAATAATAATAATAATAATAATAATAATAATAATAATTATGATAATAATAATAATCATGGCTTTTCTAAAGTTTACTTTCCATTACACATTTCATTGAATAAGAGTACTTGTATGTTTTTATTCAGATCTGGAAACCATGAAGACACCTATGTTGGCGGAAACATCCAAGAAGTTAACAAAGAAGATAGTTTTACTGAGAGTATTGACCTTTGGTGTATCCATTGGACTCCTTATTATCAGCATCATTATTCGTTTTGCGGTTCACATTCCTGATGAAACGGTTGAAACACATCTCTTTGGAAATTCCACTATTGAGGCCTGGGGGAGGACACACTAGTTCAGGAAACAAACATAATATTGGATGTCATGAGGCCTCTGTTTACGGTCAAATAAAATATGAGACAGCTACTGTAAAACCACGCATAGAAGCCTGCTAGGTGTTAGCACTATACTTAAAGTGGTATTATTCTCTATACTCAGATATCTAGATCCACATAATTTGTGATATTGATAAAAATATGCTAGTTCATGTATATAATTGTAGCATCAAGATTAAAAGTGACATGGTCCGATTTTTTCCAAATTTCAAATCCTACTTAAATGTGTTCCAAATGCTAGCACAATGTCATATTAGGAGGATAGGGAACAAAACAATGTCATCTAACGACAATAAGATCCCATTTATAGGGTTAAACTTGGGCCAGATACAGTATTTTATAGTGTATTTTTAATGGGGGAATTATAGCGTGCACTCCAAAAGTCTTAAATTTGGCATAAAACTGAAGTTTGACTGAATTCTAAGCTGAATTGTGGGGGATATAGTTAAATAAAATAGGTAGGACATGTATTATGGCCATATTGAACATTCTTGTTCATTTTTAACAAAATTGATTTTTGAGCCCTAATCATCGGACCATGTCACTTTAATGTCAGAATTAGTTTTCATGAAATAATTAAAGTTAACTTAAAACTCTAGCATAATCATAATGTATTGGTTACAGACACCCAGCTTATTAGACACATGAGAAAGTTGAATCCACAAAAGTTCAGATGTCCCTTCACATATTAACTAATGTACACTGTACGATTTTTCTTCTCCTTTTGAGGCATTGCACCAAAGTATTGCAGACATACAAGCAAGGGAGACAGCTACTGGAATGTTTATATATAAAGAGAGAGGTAGGGGATAGAAATTACCAATGTGACTCTATTTCAAAGGAGCCATCCTTCAATGACCCTCTCTACAAAGGGAGTCGTGGTTCAATGACTCCCTTTACATTTGGAGCATGGACATAGTTTCAAGTTGTTAACAGCCACCCCGCTATACCTCACCCCTCATCATATTCACTGGGCTGTATCACTGCTGAGTACCGCTATGAAATTGAAGGCTACACTGTTAGAAGTAAGACTAGTAGTGTTCCTGTACACCAAATACTGGGGGTAACTTTGGTTCCAGTAGATTGTGCTGTAGACCTACAGCAAGTGAGCTTTTATATATTTACAGCACTATGTACTGTATAGGGAGAGCAGAATCTTCTGTTACTGTACAGCAAAATTGATTGTAAATCATAGTCTGAAGGTCCTGGGTTTACCTCCCAGTGCTGGTGACATTTTAAACCATCCATGTGAGGGAAAAACGAATTTTAGGTGGATGTAGGTAAAACAAGAGAAGTGGCTCCACCAAGGATTGAACTCACCACCTGTGGTGTTAGAGACAGGCGCTGATCTGTTGCGCCACAGAGCCGGTGTTACAAATATTCATATTGGGATATAAGCTACCTCTGCCATGTCTGTATTAAATGAGCTACACCCTTGTTGCTAAAGATCCCTGATGAGAGGTGGCTAGACCTAGGATCGATCCCACGACCTCTCGCGTACATATTACAGGGAAAAGCACTGTAGATCTACAAGTCACTACTGTAACCTGCATCTACAGTAACAGAATTGTACATATACAGTAGAATTTGCTGTATCATTATTTACAGCTAAAGTACTGTACACTTACAGCAAATTTTGCTGTTCACGAACAACAACTTTTTACAGTGTAAGTACTACTGTAAACATATCATATTTCGCGCTCTACATATTTTTGCGATTTTCGCGGAATTGAAAATCCATGAAAATATGTCCAGCGGGAATATTTATCCAGTGTAGTTATATAACTACTCTATTGCAAAATTCGCGAATTTAAATCCATGTGAAATTGTACTTTATAGCCAATTTGCGAAAATATACATGGTTGAAAATATCATTCTCCCTTCCTCCTCTCCTCTCCAACTGATGATTAGAAGTTATGGCACTACTTTCAGGATCCTACCCATGATGCATAGAGTAAATTCTGAGTGACAACATACCATGTAATGGTCATGTGGTCATGAACCCAGCCAACATATGGGTACTCTTATAGGGCAGATTCACCTCTAGGCCATGCGTATACTGAATATGGTAAATGCAGATAATTTCACTATTATAAATTTTCGCAGATTTGCTATAAAGTACAATTTTGCATAGATTTAAATTTACAGATTTTGAAATATGGTAGTTATAACTCTATACGTATTTTCACAGATTTTAAAATCCGCGAAATCCACAAAAATGTATATACAACTTGAAGATATTTACATTTACAGTATGCAAATCAGTTGTATGGTGGTGGGGTGTCCCATAAACAAGTAATTGATTGTCTCAAATAAAATGTAGATAGCGATCCTGGTAGAGAAGACTTATACTAAGGCGATGTAAGAAACAGATTGATGATGAATAGTAGGCTGTGTCTCACGATTTTGGGCCAATGTTTTCGTCTCTGACCGGGTGGCAGCTCTGACCGGGTGGCAGCTCTGACCGGGTGGCAGCTCTGACCGTGTGGCAGCTCTGACCGGGTGGCAGCTCTGACCGGCCTGAATAACCCGTTTTTATTCAGGCCGGTCAGAGCTGGCACCCGGTCAGAGCTGGCACCCGGTCAGAGCTGGCACCCAGTCAGAGACGAAAACATTGGCCCAAGTTTGTGAGACACAGCCAGTAAGTGCATGAGAGCTATTGAAAGTTGGAAAAGGCTCCCTGTATGTACCCCTCAATAGTTTACATATCAGCTGCATATAAGGCCACTTAAAAAAGTAAAATTGTTTCTCATCACCGCGCGCATAAAAAAAGTCAGGTTTTGAGGAAAGCTTAATTTTTGTTGTTGCTAGTTTTTTATAATAGTTTATTACCTGTAGGAAAATAGAGAGTTTTAGGGGTCATACATTTTTGAATAATTTGTTGTTGAATATACCTTATGTCAGCTGTCCAGATTGGGGAAGTGGTTAGGACACAGTCCTACCATTCCAAAGGTCCTGACTTCGAATCCATGCCAAGGCTGTATGGTTACCTGACCATTTTTCCTAGTTGGTCAGTAGTAATAGCATTTGCAAAAAAATGATCTTAATTTTAGATCATTTATCATGTGTAAAGGATCTTTATAGCCAAATTGTATACTATAGCGATTTTGACCAAAAAAACGCATTTTAAAATAATCTTGGCATGGATTCGAAGTCAGGACCTCTGGATTGGCACACCTGTGTCCTAACCACTCCCCTAATCTGGACAGCTGACATAAGGTATATTCAACTACCAATTATTCAAAAAGTTATGGCCCCTAAAACTCCACATGTCGGACATGACAGGAACCAGCTTCAGCTGATCAGCAGGCTGCTATAGAAAGGAGAGGAAACAGCACTGGTACCAGACAAAATGGCGCTGTACAGAGATCATCTTGCTAATGCGGAATACCCAGTGTCTTTAATTTAGTATAATGAGCTATTTAATAGTTACTCCCTGAAATGATACAGACTAATATAAATCATGAAGGAAGCTCTCTTTACAATATTCAGGGGGGTGTCAGGACTTTTGGCCCCCCTGACACTTGGCCCCCTGACATAAATGCCGCCATGTCGACATCTAGGCCGCCATGGCGACATCTAGGCCGCCATGTCGCCATCTAGGCCACCATGTCGACATCTAGGCCGACATCTTTTTACGTTTTGAATATGGTTTTATTGAGCCTCTCACAATGTACAGAAAAGTGGTAGGGCAAAGCAAGAATAATAATCAAAGATTTCAATCGACATCTGATTCAACAATACTATACATGTGAAAACAAATACAAGGGATGATAATGATAAGGTGAAACATTGAAACAAGATGTTGAGACTAGACAGGACGCAATCACATTGACATACACGGCCAAACAAGACCATCACCTAGTAAGACACACTGATAGGGAGTATGTGGACATTGAAGATGCGATGTATGGGACACCCTAATGGTGGAGGTGAGGTTTGGGTTTGGGGAGTACATGCACATTGTGCCGACACCTATCGGGTAATTGCAATTACCCGATCCAAGATGGCGGACTCTTAGTCAACCCTGTCTAACACATTTCTGATAATTCTGTAGTAAATACTGCATTTCCATACATGAAAACATGTATGATCATAGTTAGGCTGTGTCTGCTACCGTAGGCAAGAGATGGACCTCTGGAATTACTGATATCACTTAGAAATCAACCAGAAAAGAAATCTAGGTACTAGAGTAATTGTGGTTGTGGTACTAGGGTAATATTCTCAATTACCCTAGTACATGGAACAAGAATCTCAATTTTACAATTACCCTAGTACCTGGCATCCGTTCCTATAATGTAGTCATATTCTTCAACCTGTCCATTTAGAGGTGTTTTTTTTTTGCTTTTACATAATATGTACTGATCAGTAAGTATTAATATCATGTATGCATGTCACATAAATGCCCTAATTAGCCATTAAGTGATGATACAGGTCAGAGATCCCCTTCACTGAAAGTGCAATTACCCTTGTACCTCCTCTACAATTACCCTAGTACTTGTTGTTTTGGACCAATCCAATTACCCTAATACTTTCAATTCTAAATCCACTCCTCACAGCTATTCTACAGCATGTCATTATACAATTGGAAGTTCCGATGGTAGAGCATGATACATACTACAAATACACAACTTTACAGCCTCCAAGGCCCCTTATATATAGTGTAATCAACTCTTTTAGCTCACTATAGAAACACTCACAATCCGCCATGTTGGATTGGGTATTGCAATTACCCGATAGGTGTCGGCACACGATGCAGAAGGGGGACAATCAGGGTTGGGTAGGGGTTCTGGTTCAGTGGGAAGTGATACCCTTGGCCTGGATGGAGGTCAGAATTATATAGGGGAGGTTAGGGTTGCCTCTGCTACTACGTCACAGGGTGGTGATTTGGGTGGCAAACATGTAAAGGCCTCCACATGGTTATGTATCTGCACCATGGTGTGATCACTGGACCAAACGTTATTACATTTACTTAGGGTAGATTCACCATAAGTCGACCCTTCCCGTCACAGTTTTTCAACATCTTCAGCAGATGCTTCATTATGTAAAACCACTAATGGATGCAAGTGGGGACGAAACCTGCGAAGTTACTAGATGCCACCAATTTTACCTGTAATCTTAAAATGCCCCCTTTTCCAATAATCTTTTTCAATTTCTAGACCTATCCTCTAGATGGCACCACTGTAGGTTGGTCACCCCCTTTTTCTTTCTCCCTTCTTTGTCATTTATGAAATGGGTTTTTAAGATTACAGGTAAAATGGGTGGCATCTAGTCATCACATTTTACCTGTAATCTTAGAGGCAAACAGTGTATCAAACCCTTTTTTTTCTTTTTTTTTTGGGGGGGGGGCACTTTTGGGATGGAAAAGTGGCGATTCAAGATTACGGGAAGAATGGGTGGCATCTAGTGACTTCACAGGTTCACCCCTTGTTGCCTATTGGATCATACCTGTTGTACCAGACATTGAGGGATGTTCCGAGGGGCTCAAGTGATCATGTTTGATTATTTCACGAAGAGTGGAAATCTCACATGGTATTTTTTCACTCAATGTCGACCAAGCTTAACCTAGAATCGACCACTCTTATCTCAATCAAAACAATATGAATCCTTTTAAATTCATATTTAGATAAACTGGATTTAATAAATGAAATAATGCTAGAATTACACAGGTTCATTATTTTCCGATCACAGGTGGATTTTCTCAAACTTTGGAGCTTTTGAAAACAAGCGATTGAAATAGTGGTTGTACCCCCATATAGCACAGGATAGAGACAATAATATTATGTCGCTGTAGGTGGTCGACTTATGTTAGGTGGTCGGAAATAGGTGAGCTTACCCTACATTTACTTCCATTTACTTCAATAAACTACTATAACCCGCACCCCGACTTTTGGATAAGCCTATAAGCCTATAGCCCACACCTGGGGTCTGAGAATCACGATTTAAGTTCTGTATTACACTTTGAAAACCTTCATATTACCTGTCCCTAGACTTTGAGAATATTGTATAACCCGCACTAGAGGCTTGGTTCGTGTATAACCCACGGGTTGTACGCCGAAATCTATGATAAATGGAATATCCCTGCTGCTAATTTAAGAAGTTGAATATAACTTTTAGTGTAAGTTTCATGGTTGAACTGCCGTTTGTTAGTTCTTGATCTTGTTATAAGGTGTGACTGTGCTTATCAGTCTATTCCAAGACGATTTGGATAATAGACGATTTGACCAAAATGGTGGACGATTTCGGGAAATAGGGTGGACAATATATTGGAAGGGCATAGGTGGGGCTCCACTAAACGATTTTCTTCTCAGATCGGGGCTATTTTCACGAATCTAGCTCAGTTATATACAATGACAATTATATACAGTAGACAGGAACTATGTTTACAAACAATGTCTTTGTTTATAAACAAGGTGGAAATTAGAATTGCCAAGGCTATGTAACACAATTTAGGTCCCGATTTAAGCCCCAATTTTGCATCTCAGGCCGACCTGGGGATCCGATCTCATATCAAACAGGTTTGATTTACATTTATCTGATGCTCCCTCATTTAAAGGGCTCTAATCTGCCGATTTATGCACAATAACAGATAGGAAATATGTGTTTGTTTTGATTTGATCAGACTGTGAAGACCTATATGATCGGTTCATGAGAATGACCCAAAAAATCGGGTAGTGGAGTCCCAGCCCATGACACAGGCATGATGCGGTGTGCACAATGCCAGCTACAACAGGGGCAGATAGGTACACAGAGAAAAGAAACAGCGTCAAAAGGGAGTCCAGGTTTCCTCCAGAATGACTCCCCATTCTAGGAGAGTCCAGGTCGCCTAAGAGAGCCTCGTATGGGTGACCCTCTAGCTGACCTAAGGGAGTCACCTTGGGAGTCATATAACTCTCTGGGTCATATGACTCCCTCAGTTGACTCCCTTAGATCAGCCAGAGTCACCAAGGCTCCCGTAGGCGACCTGGACTCCCCTAAACAGGGGAGTCATTCTGGAGGCAACCTGGACTCCATTTTGACACTGTTTCCTCTCTGTGTGTAAGTGGGAGAGGTTACAGAGGGAGCTGTATAGGGGGCGTAAGTTAACCCGTTACAATGGAATTTAGTAGGTTAGGCCAAAAAAAAAGAGAAGGTTTGTTTCAGATCACCCGACCGACCCAAAAGAGGGCCGACCCTACGTTTTTTTATGCAATTTTGAAGACGTTTATATTTTTTAACCCTTTTTCGGTCAATTTTGGGGGATTCAAAAAAGTTGGGTAGTACATTCATGTTAACATTTTTTTTTTAAATCAAAAAGATCCGACCTACCGACCCTACATTTTCCTCCCATGTTACCTTTTGGCCTTACAAATTACCTCGAATCAGGACAGGAAGCGATGACACACTATGGGAGTTTTTGGAAAAAAAGTTAATCCTCAGCAAATAAAGATCTGACGGGAATCCTTTAAGATTATTATGTGTCAGGCAAGTACCCTGCTCTACCATATCATAGTTTAGATAAGAGATTGCCCGAGATGAAGAAAAATGGATTTATTCCGGAGCTCCCATACTTAAAGCGTACAACACTGTAGACTGAATTTCGTCTTTCAACGGAGGGCTACGAGAGTGTCTAACAACACTGTGGTTTCCTATCCTGATTCGAGGGTTTTTGTAACCTACTAAACTCCGTTGTAACGGGTTAACTTACGCCCCCCTATAGGGGTACCAATATTTACACCTTTATTGGGTAAGGACAACCCCTGTAGCCAGTAGACCATGACCACCTGAATGACACCCATCTCCATACAGCCCACTCCCACTGCGGGTACCCTTAATGCTGGAGGATTAAGTCAGTCGCAGCAGCGCTGACGGCAGCAAGCAGATAACTGTACCTGGACTACCCCCGCCATGGAGGGGGCTGCTGCAGATGGTGGGACTTATACACCCATAACTCAACAACCTGATGGACAAAGAGATGGACAAGGAGAGGGACAACTGTATGGGAAAACGGATGGAAAAACGGATGGAAAAACGGATGGAAAAACGGATGGACAGGGAAAAGTATCTCGTGCCCTGGGAACTTTCAGGAAGGAGTTAGCCCAGCTGGCACATTTAGGCTGGCCTGTGGTAAGTACATTTTTTTCCCTAGAGGATTATAGGTATGAACCACTCAATTCAACATGGCGACATGGGCATTTTGAGCATTAACGATGTTCGATATATGGAAAATAAGACATATAGTGAAATAGGGACATGGGCTTTTCTTAAAATTGACAAGGGACATGGCTGATATGGAGCCGCCATTCTAATCTATAATGATTGATATGGGTGCTCATGGCTAAACCATATTTATGTTATGTTGTCAGGGGCGGACCCACGAATTTGAAAAAAAAGGGGTGGGGGTCCACAAAACACCAAAGTACTGAAAAGCGTTGCTGGGATCATTAGAAAAATCTGAACCCCCAGGACCCCTGTAGAACCGTGATGTGTATCAAAAACGTGATGTGTAGTAAATATACAGTAACTACACATCAAAGCTGACTACGCAAACGAGATATGTATCAAATTAACGTGATGTGTAGTAACCATCCAACCGTGATGTGTAGTAACTAACGTGATGTGTAGAAACTAACGTAATGTGTAGTAACTTGAATTAAGACACCTCCAACCGCAATCTGTATCAACAAACGTGATGTGTATCAACACTAGGGAAGGGGAGAGGAGGGCAGTATAAGCAATCTTAGTATACTTTCAATCTATAATCTTCGGGTTTGGGTTAGGGTGTCATGGATCTTTAAGATTATTTACTGAGTATTACGATTATGTATATACAATGTAGAACATTTGTCCGTTGGGATTTTATGACAATGTATCAAGTGGCATCTTTTATCTATATAACAGGTATCATTTAAACATCATTTCATAATTATTTCTTCCCTCCTCACCATCATCAAGGAGCATGTGAGGGCACAATGTAGTCCTCATGATAGGTCCAATTAAGCTATAGGGAGGCTAAGTCTCGCGATAAAGTGTTGTCTTAATTTTTTTGCCGGTTCTAACTAAAAATACCCACATCTAAGTTAGCCTAAAAAGGCCCCAGATCTGGAATTTTGTGCCCCAACTCTCTCTATTAGTTGAGCTATGGGGGGTCAAAAATTTTCGCCCATCCTTCAGGCCTGCGGGCGATAATAGGGGGAGCCCGTAAGGGCCTGTAAGTTGGCGATCACGTGACGAGACTTAGCCGCCCTATATCGGTGTATAACTAATAAGGGTCACTCCTCACACCTGTACCTGTGGTTTCAGAGATAAACTTCAGGGGACTGGCAACCAGGGGGAACGGGGGTGGACATGCCCCCCCCCCCACATTTTTGAACAATCCTAAAAAAAGGTCAAACCTAAAAGGTCAAGCCATAAAAGGTCAAAAATAGCCAGAAACCCCCTTGTCCCCCACTTTGAAACTCCTTGCCACACCCCTGCAAACTAGCTGTCTCTGTTTACACATAGGCCTTTGATTTATAAAATTCCTTGATACAGATCACATTGATACAAATCACATTGTTTTGATACAGATCATGTTGTTTTGATACAGATCACATTGTGTTGATACAAATCACATTTGCATAGACAGCCGTGATGTGTAGTACTACACATCACGGTCCTTGATACACATCGCGGTTCTACAACCCCCTCCCGCCGATGTACCAAAGGGGGGTGGCTTGTGGTAAGTGTTAGAGCCCTGCATTCTATCTACGGTGCAAAAGCCACTGTATTAAATACCGCAGAAAAAGACACTCAAGACATTCTATAAGGATATGCATCACCTCAGGGTAAAAATATGTGAAATAACAAACAAACAGGCAAACAGACATCTCGTCAAATCATTCAATGGACCGCATCTACAGTGCGACAGACACTATTTTTCAAAACTGCTTGCACAATATTTATATTCAGTACGGACTATGACGGCCACGTTATCTTCACATCTCTTGCACCACCCTTTTATATAACCTACACTGGGCTCCTGGACCTCTCCTTTTCTCAGTATCCTGGTCACCTCAGACGCTCTGGTGTCAGGTTCCATCATCCTGACTCAGATTTTTAATGAAAGGAATGCTAAAACGTGGACAATACTGGCATATTTGGTATCAAATTAAAGCGTATACTGCTAGTATTAAATGCAGTGGGCTAGGAATAATTAAACAATATCACAACTTTTCTGGATCAATGAACTCTTAACTACTAAAGTGTGAAAATCATTCGCAAAAAGTCTCGATTTTCTCTATCTCTATACGTTTTAACGTTCTAACGTTTAGAAAAAAAAAACCCATAAAATAAAAAAAACTCCCTCATCATATTCTCCACTACCGGGTGATGAGATCGTTTTCCTATTCGTTTCATTTTCTATTTCATAATAAATCAAGCTAATGTAATCGTGAGCTATATGCATAAAGCAATAGAATTCGAAAGATCTCCTGATAAGTAGCACTTCCCTTTAAAACTCAATACACAACGTTGGGCAGGTACGCAGTGCCATTTATCATGTCTGTTTATAAGCTGTGCCCAGACTATAATCTAGAATTTAATCTACAATAGTTTGAGTCACACTGACCGCGATCCGCAGTTGTTTTCTTTATTTTATTATGCAAAGTGATTTTTACAAAATACATAGACAAAGATGCACGAGTAGAGTTCCTCACCGAAGGTTATATCACGAGGCGAAACCAAGTGAATTAATCCTCAGTGGGGACTCTACGAGTGATCCTTTGTGTTTATTTCATGCCATTATCAATAATATTTGTCAAAATTCCACTTAGTTACTCTGAAAAAGCTAATTTATAGTGATGAAATTAACAATTTTGATCATTTAACAGGCCGTGCAATACGGACCAGGGTTATTTCACGGGGGCTGTTAAATACGGCCTTCCTTGGTTAAGTCAATGGGAGTGCCATATTCACCATGGAATAAAATTACATCTTCGAATGAGAATCATATGTCTCGTTTGGTATTTTGTTCATGCTGCTGATGCACGCATCTGATTTGACTGTAAATAAGTTTTAATTTTATCATTTGTAAACTTTGCAATATCTTTTTACCACCCTCTCTTCAACACTTTAGCTTTAAACTAACTTGGAAACTGTGGGCACAATGATGAGGTATACAAAGTCTTTTTCTTGAAAGCTACCAATAGGGGGCCTAAGCGGAAGTGGATCTAGTATCAAAACTAGTCTCAAAACAGGGACAAGGTCAGAAGTTAGAGTGATGGAGAGATGTGACATACATCCACTTTACTGAGTTAAGTTAAATCCTTTTTATTGGTAAATATTTTTTTATCACCAGAGGCTATGCCTTTGTACCAAACGTATTTGTTATTTCAAAAGGGATTTGACATAACCCAGTGCGTATGGTCAGGCATCAGATGAATAAAATCCCAACATGTTTGATATGAAATCGGAATCCCAGATCGGCCTGAGATGCAAAATCGGGACTTAGATGGTGTTTATATACGCTTGGCAAGTCTATTTTCCACTCGAGCATGGAGGATTTATAAACATAAACATATTTACAAACAAAAACTGATGGCAGGGTCTACAATATCTCCCTGCAGAAGGTATAGGTCCTATAAATCCATGGTTTGAGTCAAACTTGTGAGAATAGCTACGATCTGAGGTGAAAATCGGTTAGTACAGCCTCACCTTAACTCTTCCTTTACCACGTCCCAAATAAAGGCACCTCTCCCAAAACCAGATTGTTTCAGATGAAATTTTAATGGAATATTAAGATGTAGGGGATGGCCTAACCTTTCAGAAACTGAAAGAATTTTGTAAATATTCTAATTAAAAGTACATCTATGACAAAATGAACAGTATCGAATGACCAGAAAGTAAGATTCCCTAAATTGCTCTATGTGTTCAAATTAGGGAGATAAAGCCCTATTTGAAATTAATTTAGCTTATTTTAATGTATATGTTGCCATGGCAACTTACATTTAGGCCATAATGCATCAAAATAGACCTAAACTTTTGGTACTATCTTTTTCAGCATGAAAAATTGGGGAAAATTATTTTTCACCCAAAAAACAATATTGTTTGACATTTTTCATGATTTTTGCCTTAAATATTGCTCAAATTATATTGAAAGTGAGATAAATCTCGTGCAAGTTGAGGTGCCTAGCATTTTTAGAATAGTTATTGTATGTACACACCGATTAAGATATGCAGAGACTATATGCCATAGATCACTGTCAGAAAAAATCATGGGATTCTACCAATTTTTAAGCAAAGTACAGAGGGCGAAATATCGGCCAAAATTGGCCAAAAAATGGCCGATTTTGTGCCTAAAGGCGCGATTGGTCTTGAGGGGTAAATTCGCCAAAAGGCGCGATCGGTAAAGGAAGAGACAAAGGCCTTCAGAAATCTATCTGGCCGATTAAGCCATTCATTTTCTGTATAAATCGTGTATAAATCGGCCGATTAGAGTCCTGCAGATCAGACCATTGCTGGGACTCCACTACCCGATTTTTTGGGCAATTCTAACGATCCGATCATATATGTCTATACAGTTTGCTCAGGTATAAACAAAGCCTTCAGAAATCTATTTGGACGATTAATCCATTCATTTTCTGTATAAATTGTAAGTGTATTGGCCTGCAGATCAGATCAACGAAAATCAAACCTGTTAGATATGGGATCGGGAGCCAAAATCGGCCTTTGGTTTCAAAATCGGGACATAAATCGGGACCTAAATTGTCTTACATAGCCTTGGCAATTCTATTTTTCACTTGTTTATAAACATAAACATTATTTACAAACATAGACCTGTGGCATGGTGTATAGTACCCCCTCTTTAATGCATGCAATTGCTATGGTATACAATAGTGTCTGATTCGTGAGAATAGCCCCGATTTGTGAATAAAATCGGCTAGTGGAGCCTCACCTCAATGAAAATCAAACCTGTTAGATATGGGATCGGGAGCCAAAATCACCGTTGGTTGCAAAGTAGAGACATAAATCTGGACCTAAGAAGGCTTACATAGCCTTGGCAATTCTATTTTCCACTTGTTTATAAACTTAAACAGCATTTGTAAACATAAAGCTATGGCAGGGTCCCTGCTGAGGAATGTAATTTGTTATGGTATTTAACTGAGTCTGATTCGTGAGAATAGCCCCAATTTGTGCATAAAATCGGATAGTGGAACCTCACCTGTACATATTTGTCTCTACCTCCATAGCTGTATCAATACAATAATATATCTAGTATAGATAACCATAGACACTGGTGTATGGAGGTGTAGGTGGGCCACTTTAGCCTTAGGTACTTGTCATGTAACGGGGCCACTCCGGGTCGCTTCACCCCGGGGGCTCACCCTATATCTTTAACTTTAACACACTAACCTTAAACTAGGCCAGCTGTAGTACAACGCAATATGGGTTGAACTAACTGCGTATACTGGGTTAAATGGTCCGCCTCAATAAAAGACCCAGATTCATGGTCTATTTGTCTAGAATAGACCTGTCAAGGAACCATTCTGTAAATCACGCTATGAATGATGTGACACTTACTGTAAGTTGGGTAACTCAGGGTCCTGGGGGGGGGTCACTTAGTATATTTTGTATACACATGTGTGCGGCTGGCAGGGGTATTTTTCTACAAAATTCCCCATGACAAGGGTCTACTTTTCAAGAAAATATCTGAGATTTTACCAAAATTTTCCATTTTTAACTAAAACATCACATTTTCTTACAAAAAAATTCGCATAAGAGTAAACTGGAGGAGATTTGACTAAACATGGTCTATTTTATTACTTTTTTTCCCCAAACCCTAGGAGCTTTTGACCGAAAATGCCATAACAAGGGTAACATTTTGAGGTAGAAATCGCCATGACATAGGTAAGGGTGTTGAAGGTCCAGCCACACACCTGTGTCAAAAAAATACACAAAAAGTATACATTCATTCCTATAGGTCGAATTACATATAGGGAACATTACATATAGGTCGAGTGTGGAGTTCGTCCGTTTAGTAAGTATGATTCGAAATAAAAGACACAAACTGCTGACTTCTTGGTGAGATGCGAAGAATAGAAGGCGTTTATTATTACCTTAACCTGTACAAAAAAGGCTAAAACGTTTGGGTGCAGCATTCGCTGTTGTAGTCATTCAATATAGATCTGTATCTTTCAGTGAACAATCATTCGGGGCATTCTTATTGTATATGTGAGGTGCAGTGGGCAAACATACCACTGGGTAGGGTGGCTCTGAATCAACCAGGTATGTATGAATATAAATAGCCTTACATGTATCATTAGATACACATGAATATATACATTTTACATATTATATTATTGTATAGTGAAAGCTATGTACCAATATAATCAAGGGGTAATTAAAACCAGGTTTTAGTGTAATAACCCTGGTGTGTGGCTATCATGGTGAGGTTACCCAAGCACATATTACCTTTGTTTGCCCACACTGTGACATAGCAGAACTTTATATGTAACTCGACCTATACTTGATTGATTCTATTCATATGGGAAGTGCGGTAGGCAAACAAACCATCAGACTTTGACCCCTAGGTAACTCACCCATTAATCAGTCTGTCATTGCATATATAAACAGCGAGATATTTATTTTATGAGGCAAATACAATCATATATATATAATGTATAATCTTGCATGGTGAACGCTTCATATTACTATATCCCATGGGCATTAAAAATGATGTCTAGAATAACAACCCTTGAGCGTGGCAATCATGGTGAGCTTAGGGAGTGGTCATTTGGAGTGGGGGGGGGACCAAAAAAATTTGAACCCCTTGAAGGGGGGGGGGGGAACCAATATTTGGAAACTCAGGATGCTTATTTTTAGATTAGGTACACTTAGACTGTATTCATCTACCTACCTGCGATATCTAACACACTTGGCCGGCAGAGTAAAAAAAATGGCAGGAATATATATGACTGTATATGACATTACAAAAGGTGAGAAAGCACCCCAGCCCCCCCCCCCCACTCCCCATGAGACCTGACATCATCATTAATTCTTGGAGCCTAAAGATAACCCCTATTTTAAGAGAGCGCTAATACTTTTCAAAACTTGACCTTTCATTAAAAAGTGCTTATATCATACATTGTATCATTTGTGTAGGTCTACATAAAAATTTCAAAGCTGTTCTAAGTGTCCCTTTATAGGGTGTTTACCGCTTAATAGAAATAATTGGTGTACAAAAGTGTGAGAGCTACCCCCTGAAGGGGGAACATGTCTGGAACACTATATATATAAATGCATGTTGATATCTGCTCTAGGTTCAGCACTATTAAGCAGAATGATTGTGACCTAGAGTCAGACCCAATTCATGAAAACCTCCCCATATGCTTCTGCAGAGAAAGCCAGAAAGGTGGTCGTTGATGACCACTGGTAATGTGAGTACCTGTAGCACTAGGGGCCCTGAAGGCTGCAGTTTTTCTTCTCCACTTGGTACATTTTGATGGTCTATCATGTCTTTTATAGTGAAAATAGGATGGAAAATCCAAAAGGATATTAGAATAATGATATCGCACTATAATCCCTTTAAGTCGATATTAGTGTAGGGGTTTCATATGCGTACAACTCGAACACAGGTTCCAAATTCGGTTTGAATGCAACAGGTTTTTATTCGATCACAGCCTCAAAAGTACACGAAGGTTTCTACTCGGTTCACTTGGTCTTTCAACCATTCGAAGACACACAGGATTCTATCGATAGATCGAAGTCTTAGCAATACCGGACAGTCAAGCCCTGAGCCAGCATGGCTGGTGCAGGAGCCATAATGTGGGAGGGGTGTAGGTGCCCCTATCAAAGCGAAGGTACGAAAGGTGTGGGTCAGAGCTCGTCCTGGGACGAACTCCCTGAGGTAGCCAACCTCGGCCTCTTATATACCCTGAGCGCGGACCAAGCAGTGTCGACGTGGCACTCCTCCGTAGCGCCGTCTGGAGTGCCCTGCCTGGCTCCGCTACCGGATAACCGAAAGGACATGGCTTAGGTGTTGCCACCTAGTGTCCGTTGGAGGCACTTACCGCTCTGACTCCACGGACCTTATATGTACACGTATTATTCGTGCCCCTACATCACCCCCACCAGATTATAACAAGGGTCGAAATACATCTGATATAATATAATATACTCGAATATGGGAGAATAATATCAGTGTACATGATGATAATACCGGGGTACATTCAAAGGTACGACATACGTTTTACACATACATGTAGAAAGTACAATTTTAGATTTAAATTGACCTGTTACACCAAACAACACTTACATCTCTATGTACATAACAGGGATCTTACAGATCCAACACCATAACGACAAGATAGATACGTGAGTATCCATCTTTAATAAAGATATGAATATATACGAATATATATGTTCTACGCTATTTCTAACTACAGTGATCACAGATCTGTATGGTTTTTGTTGAGATATAATATTGATTACTACATTAATCATATTAAGGTAGGTTAAGAGTGCACGATACGTGACTTTTTAGGACGGAATGACACAGAAGTAATGGCTCGAAAATATTTATGTGGGCGAACTGTCCCTGGAGAGGTAATTACGTGAACTATTGGAATTATGAAATACATGGAACCAACATAGGTGTGACATTAACTCTTATAACCAAGGAATGTAGTAATATTAGCCTCCACATGAGGCAACCGATATATGACTCTATATCCTAAAAATAGATATACTCTCGAAATCCGAATACCAGTTGTTATGTCCAAAAAGATAATTTTAGGAGATAAAGGTAGGTATCGAACACTATGTACAGTTTTGGTTCGAATCATAGTATATAGTATAAGTTATACTCCTTAAAGTATGAACACTTTTTTTTTTTTTAGACAACGAAGACATTTCTTGACAATTATGCATTTTACACCTGGTTTATGTTTTTTTTTTTTCCCCCCCGAATCATGACCTTAATCATGGACGTTTTATAATACGAACACAATTATTACGATATCATCGAAACATCATATGCACAAATCATCAAAAACACAACTGAACAACCGAACACTCAAATTATCTTATAAGTCCTTCACCAAGCCCTGGAGCTCTTCGAGGGACCCACTCCATTGGGTGATTCCTATCCCGAATACTCGAATGAACTTAACGTTCAGCGCCTTCAGAGTTTTGGCCTGATCGTCCAAAGTGTCTTCCGCAGCTTTTTGGAAGGCACGAGCCGTTGAGAGTTCCCTCTTCGATTGTTCCAGCTGCTTGGTGAGTTCGATCACCTTATCTGGCTCCGACTGTTCGTCAATCCGTTGTTGTTCGAAGATCTTCCTCAGTCTCTCGACCTCCTTGCCCTGCATGGTGATGGCATAGTCGGCTGATGCCCTTGCCACACAGGCGGCATATCGCTGCATGCCAGCTAGGTGTTCCTGCAGCCATCGTTCATATAGCTCCTTATGCAACACTGCATCCGGAGCCTTCACAGGCTCGAAGTAGTCCTTTGAAAACTGTACCCTCGGACGAATGTTCTCACCACTTATCATCAGGTCATACCACCTATTCGGATCAACTACCGGTTCTTCACGAACGTTGGGCCTAAAAGGCACGGTGGCTGTGGTGGTAGTGGTGGCGAGCACGGTGTCAGCGACAGTTGCTGCTTTCCCTCCTCCAGTAGTTGTCGTTGGTGTGGTGGTAACTGGGTTCGAAGTGGTCACTGGAACCGGGTCCACCACAGGCTCAGTCTGCATGAATGATGAATTCGCACTAGTGCCAGGGGTTTTACGCCCCACCGACTTTGTAGAACTGTCAGCCTTCGGTTTCACCTCATCTACTGCCCGAGGAGTGAGGATGGTGGTCGTCACCACCAAGTCCTTTTTCCCAGGCAGCACAAAGTGATCCGAATCCCCCATCTCCACGTTCCGGGAGTCCGGTTGGCGAAGGGCATCCCCTACAGAGATACCCGTGGGGAGATTTTTGTACGGATCCCTCTCAGTCTGTACTTCCGGACCAGGAAAGTCCATTGAAGGGTACTCAGCCCTGCTAGCCAGGTTACCAGGAGTCAGAGGACGAAGGGTTTGTAGTTGGGAACGACCCTTGGGGGCTGAGAAGTCTGGACCATAGTTAGGACGCAAGTCCTGCAGTGGAGACCGGTGCTCAATCGTTGTTGCGCGCCCTCGTGCCGCAGTTGGAGCTCTCGGAGCCGGAACCTCCGATTTGACCTTTTTACAGTCAGGTTCGGAAGTGGCCGGACTCCTGGTTTCACTTCGTTTCCCCGTAAGGGGGTTGGCCGCTCTCCAGTCGTACAACTCCTTGTACAAGGTGCTGTTCAGGTCCAGTCGACCACGTCGATCTGTACGCTGGAAGACAGCTGACTGCTTCGAATTCCTGGTCAACTGGACCTTTCCGAATTGGAAGGTCTCAATCGTGATGGTGTCGAACTTTACTTTGTCTAGGCCTGCCACCAGCGATGCATGGAGATCTCCTACGTTCTTTCTGGCCAACATCATGGCTTGGCCATGACATTGTATCAGGTGTTCGATCATTCTGCCTCTTCGGGTGGTCCACTCTCCCGAACACCTTTTGTTTGCTTTGCCAGTGTCAGCGCAGATGTACATCGCACGGTGGTGCATGTGGCATTCAACCAGATGCCGCATAAATCGAAGACGAGTAGGCATGGGGCGGTTCTCGTGTTTGAAGTAGCTGCGACAGGAATCGAATGGACAATCCTCCCTTACCCCTTCCTTGTACCGGGCCATAGCCCATCGAATTTTGGGGCGTCGCTCATGGTTGTAGTAGGTCTCGGGGAACTGTTTTCGATCCAGCAGCCGATTGAACCAGTTTTCTGTCCATGCGAAGGTACTGGGTGAAGTCATATTGGACCTCATCCATTCCTCGTCATCAGACAGCCCCTCATAGTCCGTTGCTTTGGGACAGGAATACATCTCCCTGGATCGTTTGCAATGTTCCATGCATTCGGGCCTAAATTTCTTGAAGCCCCCGCTGGCATTGCGCCAGATCATCTCTTCCGCCCGAGAACTCGGAACGTCTGCTGAGGCGTTTGCCCCTGCAGCTGGAGGGGGCGACGAAACCACAGGTGGCGTGTTCGAATGTCCCGACTCGGAGGACGTAGACGGAGATACAGGCATGGCAACCTGCACTGGAGTCTTGGGTGGAGTTGTTGGAGGGGTCGAAAGCGTCCTGGCGGGTGCCCTAGGAGGCGTCGAAGGAGTAGAGGCCGTACTGGATACCACATCCACCAACCTCACAGTTGGAGACATATTAATCGCAGTAGTTTGGGGAGGCGAAGGATGAGGGAGACAGGGCTGTCGTGCCTCACTCTTCTTTGCCTTCCGTTTCTGGCTCTTCGAATGGGACCTCCTCCACATCCGAAGCGTCGGACAAGGACCGTCCCTTTTGCTGTGGATTCGGGTTCTTACGGGACTGGGCTCGAGTCATTGGAGTTCTGGGGGCAGCTTGCATAGCTTCCAGAGTTATCCGTAACTGTTCATTGGCTGCCCTGAGTTCATCGGATTCTCTGACCACCTGAGCATAACGAGCTTCCTGCTCAACTGATCCTGAGGTATCCGAATTGATCTCCATCGGAGTCAACTCCACGACAGCTAGTTCCTCCTCGAATGGGACTGGTGAAGGTCCCGGGGCTTTCGGAAGAGATTCGGATTGAGACTCAGTAGTCCCAGTGGTAGTAGTTGGTTCTTCGAATGACGTTGTATGGGGAGTACTCGAAGAGCACTCGGACCGAGCGAGGGTAGGTTCGGATACTTCAGACATGGACGGAGTAGATGGAGGAGTACTAGTTTTGGAAGTTTTACGACTACCTCTGGTTTTGGTGAGTTTCTTTTTCTTCCCCTTCGTACTTGTTGTGCTCCCATTACTTGAGGGCACTGATTCCTCCATTTGTTTGGCTTGTTGGAGATTCCGAAAGTTCGTACCGCATCGCAGGAGGATCTGTCCAAAGATCTCGTTTTTGTAGGCACCCCGGATGGCTCCCTCGTAACTCTCTAGCCAACTTCCCTCGTGGTGGTAGAACTCGTGTTCTTCCAGCTTGTCCAGCACCATCGCCATGAGTGTGGGATGGAGCTGCAGCGAGGTGTCGAACGGCGGGTCGCACTCCAGCACTTCCATAAGTTGTTGCTGGGCTAGCGAAACTCGTACGAAGTCTTCCATCTCTTTGTCAGACACTGCTTGAATGGGCAATTTCTGACTTACCTCCTCTAACTCCGGCATCTCGTCTTCCTCCTCATCACCTGCTGCGTTGAGCCGGGTTGGTGTGGAATTGTCAATGTCCTTCGAAGCAACACGTTTTGGGGTATTGCGCCATGGCAACGACCCCAGGTTGACTGTAGCCGGGGGTGGCATGGCCATGCTGTCCCGCTCAGCCATCGAATAGGAGCCGATCCCCGCCACACGGACGGTAACTGCACTCCCGGTGGATTCGGAGGCGGATTCATAATCCGATTCCTGAGCATTGTCGAATTGGCCATCATCCATCCCGAACAGATCTAGCTCGTCGGACTGGAGGCCCTCACCGGGGGTGTACTGCTCCTCCATCGAAGTCGAATGTTTTTAACGAAAACGAAGTTTAAAATCAAAGATTTGCGGAGTACGAAGCTCCGCGTGTCCTAATGACACTATGAGCGGGAACTAACCAGGTTGGCGCGTATTATGATGTGGTTTTGGAGACTTTTGGTCGATAACAAGACCCTTCTTCCTCCTCCTTTGCCCTGCAGCGTCCGCGCGTCTTCTTGGCACTGATCCAATATGGCGACCGCCCTTCTTGTCTCGTGATGCCACGCCCGCCGCGGGAGCGAAGGTCAACCAATCAGCGTTCACGCTTCACCGGATAGCCCTTTTCTAACGGATAACGCGGCGGGAGACGCTCGCGTTTCCCGCCACTAATCGAATGGGTAGCTCACCGGAGTGTAATCCTTATTGAGTCAGTTCCACAGGACCAGGGGTACCACTAATCATGAATTCTTCAGGAGTGTAGGCAAATGTCATTACGGGTAACATAAGAATACCCGCCGGATAGATCCGTCTGCCACCCTCAGGGACGTTCATGATCAACACCCACCCTAGTTCTGCTCACTCGACAGCAATTAGGTCTGTACTACCATCATGGGATCGAAACTTCTTGTTGTGTATACAAATTAGGTCACAGCAGTCCCCCGGTTATGCCGTGGACTGCGCCTTAACCCTACCTTGGGTTCTTTAGACCTGGTCGTCCGGGAAGATTCGACAGGATGTCCAGTAGTCAATTGGACAGCCCTCCTCCCCTTCAGACCTTCATTTGCCGAGACTTTTTTTCCGCACTTTTTATCCTTCTTGCTAGAAGCTCGAATTGGTAAATTTTTTTTAGGCCTACCCCGGCCCCGCTTTAATTTACCAATACCAGGAGGCATAGGTTTCTTCTCATCTGAGGGTATCACTAGTTTCCTAGGTCTACCAGGACCACATCGTTCCGGGGTGGTCGCTCTCCGCTCAGTGTCCTCTGACTTCGAATGCTCTCCTGACTTCGAATGCGCTGAAGCATCACCCTGCCACCGACGTAGACGAGCTACATTGGATTTATACAAGCGTCCCAACAAGGATTTGATCACCACTGTAGATTCTGAAACAATCCGAACCACAGTAAATGGACCGTCCCAGTTGGGTGACAACTTCAACTGCTGTAGGGGGTCATGTAGCCTCACTACTTCATCCCCTACTCGAAAGGACCTAAGTTTCAAACCTACGTCATAGCCCACTTTTTGCCATGAAGCAGATTTGCTTAGCTCACATCGAACCATCTCGTATGCGGACTTGAATTGATCCCTCAATGCCTCCACGAACATCACCTGACAGGGTATTTCAGCGTTTATCCCAGCTACGCCAAACACCAAGTCAGCAGGCATAATCAAGTCCTCTCCGAATACTAACAGATTGGGGGAACAACCGGTGGAAGCATGCACCGTACTATTATAAGCATGTACCACAAACTCGCATTGCTCGTCCCAATCATCCATCTGACTGTTGACCAAAGGCTTCAGGACTTGTATCAAGGTTCTGTTGAACCTTTCTACTTGACCATCAGACTGAGGCCTGTACGGATTCGTTCTGGTTTTGCATATAGCAAGGTTATGGCACATTGCTGCCCATAACTCGGATTCGAATTCTCTGCCTTGATCACTATGCAACATCAAGGGTACGCCTAGATGAAGCACCCAACCCTTTACAAATGCACGAGCACATGTATGAGCCTTATGATCTTTCAGAGGAAACACTCTAGTGTACTTCGAATAGTAGTCGGAGATCACCATCATGCACGTGTTTCCATCAGGAGTGGTTTTAAGGCCACTAATGATATCAACCGCTATGCGTGCAAATCTAACTCCCCAAAGCTCTTGAGTTAGTGGCAACTTCCCCAGGCCTTCACCTGGTTTGCTCAGACATCAATCTGGACAAGTTGAGATCCACCTAAGCAGATCTTTACTCATGCCAGGCCAGTAATACCTTCTGGAGAGTCGCGCAAGGGAGCGCTTCTTTCCAAAATGTCCACTGGTCTGGTGTCCACTGGTCTGGTGGAAATACATGATATCCCTTCGCATAGCTGTGGGTATCACGATTTGCAGAATTTTGGTCTTGTACGGTGTTATCTTCCACCTACATAAGATACCGTCAACAACAGTTAGCTCAGACCATTGAGCAAGTAGCTGTCTCATTTCCCGGTTCTCAATCGAAATGGCTGGTCTTTGTGGTTGGGCACCACTGGAGACCTGTTCTATTAGTCTTGACATGACAGCATCACCCTTCTGGAATTGCCTGATAGTTTCTGTGGACCATTCCATTGCTTTAGAATGTCCTACATCATACGGCATTCGAACTCCAGCTATTACAGCGTTATGGGCTCCACAATCATCACAATCCATTCTAGAACATTTCCGTATGGGTCTTCTCGAAAGGGCGTCAGCATTGATATGCTTGCTCCCTGCTCTATGTTGGATTTGGCTATTTTCCAACCCGAACTCGGACAAATGGGTTAGCCATCGACCGATCATTCCTTCTGCTTCCTTAAAGTTCAACAGCCACCTTAAGGAGGAGTGATCTGTCCGTAAAGTAAAGTCACCTCCCCAAAGGAAGTGCTTAAACTTCTTCGTATACACCACTACCGCCAACAATTCGCGCTTAGTGGTACAGTAATTCCTCTGAGCCTTATTGAGGGTATTACTAGCGAAAGCCAGTGGCACTTCTATCCCCCCTTGCATCTGGGATAGAGCAGCACCTATACTGTCTTTACTGGCGTCTGTGTCCAGTATGAAATGTCCATCAGCTGTTGGATATTTCAAAACTGGGGTGGTTCGAAATAGGTTCTTCACGGCTTCGAATGCTAGATCTTGTTCCGGACCCCATGGGAAAGGTTCCTTCCTTCTACCCGGAGTCCAGTGAGCTAGAGCCTGCATAGGCTGAGCTATTCTGGCATACCCCGGTAGGAAGTCCCTGTAGTAACTACAGAAGCCCAAAAAGGACCGTATGTCTTTAGGTCCCTCTGGCTTTTCCCATTCCGACACAACATCTAGTTTCTCAGGATCCGCTTTAACTCCCTCAGTGGATATGATCCGACCGAGATAGTTAATGGAAGTCCTAAATAGGTGACACTTCTTTGGCTTCAATTTCAAACCATTGGTTATCAATCTCTCGAAAATTTTGACTAGAGTAGCCAGGCACGATTCGAAGGTCTTCCCAAAGACAATTACGTCGTCCAGGTACACCAAACACTCCTTCCACAACAGATCACTCAACAGAGATTCCATCATGGCTTCGAATGTTGCAGGGGCATTACACAATCCGAACGGCATCACATTGTACTGGAAAAGACCGACATGGCTCGAAAAAGCTCTCTTTTCCTGATCCTCTTCCTTCATTCCAACTTGCCAGTATCCGGATTGCAAATCCAGCGTACAGAACCATTGGTTTCCGCCCAGGGAATCAATAGTCTCGTCTATACGGGGGAGAGGATAGGAGTTTTTCTTAGTACAACCATTTAATTTTCGATAATCGATGCAGAAGCGAATTGTGCCGTCTTTCTTAGTCACCATCTGAACAGGACTGGACCAGGGGCTAGTGCTGGGAACAATCACCCCTAATCTCAGCTGATCAGCGATTTCCTTCTCGGCCATCAATTTCTTCTTCAAAGGTAGGCGTCTATAAGGGATTTTGAAAGGTACAGCGTCCTCTGTAGTGATGGAATGTAGCACCTTATCAGTTCGCCCCAAACCAGTGGGCTCCCCGAAGGCTGCATCATATTCCACCAATACCCGTCTCAACTGGTCTTTCTGGTCCCCCGTCACCAAGCTCGAATCGTCCACCAACTTCTGAAGTTCCGGACGCAAATCGGACATCCCTTCAAGGTTCGGTTTGGTATCTTCTGAGAGTATACTGGTGCTTGCCTGTGCAACGATCACCTGCCCCACGGGAGTACCTTTCATCAGATAACGGATTTCACCACCAGGATTCGAAGTAGGAATTAAATTCCTGCTGCCACTGCCTACGAAAGTATCTGCACTCTCGAGTCCAATTGATGCAAGTCTCACCACATCGGGTTCAACCACCGCCATCTGATCTCGGAAGATACTGTCACTCGAAAACAGCACATCACATGTCTGTCCTGGGGGTATCTTAACCGTCTGTACCACCGAGGCTACAGAAGATACCTTCCTCAACACGCATTGCACGGCCACCTTGTACGGATGTTCTATCTTTAACATCCCCCTACAAGGTTCCAACATTGCCCCGTACAACGCAGCGAAATCTAATCCGATGATGCCATCATCACTCAGATCAGCAATAGTAGGTGACAGGAGATAATCCTGTCCACCTATATTGATTTCGAAAAATGCTTTACCAAACGTCTGCATGCAGCTACCGTCGGCCGAATGAGCTTTTACCCTCGTTGTGAAGTTATCTGGTTCATCGGCTACAAGGTCATGGAATCTCTTAGAGATCATGGAGTGACTAGCTCCAGTATCCACTAGGAATTCCGCAGACCTTCCCTTCACTGCTACAGTCAAATACCACCTCTTCCCATCCAGTGGTGATGGGTTAACGGTGAAACGTTCGAAATCCTTAGTGACACCAAGATCTACTCCCCGTCGTTTCAAGTGCTTCAAACAGGGATGATCCGGGGACAATCGGGCACTGCTGACTACTTCCAGCTCCTGTATCCAATTCGCCGCTTCCCCAGTACTTCCTCCTCGGACGTCTACTTTTCTGGGTTCATTGGACATACTTAGAAGGGACTGATCAGGCCCCTCCTCTAAGCTTCCAATCTCTACTGCACCTCGGACTTCCTCGCTTGCACCGCTGGCGATAAGCTGGCTTTCATTCACCTTAGGGGTCACTACCTTGCCATCCCGAGCAACCCCCTCTAGTTTTCCGTTTTCTTCTCCTCAGGCTTTGGTACCGGCTTCTCAGCTGGGCATTCTGCAGCAAAGTGTCCCAGGGCCTGACACCTGTAACACTTCCTAGTGGTCTTGTCCACTCTCGGCTTCGAATTCCTCCCTGTTGATTGCTGGTTTCCAGACATCAAGTCAGTCAACCTTAACAGAAGTTCTTCCATAGAACTGGGAGTTGAGGATGTAGTCGAAGGTGCGCTTGTAGCTCCTGGGGTCACAGGTGGGGTTTTCCTGTCAGCCTTCGGATAGCGCTTCGAATTCGAATTGGAATAAGATTTGCCGCTGTTCTTTTGAGCAACTGCGCCAATCTCCTCCTCCCTTCCAGAATCACCTTCCTCTGTATCAGAGGCTGGTGGGTCTTGTACCATACTGGAAGTTCTCGAAAGTACTCTCGAAGATAGCAGATGCCGTTTCCTGTCATAGTCTTCTATGGCCATGAACAAATCAGTGAGAGAAGTTCCAGCCTTCCAACTATCACATGCTGCGGTCCGTTCATCAGAATCCCTTAATCCCTCAATGAATTGCGGGAACAAATCATCTAGGAACTGTGGGTCATCTAACTGCCATCTTGGTCTAGCCCTTTGCAAGAGAGCTTGCAATTCTAGACCGAACACACGGTGCGACTCGTTTGGTTTTTGAGTCCTCATTACCCACATTACCGATCAGATAACCGGCGCATTCCACCAATTGGGTAAACGATCCGGCACCATGCATCGTTCTCCATCTCGAAACAGCTAGCTTGCCGGGGCCATTTCTCAATGCCCGAAGAAGCTCGTCCAACGATTCCTCCTCTGACCACCGATTGTACCTCATATCGTCCATGAAGTCTGCAAACCAGTCCTGCCATGGCTGTCTGCCTGTGAACGGAACCGGAGTGCTTCGACGACGCGTCACCTCCTGTCGCTGGTGTCGTTCAGCATGCAGCATGCTCATGCCCTGTGTTGGCATAGGAGCAATGTGCCTCTTCGAACCACCAGTTTCAAACAAAGAATCCTCTAGGTTTGACCCCAGATCTTTTCGAATAGTATCAGGATTGCCTCTCCTTGGTTCTGGTGTCGAACTCGAACGGCTTGGCCCATAGTGTTTCTCAAGGGCTGCTACCACCTCCGGATCCGGACTCGAAATAGGATGAAGGGACGCTCCACCCTTTGCCTGTTCAGCCAAGTTCACCCTAACCGACTGTGCTATTCTGTGTTTCACCCGAACTGGTCACGGCACCAATGTAGGGGTTTCATATGCGTACAACTCGAACACAGGTTCCAAATTCGGTTTGAATGCAACAGGTTTTTATTCGATCACAGCCTCAAAAGTACACGAAGGTTTCTACTCGGTTCACTTGGTCTTTCAACCATTCGAAGACACACAGGATTCTATCGATAGTTCAAAGTCTTAGCAATACTGGACAGTCAAGCCCTGAGCCAGCATGGCTGGTGCAGGAGCCATAATGTGGGAGGGGTGTAGGTGCCCCTATCAAAGCGAAGGTACGAAAGGTGTGGGTCAGAGCTCGTCCTGGGACGAACTCCCTGAGGTAGCCAACCTCGGCCTCTTATATACCCTGAGCGCGGACCAAGCAGTGTCGACGTGGCACTCCTCCGTAGCGCCGTCTGGAGTGCCCTGCCTGGCTCCGCTACCGGATAACCGAAAGGACATGGCTTAGGTGTTGCCACCTAGTGTCCGTTGGAGGCACTTACCGCTCTGACTCCACGGACCTTATAATATAATTTTATATTATTTATAATAATACGTGTACATATTATGTACACGTATTATTCGTGCCCCTACATTAGTATTTTTTGAAAATAAATAAATATAAGTGTAAATATTCTGTAACACCCTACATCCATTGAACCCATTATTTAGCAAGGAATATGTTATAATACAACCTAATAGCCGTTGATAACCACCTCATTTGGGTACCATTATCTCTCATTAACATAATATCTGGATACATTATCTCTCATCAATATAATTACCGGGTTTTAGGCCTAATTATGACTGAGTGGTATAGTTTATGCATGTCTGTATGTAGGGTTGGGGTTTTGCCCATTGCACTGCAGGGTACACTGATATTCCTAGGCTCCCTATACAACCAATCTCTCAGTCACTAGTGCCTAACCTAGTTAGTCATTTTTTGGCTCCCTATACGACCAACCTAGATTAGTTATTATTGTCACGTTGGTCACTACTGACCAGCCCACCTTAGTCTTTATATTTCCAGGGGGAGCCACTGAGTGGTCATCACAGGTGGCCCCAACTAGTGGTATACAAATACGACACACCAATGATGAACCTAGGTTAGCCACTACTGACTGACCCCTCAGTCATTTTTGAATATAACCTTGCCATTGTGACTAACACTCATATATATGACCAACCTAGGTTAGTCTGTACTGACTGACCCTTTCAATCTATGGAATTTCAGTGTATGCAGTAGAAACATAGGTCATAATGCCACCCCAGTATCCCTTTAAGGGAGGTTCCACTGAAAATAAATTGGAAATATAGCGATATATGATTTATAGAAATGTCAAGTGGCTGGGTGCCATCTTGACTTGCTTGATAGAAAATGGTTTATTTAGGGCAGATGAAGAAATATATGGGCTGCTATAATTACCAATTCAAAGTTTATATCTTTACTCATACCTGAGCTTTCAGTAATAGATCTCACGGAGTTACATTGAAAGAGAAATTCTGACCTAAAGATATGTTAAAGGGGCATTTTCACCACTCGCATTTACCACATAGCAGGGGGTATTGATATAAGTCATTTAAAGAGAATAATATGATATATATATACACCCCATGGATCTAAGATGACGTGGTAGAATGATTTTATTTTATTTTTGATTTGAGAGATGTATAACATTTAAACTAATGTCACGGTGTGAGTATATATAGATTATGGTATTCGGCAAAATTACTATGAATGTGATATATAGTTTTATTTGTAAATAAATGAAATAACCATATTTCACGAATAATACTATTCCTAAATGATATCTATTTTATGAATTAGCTGGGTATCATTTTTTGGTCCACACTTGCCTCACCTGCCGGTCCCCTTGGACGGCATCCACATTTTATGAATTAGAGTGCAAATATATATATATATATATATATATATATATATATATATATATATATATATATATATATATATATATATATATATATATATATATATGGATGTAAGGGAAGGGCTCCCTTTACAATTTAAATTTTCGTGAACAAATAAAAGTTGTGATATACATATGTGACCGGGTTAAAGATTATGGTATTCAGATGATTTGGAAGACACACTTTAAGGAGCCTAGATATGATTTAAGTAGAATAGGGTGAGAAAAATATCATGTATCTAGAAATGTATTATATTTATAGGATATACTCCTCAAGCCTTGGCGGGAGTTCGACCGGGTAACCTTAGTTGGCGCATGCGCGCGGTGTTAATATCCGGCGTCTTCCTTGATTTGGCCATTGTGAATCAGGAGCCATCAGAGACGGGTCATCAGCGCTGTTATTTGCTCGGTTTTTCTTTTTTTAATATGAGTAGCTAATATGAGTAGAATCCTAAGTTTACAATCAGATTTTAAACCACCTGTAGTACATCGCTATTTTTTATGTATCTGATAACCAAATCAACAATATGCCGCCATCTTGAATTTTCATTTTGCTACATGTGAGTTTTTTACTGTGTGTAAATCCATGGGGTATAGTACTTTATATCCCTGGTAAATCGGACCATTTATTAAGGTATTTGGGTGGTAAAAGGTGAAAGACTAAATTTTACATTATTTAAAATGTTAACTGTTGTCTGTACTTGAGAATTTTTTAAGATGTCTCTCTGCACTCGATTTTTTTTCAAGGTGTCCGTCTGTAAAAAGGGCTCTTATCTACCTTTTATATTATGATAATAAATAACTGATATATCCAACATATTGACACCTAAATAGTTAATAGCTGATAACCTATTAAATCTGATACCAATGACATCCCTACCTGTTGTCCCAAAAGGCTGTTCCTACCCGGAAGGGCTTTTAATTGTGTTTGTATAGTATAGTTGATATCTGAATTAAATGTTAATCAACTCATTTTGATTTCCCATTAATTCACAAAAAAACACATTGAAAAATAACACCTAAGAGTCAATCTTGGCCAATATACTACTTATCATATATCAAATGAAGGCTCTTGATGAGCAGTTCACAAATATGGCAATATCACAACATTTTGAATGTGTGTCTCTATACATACACCTAATTAATATATTTTAAAATGGTTTCCGTGCCAGGTGCTGACACAATGCCTACATTACACTATAGGAACTGTGGCCATCATGTTTGCTGGACACAGGGGCAAGACGGAACTGGATGTTGTAGCTTTATCAACATCGGTAAGTTTTTAAAAATCAACCTTTGTATTTCTTTTCTTTTGGATACTGACATTTTTACTATGGCATATTATGATAATCATACTCATCATCACCCTCATCCCTCATCAAAAGAAAAAAAAACTGTACGGTATGATAATTAGTCAATAAATAGATAGTCAATAGAAATAAAGGTCAAAATAACGGTGATTAACTTTCGGGTCATAGCTTTCACCATTTTTCTTAACGGTAATGGTCATTGTTAATTTTACGTAGATTCACCGTTCCAAATTATTGAGATTCAGCATTTAGCAGTGCTATTACAGTAACTCACATAAAGGCTTAATCTGCATTTTAGCTGCACCTTTGACTTTTGACTTTGGGGATATTCTATAAGCCTCACAAGGGGTGTGATTATGGCCACTTTAATACTGTAGCATACATTGCGTATGAGCCATGACTTGTCCTGATCCTATAAGTCGTGGCCTATAAGGTTTTACTCTATAGGATTGTTACAAGGCAGAGTGTGGATACATGTATGGTATATTACCACAAAATAGGTGTACATAGCCTCCAACTACTTTCTTCTGAATATTATCAAGGAATCAGGGTATTCTATCAAACCTATTATAAGTTTGAATTTTTGAATTGTCAAACAACTAAATTAATTTAAAAATAACATTATTTCAACATTCATACTCCACTCTAAGGGCTCACACTCTCCAGAAAAATCAGTCCACCTATCAATGGCAGGACACACTATATGTGGCTCCCTCTGGGATTAGACATAAGAAAATAAATTTATGGTGAATCCTCGAAATACAAGTCAGGTTAGCACATAATCTTTCACTTTGAAATGGCTGATATTTATGATGCTTCATTGTATTTGAAATAATGGCGAATTACCGTTAAGTTTTACGGGGTAATTTTTCCGATGGCTAGACTATTATATAAATTTTTTCCTAGATTTATGATTTTACATCTTTTATTGTATTGTTTTTGCAGATTCTGAGTGCCACTGCTATTTCTGTAGCAAACGGATTTTCTGGTTACTGCGACACTATATTTGCTCAGGTAATGTGAAAACGCTACATTAAATATTGTGCATCCACATCCATCACTGGTTTATAATATTACAGTACATAGCAGGTCATAAAAGACATATATCAAATAAGTCTTTCTGTAAACCTATCCAGATTGTTGACTGAGAAAAAATAATTTCTACATGGAAATATTATTAAGATATTTGATATTTTGACATTTTCTAAGATATTTGATATTTTGACAAGCTAATAATTACAGTGGTGCAAATGCAACGGGATAGAGATGTATGATCACAACTTGCGTAGATTATTCACTCTTGATTACAAGATCATAAATTAAATTCGCCAAGAGCATAGGTTTCCCTTCCAATTTTAACCCTCAGCAAAGAAAAGCACCGTCGTCATATTTCTCAAGGCTTGTGATGAGAAAACTTTTTTTTGGGAGAGGCATTTCCTTAATATTACAAGAGCAAAAACCCAAATTCGACCCCTCATTAGCTGGGATACTGACTTTAATGTGTATGATGTGAAATTATACCTTACCCGTATACCATTTTTTGTTACAGGTGTATGGCAGTGATGAAAGAAAGACACTTGGGACAGTCTTACAAAGATGTGGGTCATATTGCATTAGTTTCTAAACCTAAAATACCTAAATTTAAGACTTGATCACGTGAGGAGACGTAGCCATTGCTGACATCTTCAATGAACTTCCAATGTAATACATCTTAAATGTATATAGACAAAACTCCACAACATACATGCACATCATACTTCACTAGTTAAGGCTGGGTCATATCACACAATGCGGAAGGCTGAGTGTGATATGACCCAGCTTAAATGAGTGATGTATCATGTACATTGATGTTAATAAGTGGGGTTTGAAGAAAATCAAAAGAATTGAAATTCATGTTCTTGATGTGTTTTATATGTCCCCAGGTCTTTTAATAATCACCCTGGGTATCTGTCCTTGCCTGGCCGTGCAGGTCAACCTCCGTCCTCTTTTGGTGTACATGGAACATAACTACACAATAGCTAGGTAAGATTACCATCCACAGGATCATAACATGTACATCAAAATCAACAAAATATAGGGAAATTAAAGCGAGTATATCCAAGGGTTGGGATCCAATATTCAAATTCAATATTGGGGAAGGTTGCCAAAATTGGACCCACTAAGAACTTTTTGCTGTCTAGTGATTTTATCTAATAATTAGAATCTGAAAAGTATATGCAGGGTAAGCCTAGTCAAATGCCTTCTAATACTGAGAATTATTTTTTGAGATTCAGATTATTCTAGCTGCCAGGAGGCAGTCCAATTGTGGATATGGAGTACTTAAATTGGACCAATATTTAATCAATATTGATTTCCTGACATATTCTTAGGCCTAAATCATTTATCATCTATCAGGTATATGTTCAGGTGTGTAGTTAGGCATAATATGTTTCCATTTACCTACACAGCTAACCCAGCTAACACAAATATGTTATTTTACGTCAAAATTACGTTGTTAATGTTACATAAAGTTATGCCACCATAAGGAGCCATAGAACAACGTTATATAACGTTTTCTGTTCACTAGGGTACCTCTGGGTTTAGCAATAAGTGAATATTTTATATGAATATGCTGGTCAAATTTTGGAACCGGTTTCTAGATTGAACCTGAGCTGCCGACTTCCATAGAAACTAAAGGGTCCAATTCAGACACCTTGTCATGTTTATCATTCACTTCCTCTCTTCTATAACCCATCAGTGAATTCTAAATTTTTATATTTTCACCCAAAAATAAAATGTTATATCTTACTGTCTGAAGGGATTTTGTTCCAAAAACTGTTTCCTAGCAACAGGGAAGGCTTAAGTAAACAAACTAGAAAAATGAAATCATGAGGTCCCAAATCAATCTGCGTAGAGATGACCATTTTACTGACCACAACACACAAACATTATCTAATTGTGGAGGATGCACTCGAAATTACCCAAAATTTGTTCCAATTAATGTAGATAAGGAAAACAGGGATAGTCCAAAGCCGGTGCAATTTTGGCAACCTTCCCCTTCTTAAAATCGCTGCAGGATCTTGACCATTCCTCCTTTAATAAGGCCAAAAAAGGTTTGTTTCAGGTCAGCCGACAGACTCTATCAAAATAGGGCAGACACTACATTTTTTAAGCAATTTTCACAAATTTTCATAAGTCTTTATATATTTTTGTATTTCTTTTTGTGAAAAACTTATATAAAATAGAAAGGTGGCATGTTAAATACGTTTCTTATGCAATTTTGAATACATTTTCACCTATGCAGAAAGGTTGCCTAGCACTTCCATGTAAAAAATCTCCAAAAGAAATCCGACCCAACGACCCTAGAAATACCTGAAACAAAAAGTTCAGCATGATAACAAATGGATAAGGCAGGATAAGTGTCTACAAACATTCTAAAGTGATTATTGACTGCAAATAATTTTTTTTGATATTCATGCTGAATCTGCTAACCATTACTATATTAAAGGGATTCCATATAATAGGTGAATGTAACCTGAATTCATGTTTGGTGTCTCAATCTGTGGCTTGCTCATCCACAATTATTTATCATTACTTCTAGGTTGACAGAGCAATACCTGATGATTCACATTCCAGGAACAATAGTAAGTGAATAAGTGTAGGATTCATGAGGGTGCATATTCTGCATATGTGGTAGATGATACAAGTGGCTTGCTGTATCAGTATTCTAAGCCATGGACAGGGTAATTGTCTGAGGCATCAGACACGTATAATTACCATTGTCCAAGGCTTATTAAACTCATGCAGTTAGTTATGTGTATTATATCTGACTTACACCCACAGTAGGAGAGGGTGCTCGGCAGACCGTGTCCACATACAGCCATGTATGTAAAATACAGTCAGCCCATTTCTTTTGTTCTCTCAGCCAAATGTGGTGTAACCATGTTTAGAGGAATCTCTATGGTAACTTCAATACTTGAATAGTAATTATACAAAAAAGCTTTGCTATCCTTACAGTTATAAATATGAACTTTTAATTCATTCTGTACTTGGTTGCAGGCGATGTTTATTTACGTAGTTCTTTCAAAGTATATACAGAATCAGGTAAGTGTTTATGTTAGTTTTTAACTCGAAGCTATATATTTCTGTTTAAGAGGAGAAATTTGTGTGTTAAAGGTATCCTAACCGACTCAAAGTTTTAGGGTTTTTGCTGCCTCCCAAAAGAAATCTAGTCTGAATTTTTTCTTCTTTTACAGAAATTAGGTCAAAAGGAAAGAATTTCCTGTCATAATCTTTAAACAAAATTGGTACAAAAAAGAATGGACCTACCAATCTCATTTTTTTGGGGCACTGTTACCTTAATACTGCTTTTTTACATTGAGTGATTCATGGACGGATGGCTGGTCCGTGGGATATAAAGAATTCCTGACTGTGTCAGAGGAAGGCTTTGTTGGGGGCATTCGGCCAGTTTGCCTTTTGAGGGCCACATTATACTTTGAAGTGCAATGCGATTTGTGCTATGCTGCAATGCAACCCCGGCAAGTAACTCACCGGTGCTCCATTGGTTCATTATACCGATCCTTCAGGAGTGTCTCAATCCTGTAGGATCAGTATAATGCTTGAATCCAGCACTGACAAGTTACTGACCAGAGCTGCATTCATGCATCATTACAATAAAGGGCATGATGCATTGATGAATAATGACGAAGAAGCCGTAGCACACTGAAGCACTGTGAAGCCCTTCAAGTGTTCAAAATGTAAAACAATAATATATCTTTCTGACTAAACATCTGTCTCATGAAATTATTTCCGTTTCACCCATAGAACAGGGAAAAAGCAATCCTGGTGGTTGCTTTTTGTGCCAATGTGTTGAATGCTGTGATGCAGGGTGTATTCTTCTTATGGCTAGAGGCTGGTGTATGGTAGGTTTACAATTCAGCACTTATGTTTTCCATGCAGTCTTTGCTAAAATGTGCCGGACAGTGGCAATGTCCGCCTAAAATGGCTCTGGTCCAGCAGAATGACTGCTGTTGTGGGACCAGACATCTTGTCGATCATGGGCTTTCCAAAGCTGAAATCTCTTTTTTAGATATTCCAACTAGAACTGAAGGTATAAGTCCTAGAGTACACACTAACATTTTGAGTTAATCAACGTTATTTTTATTCTTTATTTTCTAGCATAAATAGCATATTATTTTCTTTTGGTATCCTGTCCAGTGGAAATGTGTCTGGTCCTGAGAAAGTTGCAAGCTGCAAGAACAAATAACCAGCATAGTGAAAGGTTTTTGCAAAGACTGCCATGGCATAAAATACAGAATTTCTTTGTATGTAAGCTTGGGCTTATAGAAGCACTACGTTTTCCAGGTTCGGTCTGTATGACTGTGATGGTTTAAAAAATATATCTAAGCACCAAGTAGCAAATTGACTAGGGTTATACATGGGGCAGGCTTATATATCTATAAACAGTCTGGTGCCTTCTCATAATTCTCACAGCTATTCATCATTTGGACACATTTATCAATCTTGAGGTGATGACTGATCTTAGGTGATCTGGTATTAACAAGAGCAAATTCTTATAAATACATCCTAATACTTGCAGGTGTTCGGCCCTATCACAGTCCCTCAGCTATGTTTCTCTCATGGTATTCACAATTATCTACATCGTCTCGTCAGGAATTTATAAGGAAACGTGGCAAGGTAAACTGATATGTTTGACCATGTAATTCATATGGCTGTGTCTCACGCGATTGGGCCAATGTGAAAGTCAGGTACAATCTTTGACAGGATTGATAAATACGGATAATTGAGGAGAGATAAAGTTATGAATGGCTGAAAAGGTTAATGGATGTTATAAGACTATAAATTTGTAAATAGTAGCCCATTTGTATCTTTATAATATGCCCTAAATACAATCTTTCTATCAAGCCAGTCAAAAATTGCACCCAGTCAAAGATTGCACCCGGTCAAAGATTGCACCCGGTCAAAGATTGCACCCGGTCAAAGATTGCACCCGGTCAAAGATTGCACTCAGGCTCGATTTTGTGACATGCAGTGATATAACCCATACATCACTTAACAAACTGCCATAGCTTTTTCTTATCAATACTAGAATAATGTAAACTGTCTTTATAAGTATAAAGAATCCTCCACCTCATGTTTTTTAGCATTTGTGTTGACTTAGTCCAAAGCAGTTCCTTTAAAAGAACAAAAATATACCACCACCACGAGGACAGAGAAAAACTTCAAAGTGGTGCAAGGCCAACTGATGACCCATTTTATAGTTTCAAAATTTGTTTTAAACAGGTTGGACAACTGAATGTTTCCTCAAGTGGGGACCCTATTGCAGGCTTGGAATTGCAAGCTTGTTTCAAAATTGTATTGAGTTCTGGGCGTTTGAGTCAGGTATTATACTAAGCGGTAAGTTTGTTTAAACTTTATAAATATTACCAGCACTGCACAAGCACTCCTTTTGCTCGATTGCAGAATCTTTCTGTACTATAAGGTCTCTGTTAACATACTGCAGAGCCTTTAATAATATATCAAATAGATACAAGTTAAAACTCTATAGCCTGCGCATTTCTATGACCGAGTAGCCCGTATTTATGAGTGTAATTAAGAAAGAGAACAATGTCATTTGCTGTATATATAAATGTATGATGTTCATCACCTTATTCAATCCATGCAGGTGTTTTGGGTATACAGATGATTGCAGCTCAGTCGATAGTCTTCCAATATGTCACCATCCTTTACACGGTAAATGGGATACATTTAGTACAAGTTTTACAATACTCTCTTTGTCCATAATAAAAACTTCCAGGATTTGAATATTTATTGAGGATAGTATATCATACAGTCATGTATACTGTAATACTGTCGTGTAAGCTGCACCACTACCTTTCACAATCTTATAAAAGAGGGTCTTTAAATTGTTAATTTAGTACCATAGTACACCTATAAAAAACATTTATATAAGCCACACTTTACCTTTAGGCTGATACTATAAGCCACACCTTCTATCTGATTTAGATACTATCCGAGGCTTCTATGAGATAATTAACAATATATGATTTAACTAGCAAATTCCTTAAATTCTAATAAAAATAACATTTTTTCCCAAAGATTATAAGAGGCATTATTAGTTAAGCAAAAGAAAGAATGTTGAATACATCTTACAGGTTGCATTAGGCATGGGAATGGCCAGTGGTATCCGTTTAGGACAACATCTAGGGGCTAACAACCCCAAAGCAGCTCAATTAACTTCTCGTGTAACCCTCATAACAGCAGGTATGTATAGCTTTTATGATTAAGTTGTCTTCAGGTAAGGTCAAAAATAAAAGAGTGTGTGTTTCAGGCAACATGGTCTATTTTAGGGAAGATAGGACACATTTTTAATGCTTATTTTTTTAAATCATGGGAATACAATTAATGAGTCGCAAAAATCAGTGGGGCTTGTTGTGTTTGACCAAAGAATTGCTAGAAATACAGAAAAAGAAAATTCTCTAAAATTGAGAAAAAACGCTAGGTCTACCCATTGTGGAATCTAGAGTCGCATTGCCTGAAACGCACCTATTTCTTTGCCTAACAAAACCGTTTTGGCCCTACCATTAAGCTTTCTCGGGCAAAAATGATGAAATATTTGCAAAATGTACCAATATACATTTCCCTTTCTTAGGTGAATTGCATCCCAATGTGCCATGATATTATGGAGTCTAGATGTTAGAGATATAATATTATGTTAGACTAAGCTGACTGGTGATGCACACTTTTTCAGGACTGACCGGTTTTGTCCTCTTCATACTAATACTCACCCTACGCTATCACTTGCCGTGGATATTCACTGCTGACAGGTGAGTGTAACTATTCACTGTCTAGATAAGGCCCCTCAAAACAAAAGAAGGTTTCTTATCACCTGAAAAATATGACAAAGGAGACTCTTTTTTCCTTTTATTTTTACTCATGGGCAAAAATGCATGGGAAAAAGATATGTTTTCATGATAAAAAATTCACATTTTTCTAGTTAAAGATTTATATGTCTTAAAAGTGTGAAAAATGTAAGTTATTTCTATCTGCATTATTGACAGTAGTGGTTCTAAGTTGATATCCAATATGCCAATATATCTAAAGATTGTGGAAAATATAAGTTATTTCTATCAGCATTACTGGTAGTAGTAGTTTTAATTTCATATCAAATACGCCATTATTTGTCCATTTTTACCACTTTTTTTTTTTACCAGAAAATTTAGGAAAATCTTGAGTGCAGTTTTGTACAAGTCGTGATTGTCTAAAAGTTTAAATAAAAAGTTTAAATAAAAACAAAAATACTTGATTTCAAACTGAATCATTCACTACCTTGGATCCCTCACCTCCTCAGACAGTTGCCTAGCAACCATCCTTAAATAATCCTATATATTTAGACTTAATTCCTCCGAATAGTTTGCTTGAACCTCAGACATTTCTCCTTGCATTTTTCCAAATTCAGCAAGTGAAGTCCGACTGTAAAGATAAGTTCCTGAATCTCTCCCATGGTGGCACCTCTGTGTCCAAAGCTTCCTCCCTTTCCAAAAATGCCCCCCCCCCCCCCCCAAGCGTTACCATAGAAAGCACAGGGCACAATTGCATACTCTGATAACTAATAGATGTCAGCTCACTTGTTACCTCCTATGGGCTGATAATTGATTAACAAGGCCACTAATTAATTTTGTACAGATCTGTTCCCACCAAGGTGCCTGGGCATTAACGTATCCCTCTAAATAAAAGAAGCATATTACTAGTACTATCCACATTGCTAGTTATAAACATGACACCCACTGTAGTGCCTGTTTGCCCTGTTCTTTATGGATTTGTTATCATATATCAGTGCCCAGTCAGCATTGGTCTCTAGGGCCAATATGTGTTTTACTGGGGCCAGCTGGAATTGCACATATCTGGGCTATAGCCCTTTTTGTACAGGGCCACCATCGGGAGCCCACATGTGTCATCCCATGAAAACCCTTTTTCCCCATAAATACGTTGTAAATATTTTGAAACATACTGACATCTAATATCCCTCAGAAAATTACCATTTACTGTACATTTCTATAGTGTGTGCCAAATCTGGGCTAGTGCTGGGCACTTTACATTTGGGGTGACCCATCTGGGCTCCCACTGGTAGCCCTGGACAAAATTGACCAAAACCCAGGGTGGGCAAATCAACTTTCCCAGGTAAAAAAGACATATGGGCCCCATTAAGTAACGTTGACTCAAAGCGTGAATCCACTGAGGCAAAATCCGTCGGATCGGATGGACCTCACAATGTTAAACCTATGGATGAATCTCGCCCGATACGACGGATTTACCTCAGTGGATTCACCCCTTTAGTGGCTGTACCTCCAAATCCCACATTTCTTTTTCTTCTCCAAAACTGATAAAGATGTGTATACTCTAGACCATAGATGTGACTGTTTTAAGATAACAGGAGATACATAATGTTACCAATTACCAACACTTTAATGATTTCTGTGAATGTGTTTGTCTGAAATTTATGAGGGATGCATAACGATCAAGTCACTTTGGAGGTTGCATATGTCTAACAAGATCTTGCCAATGATAATAGTCTAGTGAATTAAGGGAAGTTTACTTTATTTCTGGATAAAAGTACCAAAGTTGGTTTATAGGTAGATAGATATGTGTTATTGAATATTTTTCCTTGCTCCAAAGAAAAAAGTATCCTGCAACACCATTTTTGGGTCATTTTCCTGGAAAATGTGAAATATGACAAAACAATTTTACAAAGTAATCTTTTGCGGGTTTTTATAAAGTCTTTGCAATCTTTGACTAGACCCAATCCTTGACCAGCTTAACAGAAAACAGTTAATTTAGGGAAAGATTAATGGATGTTATAACACTTTAAATCAATAATCAGTAGCCCATTTATATCCTCTGCCCTGAATTAACAGTTTTCTATCAAGTCAGTCACAGATTGCACCCGGTCAAAAACTTTCACATTGACCTAATCTCATGAAACATAGAGCTGCCATGAACGTTCATTGTCAAGCTGAATAACTTGCTGGTCTACCTTGCAGAGAAGTCATCGATCTAGCAGCCTCTGTTCTACCCATCATAGCGGTTCTGGAGATATTCGATTATTTGGGCGTAAGTATGCAGATTGCGTATGTATGTATGTATACTAAGTACATGTATGTATGTATGTGTCAATTCATTAGGGCTGTGTCTCACGACCTTGGGCCAATGTTTTTGTCTCTGACTGGGTGCCGTCTCTGACCAGGTGCCATCTCTGACCGGGTGCCGTCTCTGACCAGGTGCCGTCTCTGACTACCTTGGCTTGATAAGGTCAAAATACCAACAGCAAGAGACTAATTATAATTATAGTTATAAATACATAACAACTGCCATAATGTTTTTACAAATCCTCATATATATACCTGGTCAGAGATGGCATCCGGTCAGACACAAAAACATTGGCCCAAGGTCGTGAGACACAGCCTTTATTTATCCTGTTTTTGAGGTGGGAGTACTCGGGGTACCTTTACAACTGGTTGTCATGAGGTTAATTTAGTTTTTGAGTTTTTGCCAACACAATTGAATAGAGGAGAAAGAATTCGAGGGATACAAATAAAGGTGGAATTAGAGCAAAAGAATAAAGGATTTAAGAGGAAAGAATAAAAGATTTAAGAGAAAGGTTTTAGAATTAGGAGGAAGGGGGGAAATGTAAGTATCATCTCCGGGAGTGGTCATTTTTTAACAAAAGGGGGTGGGATTGGTGGATCGGGGGGGGGGGGGGGGGCAAAAGGATTTGGACCCCTTGAAGGGGTAGTTATATCAAAGCTACCCTTATTCATCAGCTAATGATCAAAGCAAGTTTAAGGGGGAAGTCTAAGAAAAATATTTTACTACTATTTTTAAAAGATGGCTTTGGTTCCAACCTTTATAAGCAAAATGCCTAATTGCAGTTTTCTCTACTAAAAAGGATATACTTTCCCCATGCACAGGCTTCAATGAATGGTATCCTGCGTGGTTGTGGGCGGCAGATCATCGGTACCTACATCACCGTCCCTGCCTTCTCCTTTGTGTTAATCGTTGGACTGACTCTCATGCTGAAGACCCCACTGATGATCAAAGGTAATTCTTTTCTGCTTCATTCTTTCAGCCTTGACATTGATTATTATTCAAAGATACTATACCAGTTAAAACACACCAAAATAAAGTTATAGAGTAACATTGCAATTGCTTTCATTAATTATTTTCCTATTGTTTCAACGTTTGGAAATCAGAGTCCGAGCCTGTTTTTTTTCAATAACAAATCTTACAATCTTACAAACCTTACACATCAATACATTGTGGATTTGGGGTACCTTGCAGGTTTCTGGACCACCACTCTCTGTGCCCTGGCCTTCCAGGCCCTCGTCGGCACCTTCTTTGTGATTCGACTCAACTGGCAAGATGAGGCTGAAAAGGTTCCCGATACAATTTATTCACATATTGTATATGTTTATTATACACAGTCTACCAATATATATACATATATATTTTGCCTAATATTTCTATCATTGACATATATAGGACTTTCCGTTCTCTACATTTTAAGTATTGGTTCTTTACAAGTAGCAAATTTGTTTGATCTCAAGACAATCCATATAAAGAGACTTCATTGTTGTTACAATTTGATAATGGTATCTTATTCCAGGCTCAAGTAAGAGTTGGGAAGAGTGAAGAACAGAGACCCACAGGTAGGTATCTCCCTGATTAACACAAATAATTATGTTAATGAGATGGAAAGTACCGTAAAACTTTGCGTAGAAGCCACAGCTAGTAGGTGAGTCAGATCACCATGCAGCTTATTCCTGGGAAAGTTTACTTTAGGTGCGGCTAATATGCGAGAATTCTATTTGTACCCTAAAAACCTCAAGTATAAGCCTAATAGAAAGTACATAGTTTTCCACTTGTATAAATGTTTATAAATGTGTTTTCTGTCTATGTATACTGAACCTGGGATATATAACAGTGCCCTTTTGAACTATGTTATCAATAAATGTACACCTCAGACGTTGAAGAAATTAACTCTTCAAACAAAGATGATGTTTGATGAAATGAGAACCAGATATAAATATCATGTTATAAAGGAGAAACATAAGTATATTGCACTGGCTATACTGCTATATATATATATATATATAATATATATATTGCTATAGTGCTATATGTGTTAAGTAATAATTTGTATACATATTCATATATACATGTCGACCGGCCTTAACAAATAAGGACGATTCTATGTAAAGAAATATGTGGTGTGCTTAGTCCTGTGCTTAGTATTGATAAACCTTGTATTACTTAACCCTGTAAGAGCTGCATGATGCTGTAATGCATTATGCTTTATATGGTCATGATGCATAAATGCAGCTCTTCTAGGGGGGGGGGGGTTGCACGAATACACTTCAGTTTTTTTCAGTACATATTTTATTGAATGAAAGTATTTGTATGTCTTCATTCAGATCTGGAAACCACGAAGACACCTCTCTTGGCAGAAACATCCAAGAAATTGACAAAGAAGATAGCATTAAAACAAGTATTGACCTTTGGTGTATCCATTGGATTCCTTATCATCAGCCTCATAGTTCGTTTTACGGTTCACATTCCTGATGAAACGGTTGAGATTTATCTGTCCGGAAATTCCACAATTGATGCCATGGACACCCACTGAGCTACAGCGTTGGTCTAAACTTTGGGGTGGATTACAGAAACAGGGTTGTCAACTCCAAGATCCCCTTCTGATTGGAGCGCTGCATTCTGGTGGAAACCCCCCTATGCTTTGTGTCAACATTGCTGTAGGCTCGGACTTACATGGCCTAGTACCTAAAACATTGTGGGGAGCAAAGTAGCTCACACATGCATGCACAGGTGGCCAGTGTGAAGGACGCTGCTCTGTTTAAACCCCCACCACCCCTATATATAGGGCTGAGTACCTGTCCCGACTGCACTATGACTGTTACTGGACGTGCAGTAAGATCTGCGAGTTTAAAACCCCCACCACCCCTATTTATAGGCAGAGCACCTGTCCTGACTCCACTTTCCAACATCTCATGAGATCCCCGGTGCCAGCATGCAAGTGTTATTCCCGGGAACAAGTTCCCTCATGTTACTGCGCTATATTGACAAAGGTTCAATCTCTAGGTATGAGACTTTTTGCCTCATAAAATAACCCTCAGTGGGGATAGTGCTGTTTTGTGTTTATTTCATGTCATAATCAGCAATTTCCATCAAAATTCCACTCAATTGATCGGAAAATGCTACTTCATAATGATTGAACCATCTATATAAAATGACACGTTTGCTAGTAGTCGGAAGCTTTTAGTTACGACTGTAACTCTCAGATGGGGCCATGGGCTTTCTGAGAGTTACAGACAGAAGGGTCATTTTTCTACTGGTTGTGCATATCCTTGCCAATCATGTAGATTTCTATACCCAGTTAAAGCAGCCTGTGAGTGGCTGTTTATGCTACTAGGTACCTTAATTAGGTGAGGTGAAATGAACAAATTGGTAATCATAGGCATGTCTAGACCAATCAATAGTAGTTTCAAGGGGCTACATATTGCCTGTGTTTATACAGACAACCCCCATCAGAGTGATCCAATTTGTGTTAATGAATTCTTTCATAATTCAATTTATGAATCAATTTATGAGTAAACATGTATACGATTTTACTGATTGATTTAAGAGTCAATATGTTCTATATTAAACCCAGGGGAATGCAAATGGTACCATTTTCCCAAAGCTTTTTAGACTCTTATATCCTATACCCAAAACGCTGGTGCCCGTGGGTATTATAGGCTACACTAGAAGCTTCTGATCCTGTCTGTAGCTAATATGGTCCACTATGACATCAAACTTCTTATTGATGCATGTTTGTTTTGGAGGTCTGGATGGGGGGTCCCCATTTCCCATGTCGATTTTAAGAAATGATCATGTCGCCCTGTCGATTTTAAGAAATGGCCATGTCATCCTGTCGATTTTAAGAAATGCCCATGTCCCATGTCACTATCTCTGATATTCCTCATGTCGCATGTCACTAGCCCAAAAAATGGCCATGTCGCCATGTTGAATTTAGTGGTCCACACCTATTGTTGTCAATCATATTTGAGTTCAACTGTGTACACAACATGTGTAGCTACATAAAGGAATATATAAAATAATATATTTATATCTGTTTTCAGTGTTGTTGTTATTCAATGTATTGTGGCAATACGGGACTGTTTTTGGATGAAAATCACTGCTAGAGCACTGTTGTGGTTGATGCATTTGTAGGGGCAATAATATACATGTAACACGGGCTTGTGGTTTTGAGGCGGGAATGGCATAGCTTCACGTTAGGTGGCAACACCTGGCGTCCTATACCATGTCCCCTGAATGATTACCTGATTGCGAGTTCAAGCGGGGCACTCCAGATGGCACGCCGGGGGAGTTCCACGTTGACACTGCTTGGTCCGCAACCCGGGTATATAAGAGGCCACAGTTGGCCATATCGGGCAGTTTGTCAACGGACGAGCTTAGACCCAAACCCTTCGATACTTCTGAGACCGGGGCCCCTACACCCCTCCTGTCTCTGGCCCTTGCAGCAGCCCTTGCTGGGACAAGACCAGTTCGACCAGCTCTGCTGACTCTGAACCAGTGATAATGCTGCTTGTACACTTCGAACCTTGTCTATAATTAACCTGTACATTGTTGAACCCTATTGTCTAGGCCCTGTTCATATGAAAACCAAAGGATTGAGACTTGAATAAAACCAAATTTGGAACCTGTGTTTGTTTCATACTTGCACAACCCCTACACATTTAATATACTCTTTAAGGACTACATAGGACTTTAAGAATACTGAATACTATCTGTTGCTACCTCTAGTGGGAAAGTCATAGTTACGGTTGTAACTCTCAGATAGAGCACAGGGCTGTGTGAGAGTTACGGACAGAATGGTCAGTTTCCTATTGGTTGTACTTATCCTATCCAATGGTGAAGATTTCTACAGCCAATCAAGAAGGCCATGATTGGCCGTTTATGTTAATAAGGGCCTTAATTGGGTGAGCTGAAATGGACAAATTTGTAATTATGGTCATGTCTAGACCAATTAATGGTGGGGTTCAAGGGGCTGCAGATTGTCTCTCCCTCTACAGACCTTCATCAAGGCGCTTGATGTGTGTCAATTAAATACTGTCCGTAATTCAATTTATGAATCAACTATAGTTTACACATATAAGATATTACTGGTAAATTTGTGTGGCTATATATCCCATATTAAAGCCATGGGAATGTGAAGCAAAGTCACCTCGCAAATTGTACTTTTTTCCAAAGCTTTTCTGACACCTGTATCCTATACTCACAACGCTAGTGCCCGTGGGTATTGCAGGCTATACTAGAAAGTCAGGAAGTAAAGGCCAGCTCCGGATCGCCCCCTATCCCTTTCCAGATATTAGTTCAGACCCCACCTGGTGAGGGATAAGCTTACTAGTGCACACCAGACTCCATATATAACCCATTACCCCCATGATACCCCTTTACCATACTGCAGCACACTGCTGCCCCCTGGAGAGTGGCCAAGTACTAGCCCACTGCACTGAAAATCCATAGGTTGAAAGGGTTAGTCAGTGCAGACTAACCCAGGTTGGTCATATGAGTGTTAGTCACAATGGCAAAGTTACATTCAAAAATGACCAAGGGGTCAGTCAGTAGTGGCTATCCTAGGTCCATCATTGGTGTGTTGTATTTGTATACCACTAGTTGGGTCCACCTGTGATGACCACTCAGTGGCTCCCCCTGGAACTAAAAAGACTAAGGTGGGTTGGTCGGTAGTGACCAACCTGACAATAATAACTAATCTAGGTTGGTCTAGGGAGCCAAAAAATGACTAACTAGGCTAGGCACTATAGTGACTGAGAGGTTGGGCGTATAGGGAGCCTAGGAATATCAGTGTGCTGTAGGGGAGCTACTGAGGAACCTTTTGTCTATATTCTCAGCATTGACACCATGTTTCTTTTTTTCTTTTTTGATAGGTTTTACCTCTCATGTATAACTATTTTCTGACAGACTGTGGTGATGGGATCGTTAGAAATATAACAACTTGGAAAAACACTAAGCCAGAAATAAAAAATGCTAATAATAGTGCATCTTTCAAATGCCAACTGAAAAACAGCATTATAAAATATTTCGAAAATGTATGGCCATATGATCTCCAATATACACACCTCTAGATATAATTAAGTACATAAGATTAATATATTATTTACATTATCACCATAGAGGTCCTGCAAAGAATGTGCTACAGATGAAATTTCCATTGAATTTATTTAACTTGGCAGGCAATCTGTATAGCACTAGTAATGCTGACTTTTTTATCATTTCATATCATTGTATTTTATTTTAAAACTCATCTCATGTATGGTAGTCAACTATCCAAGTTGATACCTAATACTGCGCTCAACCTACTGTTGGTGATGGTTCAAGCATGTTGTTCAAATGAGTAAATAATAGAATATACGGTACTACATGTATATATGCGAGTGCACTTTACATACTTATAGAATTGTATAATCACTTTCGTACATTTGGTATCGTTCCCCCTCCCCCTCTACCCTAAGTATAACCATCATGTCAGTCTTTCTCATAAGCTGATTATCAGCCTCTTCTGTTATTCGATGGGGAAAAAAATTGTTTGTACTTTTATACATTTTTTATTGAGATTACAGAATAAAGTCATGTCAAATTGAAAATTGAATTGAATTTTATCCTCATTATGTATGCGTGAGCTGCTTCCATACCAGTAAGTCTTCTTGTCTGTCCGTCTGCCATCCATCCCTCCCTGTCTGCCATCCATCCCTCCCTGTCTGCCATCCATCCCTCCCTGTCTGCCATCCATCCCTCCCTGTCTGCCATCCATCCCTTCCTGTCTGCCATCCATCCCTCCCTGTCTGCCATCCATCCCTCCCTGTCTGCCATCCATCCCTCCCTGTCTGCCATCCATCCCTTCCTGTCTGCCATCCATCCCTCCCTGTCTGCCATCCATCCCTCCCTGTCTGCCATCCATCCCTCCCTGTCTGCCATCCATCCCTCCCTGTCTGCCATCCATCCCTCCCTGTCTGCCATCCATCCCTCCCTGTCTGCCATCCATCCCTCCCTGTCTGCCATCCATGTCTCCCTCCCGCCATCCATCCCTCCCTGTCTGCCATCCATCTCTCCCTGTCTGCCATCCATCCCTCCCTGTCTGTCATCCATCCCTCCCTGTCTGCCATCCACCTCTCCCTGTCTTCCATCCATCCCTCCCTGTCTGCCATCCATCCCTCCCTGTATGTTATCCATCCCTCCCTGTCTGCCATCCATCCCTCCCTGTCTGCCATCCATCCCTCCCTGTCTGCCATCCACCCCTCCCTGTCTGCCATCCATCTCTCCCTGTCTGCCATCCATCTCTCCCTGTCTGCCATCCATCCCTCCCTGTCTGCCATCCATCCCTCTCGGTCTGCCATCCATCCCTCCCTGTCTGCCATCCATCGCTCCCTGTCTGCCATCCATCTCTCCCTGCCTGCCATCCCTGTCTCCCTCCCGCCATCCATCCCTCCCTGTCTGCCATCCATCTCTCCCTGTCTGCCATCCATCCCTCCCTGTCTGTCATCCATCCCTCCCTGTCTGCCATCCACCTCTCCCTGTCTTCCATCCATCCCTCCCTGTCTGCCATCCATCCCTCCCTGTATGTTATCCATCCCTCCCTGTCTGCCATCCATCCCTCCCTGTCTGCCATCCATCCCTCCCTGTCTGCCATCCACCCCTCCCTGTCTGCCATCCATCTCTCCCTGTCTGCCATCCATCTCTCCCTGTCTGCCATCCATCCCTCCCTGTCTGCCATCCATCCCTCTCGGTCTGCCATCCATCCCTCCCTGTCTGCCATCCATCGCTCCCTGTCTGCCATCCATCTCTCCCTGCCTGCCATCCATCTCTCCCTGTCTGCCATCCATCCCTCCCTGTCTGCCATCCACCCCTCCCTGTCTGCCATCCATCCCTCCCTGTCTGCCATCCATCCCTCCCTGTCTGCCATCCATCCCTCCCTGTCTGCCATCCATCCCCTGCTGCTTGCCTGCTTCCCTACCTCCCTGCCACTCTCTCTGCTTGCCTCTCTACCTATCTGCCTCACTAACTACCTTCCTACCAACCTTTCTGCCACCCTGTCTCCCTGCCTGCCTGCCTGCCTGTCTGTCTGACTCCCCACCTCCCTTCTTTCTTCCCTCCCTGCCTGCCTGTCTGTCTGACTCCCCACCTCCCTTCTTCCCTCACTCCCTTGTCTGTCTGCCTCCCTATCTCCATGCTTCCTTATCTCCCCGCCTCCCTGCCTTTCTAACTGCCTTCCTTACTGTCTTCCTATCTACCTTCCTCCCTGCCTGCCTGCCTTACTGCCTTCCTAAGTGCCTTCCTGCCACCATGTCCCCCTTCCTCCTTGTCTACCTGCATCCCCCCTGTTGTCCTGCTTCTGCTACTGTTACTGATCTTACTTCTCTGTAGAAAAGAAAAAGAATATAGATGGGCAGGAAGAGAATTCAGGAGTTTACATGGGAAAAGCCCAGTCCTCAGCTTTCCCCCAGTCCAGGTAGATGTTTATATAGCTCTCTCACCTCAATACTCAGTCAAAGAAAGAAGAGAGTCAGGCTTGGCTAAACATCACAGTCACAATCTGTGACACAACTATAGTGGGGGGCACTCCAGGCAGAGGAGATATTACAGTATGCTTGTTTTGTTGCCTCTATTGAAGTTGGGCTTTGTTGGATTTTGAGCATTCTGAATGGTCTTCTGGGGCATTCAGATTAGTGGTTTAAAGGGTTTTCAGTGGGCAGTTGTAGGGGAGGTTTCCTTCATGTTGCAGAGCTGTTTTTCAGTTGAGGTTTTTTGATCCTGTATCAATGTTTGGGTGCTTTTGTACAAAAGTATGTTTTTCATAGTTGCTCACATCTGAAACCCATTATGTGACCTCAGTCAGAAAAAGACATGGTACCTGGTACCAGATATAGTGTTCCTTCCAATGTTGCTGCTCCTATTTTGGTTGAGTACCCCCCCTCCCCACAATCCGACATGCACTCTTCTGCTACTTCACCACAGTTGTATATAGTAGTACATGTACACACACTTTACAGTTACATACTGCTGCACTGTACTCCATCTCCAGGTGATTGGTCTCTACTCTCTGGAACACCTACCTTACAGCATGGATATACCTACTACAAATACAGCCTTAAATCTAAGAATAATGGTCATCATCCTGATTGTTACATGGAATCCTGTGTCAGCTGGTAAGTCTGTTCTTGTCTGGTAATTCCTTCATTCATACTATATAACATGGTTTCAAAGTAATTAAATCACACCTGGTGCTTTAACCATAAATCCTCATAGTGATGTTTGGATTTAGAAAGTGTATATGATTATATGGCTGATTCTCACGAATCGTTTCTAACTCAGCTGGTAGGGGGTTGAAAAAAAATATAGGTGTATAGTTTAAACCTTTTGTATCCATTTAGCCAACGGGTTGGGGCATAGGCTGGATATATGAGGGTAAGTTAAATATCTATAGTAAATGTACAGCACAGGGGCAAAGTTGGATCTGTATATTGCGAGTGGAAACACCTGACTCCCTATTCCTATGTACTGGGAAATAGCTTTCTCATATATTAGAGCAAATCTACCATGAATAATGTGTGTTATAATTGAAGTAAACACCCTAACCTATGATAGGAATTACTTTGCATGTACATAGTATCTCACTTTACTGACTTTCCGTCCTGGGCAGCAGGATGGTATACCTAAGAAAGCCTTGAAATCTAGAAGGTGCTTCTTGTCAAAGTAAATAATTCTGTGAAACTATAGGATATAATTATGGTGTTTGTATCTTCTATGTATTAGTAATCTGCCATGTCTATGGCCTGGTATACAGATAATAGGGTCAGAAGTGATAAAATATGCACTAAAGAAGGTATTTCCCATTTCAACCCTGTCGTGTGGAAACACCTGACTCCCTCACTAATGGCCTTTTGTACAGCACAGAATGATAATCAGTCACCCCAATTCAAATTGTGAGGGACCTACCATGTACACCATATGTTCTGACAGCATATCTATGGTCATATCACACTACTATTGTGTGTTTAGAATGGTCAAATGACATTTCCCTGAGGAAAAATCAATAATTTCTTAGGGAAAATCGAAAAATATATACTCAATTGGGCTATAGCCACTCATATCAAGCAGAGGAGTTGCACAGAATAGTGTCTCTATTATTTGAGAACCCTAAACATCAATGCAATATGGTAGATTACAGAGTAGGAGTCATATCCTATGTCAACCCGATATAGACTGTCATGTGGAAACACCTGACTCCCTCACTAATAGACTGCTATACAGTACAGAATGGTATTCAACCACTCCAAATTGAGTTGTTAGGGACCTCCTATGCACACCAGATATTCTGACAATATTTCTGATGATAAATAACACAATCATGGTGTTTAAGGAGCAATTAGATAATATTTCCCTGGAGAAAAAATAATATTATGTTGAAAAAGCTGGGAAAAATTATTGCTATGCCTTAGTGTCTCATTTCATGCATGATAACTGTGAAGGAATGAATTCCTATCAGTTGAGAACCCTAAAGATTAATGTTATGTGATAGGATACACTTTTAGCATCATTTTAACACTAGGGAGTCAGGTGTTTCCACGGCGTCAGGTGTTTCCACATATGTAGATACATGGGTATAGTCTCTGCTATGAATATAGTAGAATGCTGGCACTTACACACAAAGCTACTTTGATATCAAGGTACATTTATAACATAGTGATAACAGTTAAATATAATATGCATGGAAGCTACAATACCATGCAGGGAGTCAGGTGTTTCCACACAAAAACTACCCAAACCAACCTATGGAAAATCAAAGTCGTCTGGAGGACACTGTAATAGATATTCAGTCAATTCTTTTTCTATTCATGTATAAATAGATGTTAAGTATTGCCATGGCATATCTAATTACTCTGTGTGCTATATTATCATCAAGCCAGGGACACATTGTTTGGGAGTCAGGTGTTTCCACACAAAAAGATAGAAAAACTGCACAAGTACATTTCGCCAAGCAGTATCTACACAGCCATGCTAATATGTGCATGACTGGTCTTAAAAGGTTCTTCACTATGTGGGGGAACTAAAAAGTACAAGAAATGAACATATAGTTGTATTATTTCATCAATGCATGAGGTTGCAAGAATGGTCTTTCTGTTTTTTCTGTGAAAAAGGGCCATTTCTAGGTGTTATTGAGCTCCAGCTCCCTTACTTACGATCACAGGTAGGCAAAAGTATGGTTCCCCTTGAAGCCCTAACTAACCCCGACCAGAATACATAGAAAATACCAATACATCTCTTATATTGAACAATTTTTAGAGTGGAGAAGAAAGAATTTCTACTTAGAAACGATCCGTGGGAATCAGCCATATATATGGGAAAACCAACACCTTTCACAATTATTGCATGTCCACCAACTGTAACGGGAGAATACCATTCTGAGATTGGGATGGAATCTTATAGGGTCATCTTAATTTCCCTGTTTTGAATTTTTTTAAAGACAACGAGATATTTGATATTTAATAACACATGTACCCCAATAGTAGTAAAATATAACAGGACTGCCACATAGCTGTATAGGTAATTACTGCCCGGTGTAAACCCCCAACACCCTGATAAAAGCCTAGAAGACCAGTCCTTAGTCCTCTTTCTACTCTGGCTCTTTATGAGGGGGTAGGACAGGTTGGGCTAAATGCAACTATTGGTGCTGCAGCATGGCAGACCACAGTAGGTGAACACCCATCACCAAAATATACTAAGCAACACCCTATATCACTGGAAAGCTCTGGTTTTTGAGATTATTGATATAGCAGTATAAGAATAATTGAAGTCTATGTTCTGCGTTGCTTTATTCAGCTTCCTTCTTTGTGTGGATTGCGTTTCCTAGTCCTTTGATCTGTGTCTCCCCGCCCCGGCCTACCTCTGTTCATCTCTCTCTTATATCTGCTGTTCTCTTTTCGTGTCTCCCCTTTGCCTCTTTTTATTGCCCTCAATAACCATGTCACATTGTTCATATCTTTCAGATTCCTGTTCCACAGGTGGCCTCCAGAAGGGACAGGGGGCGGCTGTTTCCAATAAGGACACCTTCGGGTGTACAAACATGGTCTGTGACGATGGCTATCTGGGGTACCACATCATACTGCATGGCAACAACTGGAGACCAAGGGAACAAAAGGTAAAGTACCAGTAATGGTCTCTGGCTGATGAATACGAGAAATACCAATTACTGAAACCTAATAATTTAACAACAAATCTTGGGGGTTTAACAATGCAACGTGAGATTATGTCCTGTTGTTGAGTTGATTAACAAGTTATTCTCGTTGGTGTGAACCACACAGTGACAGTTTGTATGTCAAACCATACCGCCAATTGTCGCACAGAGGATCACTTATGGAATCTGTGGATTAGTTTCTAAATAGTTAAACCGTTGTGTTTATTCAGGTACAACTCAGGACATACTAATATGAAAGGAAAGGCACCAAAGGATTCTTTTTCAAATTTTATAGCTTTAGTTCATGTCAACGAGTCAGGCCGATTCTCCGTCCAAGCTGGTAAATAAATCTATAAAAGTTCATAATGATTAACACTGGTATTTCTCCATTCTGCAGGTTGAGGTGAATGTAAAGTCAGCGTGTGATGAAATGGATGTCAAGTATGTCCTAGTTCTCATGTCAGGACATCCAGTAACTTGGTTTCTCACCGGCTTCACACCCCGTGTTGTATATGTAAGTATTCTACCCAGTACAATTGCTGTACGGAAACAGAACACATAGAGTAGAGTACAAAATGTTATTCGGAAGTCTGAGAGGATTGTATTTGAGAAAACAATGTACATACATTGAGGCATTACATTCTTGCAGCAACTAACTACCCCTTCAGTAATGGTATACAGGTCCAATGATTGGGCACCATATATGTATTCCTTTCCACTGACATCAGTAGTTGCTATGTATTGTTATCTATTGCCTCTTTTCAACCTAATTATTTTCATTTAAGCTGGTTGGAGAGGGGATAGTGTCAGAAACCTCGGCTGAGCAGTACCACATAGACATGGATGATCGTTTTTTTGACTACTTGGGTAGCAAAATTGATTCAGTCAGTGGGGTTATTTTGACACGTTTTATAACCTCATTGCAAAGAAACAGTGGTGATTCTAGCTGGGTATTCAATGAAGATCCAGCTTCAGTTAACTATGCATGGAGGGCCAGCTCATGGGCACTAACTGTGGGAAAAGACTGCTGTCCTATAACTCCAACGCCAGACACATCTACTACTACACACTGGTTTAAGACATCAACTACTAGTACTATAACTACTACTACTACTACTTCTATGACTGATATCACTTCAACAGAATTAACAAGTGAGTCTTTTGCTCAATCATAAAATGTGTACATCTTGCAAATTCTATCTATTCATCATACTGAGATGAACCTTTATGTATGGGTATGCATACATCTGTTGCACTGTGGTACTCTAATGGTACATTATGGTGACTCATGCATGCCTGCATTTGATACACAGCCAAAAGTTATTGTCTTATTTCAAGAAAGAAATGGCAGACAAATGACTAGTTTTAAGAAAATTTTAAGAATATTATTTTCTAGGACTTCATTTGTCCACCAGGGGAGTTTATTGACATTATTTTCTTGAAATGAGACAATTATTTTGGGCTGTATCTTTGGCTGGTTCAAACACCATTCAGAATTTCTTTGCCAACACATATCACTATTATGTGAGTTGTAATCTGCAATAAGTAATGATTCTTTCTCATTACCATTAGCATCTGACCGGTTCAGTCTTGGGACCTATTCTATACGTTATCTACACTCATTTTGTCTCTCTTAAATTTGCTTAATGCTGAAAATCTAATGAGACGGAAATTTGTACATTTTTCAGTTGCTGGTTTGGTATCAGAACAGAGGATAGCCGGTTTTGCAGCAGGTATCGGGGCGGTCCTGTTTGTTATCATCCTGACCATTGTCATCACCGTGATCTGCTGGTGCTGCTGCCGTAACGGGAAATGTGTCCTTAAAAAAAGTGCACCACAAACTACAGAGCCTAATGCCATACAACGTTTACAGAGTATAGAATCTAGACCTATGGAACCTGCTGAACCTAATCTCTATGTACGGTCTCACCCTACACCCATTAACTACCTCACAGGGAGCCCTCAGCAGCATGAACCCCCTGTAGGACATCCAGAACCACCTCCACCTTATGACAATGGTCATCCCATTCAGCCCCCTTCTTATAGCCAAGTCAGAAGGGAGGTTAACCGTCCTCGTGTGGAACCTTCTGCACCTACTCTGCATATATAGTCATTATTTTTTAGCAATTTATGAAGTTGAAGTTGAAAACTATTTCATGTATCCTGAATGTTACATACAAGCTTAGGGCATATCTTACTACATCCGGCTAGTGCATTAGCAAACATATATGAAGCCTTGGTATACATGAGTTGTCCTAATGGAATAATCATGTCACATTTAAGCAAACATTTCTAAATTTGTATGCCTGGTGTTTAGCACATTATGTGACCTCCAATGGGTAAAATTATTTCTGGCCTTGTGCAAGGGTTCTAAAGCCACATTTGTACAGTAAATATATATATAAGGAAGATATCCTCAGAGTGGTGCCAAGCTAACTTGCATTCATGTAGTTAATTTTCATCTATTTTCTGTATATTACTACCTTGGTGCCTCAATCTCTCAAAAATGACATGTATTACCACTATTGCTATGTACCAAACGTTTCTGAATAAGGACATACTGTAATTTTATATAATCTCGACAATTCAAAGGTAAAAAAAAGCTCTTACTTATCAGCACAATTTGTAAATAACTTACCAAACATTATTGGTTTACCAAATAAAGTGATTTTGATTTACAGATTGTTACTGCATGTATTAATTTCTCTGCATATTCTATTTTTACAAGATGTTACTTCAAATATTAAACTCATATATAATCTACAGTAATTAAGAGAAACTGTGGGTAGATTAGAATTGACGTACCCCAGTCTATACAAAAAGATTTTCACCATGCAGGACATTCGGTCCTGCAGATTTGTAGATCTGCAGGCCCGGCTAAATGTTTGCAGGCCCGGATACCCCGGGGAAATGTTTGTATCTAAAAATGTAGTAATAAGCAAGCTTTGATATATATAGAGAAAGGAAATAATGTTAAATAGCGGTTACTGGTATATCTGAATTATATCAAAAATCATATAAACTTTTGTGTTTGAAAATAATAATATTCAGGCTTTCTTGCTAACTCTCTAGAAACCTTGATAATGGTCCGATTTACAAGCCGTAAAAACTGGCACGTAGCCCAGGATCACAGACGCAGACTTTCTGCTGGTCCCGCAGGCTTTTAGCCAGCTATAGCCGGTGTCTGGCACCTTTTCGAATAGACTGGTACCCTGGTTTATACCTTTGAGATAATATTACCATCATGAATGCAATTAACTCTCAAAGACTAATTTCATGCATCATCCTTTAACCCTGTCGTATAGACATGCCAACAGAAGGAATAGCATATTAGATAACTATGCAGACCTTAAAGGGTTAAACACAAGACATCATACGCTACATGCCGCGTATAATACTATTCCAGCGGGAACAGCTAGTCACTCATTCAGACTAATAGTTAAAGGCAATATCATTGTATATTTTCTCCGAGAATAACTTGTAAGAATGGCATTTTTTAGACTACACTAGTTTCTTTGCTTTTACATATAATAACATCAGATATAGGTCACAGTGCTATTATTCATGTGTATCATGGAGTGTGATTTCCATGTTACCCATTAAGGGTATTGAATTAAGGGTATATATGCTGTTGATGCAGCATATGGAGGAACCTTTGTCCATCGTTACATTGTGTTTGTCATGGTAGGGGAACCCTGTAATTTGTTAACCGGAGTCATCTGTACACAATGTATTCATAAATATAATACACATTATGGTGAGGGGGAATCAAAAGGAAAAATCCCCCCCCCCCATCCGCCACTGCACTATGGAGTCTTATACTGAGAACAGTATGGCAAGTTTGTGATATTGTATGGGGGTGCTCTGTCTCTACACTCTTGTAGAGTGCACATACATATAAACAGTAATGTCGATGGGGGCGGTCGGGAAATTCTGGGATTTCCTGCGCTAGCTGCAAATGTATAACAATGGGACCGGTTACGCATTGAAATCAACGGTAGTATTTTTGGAGTTGAGGTCCACCATCTGGACTAGTCTCCAACTCCAGCATTGTACATTATGGGTATCCTGTTACCAGTTCCCTGCTGATACCCCAGTCATTGATAGAGCCGATAAATAGATATGTTCATATCCCTCTTCTTATTGTAACAATCATGTTCCTATGGTAAACTCAACATATATGAATAGTTGAATAAATGTTATGAGCATAAAGTTGTGCAAGCCACTTTTAGGGCCTATATGAGGCGTTTTGGAAGCTTTGGAAATCATCATTCCCCCCACCCAGAATAAGTCCATGTCCGCCTTGAGATCTCATCATTGTCTTAAGGCCACTCGAAAAAAACTGTTTCTCATCACCGAGCAGTGAAACATAGGACGAAGGCGTTTTTTTTATTTTTTTCATTTTTTTAAAAACTTGTGGCAAAATACATAAGGAAATTTGGACTTTTCGCTGTCAATTTCCACATTTCAGTCATTCAGAGTTTATTGATCAGTAAAAGTTGTTATAATGCATGTTATACTTGCCTGACTGGATTACTGACAGCATAAGCCTGAATTCGATACCAAATTTGCCTATATTTTTCCAATTTTAACTTCCTTAAATCAGGATTTTTATGCTGTGCATGGTGATGGGAAACAACTATTTTTTGAGTGGCCTAAAGCAGAAAAAGTGACATAATTCAATAATACTACTGAAATTTGCTCATGCACAGTTCTGGTGAGAATTGGCAGTCATGCATCACCATCACAGCTCACTGCTGACTACACTGATATTCCTAGGCTCCCTATACACCCAATCTCTTAGTCACTAGTGCCTAACCTAGTTAGTCATTTTTTGGCTCCCTTTAAGAGCAACCTAGGTAAGTTATTATTGTCAGGTTGGACAGTACTGACCAACCCACCTTAGTCTTTTGATTTCCAGGGGGAGTCAATGTCTGGTGATCACCGTATCTTACAGGTGGCACCAACTATTGGTATACAAATACTACACACCAATGATGAACCTAGGTTAGCCACTACTGACTGACCCCCTCAGTCATTTTTGAATATAACTTTGCCATTGTGACTAACACACATATGACGAACTAGGATAGTCTGTACTGACTAACCCTTTCAATCTATGGATTTTCAGTGTACCTACCCCCTTCCCCACTACTCCTCTTCCTTTAGCGGGACTCATACCTTGACTACACTCAGACATGGACGGGGTTGCTGCAGAGGGTGAAGTAAGTAAAGGAAGAGATGGACAGGCAGATGGACAGGGAAGGGGTGGAGGAACTGGCACCCTGAGAGCCTTCAAGGAGGAGTTGGCCTATCTGACACATTTAGGTTGGCCTTTGGTGAGTTATTCTTACATCATATTATGCTATTCTATCCATGGTGCGTAATGGCACTTCCCATCCTTCCTGTAGAAAATGTGTGCAAACATCACAGCAAGTTTGGTATCCTTGCAATTCGAAGGGGAACTAGCAGATGCACAAATTCTAGTTTTGATATATACATGCCTACTTATAATTTTCATGTATTATTGAACCCCCCCTCCCAAGAAAAACAAAAAAAACATGCTGGCATCTGATTTTCCCCCCAGAAAACCCCATTTATTGTGCACACTTATAGTCTGTACTAAGGGAGTGGTCATTTTTTAACAACAGGGGGGGGTCGGTGGATTTCCGCGCGAGCGGGTCGAAACTTTTTGGTCCCCCCCGCGAGAAGGGTTGACATTTTTTAGTCCCCCCCTCCAGCAGGTTGAAATTGAGCGTGCCCGAACCCTTTGAGCTATAGTAATGCGCAGGCTTTTCTGCTAAAAAGAGGTGTAATTTTTTTGGTCCCCCCCTCAAGAGGGGTCCAAGTTTTTTTGGTCCCCCCCTTCAAGGGGTCCAAATTTTATTGGTCCCCCCCCAAATCCACTAACCCTCCCCCCCTGTTGTTAAAAAATGACCACTCCTTAAAGTGAAATAAATCTGGGCTTGAGCTGGGCATTTAAATCTGGACTGACCCAACTGGGCTCCCACCTACAGCTCTGGACCAAAAAGACCATAACCCAGATAAGTAAAAACACATATGGGCCACACTACACAGAGAAAAGTAAAGGTGTCAACTGTGTCTCCCACATGGCTATGGTAAGATAGAGAGTCAAACCACTAATGACCCTGCCTATAGGAAGGGTCAACTTGAGTTGACTCTGTACAAGTAGTGTCAACTCAAGTTGAGCCTTGGTTTTAGTTCAATTATATTTACCCATTTCTCTTTTACCATTCTGATATACACAGTATAGGTATCTATACAGAAACTGAAAGTATACAATAGAACATCCAACATAGGGGCATCCATGCTATGCAGGTACTTACTGTTAACTGACTGAGGCCACAAAGTACTGATGCATGCACTTCTTTCCCTAACAGTCCACTAAAAAAGTAAACTTGTCTCGAGACTCGTCAAAGTGACTATCATAAAATAAACGAGTCAAAAGTTGTCTAACCAGGTAACCATCCCACAAATAGAGTCTGGAGCTGGCAAATGTCTGGTTTGGGGCTGGCCCATGCCAAGAGGGTCTCCTTTCTCCAGCTAGAAGACCCACTTCCTTGTCACTTATACAAGTTTTTGATTCGTTTATTTTATGACCGTCACTTGGAAGAGTCTGGAGACAAGTTTTTTTTTGAGTGTGGTCACTAATGAGTGGACACAACCATTCACAGAAGTGACCCCTTATGAGAAGCAGTTGGGGCATACATGGATCAATCCTAAATTTGGGAGCTTTACATATTTTGATTAAAATACTATTGTATCCACATATCCAGGCAATATAAACTAAAAGATCTTCAAAACCTACTGATTTGGACTTTAAACTTATCCTATAGGGTGCATAGTAAAGTAGAAAATGTTCAGTTTCTTGGCATGAGCAGAGCTAATTATTTGTCCTTGCTATTTTGGCAAATTCTAAAAATTCTAAAATGTTTTAGCATGGTTCAAACAGGTCTTACTTGTGGAAATTCGTGTCTGCATTATGCATAGTCAACAACTAGTATAATACATTAAACCTCTCTGGTAATTGATTCTTGTGGGATGTTTTGCCTAATCTCTAATGGGTGGTTTTTGAGCTAACTATGTAATTAGGGATTGTGCTATTAGTGAAGAGAGCTTTTGTATTGAAATGCGTATCTTAAGTTTCCAAACATAAACATTTTAAAAGCTTAAGTGTACATGAGGGAGCATAGTAAAAGTCTGCACGATGCACTTAAAGCTCTCAGATACATTGAGTGGCATGACAGCTCAGGCACAAAATGATTGAGATGTGGGGCTCGGAGAAAAATACGTTTTTCAACTTAGTCGAATCAGGTGAAAATGGAGGTGGGATGGTTTCACTGCGTGCCTTCAGGTACCAAAAATGAACCCTCTTGAATGCATTAATATTCATGATGAACCAATAGGCCTAAAATTCCAAAAGTTAGAATTTTTTTTCCCGCGAAAATTAATACTCTTGAATACAAAAACGTTCATAGTGTCAGGGCATGATATTACATACTAGTCTCATACACAGCATTTCCGAGTAACATCTGTTGTTTACCCGACTTCTCTACCTGGAGCTAGTGCACATAGTTCCCAGGAGAGGGCTCTGGTCCTCTCCAGGTTACCGTATGCCACTCTCAGGTGGGTGGCCAACCCTCCTACCTGGTCATGTGATCCAAGGATCAGTGGTTACTCGAGAGGCTAGTCAGTGCGAGCCCGGCTGACGATATACTTCACTATGTCCAACTGTGCAGACAATGCTGTATATTGATATTATACTGACTGTTTCCTATTCATATAGAAACGTGATCAAAGCCGTGTGCTGATTTTACACTGAGTGTTCCCTGTTCAGGAACGTGATTCACTTCGTAATAAAAGTCTGTTATTCTCGCACCTGGAAACTGCCGTTCTCGTTGTTCCTTACCTTAGAATAACCATGGATACCTACTTATAACTCTTTTTATCATTTTATTTCCAGGTGCTGACACAATGCTTACAGTATACTATAGGAATGGTGGCCATCATGTTTGCTGGACACAGGGGCAAGACGGAACTGGCTGTTGTAGCTTTATCAACATCGGTAGGTGCAAGCCATGACTGCAACCATATATCATTATAATTCTAAATTGTGTCAAATTCAACTAGCTGGTCACAGAGCTTTCTCCAAAATTGATTGATTTGGGTTTGGTCAATATTTATAGTTGTGGGACTGACATGGCACTATTGCAAATAATCCCGAAGTTTTCTGATCCCCAATTTTGGATCCCCAATCTTTGGTCAAGCCACTTATAGGTCTCCAAATTTTAGATCCCCATTTTTCAAATCCCCTATTTCCATTTCCCTAACTTCCAATTCTGGGATGAGTGGATTTGGGAAGATTGGGAGCCATAAGCACTCCGAATGCAATCTTGAAATCTGATATTGGTACGGTAACGAGATTCTGGCATATTTATACAAGGATGAGACAAGGCAACAGAGTACTACCATGAGTTCAACATTCATATACGAGCAAGCAATGTGAGCATAACCGCTATCGGCAGCGTCGGGCAAGCAATAAGCACAAACAACGTTGTGGGTAACCTGGCAACCAGTTCCCAAACATACCACCAAGCAATAGTAGTACCCTCACCTAACACTGGGGGACCCCACAGAGTCGTAGGTTAACGTTCTATGTACCAATACACAACCAAAGGGGTTGTTTCCCAACATAATTTAATTCTATTGATTTCATCAGGGGACGTTTTGAGCATACCCCCTGAAAAATAGTTGATTTCTGAAACTTAATTTGTGTCTAGATCATTCCGGTTTTTCGTAGGACTAGGACCCTAAATGTCTTATATTTTTGTAGTTGTTAGTTTGACCCAGGCCTATTGTCTGGAATTCCTTCATGATAGATGGCACATAATGGAAGTATGTGTCACATTGCATTGATTACCCACATTTCAGATGTTCACTCTACTTTTGTCCAGGTCCTGAGTGCTACTTCGATTTCTATTGCAAATGGGTTTTCTGGCTACTGCGACACAATATTTTCTCAGGTAATTTAAAACACTTCTATTGAAGAGTGTGCTTTACTGCTTTATGATATCAGAAAACATCAAAATACATTCAACTAAGAGTGTGATATAAGTCGAATTTTCTTCCATATGCATGGAGTTCAAATTGCCTAAATGTTAGCACACGCACATGCACACTGTTTTCCAATACGACTGTGTACCCTGTGCATGGTGTTCCAATACGAATGCACATTTTTTTAAATTGTGACTCATTATTTCAGTTTAGTACCATCTTTGGCATTGGTTGAGAAACTCAAAAAATATTCTGTCAAATAAAATATTTCATCTAATCTAATCTCCTATCCCAAAAGGGCAATGATAAAGCTAACAAAACAGACAGAGATAGTTTAGGATGACTATTATGACCTTTTTTGTTGCAGGTGTATGGCAGTGATGAGAGAAAGAGACTTGGAGCAGTCTTACAAAAATGTAGGTCATATCGCATTTACTCCTTCACCTAAAATTATTTGCACTGTTTGAATGTTTGGAACAAAATATCCATACCAAAACTGTATTCATCCAACGAAAAGGTCACCTACAATGCTTCAGTGCATGCCAAGCTAATGAGAAACAAGTGAAACGCTCAGTTTTATGGTTTAAGCCTCTATATTGCATTATGGAAAGTTGACAACTTCCCCTCTATAGATGTCACCCACCCCCTCCAAAAAAAGGAAGAAATCACCCAAACCTTATTACTCTCTATATGAAAATGGTTTAGTCTTTCACTGGGTTAAATTCCAGTTTTTGACATAGCTTCAGCATAGAGTACCTTAGGGTACCAGATGAAGCAAACTTATAAGAACATGAACCAGTTAGGAAATTACCAGCTAAGTCGATTCTCACCTAAATTCTATTGTTAAATAATGATCCCTCTCTTAAGTAAATCTTAATAACATGGTAGGATGTGAATGAGTATTTGATAAACAGCCAGTGCTATGCATCTAACATATTTATCTTATAGATTTTTGTGTCCATGTTATATTATTATATGACTGTGTTTCTAGGTCTTCTAATCATCACCCTGGGAATCTGCCCGAGCCTTGCCGTGCAGGTCAATATGCGGCCTCTGCTCCTGTACATGGGATACAACCACACTGTAGCCAGGTAAGTTACCCCGTCTTTGCCAGAACATGCAGGACAGTGGCAATGTCCTCCTAAAATGCCACCGGTCCAGCAGATTAACAAGTGTAGCAGGACCGAATGTCCCGTCAAATGTTGGGATTTTCTCAAAAAAGATTTGGTTGGGTTTCTAAGCCTGAAATATGGTTGTCAATATACTGCGTAAAACTATGTATTTATCTTGATTTGGCCATAAATGATTACAAATAATAGTATACAATACTATTTTCTAGTTAAAATGCAGAAATTATTCTTGGTCCTTAAAAAAGAGAGCTGGTCCCGCAACATTGAAAATCTGCAGGACCGAATGTCCTGTGGGATGAAAAAGTTTTCGCAAAGACTGTCAGTAAGGGGAGAATACTATGAAATGATCACTGAGAAATTATCCCTTTTTATGAGGCATAAAATGTGCAAAAAAGAACAATAGCATGGCATGAAAGTCAGGTTCTACACAGAGAAAAGAAAAAGTCATAAGAGAGTCCAGGTTGCCTCCAAAATGACTCCCCTCTTTAGGGGAGCCCAGGTCCTTATGTGACTCCCTTAGGTGAGCCAGGCGACTATGTGACTCTCCCAGGTGACTCACTTAGGTCAGCCAGGGAGTCACCTAGGCTCTCTTAATCGGCCTAAGCTCGCCTAAAGAGGGGGGGGGGGTCATTCTAGAGGCAACCCCCTTTTGACTTACTATGATTTTTGTTATAGTTTGGGGCCAAGCCCAGCAGGTAATGCCATTAGTTCTAATTCAATCACGGTGGTTCTATCTAATAAAAGATATGAGCTGATAGAAATAATCACATTCAATGCTAAGGCTCAACCTACCATAACAAAATAGTTGAAATAAAATGTAAACAGCTGGCCATTGTTTTAATTATATAAGTGACAAGGGACCTTGTTGCATGACCTTTTTCTTTGACTAATATCGTTAGTCCACCCTGTTATTACTGTGACTTTATCATTACCTGTAGGTTGACGGAGCAGTACCTCATGATTCACATTCCAGGATCAATAGTGAGTAAATAAAAACCCATCTTCTGGAATTCCAGTCAACTCGTCCACTTACCAAGTCGTCCCCTACCAAGTCGCCCACCAACCAAGTCGCCCACCAACCAAGTCGCCCACCAACCAAGTCGCCCACTTACCAAGTCGCCCACCCACCAACTCGCCCACCCACCAACTCGCCCACCAAACTATATAGTCCTGGTGAGGGGGAATCAAAAGGAAAAATCCCCCCCCTCCATCCGCCACTGCACTCCTAGCTGTCAGGATTTTCTTACTAGACAGAATTTGGGCTAGACAATTTGTTTATTATTTTCTGTTATTTACACTGAATTTTACTGCACTATCATCCATAACATTCCTCCTGCAACACAAAACCTCTTTTTGACTGTCCCCATTCTTGTCCATCAACCCACCATTGAGTCTTTTTGAAGGAAATTATAATCAGGGGTGAATTCATGCATCATGACGACCAAGGGCATATTGCCTTAAAGCACTATGCTGTCATTAAATAACTAAGGAACCGGCCACATTCATGGATTGTTATAACTAGCAGTGTTGGATTAGTTGATTAAGCCAACAACAAAAAAGGGGGGGAAGGGGGCGACTTGGTAAGTGGGCGACTTGGAGAGTGGGCGACTTGGTAAGTGGGCGACTTGGAGAGTGGGCGAGGTGGGAACAGGACGAGTTGTCTGGATACCATCTTCTGCATGTCCCTTTTTGCCCTTTTTCGGTCAATGTTAGGGTCTTCAGAGAGCGTGGCTAGTACTTTCATGTTAAAAAAATAGTTTTTACCATGTTACCTGAAACAAACTTTTTTTTTGCCTTATACAAAAGATATGCTACCATTAATATACCTTACTTTATTTCGTTCTGTCTTTTGTTCCAGGCAATGTTCTTTTACATAGTTCTCTCAAAGTATGTACAGAATCAGGTGAGTAATCTTACTTCCTGGACATTAACCTCTGTGTTAGTGTCACCTCCATGCTTGGGATGTACTTGTGTCTAATAAGTAGATTAAAAAATTGTTTATCCATCCTGGCATCAATAGGCTATGCATTTCAGTGTGCCTGCATAAGATAATACCATTTATCACTATCCACATCCAGTCTATGGGAGACAAGTATTTCCTAAATATTTCCTGAATATTTATTTAAAGAAGTCTAGCTATGAGGCATCTTTCTAGCTGAGGTCAGCATAGTGATTTATTAAATAACATTCCCCTTCTTATCAGGGTGGCATTCGTGCATCATGACGACAAAGGGAATAGCACATTAAAAACTATGTTGCTATATGAAGTGTTCTGAAATTAAGACACCAGTATCTCTGTGGACGAAATAGACAAAGGCCCATGGCTAGAGGATATTTTGGTATGGTTCCCCACGAGGTGGGGCTGGGGCAGTATCCCACGAAGCAGCAGGCTGAGTGGGATGTGCCCCAGCCCCACCAAGCCCCAGCGAGCCCCACCGAGCTATATAATGTAACTACCGTAAAACCTCTAGTAGAAGCCACGGCTTGTACGCAAATCAGAGGCAGCTTTCTTTTGATACCAAACATGCCTACATGGGGTGCAGCTTATATGAGAGTTTTTAAAAGTATAATACAGTACTAAATTAACAATTTTCATATACCCTATTAGGCTTATAGTATTTCCCAAAGTTAGGGGTGTATATATTGAGCTATATATTGTTGGGGGAATGATACCAAAATGATACCAAAAATCCTCTGACCATGGGCCTTTGCCTTCATTCCATGGTTTTTATCCTTCAAAATATGTTTAATTGCATATAAATGGCTATAAGAATTTGAACAAAAGATGACGTCATAGGCCATGTGATACGGGAACATCGTTTCCCATGGGGGGCATGGGATACAGGATTTCTAGTACTTAGCATAGTCATCATTGCATCCGCCATGAAATAATCATCTGTCTCATGATATGCATCTCTCCCATTGCACCCACAGAACAGGGAGGTACCTATCCTGGTGGTGTCTCTGGCTGCCAATGTGCTGAATGTTGTCATTAATGCAGTATTCTTCATGTGGCTGGAGGCTGGTGTATGGTAGGTGCATAACTCATAACCACACTGAAAATCCATAGATTGAAAGGGTTAGTCAGTACAGACTTTCCTAGGTTGGTCATATGAGTGTTAGTTATAATGGCAAAGTTATATTCAAAAATGACCAAGGGGTCAGTCAGTAGTGGCTAACCTAGGTTCATCATTGGTGTGTTTTATTTGTGTACCACTAGTTGGGGCCACCTGTGATGACCACTCAGTGGCTCCCCCTGGAAATAAAAGTACTGACCAAACTGACAATAATAACTGACCTAGGTTAGTTGTATAGGGAGCCAAAAAATAACTAACTAGGCTAGGCACTAGTGACTGAGAGGTTGGTGTATAGGGAGCCTAGGAATATCAGTGCAGTATGTCCCAAAGCCCAATGGGTCTAGAAGACCAAATCCGATGTTACCATCCCTCTGGTCGTAAATCCAATTAAAAAGCAATATACTTGACAGAAGACAAAAACCTGTTTGAAGTAATGTTATTAGGTTACAATGTATCAGTTTTCATATTTCTACTTCTAGTAGGAGTAGAGACTTAATTAAACCATGTAAATGGAGCACAGCACACACTCAATAAAACTGTTTATAAATATCATCAACTTGATGAATAACTTAATTAGATTTTGTAGTCAGGCATAGCAGTTTATTTTACAAAACAGCTGTTGGTCATCAAATGTTGGAGGGGACAGATTAATGACCCCCCCCCCACCCTCACTCTGATGACCAGCCTCCCTGCTGAGAGGTTGTGGTCACAGACATTCCGGTAGACGGAAAATCTGTGTTTCAAAAGGCAATCTCTTAGACTGCAACTTAAATGAGAATATGAAAGCGCCCCTGTTCCATTCTGCTATAGTCCAAAAAGAAATAAGCCATTGGCATTCACATGAAATGAAATTACATATTGCATCATTGTCTGTTCAAAATACAAATTATAAGATATAAGATTAATCATTTAGTTGATGCATATCACTCGTCATCATTTTATTAGAATGGCCTGTGGGAAAGTAAGAACTTCTGGCAGGGTCATTTCGAGGTGGCTATCTTGAATCTTGAAATGACCACGGATAGCTCAGATTATGGTTTCCTCTTGACTTTCTTATTGACAAATGTATCTTAATACTTGCAGGTGTTCAGCCCTATCACAGTGCCTCACCTATGTCTCTCTCATGGTATTCACAATTATCTACATCTTCATGTCAGGAATCTATAAGGAAACATGGCAAGGTAAAATAGCATGCTTGATCATATAATCCATTGGGCACTGTCATATCCATTGGTAATTAATGTTTTAAAGATTGCACCGAGTATAAGCCTAACCTGCTCATTTATAAGCTATACCTCACCGTATACGTACATATGCAGACTATATCGTTATCTTAAATCAATGTATGATTATTCCCTTGACTACCAGCTCTGACGGGGTGCCAGCTCTGACCGACCTGAATATAAACGGGTAATTTAGGGCAGATGATGATAAGAATGGGCAATTAATTACTAGTTTAAAGAGTTATAACATCCATTAACCTTTTCAGCCAAATTATATCTACATCTGACCTAAATAACCCGTTTTTATTAAGGCCGGTCAGAGCTGGCACCCAGTCAGAGCTGGCACCCGGTCAGAGCTGGCACCCGGTCAGAGACAAAAACATTGGCCCAAGGTCGTGAGACACAGCCATCAATGTATGATTATTCCCTTGACTGAGTATCAGACCCAGTACGCCAGTACTGGGTCTGAGGTCGCTCAACGGTAGTAAGCGGAGTGAAATCAGTAAAACTGCTTGTATACCTACTTTACTACATGTTAAAGTTACCTCCTGTTTGATAATAGAAGGATTACCAATTTCTTGTGTACTGCACATTAATATGATGAGAAAAGAAAAATCTGAAGGAGGGTTTGGAGTAAATCGAAGCAACATTTCCTACTCTCCTGTGTCTCAAACCCTAAAGCCCATTCTGCCCTCAATCACTCTTCAGCAGACTCCATGGTTGGGTATATTGGATGGAATGAGGAATTGTATGATTGAAGAGTGTGTGGATGGTTGTCATAAACAATTACTTAGGGACAGTTCAGGGAGCAGTGAACCATGCAGTCACTCCCCAATCACATACCTCTACACTCACAACCACTGCAGTCAAGTAGGCACCTGCTTGGAGAAGGAGTGTGCACAAAAGTAGACAGATTTTGGGAGTTGAAAATAGGTAACAATTATTACAAAACAGTTAAATCTAATTGATATAAATGTGGCCACCTCTAAATCTTGGTGTCCCACTATGGGTACACCTAATCCTAGGGGTCCCCATCAAAGATCAGTTCATAGTGCACTGCATATAGCTGTCCCATGATTTCACTCCACTTTCTGAATAAGGGCGACCAGTGACCCTCTCCCTGCAGAGAGGGCCACTTATAGCCGCTTATCATTTCCGATCAGTTTTTTCTAAAAAAACCTTTCAACTGCTACTTATAACACCCAGTGCAATCCCTATATGTAAGAGGTTGGGGATCAGCTCATAATCTATCAGGCACCCCAGAATCCGCTCCCGTAAACCTCACGTATAAGCCTAACTTGCGTATAAGCCGCACCCCGAGTTTGGTGCGATCCTATAAGCCGCAGAGGCCATCTGAAAATTGTTAATTTGGTACTGTAGTATACTTATAAAAACTCTCGTATAAGCCGCACCCTCTATAGGCATGTATAGGCCGCACCCTCTTTAGGCATGTTTGGTATAAAAAAAAAGTCTGATTCGCGTACAAGCCGCGGCTTATACGCGAGGTTTTACGGTAGGTACACTTCTAAGTGTTCATTCTGGCGCACTTGTTGCTGCATAGGGCACTGTTGTGGAACTCTCCTCTAAAGGATAGACACATGTTTCTAAGCCATGACCTAGATGTGCAGTAAAAAAAGGGCCCATCCATTCATGCCAAACATGAGCATTTAAAAAAACAAAACTGTACCAGCCATACCAGAGGGGTAAGATATACGTGGCCTAATATACATATATGTTAATCCATTATATCATCAAAAACAGTTAAAATCGAGATGACAACCATCTTCATGTGATTGAACTCAAAGGTCACAGGTTTGTGTGAAAGGTCAAGGTTATTTCATGAGGTAGATCATATGAACATGTATCACATTTTGATAGGCTTCAAACTCATACTAACAATGAAATCAAGCCTTAATTAATGTGTAAATGCCATGCGTATTGGTGGTCATTGGATCCAGCTTCTATAAAAACAAATAGAAAATTCCAAAAGCAGGAGATGCTGTTTTCCAAGCTCTATCTGATGGAAGTAAATGGACTGACCATTCAATAAGCCAACTTTATCTATTCTAGAGTCCCTTCCTATGTTATAGTTTCAAATATTGTTTTTAATTAGGCTGGACAGCTGAATGCTTTCTGACATGGGGCCCATATTGCAAGCTGGCAATCGCCAGTTTGTTTCAACAATGTATGGAGTTTTGGGCGATGGAATCAGGTACCATTGCAAGCGGTAAGTTTGTTTTATGTATACATCTATATATTAGTGTGTGCTCTTATTATTTCCCAGTAGGAAAAGTACCCTCAAGACCATGGTTAGCTATTGAACACTTGAAGCACCACGCAACAAACACAGCAGGTTATTGATATTATCATAGTATTATTATTGTATGTCGACTGGATCCTCTACACATTCAGTTTGGGTCCTCCTGCTTCTGGGATGCAAAGTATTATTATGTCTAGGATGGTTAATCTGGAAATGTTGCATGACATCCACGTTATTTGCTATATATGTATGCTGTATTTCCTTATCTACTCTATGCAGGTGTTTTGGGTATGCAGATGGTTGCTGCTCAGTCTATAGACTTCCAGTATGTTGTTATCATTTATATGGTAAATAGTATACGTTTATAACAAATGTTACTATACTCTCCAGGGGTAGACACTAACGCTGTCCCGGGAGCCAATGGCCTGTAGTATTTGGTCCGGGCCTGCAGTTTTCTACAGAATAACCTTCCACGGGCCCGAGTGGTCCACAAGAATGGCTGCAAGATATAAAAAAATAAACATTTCTCATCACCCCTGTAATCATGTAATACATCGTTGAAAAGAAGAAAATGTGCCAGAATCGGCTATATCGGCCCCAGATTATCACTGATCAGCCAGAAATATTTATGTTTTTCTCTTTAGACGAAGCATAATTTTGGTCCTGAGACCATGAGCCTAGCTGCAGGCCCGTAACTCCCCAGAGCTACTGTCCCGGGTGGCCCACAACTGAAAATGTTAGTGTCTACCCCTTCCCTCTTTGTCCATGAAAAGAAACAGATTCCAGGTGTAGCATATATAAGACTTATAAAAATGGAATAATCTCATAGATCTCCAGGGTCCTGTTTCTCCACAAATTTGTGGAGGTCCGCAAATTTGCGGAGGTCTGCAAATATATTTATGGAGCTCCGCAAATATATATGATTGTCCGCAAATATATATGGAGGTCCGTATCTGTATGCTTAAGTACCAAAAATACATATAGGTCTTTATTTGCGGAGCTCCATAAATAATATGGAGTGTATTTATGGACGGCTGCAAATATACGGACGTCCGTATATTTGTGGAGAAACACCATCCTGGTATATCAAGCAAATTAATCAAAGATTTTCACATAATTATTTACATATTTTGTAATCAAAATTAAAGTTTTACCCACACATTATTAGGCAAAGCATGTTCTGATAGAGTGTGAGGGGCATTATTAATAAAGCTTGAAAAGAATATCTAATACACCTTATAGTTTGCGTGGGGCATCGGTATGACGAGTGGTATCCGCGTAGGACAAAATCTTGGAGCTAACAACCCTAAAGCAGCTCAGTTGACTGCTCATGTCACTCTCATAATTGCAGGTAAAACTTTTTATTTAATTACGAATTCATTTGTATGATTATGAAGGGTAAGTTCCATACATTATTTTAGCACCTTATAAAAACCAGATATCACTCTCAAGCACAAGGCCCAGAATAAGTTATATTCAGACCAACCCAACTCTTTTGGCCCTACATTGGGATTTTCTTTGCTTTTTTGAAAGATCTGTAAAATATCTCTGTTTTCCCAATAGCATTCCAATGTTCAACACGGAAATACGGACCCTGACCTATGGAAATATGGACGCTGACCATTACAGATGTATTATTTTAGAATAAAGTTGACCGGTGATTCCCACTATTTCAGGACTGGCTGGTTTTGTCTTCTTCCTGCTTATTATTTCCTTACGCAATCTGTTGCCTCAGATATTCACTGCTGACAGGTGAGTACAGCATTTTATTACACGACCTAACGTTATTGGTACGATCCTGTGTAAGAACAAAGAAAGAAAATCGTACCACCCGGGGGTGTGGTACGTTTTCCCGTACCACCCCTACGTGTGGTACGCTTTTTGGTGCTCTAGACCAATCAGAAGCAAGCACAGTGGTCACGTGATCATAGAAACAATGGCGCCGATGTAAACAAAGCGCTCGGCGATTCAGCAACAAAACTCGGCGATTTAACAACAAAACTCGTCGATTTATCAACAAAATATCGTAGGGGGGTAGATAAATGTCTTCTGGTCGTGTAATAAAGCTTGTATTGTACGCTAGGGCCACGCACATCCCGTACCAACCCTCGGTGTGTCTGGCTTATAAAGCCAGACGCACCTCTGGTAGGTACGGGATGTACGTGACCCCATCGTACAATACTGGCTATATACCCTCCATATGACTTTATTCTTAGCAAATATCATACAAAAATCGCAAATATGATTATATCAAATCTATGGTAAAAACACAGTGCTGTATCAGGACGGCCCTGAATACCTGTTTTACCAGCCTGGGTGGATTATTCAGCCTGTGGTGTAAATCCGGGCAGTCCTCCACCTGCTGATGGTCTGTAACAGACACCTCATGAATCACCTTGTCTGGGACACTTTGTACCATAAAGTTAGAAAAACTAACATGTCAAATTATGAAGTAGGTTCAAAGAGAGAGGACCAATGGATGTAACCTGAAAATCATAATTTGGGTTGGTTTCACTGTCCATGAGTAGGGAGTTGTACCAAAAAGGCAAAAAGGTTAAAAGTATATATCTATATACAGGTATGGTCCACGGCCTTGTTAGTGCACACACAGTCTTCACACATGCCGTCGCTGTATAGCGCGACGCTCCCCCCCCCCCCCCCCCATCCACCCTGGCATGTAGATGTAGACCTACACTGCTGCTGAGTGTGAAAGCCGCGCTCACCCCAACCTTTGGCAGTGGTCGCTCCCATTGTACTTTTTATAAGGGAAGGGATGGGGGGGGGGGGGGGGGCAGAGACACAAGTCTAACTTCAAATTTCTCGTAAATGCATCATAACACTAATTTGATGCATTCACCAGACTTTAGAATGAATATCAATTAATTCGATTATAACAGTAGTTTATATCACTAATTAGTTATGATCTAGGTAACAGATACTATGCTTCATGCATCTCACTATAGCACTACGCTGCAGCAACCTGTCTGTGAGTGTATGCTAAATAGCAATACGGTGCAGTGTCCCGCACTGACAAGGGAATCCTGGTTAGCTGTCACCTGATATATGCAAATAAGCAGTTGCTACCAGAGCCCAACATTGACCCCTTGTCTCCATGCTTTAGAAGCAGGCCACAGTCTACAGCGGTAGCCCCTTCAAGGTACTCACCACTAGGAAACCATTTACACTACACTGTATAGACCTTGTCAAGTTCTTATGCCAGATTGGTAGTTGTTTAAACTATGTTTTGTACTCCCCTTGTACGAAAACCACGATTTTTTAAAACAAGCAAAATTCACCCCCTTATATGAGTGGAGGAACCGTTACAATAATATACACTAGGGATTTGGCTGCTATTGGCGATACAAAATGCTGCCTAATGAAGCTACCAATGTAATCATTTAATGATTACTAGAGATAATTTGTCTTATGATTAATAATGAGAGATGCAGACATGTTGAGGCACCATGGTGGGATGGCCCATACTTGCATTGGATAATAAGTTGCTGGTGTATCTTACAGAGAAGTCATAGAGCTGGCATCGTCTGTTCTACCCATTGTAGCAGTGGAGATGATATTTGATTACCTGGCGGTAAGTATGCAGTTTGCTAATAGAGCTGTGCAATTTTGACTTGGATTTTACATTGTCTAAATACAGTTAGAGTTGTTTATGGACAAGCTCTGATGTGAATTTGGCCCTGACCCTCTAAATGCTCATGGCTATCGTGTGGTATAGCCCAGCACACTGTCTCAATGTGAGGAATATCTCCATATAATCTACTTTAAAGTGGGTATTTCCGATTTTTGCCAAATTCTAAATCCTACATAAATGTGTTACAAATACTGTAAAAACGTATTCTTTTTGGGTTGAGGTACATTAAAATGCTATCCATGGGAAGTAGCAGCTCAGAAAGTGGGTCCAGTAGGGTCCAACCATGGTCTTTTCTAGTGTTTTTATCATAGGGCATTAAAATCGTGCATGATATTATTCGAAATTGACCATAATATTTTAGGAAATAAAATCAAAATTTGGGCATATTGGTGGGAATAAGGGGGAATTGAGTAGATAAGAAGTTAACTATGATATTTGGGAAAATCCTGACTTATTATAAGCGAAATTAACTTTTTTTGTCCAACACATTGGATATACTCTACTTTAAAGGATATGTGCTTGTCCCCCATGTAGGCTGCAATGAATGGTATCCTGCGAGGTTGTGGGCGGCAGGCTATTGGCACCTTAATCACTTTCCCTTGCTTCTCATTTGTGGTTATTGCGGGTCTGACCCTTATGCTGAAGACTTCACTCGGCATCAAAGGTAAATCTTTTTGTTTCCTTCTGTCATCTTAGAGGGTGTTACTTACATGGGGAGGTTGGTTTGGGTAAGGGGCAAGAAATTGCTGACACCTCTCAGCGGGGGGGGGAGGGGGGGGGGACCAAAATATTTACCCCTTTTTAACAAAGAGGACAAAAACAGTTGTAATTAGGTGTAGGGTTCTTCGTTATGTGATTCGAGAAATAAGGACACAAACTGCAGTATTTTTGATGAGATGCGAAGAGAGGGTTTTATTATGGTCTCAACCTGGACAATCAAGCTAAATTAGAGTTCTGATTCATTCTGGTCATTCAATATATATATGTACTTTCGTATGGTCAATCAGGGTCAGAGACCTGAAGAGGTCGGTCGGAGCAAGGGGGTGAGGGCAGTATTTATACTGTTTGCCTCCGATCGGGGTGCCCCCTGGTTCCGGCTATGCGAACCATACAGTAGGTGTTCGATGATGAACCTGGATAATATTAGTGCCCCTACAAGGGTATGTTATTTTCTTAACCAAAGAGGGCAGTGTGTCGATCCCTTGACCAGGGCGTGTAAAAAATGTAAAACAAAGAAAATTAATTATGGCATAACACTTCCTAACATGGGGTGACCATGCGCACATGGTTTGTCATTCATGGCCCGCCATGGGCAGGCTACACATTATCCTACCTACAACACAATACTCACTCCACACTACCCTACCTATTGTTACTCCCTCACCTGTTACTGTGACCCACCTAATGTAACCCTGACCTACACGCTACCCCTCACCTGCATATGACCAAATTACCTCACTCCACCAACACCAGCCTTCACAGGTCAGGTTTTCCCACCCACTCACACCTTATAAAAGTATATAATCTCATAAGCATTATTAATCATGTATTCTATGTTTACTATCACCTATCATACAAACACTTCCTCTAAGGCCCAAAAAAAAAGGCGTGTTTCAGGCAACATGGTCCAAAATTGTAGGGTAGGTAGGTCGGATTTTTTAGTTTTTTTTTTTTTTGTCTTTAAATGTTGGAGGTACCTTGAATGAGTCGCGGACTGCCATATCGACTCACGGGTCATCAAGACGACTCATCGATTCTTACTATAACTAGGAATATCATAAAATTATTGGACATTCTTGTTAATAAGCAATTTCCTGAGGCTGGACAGTTAATTAGGCATGTGATCTGTTTATCCTGACCAAAGAATTGCTAAAATTTCCGAAAAAATATTATATATATATTTTGCAAAAAAAAAAAAATTCTCCAAAATCGGAAAAAAAATGCTAGGGTCGGCCCTTTTTTGAAACTAGGGTCGGGTTGCCTGAAACACACCTTTTTTTTTTGGCCTAAGGTGTAAATGTTATGATAATGACTATCAACTACCTATACTCGATACCATGTACTTATAAATACAAGTCTACAATATTTCATTTGGCCTTCATATAATGTATCAGGTATAATTTCAATATTGTATAACTCATATAATTCCTCACCTGTTACTGTGACCCACCTAATGTAACCCTGACCTACACGCTACCCCTCACCTGCATATGACCAAATTACCTCACTCCACCAACACCAGCCTTCACAGGTCAGGTTTTCCCACCCACTCACACCTTATAAAAGTATATAATCTCATAAGCATTATTAATCATGTATTCTATGTTTACTATCACCTATCATACAAACACTTCCTCTAAGGCCCAAAAAAAAAAGGCGTGTTTCAGGCAACATGGTCCAAAATTGTAGGGTAGGTAGGTCGGATTTTTTAGTTTTTTTGTTTTTTGTCTTTAAATGTTGGAGGTACCTTGAATGAGTCGCGGACTGCCATATTGACTCACGGGTCATCAAGACGACTCATCGATTCTTACTATAACTAGGAATATCATAAAATTATTGGACATTCTTGTTAATAAGCAATTTCCTGAGGCTGGACAGTTAATTAGGCATGCGATCTGTTTATCCTGACCAAAGAATTGCTAAAATTTCCGAAAAAATATTATATATATATTTTGCAAAAAAAAAAAAATTCTCCAAAATCGGAAAAAAAATGCTAGGGTCGGCCCTTTTTTGAAACTAGGGTCGGGTTGCCTGAAACACACCTTTTTTTTTTTGGCCTAAGGTGTAAATGTTATGATAATGACTATCAACTACCTATACTCGATACCATGTACTTATAAATACAGGTCTACAATATTTCATTTGGCCTTCATATAATGTATCAGGTATAATTTCAATATTGTATAACTCATATAATTCCTCCAATTAAAACTTTGTTCTTTAATCCTCTCTCCGCTTGTCTGTTCCGGGGGGTGTCCATGAATGATGCGATTTCTTTCGACAATATACCTCCCCACTAATTGATAACATGGGGTACATTTGCAGGTTTCTGGATCGCCTGTCTCTGTGCCGTGTTTACCAACGCCCTGGTCGGTACCTTCTTTGTGATTCAGCTGAACTGGAAAAAAGAAGCTGAAAAGGTCTTTAATACAATTATATACTCCAATGGTTTTTTTCCCTACTTGTTCATTAAAACAAAGCTGCACACGTAACACATGTATTTACACTGACCAGCACAGATGCAGATACACAGAGAGAAAAAAACAGTGTCAAAAGGGAATGACTCAGGGGAGTCCAGGTCACCTAAGGGAGCCTAGGTGACTCCCTGGCTGACCTAAGGGAGCTATATGACTCCCCCAGGTGACTCCCTTAGGTCATGCAGCTAGAGAGTCACCTAGGCTCCCCTAGGCAACCTGGACTCCCCTAGAAAGGGAGTCATTCTGGAGGCAACCTGGGCTCCCCTTTGATGCCGTTTCTTGTCTCTGTGTAGTAGGAGCTATGAAGGTGTCCGTGTGATGAATGACGAGCATAATTCCAATATATGTGTGCCAACTTATGGATGGTAATAAGTTCATATCAACTAGGGTGAGTGCCTACCGTAAGTAACATGCTGTGAGTCTTAGAAAAGTCTAGCAACCCAAAGATGTCTGCCATTGAAGTGGGCCTCAGACTTTGAAGCTCTTATACTTGTAAGATACTACGACCATGGTATATTATTTCAGGCTCAAGTGAGAGTGGGTACAAGTGAAGAACAAATATCTGCGGGTATGTACCTTACTCTGTTTTAATCACACTAACGTTAGCCATTGGCTCTTGGACAGGTGTACTTTGATTTTAGATTATTGATCATGGTTTGTAAATCTCACACATCCTGATTTATATGCCAAGAACAAGCTCTATTCTGAGAGCAGAACCAACCTCGCACAATATCTGGTTGTGTCAAGGTACATTCACCGGAACAAGTTGCATCTCTTTTCATCCTAATCCTAACTGTTTATCTTAAATAGTTTTTCATGCACGTGTGCATGAGCCTATCCCTAGGGAGGGGGTTCTAATCAATGCACTCAAGTCTCTTTAATTAAACATGATATTGAATAAAAGTGTTTGTATTATTTCTCTTCAGATCTAGAAACCACGAGGAAACCTCTATTAGCGGAAACAACCAAGAAGTTAACAAAGAAGATAGTTTTGCTGAGAGTATTGACCTTTGGTGTATCCATTGGCTGCCTCGTCATTAGCCTCATTGTTCGTTTTACGGTTCACATTCCTGATGAAACGGTTGAACCACACCTTCCTGGAAATTACTCAGTTGAGGCCTACACCGAAAATCCATAGGTTGAAAGGGTTAGTCAGTACAGACTATCCTAGGTTGGTCATATGAGTATTTAGTCACAATGGCAAAGTTATATTCAAAAATAACTGAGGGGGTCAGCCAGTAGTGGCTAACCTAGGTTCATCAGTGGTGTGTTGTATTTGTATACCACTAGTTAGTGCCACTGTAAGATACCTTGATCACCACTCAGTGGCTCCCCCTGGGAATTAAAAGACTAAGGTGGGTTGGTCAGTACTGACCAACTTGACAATATCAACTTGCCTAGGTTGGTCGTATGGGGAGCCTAGGTTGGTCGTATAGGGAGCCAAAAACTAGGTTAAGCACTAGTGACTGAGAGATTGGGCGTATAGGGAGCCTAGGAATATCAGTGTAGGGCCAGCCACACTAGTTGAGGAATGAGATTTTGGATGTCATCCAGCTTTTGGTGATTTAGTTACTGCAAAACTCTATTTATAGATTTACTGAAATGTTCAACCCTACACGATAAGAGCTCTGCGCAATGTTACCATTGGTTTAGCATTGTGGCTAGATACAGTCTATACGAAAACTTTTTCACCATGCAGGACATTCGGTCCTGCAGATTTCTTTCTTTCCAGGCACGGCTCAATTTTTGAAGGCCCGGATATTGGAGTACAATCTTCCTATTTAGAGATGAAATATAAAACAAGTGTTTTTACAGGCAATGATAATAAATAGACAGAGCTGCACGCTAAAGTGACTGAGTCACTGGTTACTGCACTAGCAGTGCTTGGGCAGTATTGCACGCTGGCCTTAGGCCTAGTGCAATACTGCCCAAGCACTGCAAGTGCAGTAACCAGTGAAGAGGTCACTTTTAAGTGACGCCCTGTATTTATTTCAGGGTATATCGATGTAAAATAGATATGTAGTCCATGTTTCTTTACTTCCACGATGTTTCTTTACTTCCGCGGTATTTGTTTACTTCCGTGGTGCCGCCATTTTGAATTCTGGGCAGGTCACGTGACCCTCGGTAGCGTGGCAACCCCATGGCAACCCCATGGCATCCCCATGGGTACCCCTAGCATCGTGAAATACGGTCGAAGCGTGCAGAACGGCTGAGGGTTATTGCACGCTACCTCCGGGAACGGCCCTCCCATTGATTTAAGCTTGACAGTCCGTATTCACCATGAAATAAATAGGGTTTCCCCTACATGTTACAATTATATCAACCATTTTGATATGTGAAATACTGAAGAACATGACAGAAAATATTCACACTTTCTGTTTTATGCTGTAGAAACCTTAATAATGGTCCGATTTACAAGCCGTAAAAAATGGCATATAGGCAAGAATCTGTAGAATACAGCAAGCCATTCGGACAGTATTTCTCTACCTGCCGAAGCGGCAGACGTTTTGCCGGCTATAGCCAGGTTTTCGTATAGACTGAAGATACTCGGCACTATTTGAGATGCACAGAGTGCCAGTGTGCCGTCAGGATTTTTGAGTTTGGATATAGGGGTCAGGCTGGACGTCCTGTGGGTGCATCCATTACTTAAGCTTGTAACTGGTGAGATAAGCACTGATAACAGCGGTCACATGCTGTTACATAATACACCCTAAAATATCTGCACTGAATACAGGGTGTTATCTGATTGGCTGATAATACATCCAGCTAGATGCCTATAACAGCAGCGGGCTATCCTCAAACAGGTATTCAATCATGATATGATACATGATTGATGTTATAGTCATATGCGGTCTGATGTTATTGACAACTCTCATTTATATTGTACAAATAAGACACTTTAAACCATCTTCAGGAGTACAATATTCAATGTATTCCTGGTAACCAAGTATCTGCTTTATGATATCAGTTGTGGTTATATTTTTAGCATGATACAAAGATTGCTCATGGAAATAGTTGGCATAACTAAGATAGATCCATTCATGTAATATGGAATTCAAATTGTACAATGGATTCACAAGGACAATGAAGTATAGAACTTATCGTAATACAGTGAAAAGATACTGCAGTTGTGTTTGATGAAATAGGCTTTTAAGCTTGGCCTTGGTCTTTGATTTCAAAATATCGTTAGATTGGGCGGTTTTGCATGAGACATTCAGCTCATTCCAGGGTTCCACCCCCTGCAAACTGGGCTGCTTCTAATAGGGAGGGGCAAATAAAATAAGGTCAATGGTGGTGTATTCCTAATTATGCTAGATCTTTAGATATTGCATTGGGAAGTATTCTCCTTTTTTCATTTTGGCTCTAGACCAGGTAGAACCTGAGATTTTCCTACTTGAAGTTGCCACATCTGCATATTTTGCACATATAGGCTATAGTGTGAATGGGTTTTGATTTGGTAATCTGAGATATATAATGTTGGTACCATTGCCAATCAACAGGGGTCACTACCGAGAGACCCAGGTATGGCAAATGAGCCAGGTCAATTAGGCCAGTGGTGAAGTTATGGGGCACTAGTATCCCCTGGTGTGGGGCACCTGAGGTATCCCTGACCAGTGACCTCCCCTAGTAAACTACAATGTACACAGGCTGTTCTCTTGACTGGCCTAACACTCCCAAGTTTAACTGATAAGGCTAAGCACTTGGCAATTATCTATGACCTAGCTCTTTTTGGTTTTGGCAACTTCCAATATTATATTTACAAATCCCAGTACTAGTAACAGTGTATCATTAGTTGGTATTTGATATATTGGGAACTTACTTCAAGGGAGCAGATTCCTATGGGAGAATAATGTTATATAGATATTTTCCAATGCTGATGGCTAAGAACTTTCCAGATAGCTAGGGCCTTGAAAACCGGGGAACGCACACTTCAGTGCACATACTTTTTTGGTACCAATACTAGTAATATGCTGAAATATTTTTTCCATAAATGCATATAGGTGCAATATGTGTATTATTGGTGAAAATTTACGTAATGCCATCTATTTTGGTATACATATTCTTATTATATCTCCTGGATCCTTGCACTTAAATCTTGAAATCAGAGGGAAAATAATATCATTTTAAGCAGCATGGCCCACACAAATGAGAAATCTCTGAGGGTCACCATATAGGTCTCGATATCAACTGATCACAGCTAATAGCTGCCATGTGCGTGGTGCCGCCACCTAGTGTATCTACCCCCTCCTTCTTCTATAGCTCGGCTTGACAGAGGGAGGGAAGATCAATAACCCTGTGCCATTCGTCCACCTGACATTTGTTATTGAAACTCTGGTCCAAGTGCAGCAGCGCCATGAGCTTCACCATTCAAATATTTATAGAGAAGCATCATCAACTGTAGATCATAACGTACACTTAGATAATCAATATCAGAATCCAGATGCGGGTGTTCAACTGGATACATAGTTTTGAGATTTAGACAAGTGGCGAGTTTGCACTAATTGTAACCTTTTATGCTGGTAGGATACAATAGATTCTACTGTGTAACTATTTACAGTGATGCTTTCAATCTCTTCTGGTCTCATCACACAGTTTGGCTAGGTGCACTGTCTCATACAGGTTACATGACTGTGATACTAGTTCCTCTGCCTTATTATGCTTACGGACTGCAAGTCATTATTCATATGGCCCAAATATATATTTTTATCTGAATATGCAGATATGTTTAGTTTGATAACTCATTGCACTCTGACAACTGAACCTGGATACATTTGATTGAACTTATAATATTACTAACATATATTTCTATCTGTATGTATATTATGAACTTTACACTTTGGCTGTCGATTCAGTATCTCATCGATTGCAATCACCAATAATAGGTAACAGTGCTCCCTACATTTTATTGGTCATAAACATACGGGACAATAAACTGTGGGAGTCCTTGGCTACCACTAATCAAAAACTAGTTACTTTATTTTAGTTAGTTATTTTTTGAACAAATTCGAACTTTTATTTGGTCTAAGAAAAGGTACAATTTTTAAGGTTGCTTTAGTATAGTATACGGTACGACTAAACAAAGAACATGGACAGCCCATCTGCAAGCAGTTATTATAGGTTGCCCATAAGATGAAATGCATTTTTACATGAAGTATATTAATTAATTAATTATCGGCACGGTTTTATACAATTGCTCTGCCATCTTTGACTTGAATGTATCATGATCAACAATGTTTCTAGTTTCTGGTTTAAGGGCATTCCAGGCCTGTGCAAGCGTTACACATGGACTGCTCTCATATGCTTTACAATGTATTATGTCATATTTCAGGACCGGTGCAGAGGAAAATCTTGTCTCCCTAGTCTTTGCTCGTAAATACTTATCAGATTGAGCCCTTTTAAAGGCATATATCTTACAGTGGTAATTCCTACGCTCATCTAGAGTAGGTAGTTTAGCTTCACCATGTACAATTTCTGTAGGGGTTAATATGTGTTTAAATAAACATGTTTTTAAACATTTGTTTTGTAATCGTTGTAATTCTTCACATCCTGCCACATTAGAATTTAAATACAGTATATCACAGTAATCAATCACGGGTAAAACATGGGTTTTGTAAACTCTTAGTAGGGCCTTAGAAGGCAGCATTTTGCTGACCCTGTACATTAAGGTTGATTTAAAGCAAACACTATTTATTACACTTTTAACGTATTTGGTGAATTTTAATTCTTCATCCAAGATGACCCCAAGGTATTTGTAAGAGTTAACTGTTTTTAGGATTTTGTTGTTTAATTTAATTTTAGGTTTTGGAAGATTTTTTAATTTAATATCAGAAGCAAAGGTCATGATTTTGGTTTTATTTTCATTAATAGTTAATTTGTTTTTCCTTGTCCAAGATCCAAAATTATCTAAGGCTATTGTTAATCTATTAGAAAGGGTTTCAATTTTTTTTCCAGAAACATATAGTACAGAGTCATCGGCGTATAGCATAGTTTGGTGGTCATCTTGGTTGGAAATGCAATCATTGATATATAACAAGAAAAATAAAGGTCCTAAAATAGATCCCTGGGGGACTCCACAGGTTAAGGGTAATTTAGTAGACCTTATACTGTTTGCAATACAGCACTGCTGCCTACGTGAGAGGTAGTTTTCAATGAGTGATAAATTTCTATGTCGTATACCGTATTGTTCTAATTTGTTCAAAAGAATTATGTAATTAACTGAATCAAAGGCTTTTTTAATGTCAATGAATGCTGCTAAACTAATATTGCCTTTATTTCTATTATCTAATATGTCATCTACAAAAGTGGAAATGGAATAAAGTGTAGACTTGTTTTTTTGGTAACCTCCCTGTTTTGAATTTAAAATCCCATGTAAATTTATGTGAGCCATTAACTTATTATGAACTAACCTCTCAAGTATTTTCCCAGGCACAGGTAAAACACTAATAGGCCTTAAATTAGAAACATTTGCTGGGTCCCCCCCCTTGGGAAGAGGGGTGACCACCGCAATTTTCCATGAGTCCGGGATGTCTGAATTTACAACACATAAAGTGATAATTTTAATAAACCTAGACGGGTTGTGCAACACAGCATCTCTAAAGATGTTGGTTGGTAAATAGTCAATCGCTGAGGATTTTGATACATCAATATCCTTTACGACCTGTAATAATTCTTCATCTGTAAAATTAATGACAGGCATATCAACAGGGCATCTAGTGCCCTCAAAGGCATAGGGTTCGTCATGTTCAGCGGCTAATTTTGGTCCAATTTTGGCAAAAAAGGTGTTTATAAAACTTGATGTTTCATCTAGTGTAATGGGTGTATCATCATCTACTAAATTTATATTTTTAGATTTTGACTTATTTGAAGGTGAGATGTCCTTGAGAATAGACCAGCATTTTTTTGAGTCATTTAAGTAATTATCACACAAATTTCTATAATAAGTATTTCTTGCTTTATCTATTTCTATGCCCACTGCATTCTTGAGCAACCTGGCCCTTTGCCACATGAGTTCACATTTAGACCTCCTGGCATCATGTAATAAATCATTTTTATCATTAATTCTTTCCAATAAGAAGTTAGACATCCAGGGGTCCGGTTTATCCAATACTTTAAATTCTCTTACTGGGCACAAAACATCAAGCATACGCTTCAACATATTCTCATAAATGTCCCAGCATTCAGTTACATCATCACACCCGTCAAAATAATCCCAGTTACACTCTTCAATACTATCTAGATATGTTTTCTTATCAAAATTCTTATAAGAACGACCCTTAAATTGTCTAAATCCATGTTTAACATGGACATGTTTACGTAAGGCATATACAGGTAGGTGATCACTAATGTGAATGTTAAGTGGACCGCTAGAAATAATTTCATCACAGTTTGTAAATATCAGGTCGATGCAAGTATTAGTGCCAGAAGTAGTGGTTATTTCATTTATTAATTTTTGAAATTAAACTGGTCCATTAATTCATAGAGCTTAGCTTTATCAGGGCTATTTACCAAGGCGTTTACATTAACATTTAACATTATTTACTAATGACATAAATCGATGCATACAGATTTTGTGGAGTATGACAGCACTATACAATACTATAATACTTTATCACAGTGAGTTGTGCATTCCGCTATCATAAAACCTGCACTATGCTTCATTCCTCAGCCCACATTGTGCCTCATGGGTTATGTCCATTGTATATTTGATATTCATAGAAGGGCTAGAGTAAAGCTTCCTATACTCCTTGCTCATTAAATCGCCCATGATCTGCTGGGAGAAAGAGCCAAGAAAACACACATTTCCACCTAGAATGCATTATCATGGACAAGATAGCAGGTAAAGCTCCTTTCTCAACCTGTTGTCTCATGATGATTCCCGCAGGGCAGGAAATTTGATTTGGGAGCTTTGCCCTATTCTACTGAGGACACATTTTGGGAGAGAATTGATTTCAGGATTAAGACTCCCAGATAGAGAGATCACAAAGCTGTCATTCTGTTTGGGCTTCATTATTGGTAGTTGCTTTGTTATAATGAATGTAAGATAATGGGTAACATACATTTGGCATTGATGCACACATGCCCCTACACTTTTGTTGCTTAATAACAGTTAAACACTTCTCTCTATCTATGCATTTAACCTTTGAATGTCATTATGACATGACAGTTCCATTTACATGGCATTCATTGAAGTTAGTTGTGACATTGACAGGTTGGAGAAATCCTGCATTCAATATATTATGCAGGGGAAAAGTCGAGTCTTCTCCCCATGATTTTGGATGAACATACATATATATGTATTTTTAGGTTCAGTAGCGATTGTTCAGTATTTGGCAATTCTGTAATTACAGTCCCTGTGAGTAGCGCTAGCATTACCGTATTCGACGTAATAAGTGCCCTGGGCGCTTACAAAATTATTTTCATGGCATCTTTAGTACTTCAGAGTTTAATTGTCACCAAAATCGTGAAATTTGAGCCTTTGTCAGAAAGACAGGATCGGGTTGACCACAACCAGGTCCTGTCTTTCTGCCTTTGTTCTAGGCTAAAAATGCCCCATTAAAGGGGGGGGGGGCGCTTATTAGGGGGAGGGCGCTTATTACGTCGAATACGGTACATCCATTTAGGGGATGATAGATATGGGCATTACACTCTGAGATAACAGAAGATGATGAAGCAGCAGGAGGTCTGACCATCCTGCTATCAGTTAATGACATGTCTGTGCACACCTAGACGGGGTGTGATGATGGAACGACTACTTCACTCTCACACAGCCTCACTGCATCATCATCACAGCATCTATCTCCCCTGCAGCTTATCTCTCTTTCCTTCTTACTGCCTGCCTGGTTCACTGGAGGCATAATTATGGCCATATTTATCATGTGTCTAGGTCCCACTTTCTCAGTGTGTGCCCGTTTTTTCCCTGTATTTCTATGTGTCTCTTCATAATAACCTCTCCTCACTTCCCTGTCTGTCTGTGCCTCTCTTTTTCTCCCACTCTCTGTCTCTCTTTTCTCCATCTCAATCTGTCTATCTATCTCTGACTTTGCTTTACTTCTTGCCAGTAGGTTGTGCCACCATTGCTAGTCTTGTACTAGTCAGTAGGGGTTGTGGCAGCAGTAGTGCTGCCAATGCCCACAAGGTGTCGTAACCTGACACACTGCAGCCTGACAGGGAGCATCTCAGCTCAAGTGGCAGATCCATATGCAAAGTAGAGTAGACTAGCAACATGTACTGCCATATTAAGGTTGATCGCTACTCGTTGAATACGGACCACTGCGCAGGTCTCTGCGCATATAGTTTATATGTATCAGATTGAGCTAATATTGGTTCACTAAGAAAAAAAATCATGGAAATTTCCCTATTTTTTGTATTTTTTGGCAAAAATAGAGATTTCAAAAATCTGTAATAAAAAAAGTAGCTTGGGACCCCCTCATTTATTTTCCATTTTCCATTTCTAAATGATAAAAGCTACCTTTGGGGTGAAAAACGGGACATTTCATGGATACAAAGTTAAGAGTAGCGATCAACCTTAAAGAGCCCGGCATATGAGACTGGAGGAGAGTGGATCATTTAGTTGCTAACTGTGCCACTAGCAGTCTGTAGTATAGTAGTAGTGGTCTGCATGGATCACTAGCCACCCCTTTAATTCCCTTGAACCAGTTGAGGGAAGTTGACCCGGCCTGGTCAGGTGAAATTGGTAGGGGAACCATGAATCAGGCTTGGCCTGGGATGAAACATTCTATAAAACCATGATAAAGCTATCATAATTTCCTAAAATTAATAATCAAACTAGGTTTCTTGGATGCACAATGCAGAAAGGAATCCCTGTGTATTTAAGTGTTTATTTAAAACCACATCCAGGGGATGTGGTCTATTCAAGGGGGAGTATACCATTTTCTTTGGACACACTAGTGGAAGTCTAGACAGTCAGTACACTGGTGGGTATCAACAGTATTGTATACTACCACTGGAATAGTCTAACTGCTGGTCACACCAGTGTAACATATGTAGAACAGTGAATTGCTGAAAGGGAACAACCAGCATCCTATTTCTTGGTTGCCTGAGGCTTTATATTGGGGTACTTTGCTAGGGAATACGATCCTACAGGGCTATAACATACCTGGATCTCAGGGACTGCGCTTGGGCGATTCTAAGTCTGACTCAACAAGCCTGGCAATTTACGAGAGAGGTACATCCCTTTAAACCCACAGATCTTACTGCACGTCATTTTTGGAAATTCTGACCCAATGCTAAAAGATACCTGTCACAACCTGTTGACAGATTGACAGCGTGACACTGAAAGTGGAAACCTCAAACCTCAAACCTCAAACCACTTTTTACTTTTTGGTTTTCACTTTTTGATTTGCACTTTTCACTTTTTGATTTGCACTTTTCACTTTTAGGTTTGCACTTTTCACTTTTTGGTTTGCACTTTTCACTTTTTGATTTGCACTTTTCACTTTTTGATTTGCACTTTTCACTTTTTGATTTGCACTTTCCATTTTTCACTTTTCTATCTATTTGGCCCTTCTGGTCCACTGTACTCAGGTCAGTCTTGACTTTATTTATCATAGCCAGTAAGAATAAAGGAAATTACAAAACAAAACATCAACATTGTAATTCGTGCACAGTGTGCTTCAGTCTGATTGAATACATGATAACTTAGTGGTAGTTAAGAGACTGGCCCCTCTGTCCAATTCTTTATAATTGCCAGCAACCGAGAGACCTAGTCAAATTGAGATTTCCTCTACAAGTACAAGAGATGGTACAAAGGTTGCCATCAAAAGGATGCATAATTTTAAAGGGAGTTTGCCTGAACATTCATTCAAATAGACAACAAAATTATCAGATGTACCTGTTTTTAAAAAGAAAGTAAAAACTCTATTCTACTCTCAAACTCTACTCTCAAACTCAATGCGTCTGGGCTGGTAGCGTTACTAATATTATTAATTAAAACAATTTACAGACCATAGCATCCATCTCTATGTGTTCAGTCAATAGTTTTTCTTGTGGAACTACTTATTTTGAAATTAATTACTTCATCATATATATATATATATATATATATATATATATATATATATATATATATATATATATATATATATATATATCTACTGTGAAATCCTGCATATTAAACGTTTTTGAGATCATAATGTATTCATGCACAACAGGGTTCAAACAATGAGAGAACAACGAATGCATGCAACAAAAGATTGGAGTCTTCATATCTGTGACATCTCTGATGTGAGTTTGTGTCAATATGCCTTAAGGTTGATTGCTACTCTTAACTTAGGGTCAAATTACTCCAAATTTGTAAATATATTAGAATAGGTGGGTTTCGGACGAGGACATGTGAACCCTGCCACTACTCAATCAGAACTGAATCAGGTAGGACCTATCCCTCTTTCCACTGGTTTACTGACCTCAGCCATGACATAGATTGACTATCTCCCATTGGTTGAAATTGTTATTCAGGTCAAATAACAATTTATTTAGTCCCAATGTTTAGGTATTACTGCAGAGAACAATTTCGAAATTTTTTCCCTACGTTGAACTCTACATTCATGGGTCTAGGCTAAATGCAAATTTAGATAGATTTTTCTATCTTTCATTTAAAACTGCCCTGTAGTGTATTAAATGAACAATACGGGAAACTATCAATATATTGACAGGTACGTTGTCAGGTACATATGTGCTTTACCTAAGCTCTATTAAAAAATTAGACCATTTCAACCATAATCATGCATTTCGTGACATTTTGAATATAGGATATATTGGTAAATGCATGCATGATAAATTTGCTATTTTTGATGTCTTAGAAGGGTTTAGCACAGAGAGCCAGTGTATGGGTTATGTCGCTTCCAGGTAGGTTAACTCCTACAAAGATGTCTATTGATCCATAGACTGTTACTCAGTTTGTATGGCACCACCTGATGACCTTAAATTAGTCATAGAACTGCACATTGAGAGGCTGTTCAAAATGCTGTTCAGAGTGCGCTACTGTCATCTTGGATGTTAATTCAGGCCCGTAACTAAGGGGTGGGGGGGGGGGTCGTCGTTTCGAACGAACCACCCATCTCCCTGAAGGAGAAAAATTGTTCCACCCTGGCTGCCTGTGAAGGGTCTATGATTGGCTACATGCCATCTTTTAGGGCTTGTCGATCAAACAATTATTAAGGATTCTAGAGAGAGAAACATGAAAGACTGGTTATATGGAATTAATTGGAATTACTCCCAGTACTGATTGTTAGAGAGAAAAATAGAAATATTTTGATGACCTACAGTTTGCAACTATAAGATCCCATTATCCGATAAAGGGTATCAAAATGCTTTCATGCAATATACTCCTTTGTAATGATGATGCATGAATGAAGCCTTTGTGATACGCTCACCAGTGCTGCAATAGTACATCATACCACTGTTCAGTTTGAATGTAGGGTCGGCATGATGCATCAACAACTACTCCCGACTTCTTATTGGTCAGTGGTATAGGAAAATGGGGGTCCAGGGGGCCTCCTCCCCCAATCACTAAGGAGGAGGTGCCAAAGTCTGTAAACACCCATAATATGATACACACAATTTCCAATCCTTACCGCTCCCACATAGGGAAAAGTAGAGGCAGGGATGAGGGGGGTGGGTTGCTTGGCCCCAATCAGAAATACAATTCCAATATAGGCGTGTACATATATGATAGGCCTACATCATATGTAAAACGAATGCTTAAAATTGGTTGGAATGGCCCCCCCCCCCCCCCCCCCCCCCAATGAGAATTTGCTGTCTACACCTCTGATTGGCGCATCATGATGACCAATAAACATAATGCTGTAATAGTTCCTGCAGCTTCTGCCTATAGTACACATACCACAAACTGCTGCATAATTCAGGGTAGCCATTGTGCCACGTGAATAATGCAGTGGTATAAGTGGCTCTATCCGTTTGTTTGACAACGGATACTGGTGACACCTATTGTGCGACACCTATTGCTCTGTGATGCTAAGTGCAGTTCATGAAATATTCAATATCTATGACTTTGGTCAGACAATGCATGCTTTCCAACTTATTGATTGATATTTTCACAACCTGACAAAAGAGGTGCCTTTTCTGCCAATATCCTAGAACTGCAACCCCAGGTTGATGGCTTTTGGAGTTTGGCAGCTCAGACAGTTTGTAAGACGTTGGGATTGACAGCTCAAGCAGTGTATCAGGAGGCAGGTGTCACACTAACAGACGCAGGCACACTGACAGACATTACACTCGGAGAAGGTTTGTTTAATTTGTTTGTTTGTATTTCTTTTATTTATCCTGGCAGATATGGAGGCCTAGTAGACCGTTTTGTACATATACCAGCAATTTTCTGATGAGCGGAGGTAATAAAGGCAAGTAAGCCTTGTGAATATGTGTATGATAAGAAAATGCACATTTTTTGATATTTCTAATGACCGCAGGGGCCAGTAGTAGGTTGGTATACACAATATGTAATAATGATAAGAAGAGAGAAAAAAGAGGGTATAGAACCCATGCTATGTAATAGCAATGGGTAGAAGTAGAAGAGTTGTCAATGGTCTTAGTTTTCTTTCAATATTTAATTAAATGCAACTAAATATATAAAGGGCCCATTTTATGTTGGTGTGTTTCATTAGAAACACATCCCCATGTATACATAGGTATATAGGTAAGCAGGCAATTATTTCTAACTATGACCACAAAGCATACAGAGTATGTATAGCTATAGATACAGCTACCGACGGCGTACGCGAGGTACACCACGCTGGTTTGAGTGGGGCGTACCACATTAATCTTGTCAAGTCATCCTCCACAAATTTGGCTCTAAGATGTTTATTTCTTGGTGGATTTTCATAATTAAAAAACAAAAGGCTGTACTATTGTTGCCGTAGCTAGAAAACCCCCAAAACTGCACTTGTTTTCCATGGTCCCAGTTTGCACGCCACAGTTTACACTCACGTGACATCGAGTAGCGTTTTCCTCACGCTATTCTAACCCCACCCAATATACTATCAGGATCAGAATTTCCTCCTCTTCACAAACATCTAGTTTTCATTAAGCCAGTACTACAGAAACAGTGCGTAAATTAAGTCTGAACGTGACATTGAGTAGTGCTTTTCCTCACAGAGTTTTAACCCCACCCCAAACTACCTACCGGCCTAACTATTTTAACCCCTCCTAATTACGCTTCTGGTAAGACTAAAATAAAATCCCAATATACTATCAGGATGAGAATTCACTCCTCTTTACAGACATCCATTTTTATTAATCCAGGACTACAGGAACAATGTGTTCTTTGGGTCCGAACATGACGTCGGGTAGCCTTTTTCACAGTGTTCTAACACCTGTAGCCTACATGGTGGCCTAACAAGTTCAAACTCCAATATCTAAGCCCCCAATCAACCCTAATCAAAAATTAAATACACCATTAGGACCAGAACCTCCACGGATACATTGATATTATTAAAGTGAGACTACCGGTACCTGGCTTAATGGTGACCGGAAGGTGACGTGGCAGGGCGCAGCTCTGCTTGGCTCTAGCCTCACGTGGTACCCGTACCAGATAGCTATATATTAGGCTGTAAAGAATCCTTGCACAGTAAGTCGAAACAATTACTTATGTCAAATCCAAATATACCTTTAGGACCAGAATTGTCTCCTCTTTAAGGATATTTAACTGCCGTTGAGCCAGGACCACAGGGGCGTGGTCTGATTTATGTTTGAACGTTACATAGCCTTTTTCCGTGCCGCCCTAACTGCAACCCTAACCGACATGATGGTATAAGAACTTTAGCCCTTTATATTTAGGTGTCTATTCGGTCTAGGATAGAAGTTGAATACACCATCAGGACCAGAATTGTCTCCTCTTTGAGAATATCTAACTGCTATCAAGCCAGGGCTATAGGAGAGGGGTCTCAATTAGATTTGTAGGTGACAACATGGAATAGCGGTTTTTCATGCAGCCCTAAGCTCACCCTTTGCCTACCTGGCGATATGGCAACTTTAACCCCTTATATTTAGAATTTTAATTGACCTAAAACAAAAATAAAATATATCCCCAGAATCAGAATTGCCGCCTCTCCCCGAATATCTAACTGCTGCTAAGCTAAAGGAATATGGTCTGAATCAAATGTTGTGTAGCGTTTTCCATGCAACATATTGGTCCTGACATAAGGCTGTGTCTCACGACCTTGGGACAATGTTTTTGTCTCTGACCGAGTGCCGTCTCTGACCAGGTGCCGTCTCTAACCGGGTGCCGTCTCTGACCGGCTTGGCTTGATAAGGTCAAAATACTAGCAGCAGGAGGCTAATTATAATTATAACTATGATTATATAACAACCGCCATATCGTTTTTCCAAATCCCCAAAAAATATGAGTATAATTCGTTTTAAAACACCTTTTTTCTGACACCTGGTCAGAGACGGCAGCCGGTCAGAGACGGCAGCCGGTCAGAGACGGCACCCGATCAGAGACAAAAACATTGTCCCAAGGTCGTGAGACACAGCCATAAGTTGCCAACTGGACAGTTGTGTAGGGATGTATAGCCAAGAACCTACAGAGGGGCCAGCAACACATGCAGTCAAAAGGTAGAACAGTGCTGCCACCCTGTCAATTGAGGTAGGTGGCTTTTTTCAAACATCTAACAGCAGTTCAGAAATAGAGGGGAGGGTGCGTTACAACGATAGATAAACCACCATCACAGAGAGAGAGAGAGAGAGAGAGAGAGAGAGAGAGACAGACAGACAGACAGACAGACAGACAGACAGAGAGAGAGAAAGAAGGAGAGAGAGAGAGAGAGAGAGAGAGAGAGAGAGAGAGAGAGAGAGAGAGAGAGAGAGAGAGAGAGAGAGAGAGACAAGGGCAGCCCATAGGGAAACTCCCAGAGAACCCCAATATACTATTATTACTCTCTTCCCTCTCCTTTACAGGTATACATCTGGTTCCCCCTCTGGATAAGGACTGCTGACCCCGAGTGGAATGCTCTAATAGAGAAATAGACCAGATTTCACTATTGTTAGTTAGATTATTGACAATGTTATTTCTGATAAGCATGGCGCAATATTGATGTATATTCGTAGATGGAAAGATATAAGACCTCTACCAGAATAACCATACCGTACCATCGCAATAATGCACTAGAATGCTATTAAATTTGGCCAGGGTAGGGGGGGGAGTGAAAAGAATTTGGACCCCTCTTCCCGGGGTCCAAAAATGTTAACCTGTTTTGAGCCAAAAAACCTGCGCGTTACTATGCCTCAAAGGGCCCGCGCATGCATAAGGAGGGGGGTAAAATATTTCGACCCCTTGACCCTTGAGGGGGGTGTACAAAATTTGGCACTGTCCGCGCAAAAACCCACCACCCCCACTATTTTTCAAAATGGTCACCCCCTTAGTATGGCTTATACTCGGACATTAGCATGGCATGTGTTCAGACGTTAGTATGACATGCACTCAAACGTTAGTATGACATGTGTTCAGATCTTAGTATAATCTATGCATGTAAAACTGCTTAGGGTTTGAAAGCCATATTGATTTAACAGATCTGATAAATAGGTATGGAAGATGTTTGAGATGTGTGAGAACGATTATGCCAGGTACTTCCCATGCCGGAACGTCTGTAATGAAAATCCAACATTTATTAACTGTTAACAGCTAACATTGAGTGCTGGTTAAACTTATTTATTCTAATAGAGGACTTGTTGGCATTATGTCGTAAGAGTTAAGATGTGCCCTGTTTGGTTTTTGGGTACATTATTTGAACCGTACAGCATCCTACATTCTAGTTTCTATTGGACACATACATATTGAGCCCTATAAAGAACCAAGTAAGGTTCCATCTAGATGTAAGTATAAGGGATAATGTTAAGTATTGATTGAGACAAGACTGACCAACAGAATCCTACATTTTAACACTGTACCAATTGATTAAATCTAAGCAGATAGCATCAGCTATCTGAATCCTTACCATACTGTACTGTCATAGAACATCCTACCAGTACTGTTTCATAGATGAATGAAGAACCAAGTAACTTCTGATGAAATAAAATATATATCGACACCTAAAGAGCAGAATCAAGGTAAACAGTTGTTACTTTACACAACAATTTAATGTCTCTAACCTATTAACCCTGTTTCAATAATAGTCATATATATTCCAAGAGGATATAGCTAGTCTTCCTATACTGATGCTTCCTTCTTTGAATATTTCAGGTACCCTTGAGGATGAAGAGGACGTATATGGCCATACCTATTGTAATAGTTGTAAGCCTGTATCTAGTCTGTAGCCTGTATGTAGTTGGCAAAAACCCACATAACAGAGGTTTCATTACCACTGGCAATCTCTCCAGCTCCTGGAAAGCAAAGACAGAAAACAAATTTACACAATCACCACATACTTTGAAATATAAAACAGAAAAAAAAGGAAAACTAAACAAAGCAGGCCCAAAGCACATCAAACTCACAGGACCGACAGACTATAAGCAAAATATCCCGTCAAATAGAACAAGAAGACATGACGAGCAGGTAGTTCCAAAAATTGTCCACTATACCTGGTTCTTTCCAAAAAAGAAGTGTACCTTCAGGTTCCACCACCACATATCCATCTTGAGTGTTTACAAATATATAGACCCAGTGAGAATAATATTATGGAGTGATCATCCTCCATGTGGGAAGTGGTGGAATGAGACAAAGGCAAGGATCCCTATTTTACATACTAAGTACATGCAGGCACCCACAACCATATTTGGTCAAAACATCAAGGTACCAGAGCATAGAGCGGATGTAGCAAGGTTGGATATTATAAAGACATATGGAGGAATATATCTGGATACAGACATGGTGGCACTAAAGTCATGGGACCCCCTGCTGCACTATGACATAACGTTAGGCTCTGTGACTGATTGGAATCTAGCAAATGGGGCAATTGTTGCTGTCAAAGCTGCCACGTTCCTGCAGCTATGGGAGAGAGCTTACCATGATTTTAGAGATGATATTTGGGGTTACAACTCTGTCATAGTGCCTTATAAACTAGCAAAGGCACATCCTGAGTTGATACACATTGAGTGGGGTACTATAATCAGGCCAACATTCATGGAGACCAAATGGATATTTAAACCCGGAATGCTCTGGGATTGGACGGAAAATTATGGAATGCACCTCTATTATCGTTATTATGAAGTAGATCACAACCCTGAGGATATAAAGAAGTTGAATTCTACTCTAGGACAAGTCTTTAGACTCATCTATTACAACACAACCAAGCTCTTGGATTAATTTCATTGTAAGGTTTGAATATCAATTACCACTATTATCTATTGTTCTCCACAACAAAGATAGTACAATACCAGGCTAGGAAGATGGAATTATAATGAGCAGACTGGTCACAACAGTGTCAAGCCATATCAAATCCAACTAAATCACATGGCGGGTCACAACAGTGTCAATCCATATCAAATCAAACTAAATCACATGTACGTGAATGTACAAATGGCATACCATGGAGGTATTACTGGCGGGGGGGGGGGGGGGCACAGAAAAAACTGTTGCATGGTATACAGCTATTGATTCTTTTGCAAGAAGGGAATTCTGTCATATTTATATGTTTATTGTATATCATAAAGGTTCCATTGAACAAGTCATACAGCAAGGTTTACAAATTTCTCAGATAACGTCAGATATTATCATTATTACTGTACCCTAACATGTACTACACTTCTAAGGGTGAAATTACTACCATGCTTCTGAGGTTATACAATTGTAACACACACAGGAAGGCATCCAAAGCATTCTTAAAATGTATTACACGACATTGGTACGATCCTTTGTAAGAACACAGTAGGAAAACCATACCACCCGGGGGTGTGGTACGGTTTTCTGTACCAACCCTACGTGTGGTACGGTTTTTGGGGCTCTAGACCAATCAGAAGCCAGCATGTTGGTCACGTGATCTGGCAATGACGGCGATGTAAACAAAGCAGACGATGATGTCAATGATGCAAATTAACGATATAAACAACTAAATTTGCAATGTAAACAATAATTAAAAGGTAGAGGGGCTAGGAAAATGTCTTCTGGTAGTGTAATAAAGCCTGTATTGCATGCTAGGGTCACCCATGCCCTGCACCAGCCCTCGGTACATCTGGCTTATTAAGCCAGATGTACTTCTGGCTGGTACGGGCCATGGGTGACCCCATCATACAATACTGGCTTTGTATTACTCTCAGGTACTGTCTATCACCTGGGGACTGTTACAAAAAAAAATTACGTTGCGGAATGTAACATTTATTTTATATCATGACTTACTTTTAAAAACAAATTTACGTTAGTGTTTAAAAACGTTGATGTTAGTGTAAATGTCAAATTTACCCTAGCAAATTTAGGCTAATTCAGGCAAATGTATACATTGTTTTCACACACCCGGTCGATACAGTGAAGTGGTGGTAATAAGACAGTCTTATAGACTTATATCGTATACATGTATGTAACCGATCAGCAGCATAAAGGTCTCTTATAAAAGCAAAAAGTAACAACTAACTGTGTAAACTTCTCAGGTGTACTATTTTCATTTGATCATATATTTTTTCACAAATACTTGTACGGGAACTGACCAACACCCGGTTTGCCGAAGGTGGATAGTCATAGGCTCGGGCTAGCCATTCGCCAATTCGCCAGTGGCGATAACAAGTTGTAATTGCCGAATATATATTGTAAAAAGACCCCTCATTTTCGCCAGACATTACCCAGCTGGCGAAAATAAAATAGCTACACCTAGTCATGTAACATACCATTGGAAAGAAGATATTGTGGGGAATTCAGCTGGCTGCATTGTTCTCCCATGACACTGAGAAAGGAATTTTCAACCATGTCAAAGATTGTAGGTAAATAGAATTGAAAGAAAGGCCTGTCAAAAGATCAATGAAAATGCTATCTGGTGTGTCCTAAAACCTCTGGATTCTAGTGGCAGCAGACCTGAATGCTACAGAGATAAATGTCTGGCGAATTCTCCTAGGAACTGGTGAAAGAAAAACATACCATTTTCGCCAATCTGGCGAGAGAGAAATATATACCGGCGCAAGTCTAGGACATTTATAAGAAGCTGTCTGTAAGTTAACCTCATACAACAAAGTCACTAAAGCAGCTACAGCACTCAAAAATTTGTTCACTGTTGTTTATAAATTGTAAATTTGGAAATAAAACAGGATGTTAAAAATATAGTCTTTCCCTTTCTCATGATATGGCATTTGTTATGGTACAATCATGATGGCCTGATGGCCTCTATTTGTTGTTCAGTTTTACAATCATGTGCATATAGCAATCCAACCAGGTTCTTGGTTCAGGATCAAATTTAACTATATAAATTTCACTTTTACATATTATTGTCTACAGATGCATAAAGATGCCCATAACATACACAGATATTTAGTTTAAGTTTAAGGATTCAGGTTTTTAGACAATTCAGTTCAATTACATCATATCCAAATGAATATTATGACTCATTGTACAATGTTGATTTTTCTCATGTATGCATTTTTATCTAATATCATGTTTATACTGCATATACATTTTTCAAAGACATTCCCAGCTAAAAAGATATCTTATTTTACGTCAAAATAATGTTTTAAACATAATTGAATGTTTTGCCATAATAAGGAGACATAGAGAAATGTTTTACAATGTCTTTTCGTTTACTAGGTTACCCTTGACACATTATTATGCTGTATGTTGGAAATATCTAGAGTGGACAGGGAATTTACCAACATAATTCACCAATGTGTTTTGTAGTCTCTCCAGACTAACACCAGAATGCTAGTATCTAAGAGAATACTAGTTACCATTGGATGGAATTATATCATCGATGGCTGATTAACTATAGTTTCTTTGTGATAGCTCAAAATATCTTTGTATGGAGATATAGTAGAATTTTGATTTTAAAGTAACAGCAACATTTTTCTTTCAGCAAACAGCAACCAACAGTCTCACTGAAAATGGGTTATGTGGTAAGTAATATGATATATTGGCTTGAAAGTATTGTTATCTATTGGAGTTGGCTCCCAACCCTGGCAGCGGATAAGGGGTCAGCATTTGGTCATGTGATGTTTCAATTTGCATATCATTTTATAACTAGATCATGAACTTAGAATGACCTCTAACCAAATCAGGATTGAGTGACCCTCATTGGCTTAATTTGTTCAAAAGGTTAACAATTGTAATTCAAATGCCAATGCTGTTATATGTTATAAGGACATCACAAAATCAAAAGATCTTGTTAAAGTGAACATTATCAATCATATTTCTACAATAGAGTGTAAAGCGATACATACATAATAAATGACTATGCTTGATTTCAGAGGGACTTTCTGATGGTGGCATTGTTACTAAATGTATTTGGAATGATCGGTCTAATAAGTGTATACCTGCAAATTACAATTTTGCCACTAACCATGGGCAAACACCAAAATGAGGAAGCAGATATCTCATCCTTCAGCACACCAAATCAAACAAAGTCCTTGCAAAATATATATTTTTTGAAAATACACAAAACTGGCTCAACAACAGTTTATAATCTGTTGGCACGCTATGCTGTTAAGAGGGACCTACGTTGGCCTACATATCAGACCAGACCATTTGAGGTAGGACAATATAACCCTCCCAATGCCTTAATGAGCAGGATTGTCCCAAAGTTTAAAAGCTATTTTTCTTTAAGATACAATATAATAGCAGATCACTCAATCTACCAAGAGCAAATATTACAACAACTACTTCATTCTCCATTTGCATGTATAGCTTTCCTCAGACATCCAATTATCCACAGGAAGTCATACTTTTCTGAGATGTCATTAAATCATTTAGGTTTGAACGATAAATTAAGACATTCCAAGAATGTATTTGCCAGAGCATTAGGGTTCCCAAATCATCCCACAGCATCCATCACTGATGAGGATTTCAAAAGTCACTTTAAACACATCAAATCCAAATTCTTCTTTGGATTGAGTGATGATTTTATGACATCTCTTATCTTGTTGCGCCGAGAATATGATTTACATTGGGAAGATGTTATATTTTTGAAGCTAAGAAAAACTAAATACAGGGAGGCAAATGTTGACAGAAATAACAAGGGTTTGTTAAAATCAATTTGTCAATCTTCCCAGCTTGATTGCTTCATCTACTTTCAAATTGAAATGTCTTTCAACAAAGCAGTTAAAGCAATGGGAAATGATCTTACAGAAGAAGTGAAATCCTTTGATGTGACTCTGAGGGCTATAGAAGTATACTGTGCGGAAGTTTTTGAAGGAATTAAAAGAATAAAACATTTTGATTCCAGTGTATGGAATATGACGGAACTTTTTATCAACAATACAAAATGGGGTCCTCAGTTCAGTGTAAGCCCTCAGACATGTGCTTTGATGAGAGTAGAAGAAAGGGCAATTGGAAGCTACTTTTATCTTAAACAGAACAAGCATTTGTGTAGAACAATTAAGAAATGTCCAAGTATGGATGGTAATGTTCGTGGCATGAATTGCCAAAGGTGGTGTGGGTTCTCTAGCCTCTTAGATGGTATGTTAAATGATCCGGCTGTTTATATTTGGCATTGATGTTTCCATTGTAAACACCCACAACCAAAAATGTCATGTAAAACAAATATCTATCTATCTATCTATCTATATAGTATTATATATATTGCAAAGCCGTTATTAAAAAAACGTTAAGCATAGCGTGATTACGCTCCGTAATATAAATGTTGTTCCCTAACAGCCCAAAGGAGGTGGCCATACATCTTATCTGTTAGACTGTGACTTATTGATGAACATGGCAATGACTGGGAGGAGGCAATACTCCTCAACTGCTATACATGTTTTGTTAAGTTTTGTAGGTGTGCATACACCGAGGTAAAGAAATTGAAATGGGGTGGGTGACGGTTGATCATGGTTTAGGTGTTGTAAAGGTAAGATATAGTGATTAGCACAAGTGAATACCCCAGGTGGGGTTAGTGAATGTATTTATGTATCAGGCTGCTTGGACCAATGTTAATGTCTTTGACCGGGTGCCATCATTGACTGGGTGCTATCTTTGACCGGTTGTCATCTTTAACCGCCTTATAAAAAACGATTTATTTAGGGCAGATGAAGATAAATGGGTATAACTTACGAATCTAAATGTTATCTATTAACCTTTTCAGCCCATTTTATCACCATTTGCCATCAGCAAATGGTTTTCAATTAAGCTGGTCAAAGATGGCACCAAGTCAAAGATGGCACCCAATCAAAGATGGCACCCTGTTTAAGATGGCACCCAGTCAAAGATGGCAGCCAGTCAAACACGTTTAAATTGACCCGATCTCATGAGACAGAGCCATGAACTTCCAAGCAGGTGGAGACAATGCCCCAGGGTGTAGGCCATACAACTACACCCCCAATTAATTACAAACATGTTTAAACCTGATATCTCCATTATTGTCATTATGGAGAAACTGTGTAATATCTTTTAAAAGGAAACCCATGTTTACTATTTATGGCAGAATTTCAAAGCCTAATCAGAATATTCTGAGATTTAAATTCATCATCTATGTCATGTTGGCTTGGAATGGCTTTAAAAAGTCAATTGTGACCATTTTTCAGCATATCAGGTGTGTAAACAGGGATTGTGAAAGATTGCAGCCGAGTCATCAGGAAATCCACCTGCCAATCAAACCTATAAGACTGCTATACTGGAACCTATTATAGCCAAGGGCGAACATCCTTAAACCCTGTGAATCTGGCAATAAAGACATGGCCTTGGCCATGTTTGCATGCCTATAAATCTTTCACTTTACCACACACTCAAAGGACCTGAGACTTTAACATGATGAATGACCTGTTACAGAGAGACACCGCCTCACGCACACCCAGTCACAGGCAGGTTACATCCACCCTAGCCCTGATGATGGCCCCCAGGCACCTTATAACTATACATCAGGGCCAGCGCCTTTTGCCACCTCCCCTCGAGGCTTGAATAAAGATATCTACCTACCCTGCAGTGTAGGGGGTTGCTGCATCAGTGGCTGCTCCCTCCACCCTGACCACCTACCACTCGGGGAACGATGTAATTCTGGCAGTAGTTCAGGATCCTGCCACAGGGGCCACCACTTAACACTGTCAGGACATGGAAGGCAGGGCTCGAGGGTAGGAGAGTAAACAAAGCTTTGAGGCATTGAAAGGAAAAAGATTGTTCATCACCGATACTTAAAAAAGAACTAGCATGGACGAAATTGATAAGAACCCAGCATACTGTACAATTTTTTTTGTCTAATGATGAAAGTTGGTCAGTTTTTGAGCACAAAAGACACTACAAACTCATCAATATGGGACTCTTAAAGTGTGAACGTAAAGGGGAAAAATCAATCATGGAAAAATGGCCATGATAGGGTTCATCTGTGGACTTAATTGGAACTTAGATTTGTGTAAAAATCTGTAAAATGGCACTCCTGCTTCTAATATATTGATTGACGGATAAAACAATAAATTTTGTTAACAACACCACTGCCAGAGGAAGTCTTATTAATTGCTACTTAAATTCAACCTGTCTCATTTCCTGATGTAACGAAATCTCTTATGAATGTTATCAACTCCATTTTAACTGGTCTGTTTTTCTGTGGAATACAATTTCATATCTAATTCTCAGTAGAACATGATCACAAGTATTAAGCCTTGTGTGTTGGTCTGTCTTGTATTGTGTGATGATAAATGAAATGAGCTGAGTTCACAAAGGCTACAAACAAACCTTATCAAAGGTCACAGAAACTTTTGCCTTGAAAGTAGTATTTTGAATTTGAAAATTACAGCTCTAATACCTGATAAGCGAGAGAAATGGGGTGGCATGTTGTATCAGATCAGACCAATAACGGCTTCCACATCCCAAATTTTAGAATTTGGGATGTGGAAGCCGTTATTGGCTGTATTATTGTGCTATATACTGATCTCTTCAAAGCCTGCTTTGCCCTTCAGCGAACATTGCATATTGACCTTTAATGAAAGGGTAATTACTTAATTCATCTTCTCAGCTTGAATGTCATACCTTAATTAAATGACTCCAATCTTTACCTTTAAGGTAGATCATATGATCTGTCGGATTTCATTAAGTTTCCAAGCATCAAATACCCTGAGGAATGGACCTCTTGGGCTATAGCTCTATTAATGTGAACGAGCTTCGAAAAGCTTCGACAGGAAATAAAGAAGTTTTCAAGATGGGTATGTGCAGTGAGATATTTAGTCTGGCCTTAGTGGGAATGTCATGTAAGGACAGTGAATCTATGTTGGGACATTGTGGGATACAGCTTGAATCTAGCCTCAGACTGGATATAATTTCGACACTTTAAGTCATGCACAGTGAGCTTCAGTCTGATTATATACATAACAACTTCTTTGAAATTAAGAACCTCCATCCAATTATATATGATTGCCAGCAACTGGGAGACCTATTCAAATTGAGATCTTCTCTCCCTTTTCCACTGTAATGTTGACTTGTTATTGTTAAACACCCACCATGTACTTATCATAAAATACTAAGTACATTGCTACTATATCAATGTCCAAGTATAAGTATTTTCTGTTAATATTGTTATTATATAAGCGGCATCAAAAAGAATTGTGTAATTGGTTCAAGGGTTGCCATTAAAAGCATAATCTTAAGGGCAGCCTGCCTGAACATTCATGCATATATATCGACACAAAAAAAAGAGATTTATCTACCTGTTTTGAAAAGAAAAGTGAAAATACAGGCTACTAAAAGTCAACTCAAACTCAATTTGTCTTGGGTATTATTATGTAGAATCATTACCATTAATAATTCAAACAATTTACAGGCCAAAGCATCCAACTCTATTTGTCCAGTCAACAGGTTTTTTTTCTGTGAACCTATTCATGTTAAATGTAATTACTTCATCAAATATATAAATATGGAATACATAATGTATTAGATTCATAAAATGATTTTCATGAATAACAGGGCTCAAAAATGAGAAAAAAATGAATGCATGCAAAAGAAAAAGGACCAACACTGGAGTCTTCATATCTGTGACATCTCTGATATGAGTTTTTCTCAAAATGTCTTAACTCTTTCTTCAGTTCAAACATTCTATAGATCTTTAATAGAAATGTAAAAAGATATCATCAGAACCTAAATAATGCGGTGGTGTATCAGCTGTCTGTAGCTGTAATGAAGCACAAAAAGGGGTCTTTATCAGCTCCTAACCCTTTAAGGGCCACATAGCGCTTTAATAAGCTACATCATTTGCAGAATGATCATGAATGCAGCTCTGTTGAGACTACTCACTACGGCTGTAAACATGCATCATGCCTATGCCTGATGAGTGCTTTAGTTGTTTTGGGTTGGCATAAAGCTTGAATGCAGTGGCGTTGAGTTAATTGCCAATACTGTACTCCAACATCATAATGATAAAGGACATGATGTATTAGAGCACTATCCACCCTTAAAGTGCTAATGTACGCCTCTCAGATATCAGCCATCTTGAATGTGACACCCTCCTGACTTGACAAAAACAACATAATATCAGATGAGGAAGGATTCTGTGATGCTTTATGATTACACATCTTAAGAAATGTCACACCCTTATTAGGACATAAAGTCATGTGATGTATCAACAGAGGGTGTTCATCATGGGGAATATGACAGAACAACTGTACACTGATCATATAGCCTTTATGCTCTGGAGCCTAGTCAATAGTGTCTAAAAACCTAGTTATTAGTGATTAACCTAGTTAATCATTATAGATAATGAATATTATAAATAATTTAGATAAAAGAGAGACTCGCGCAACCAACCCTGATGTCTATCGTAGCACAGGCGCAATGTATATAACTTATAGAGGAGTGTGAAGGAGCAGTGGTGGCCAGTGTACCTCGGTGCCCTTGGCACATGTATGGCCTGGATTCAGGATTCTCTCTTTGTAGTGTTTGAAGAAACTGCAGGTGCACATAGAAGCGGCTGCAAGGTCCAGTGTAGCAGGAGGGAGGCTATATATAGGGCAGCACATCCAGTAAACAACCAGTTGCTGCCAGAGAGGATGTGAAAACAGGAGACCCTATATCACTGTACCACTGTACCACTGTACTAGGAGGATTTTTATATTGTTTTATAATTCCTTTTATTACTGCTTGTAGTGGAAATACTCTCAGCAACTATGGGCCCCCCGAAGAAGAAAGTAGTGGCAGCGGCCACTGCAAGGACCAGGTCTGGGAAGACAGCAGCCCAGCCAGCCAAGGTTGGGAGACCAGCCAGGAAGACAGCCAACAAGACACCAGCTCCTTCCTCCCCCACCACACAGCCTCCTACACCTTCACTTATTCCTACAGCAGCCACCAATGCCAAGGACATAGAAGGTATGAAGTCACAACTTTCTGATATTGGTTCAATTCTGTCTTTGATGAGGGAAGACCAAGTAAAATCCAACATGGCCGCCAAGGGGGAGGAGGTGCACCGGCAGCATGCCATGAGGTCAGGCAGCCATCTTGAATATCAACATGTTCCAACTTCTACTAGTGCTCCTACAGCTTCTACAACTTCTAAAGTTCACAAAAAGAAACCAGTTGTTCATGTGAGTGATGATGACTCTTCTTCAGACATGTCTTTGAATTTTGACATAAGTTCTCCAGTTTTGCAGGGACATGGTAGACATAGAGGTAGGCACATGTCTGCTGACCCCTATGCAGCCCCTTTCACAGCCCACAGCTCTACTTCAAGGAAGAGGCACGCGACTTCAACCCTCCACAGCTTCCCAGAGTTAGCAGATGACATGAGGGAGGGACATGAAGTCAGGACACAGGTTGCCCAGATGTTGGCTGCCAATCTCGGGCATGTGCCACGAGCTTCGGTTGGTAAGAGAACTTTTGCTTATATGCACATTGTCAGAGGAAAGAAGAGAGCCAGAGCCAGCTTAGGCGAGCTTAACGAGTCAGAGTATAATTGGGGATTTTTACAGTGTATATTCAATGACAAGAACACAGAGCAAGAAAGGAAGCAGATGGTAAGGCATCTCGAGGAAGTAAATGAAGACGCTATGGTCTACGAATGGGAGGATGTTAGGGAGTGGTCAGAGGAGGTCGCATCAAGAGTGGCCTCCTCTGATGACAGGCTCACATGGCGGCATACCTATCAAATAGACAAACTTAGATCAAAGATTTCCCAGGTCAGGAAGAAAGCAAGCCACAGCACAGGGAAGGGGGATGATGAATCTTCATACAAGATGTCTGCAGAGGTGGCCACAGCCAACAAAGCTCCCCCATGTAGGCAGTTTAACATGGGCCAATGTCAGTCACATGGGGACCATGTCTTCAACGGGTTTAGGTACCTCCACATTTGCTCCTTCTGCATTTATAACAAGTGCGCATTTTACTCTCACCCCAAGCATAGCTGTAAGACAAAGCAAGTCAAACAAGAAAGGAAGGATTGGTACCAGAACAAACAGGGCCAGAGTCAGGGGTATAGCAACCAAGGGTACAACAACCAAGGGGGTAGCAACCAGAACGGGGACAAGAAAGAGGGATCGGGGTTTGGGAAGTAACTCCTAGGAATCTAGAGACGCCGGATGAGGATCCCCCACTTGACTCTAGGCGAGCCATGGATCTTAGTCAAGCGGTCTCTAACACAAACACTGTACCTTCATGCAACCCAGTACCTAGCAATACCCCTGTACTTAACCTGGAGAAACAGGCCCCTGTACTTATTCAGACAAAGCACGACAACGAAAAGCCTAACATTAGAGACAAGAGTAGCCAGCCTCTCAAGGCTAAAGCTTCGCCCAGTTCAGCTACAAGTGAGACCCTAGAGCAGTATAAGGGTTATATTCAGCAAAAGTGTGACAATTGGGATAGGGCCCAGGAACATTGTGAGGATGCTCAGAAGTCAAGAAGTCCAAATTGTACAGCCAGATGCAGGACTCTTATGGAGCCGGACTCTCTCCGGGCTCCACAAACAATCAGCTGGAACAGGTCAAACTGTACATGACATGCATGCTAATTTGTGGTTTCAGTGTTTTATCCAGAATGGTTGTCCATTATTGTATGCTCAGTTGCTAAACAATTCAGTGAAATCAAATATCAATTCATAAAGATTCAAAACTCTGTAAAAGGATAAAGCGGTTTCCATTCCTATACCTAAATCAAGGGTTCTAACTATAGCCCAGTTAACGCCTATGTGAAGCCATGCAACTTGTTCCGGGTCCAGATATTGGTCCGGTGTTCTTATCTTTATACCAAAGGTCAGATGACAGCTTCCAGGGTCACTGCCCTCCTCAGATCGGCCCCGCATACGTTGGGGCAGCCGGCTGCAGCCACAGCCACAGTTCACTCTACAAGAAGATCTGGTGCACAGATCGCGCCCAGGTCCGGGGCTTCACAAGACGAGGTGGAGCTCCACGGTACCTGGGCTTCACATGCCAGTGAGGTGTCCGCACCTAAAAAATTGTATTCCAATATTCCGTCATTCATGTCAAAACAATTATACTAAAGTCTGCAGATTATTGTTTTAACCATGACATACGAGCTCAGCATATTGTAATAAATTTTAATAATTCCAATACTGGTTTGCGTTCTCTCAATAGCATAATTATAGATAATGAATATTATTAATAATTTAGATAAAAGAGAGAGTCGCGCAACCAACCCTGATGTCTATCGTAGCACAGGCGCAATGTATATAACTTATAGAGGAGTGTGAAGAAGCAGTGGTGGCCAGTGTACCTCGGTACCCTTGGCACATGTATGGCCTGGATTCAGGATTCTCTCTTTGTAGTGTTTGAAGAAACTGCAGGTGCACATAGAAGCGGCTGCAAGGTCCAGTGTAGCAGGAGGGAGGCTATATATAGGGCAGCACATCCAGTAAACAACCAGTTGCTGCCAGAGAGGATGTGAAAACAGGAGACTCTCCCACCCACCATCCCTCAAGATCAAGATCAAGATTCTAATATTTATTAAAGCCAATGGCAGATATTATTGTTTTAACCATGACATACGAGCTCAGCATATTGTAATAAATTTTAATAATTCCAATACTGGTTAGCGTTCTCTCAAAAGCATAATTATTTGGTTCCCTGTACACCCAACCTAGCTTGGTTAATGATTCCCTTATTCATCCTTTCAACCTCAAATGTCCTACCTCAGATCTAGGACTTTCAATGAGATAATTAGTATCCTGGGATTCTATTTGGTTTTATTAATATCAAATACAATGTATCCCAATGGATATGGTTATATACGTGTATCCTCTGGTCATAGTACCACCTGCCCTTTTTCAATCACTGCTAAGTAACCCTGACAGTATGTGACAGGGAGGAAATTAAGTACTTTTCAAGATGGGTATGAACAGTAACATGGATCTAGTGTGGTCTGGACATCCCAAGGCCTAGATATTAAGACGGAATAAGACTAGGGTGCACCACTGTGTGTAATCAGCCTTAGAAGCGCAGGCCTAAACAGGGCGTTCTGGTCGAGATGCAGACACCAAAAAGGTGTTCAAAGTAAAATTAGTAAGGTTGATGAAAAAATTCTTTATTGAAAAATGGAGGTATGATCTGCAGTTTACAAATGATGCTGTGGAAAATATTTATGCTGCATTACAGCAATAGAACATTTTTGTAAAAATAATTAGAAATATATTCAAGTAAATGTAAAATCTATTCAAAAAGGAATAATTATGTAAAAGTGGTTAGCATGTTGTAACAGGTTGTATTGAGTAAAGAGGGGGAAGGATAAAATTGTAATAACACAATTTTATCATGTAGATTTCTTGTGCGATTTAGTTGTAATATAACAGCTACTTCTAGTTTAGAACCCTCAGTTTTATAAAGACTGGTGTATCAATCTTAGTAGAACCTCATATTGGTATATTGAGTAAAGTTACTGATTGTAATTATGTGAAGTTGGTAAATGCAATGTAATAAAACATTAACTTAGCCTGGCCTGCTAAAAGTAGTGTAATTGTAATATAACAATTGCATGAAGTACAAAATACATTGAGCATTTTGTAATAAGATGATTGCTTAGTTGGGAAGTATAACGTTGAGTAGTGAAGTTGTAATATAATAATTTCATATAATAATAGGGTAATACGGTATTGTTGAAGTATTTGAAGTTAAAGGAGTGTCAAGTTTATGTGATAAGATGAATACTGTGTAGTGACTTTGTGAAATGTTGAAATAAGGTGTGCAAATCTGGTTTTTATAGAAAAAGGTTTATAACAATCATTAGTTATGTAAAAGCATCATCTCTTCATCCTCACCCCTGTCCCCAATCCCCTAATTTGTTATCATCCCAAAGAATTTTTTAATTCTTGGTTCACTAAGCTAAAAATGGCATTGTAAAGAATGAAAAAGTGTTTATATAGCATTCATCTAAATATGGACAATGTATGCCATTTATCGTCCGGCTGAGTGTATACTTGATATCTGCATTAATTTGTAGACTGTGCATTCAGTATAATAAACAGATAAATTGAAATTGAATTGAGCAGGGAATTGGTAGTATTAATGCAAAGGCCTGACACTTTGGTGGGCCGGGTCATCTAGGTGACCACGTGCCCAAATACTACATACAGGTGATGTACACATTAGACAGTATAGGCCTGGTGCTTGCTGTGGGAACGACCTGTACAGAGAAAGGTACAGAGAGCTGTAATGAACCATTTTTACAAATTGCCTGTTTTAGTTTCAAAAGAGTACATGTTCAATTTAAAATGCAGATGTAGGCAGTAGGGTGCACTAAGGTCCCTTTTCCCAGTACATATAATATTTGTCTTCATGATGGACCAATAGCAAGTTACTCACCAAAGCTGCATCGGGGCATCAGGCGAAAACTCTGATAGTGTCTCAACCCCATAGGGTTAGCATTATGCCTGAATGCAGCCCTGGCTAATTATTAGCAAAGGCGGCGTCCATGCATTGAGACAACCAAGGGCATGGTGCATTAATGAATTATGCCATCCTGGGATAATGAGACCGACTAGAGGAGGGTGGAATCACCTCTCCCTCTTGTGTTAGCCTCATTCATAACTCGGTCTGGTTCAGGACCAAAATGGATATTGAGTGGTGAGATCCCAATACAGTGGTGCCATCTATGGCAGTTTGGGGAACTGTAGGCCTCAATAGGGCAGCATGCTAAATCTAAAACCACAAACAATGAAGCTCCCTCAGAGCTTCATATGCAAGTTTATACAAGGCATATCGTTCTATTCATTTGCTTCTTTAGATTCAGTGGACCTACCCTCCAAAGGTCTCAGTAACTGTCCAATCTTTGGCTTCATGGACAGCCAATTCCGGGTCAACCAGCCGAGATTTCTCTATTCTCAAACATTGCATGCCTCTAGCATGCAGCAGGCACAAAGGGGAAAGTCTTTTTGATATGGATGTTTCATTGGTTAGTTGTCACATGTGGTTGTATTAGAGTATTATGGCATTTTCTCAGACATGCTGGGTTAGAGGGATAGCAGCTCAATGTTGTAGTTCCCCTGTTCTCTGAGAGATGGAGCCTTTGCAGTCGGAACCCCCCCCCCCCAAGACCGACACTGCCATAACATCCAGGATGGGAGTAGTTGAGATGTATTGTACTCTTACTAATTAGGTTAGTGCTGTAGTGATTATTCAGTAGCCATTTTGCATGAACAAGCTTATAGGAGATGCTAGATGAGGATTTCTGCTAATTATTTTGGCTGTGTTATGTAAATGAGTGGATTTGATTACGGATGTTGGAGATGAGATGTATAGCCTTGTGGTGTGGTAGCTCATGTAATTCTGACTTTGGTTATGAGAGGACTAATTGGACAAGTTAAAGCAATCTAGGTAGCTTTCTTCTTTTACTTATTATCTTCACTGTCAAAACACAACCCTAAACCTTTATATTCACCTCTGATTTTTCCCTGCTTTTTCAAATCTCATGAAAAGAAATATTTTCTTTGCAGAAATCCATCTGATAGATTTATGATATTATGCTAAACTTGGGTCGCTGTAGAAGTGTTTTAAGCCATGTATGTAATATAAAGTCAGGTCATTTCTTTTATTCTCTCATCCAGTGATTGTGTGAATGATGATATATTTTAAAACATAACTCAGTGTCAGGCAGGCACATGACATTGTTTATAGGTTGTACCAAAGCATCTATATTATATTTTCACAAATGAACTTACTTCCGTTGCAGAAACATTCAGTTTGATTAGTGGCCTTCTTTCAGTGGCTTGAAACTAAATCAAGCAACCTGTGAAGTTTCTGATATTTACAATGCTTAAAGTTTTTGAAAGGCCATAAACCAACTTTGATTTCTTTGTAAGTTGCTTAAATCAGATGTCTCATGCGATGTTGGTCAATAGATACAAATACAATAAGCTCAATGGATTCTTAAACTTTACACTGCAGGTTACAGACCCGTACGCTAGGGGGGTTTGTTGTATCGAACAAACTACCCGTCTCCCTGAAGGAGACAAATTGGTCCACCCGGGCTGACTGTGAAAGGTGCATAATTGGCTACATGCCATTTTTTATGGCTTGTCGATCAGATAATTATCAAGGGTTCTAGAGAGAGAAATATGAAAGACATTCTATACATGAGACTCTGCCTCCTCTTTAAATGTATCACACAAAGCTCCACAATCATATTAGAACAGTCCAGTTCCACCATTAAAATAATCATGTCAAGTCCCACCATGCCCAAAAACGAACCCCCCTCCCCCCGGAGAGGGTTAGTTACGGGCCTGAGGTTACAATCTCAGCTCAAATGATACTTGTGGCTTCTGTTTATTAGTTCTCTGTCTCATCCGCTCTTTCTTCTCCGGTTTTGTCTTATGCCCAGAGATTTAGTGCTGATACCATGTATTATCATGGACAGGATATTGAGTAAAGCTTCTCTGTTGTTCTGTTGTCTCATGATGAATCCAACATTAAAGGTAATTCTGAGCTCTTACCTGGGAGCTTTGCACTATTCTTCGGAGGATACAGATTGGGAAATAATTGAATTCAGGATGAGGAGTCCCAGATAGAGAGATCACAAAGCTGTTATTCTGTTTCCACTTCATTATTGGTGGTTGCTTTGTCATAGTAAATAATAAAATAATGGGTAACATACACATGGCATTGATGCACATGCCCCTACATTTTAGTTGATTAAAACACAGTTAAACATTTCTCTCTATCTACGCATTTAATGTATATAACTGGGAGATGGAATCACACAAAACCAAACAAGTTGTGTACAGTTGAGTTGGCAAAATTTATTGTGGGGTAATCTTACATCGAAGTAGTGGAGGGTAAGTATCGGTGTTGCGACCTTTCGATTCAGTTTATGGATCTTCATCAGGCAATTAACTACAATAAAGCATTTTACTACAATAAAGCAATAGGAGCCTGCAGACCAAATCTCAATGTCCAGGGAGCCTGTCCCATGGCACCAAAACAGCCTGGGAGCAGTTAAATATGGTTCTAACAACAAACTAATACAGTGTTAATACCATAAAAAACTCTACAGAGAAATATACATCGGCATATTAATAAAACCACTATACTTTGAAAGTAGGTGGACAATGAGGATGAGCAGATTATCCTGTTCATTTCTTTCTTTCTCATCTTCCTTTTCATGAGGGAAAGACTTTATATCAAATGAACCTTATCCTCCCTACCTACCCTGTTCTGGCAGTGTTAGTGGTGACCCTCTGGTGGCAGGATCCTGAACTACAACCCAAGGGTGATGGGGCGGCAACTGATAATGCACATGTAAGCATCTACTGCTCGTGGACAAGATGGATAGGGATGGAGACCAATCTTTTTTCAAACCTTGCAGGGAGATAGTGAAAGGCAGTGCTGATGATGTATAGCTATAAGGTACCGGGGGTCATCAATGAAGGGTAGGGTGGGTATAACCTGTAAGTGAGGGAGTGGGTTATGGTGTAACTAGTGGTGCCTCACAGGCCTTTGCTATATCCACCAGAGCCCATAGCTGACCTCAACTTGGTACCGACCATCCACAGCCATAAAATAACCCTACATACTATCCATAGAAAATTGTTTAATGTTGTATGAAATTTATTTTATCTTTATCAATACCTCATGGACTGTTTTCTATACCCCACCACTATTGTTAAGATACAATATGACCCACCCCCCGCCCCTTCACACACACACACACACACCCACACACAGGTAGGCCCTACACCACGGCTGCAGTCCCGTAAATTGTAGTCTCCCTACCCCCCCCCCCCACCGAACAACACTCAATTTTAAGAAAAGCCCATGTCGATTTTAAGAAAAGCCCATGTCCCATGTCACTAAAAAAAAAACCATGTCGCTAGTGTCACTAAGGGATTTTGTTGATTTAAGCTAACCATAATTGTAGGCCTATCTATTCGGATCCGAGTTTCCCTAAGATAGAGTGGCCGGACCAATTTTTTTTAATGATATGCCATACATGTGGATCATATCTACTGATAACCCTAATATTCGTATTTCAGACACTACTTATAATGTGTTGATGCAAATTAGCTGTGGTTGTTTGAAACTCCCTCACCCTAATAAACCTTCTGACAGGTTCTAAATTGGTGCCATACCCAAGGCTATGGTTCACAGCAGTCTACTTACTGTACCACCACTCTACCTGGCGTAATTCTGCTGAATCAATGGTCTTAACTTTCTCCATGTACCGATCAATCAATAGGAACTCATAGGTGTAAGTAGCTATACACTGCCACCATCTGGTGTCAAGAAGTCTCTAAACTGATTAGGATATTCACACCATCCCCAAGAGATTGCCTGACGCTGGCAGGCGGTAGGTTGTATCATTTTCATTCCAAATACATAATTTTTAGTTGATTTAGCTCTATCTTCAGTAGTTTGCCGTAAATTGCCAATTAAAGATTTTTATTAAAATATGAGTTATCAAATACATAATCTTAAGTGGCTTATCTGCAATAGATATGATTTTGTTTAGTAGTTATAAGACTTCCCATGGGATACCTGCATTCAAGACGCTTCAAACAAAAAAATCTCGTTGATATATGGATTTGCCATTAAGTAGTGCACATTCTCCCAAATGATAGTTGCAGGTGAAAACTCAGTTATACAGCTCAAAATAGTCTCGAAATCTGAAGGATTGTCAACTTCGCTCCTGATTTGAAATGTGTTATAGAAGTTATTATGCTTATTCCAGCTAGTACATGACAGACACACTCAATATCTCAACATACCAAGTGACTAGAAGTCTTTATCTGCTCCCTAGCCTAAGTGAGAAGACATCTAAAAAGGGTCATTTAACATAGGATCAGATACGGACTGAATGATCAGGCAGATCGTCCAGCCACCCTACCAAAGGCCAAAAATAATAGAAGGTGCAGGCCTATTTCAGGTTACGGTAGGCCTACATGGTCTAAAGTTCTAGGGTATGTCGGATTTTTTCTCATTTTTTTAAAGTATCTTTTCTACTTTTGCCTGAAAAATACTTAGACATTGACTATATATGGTATTTCCAATTCTAGAGGGGGAGGGATTATGATTTCACCCCTTTTGATCGAAGAGACCAAGAGGGGGGAGGGTGCGGAATTTCGACCCCTCTTGGGGGGGGGGGGCAAAATCCACATTCCCCCTCCGAGACTCCCGAACTTTGAGTCTGAGAGGGACAGGGTTCCTGGTCAGCCTTTTGATAGGATGACTATTCGTAACCAGAGACGAAAGACGGCATTGTCAGCGTATAAAGCGATGACCAGGCTCAGTGAGAGCGGGGACGAGTATAGCAGAGACCGGCGCGGGAAGATAGTGGCGTTCCGGTGCCCCAAATAGGTCACCATAGCAAAGCGCCCTTGACTACTGGGGACTACCCTCACTCTACAAGCGGGCATATCTCGAATATCAGGATTAATTTTGATATCACATTTCAAGGGGGTCATTAGATGAATATTTACTTGTTCTTCCATTGTAGTTGTTCCCTATTTTTTTCTTTAATGACCTTATTTTAGTGCCATTCTAACCACCAAAACAATGGCGGATATGTGTCCTACAATGTCCTGCTTTATGTTGTCAGGCAGTCTGTGCGAGAATATGTGTTTTATATTTCTTTTTCAAGTCAATTAGATTATGCGAATTAATCTGCTAGGGTGAACACCAGTTACATAAGAGCTGCTATAATTATTACTTGAAGTATAATTAGAGAAAAAATCGAGTTAGCTTTGAAAAAAAGTAGATAGTACTATGTAGCCTCTTTTGGTTTATCTGTTCCTGTCAAGCACTCAAGCCTAATCCAATGGGGTGGAACCAGCGAACCAACTAATGCCCTTTTATATATAGGGGAAACAGTATGCAGCCTTCAGTCAATATATTGCTCTCAGTTTTATACAGTCTTGGAAATGACACCCTCATCAGATCAGATCAGATCTCTGGTGAAGAAAAACATAAGATCAGATAAGAAGGGATTCTATAGTGTTCTACATGCAAACATATTTTAAGAAATGTCAGACCATATTACGTTATTGGGTTTATATTGGGTAGGATGATACACCACCAGGGAAATCTCATTACTGGCCATCGGAGAGCAGTTGCATGAATCTTATCACTTGGGTTGTATTAATCAAATAACTAGATTCATAATGGTTGGGAGTATCAAGTCAAAAGCCTGGAGATTTGGTTAATATCATTTTTGACCTAGCTGTGAATAGACTTGCTTATTTGATAATAATCATAACAGCATAACTCACTTCCTTGCTGAAATACTCACTCACTCCCACACTGTAAAAATATTCCGCTTTATAGCCATCCTAGAGTGACTTCTTTTCATAGACTGGCATTACAAAGTGTCATGGAGCATTTTATAAGGCTCTCATAGACTGATTCCTAATGATTAGGCCTGAAGTCTTGACACTAAGATGATATTGGTGATTTAAATTACAGAAAATACCACTATAACTATTGTTTAGGCACTGTATTGAAATGACAGTGATGGCCCATATTCTGTTAGAACAACAGTGATTCACTGGCACCAATTACGGTGTACTTGAAATAACAGTGACCGTTCTTCTTACGGTGAAGGTCCGGCATCTAGTGGTGCCAGTGAATCTCCGTTATTTTGACAGAATTTTTTTTACAGTGCACACTTACAACCTCACTCACTCATACATGATGATTCAGGAGTTAAATGTACGCTTTTAGCCCATGCCAAACATTTCTCTCTAACTCTCGACCTTCCCTCCATCTCCCCGTGATCCCCCTCCTCTCCTTGCACCATCATACAGTTATTCATCATGGACTCGGTATTCTGTACAGCTACCCCTCAGTTCTATCATCTCCTGATGATTCAGGAATGACAGGAAATTATGGGAGTTAGGGAGTGGTCACTTTTTTAACAACAGGGGCGGGGGGTGATGGATTTGGGGGGACCAAAAAAAGTTGGACCCCTTGAAGGGGGGTCCAAATATTTTCGGTCCCCCCCTTCAAGGGGTCCAAAATTGGTCCCCCCTCTTGCACATTGAAAACAATAAGCGCCTGTCTTGATTAAGCGCCGGGGTGGAGAGGTGGGTGGGGGGCGGGGTGATGGTCGTGTAAGTCCCGGGTCAGGTGGGAGTGTGTCCATGCACAGTAGACGGGACTGCTGACGTAAGCATCAGCTGATGTTCCCACGCCTCCTGCTAGTCTACATATAGATCAACCTCCGTGTTGTTTTTCTTTTTTTACTTCAGACAAATATACATTAGTATACATAAATAATTGAAAAGAAAATAGTGGAATGGAGATTGTCGTTTTCTTTATTGATTTTGAATGCAAATGGGCTTTATTCTAGAAGCAAACAGGTCCATGAACTTCTCATTGTCAATACATGTATCACGGAAACCAATGTTTCACTGTTACTATTCAAGTTCTGGTCACAATTACGCATCATCATCATTAGAATCTAAGACCTGAAGTTCGTCCTCAAGAGCCTGATCATTCGGATCTGGTGTGTCCAGTCCTTCTGCATCATCGTAGATGCTGGTGAGATCGCCTTTGTTCTCTAGAAGCTTAGCTCCCTCCTCCAGAACCTCCTGTCGGCAGCTATGGGCAACTTCATCTTCCCGAAGACATAGGATCTGCTCATCCTCGGATCCATCCAATGCATCAGTGACAGCACACACCTTGAAGCTTTTCATGATCACTTCCTTGGGCACCTGATCCCATGCCTGCTTGACCCATGAGGCGACCAGGTGTTTGGCAGAGGCTCTGGGGTTCCCTCCCTTGGTGTACTCTACCTAGTCAGATCTGAGCCACTCCTCGTACAACTCCCTGTAGTGTGCCTTAAAGGGCTTGTTCCAGGAGACATCTGGAGCCTGAATGATCCCAGTGCAGCCGCCAGGGATCACGGCCATGTCAGTCTTCATCTTGGATACCTTCTCCTTCATGGAATCCATAGTGTGGCAGCGGAAGGCATCCCAGCAGAGGAGGCGCTGGTTGAAGGAGAACTTCCCCCACACCTTGTCCAGCCACATCATGGTGTGCTCCTCGGACATCCAGCCATTCCTGAACATGGCACAGATCACCCCATCAATGTTCTCTAACTGCTTATCCTTGCTAACTTTGCCCCATTTGCTTTAGCAGTAAGGCACTCAGTGACACAGGCCTTTTCATGGCCAGTAGATTTCACAGTGACGGTACGTGCTCCAACATTGTCCACAGTATAATCGCCGGACATGTCCATCCATATGGGGGTCTCGTCCGTGGCTCCAATACTAGAGGGGTCGGATCATCAAGGAACGAACATACATGATGTACTTGACAAGCTTGGGCTGGACATGCTGCGGCAACTGAAATAGAAAGAGAATATATCAATTAGTATAAGAACATTCTCTGCCCTTTGTTTAGTTTTATGATATATCAAAAGAAAGCTGTCAGAAAGCTACTGAGATATGCTCATAGGCCTAGGTCTATATGATGTACCAATAATGTGCAACTATTCTCAATGAAAATTATACTTATTTAATGGAAGATAAACTGAGAATAGTTAATTTACTAGGCCAATGATAGATCTAGCAATGTTGTAGGTGTAACTTAGGGGGTTCTTGACGCATCTAGTATGGTCTGGTAGGGCTGTGTGTGTGTGTGGGTGGGGGATCCTCTCTGTCATCTCACCCCTCCCAGCAGACAAAACTGGCAGATCAGCATTATCAGAACGGATCCCCCAACAGCCTATCTCAAACTCCAGGATCTGGGGCCATATTTAACACACAGATATACGTGTATGTACGCACACCAGTTCAACCACCCACCTCCTATCGGACTGACCAGACCTACACTACCGTCTCTCTCCTTGCCTCCTCCCATGCCTTCGTCCCACCAGCAAACCCCCTCCCATTACTATACCCCATTAGTAGGGACAGTTATAATCATCAGTGCCGTTTCTTTCTCCTACCTTACCAAAAGACACAGAAAAAAACATGAAATTGTGTAGTAATTAAGCATCTTACCTTTTGTGCCATGGATGTTTTCTTCCTGACAGAAATGTCATTACGTCTGAAAAAGTTGTAGAGCCACCCCTTGCTTGCTGAGAAGTCCCTTCCAACCTCGGCTGCCATGTCTTGATTTTGAAAAATTTCCCTTGCTTGGATCTGCACCATCTTTGTTGTGACTCTGAGATTCTTGGACCTCAGCTCCTCTATATAACCAAGTAGCAGCATCTCCAAAGTCAATGACAAGGGCTTTCGTCCACCACCCTCCAGCTTTCTTCTCTTATTAGCACTTCTACACATTTCATCCTCCAAGGCACCTCTCAGTCTCTTCTCCTCCTTTACCCACTCACGGATCCTTTTAGAATCGACTCCTGCATGTCTAGCTGTAGCCTCTTTAGTGTAACCACTGTGGTGATAATCGAGCATTGAGACTTCAAAAGCTAAAGTAAAGCTTCTAACAAATTTGCCTTTGTGAGATGGCGAGTCTTCCATGGTTCTGGATAAAATGAGAGGGAATGGGTGAACTTTGCCCCTATTGTATTTTCTAGTGACACATGAACAAACTCACTAGTTTGACCACCAGTATGGGGCATCCCTCAGTTGTGATACTGGTTAGACAGGCGACAGCATTCCCTCAAAAACAAATGTGATGACCAAAGGCAGGTTGAAGAGTAACAACACACAATTACAAAGGGGGAACAACATGCTATGATAGAATCAAAGAAACTCTGACCGGAAGAGTCATCATTGTTTGATGAGATAGCATTTAATGTTGTTGTGTTATAGATCTAGATACTTTGTTATGTCTGCTATAGCCGTGGTTTACATGCGGGTACCAGTAGTTAGGCTAGGGACCACCTGGTGGGCCGCCGCCTACCGACACCCTGAGCTGCGAGCTGCGGGCGGCCACCAGCCCGGAACGTGATATGCGGCGGTGAGACTCGGCGGTGACAGCTTCCCCTCCCGCCCCCCCCCCCTCCCCTCTCCTTCACATGCCTCACTTGTGGCAGAGTCGATTTAAAACAATAAGCGCCTGTCATGAATAAGCGCCTGTCTTGAATAAGCGCCGGGTCAAAAGGTCCCGCCAAATTGAAGAGCGCCGGGGCGCTCTTTCGCGACGGTAAGGTAGTATGACTATATTGAACAAATTTTTGCTCTGTACATATTTTCGCGATTTTAAAAATCGCGAAAAACATCTACGTTTACAGTAAGTGATCCTCTGAAACCCTCTATAATGCCTGAAAGGAAGTGGTGTCGCCATGTGGTGGGATCCTGAACTACAGCCAGAATGACCTCATTACACGCCAGGGCTGACAGAGCAGCAACTGATGCAGCCCCAGCCTCCAACACTGGGAGATAAGATGGATAGGGTGGTACCCAATGTTTATTCACACCTTGAGGGGAGATTGTATAAGGCCCTGTCCCTGATGTATAGGTATAGGGTGCCTGGGGGCAGCCTATAACGGGTAGGGTGGGTGTAACTTGTAAGTGAGAGAGTGGGTTTCAATATAACTAGTGATCCCTCACAGGCCTCCGTTATATCCCAATAGGGCACGTAGCTGACCCCAACCTGCTACTATAAAGCCACATGTAAACTTAGCAAATTGCCATTTTTCTTTATTACTTCTTCATCTTGCCTTTCATCATGGGGATACTCTGACACCCTTTACATAATCTGGGTCTTATTCACCTCTACTGTAAGGAACCCAGCTAACAAAAAAAGTTTCTAGAACGTTTAAAAACGTTTGTATTTGGTTTGGAAACAAACGTTTGTATTAGAACGTTTTAAAACGTTTATATATGGTTTGGAAACAAACATTTGTGCTAGAATGTTTTAAGACGTTTGTGTATGGTTATGGACGTAAGGTACTGGATGTGAGGAGATGCTGGTGGACGTGAGGGAGGTTGTTAGACGTGAGTAGAAGGTAGTGGACATGAGGAGAGAGTGGTGGACATGAGTAGAGAGTAGTGGACATGAGGAGAGAGTAGTGGACATGAGGAGAGAGTAGTGGACGTGAGGAGAGAGTAGTGGACGTGAGGAGAGAGTAGTGGACATGAGGAAGTGGTTATGGACTTAAGGTAATGGACGAGAGGAGATGGTGGTGGAGGTGAGGGAGGTTGTTGACGTGAGGGAGGTTGTTTGACGTGAGTAGAAGGTAGTGGACGTGAGGAGAGGGTAGTGGACATGAGGAGAGGGTAGTGCACAAAAATCCATAAGGAAACCTCTAAATACCTCTAAATACATTGAAAATCATTTGCTGATAAACCAGGAGAATATGGGCACCAAACTTTTTTATATAAGGAGCCCAACCTGATACCTCCAGAATAAACATAACATTAAAAAAACCACAAAAAACATGTTGATTTAGGTTGGGTTTGGACCCCAAAAAAGTAAGACATTTACAGAACTACCCTCGCCAGGATTCGAACCTGCACTGGTGTTCCCTAGGATCTGAAGGCAGGCATACTAAGCATGAAGCCACGGAGCTGAAATATCTGTGCATGGTGATATAATGTGGTTTTGACCTAAGGTTATAGAAGCTGTTATAGGGACCTTTAAACGCAAACGTAGCCTATCCCTTCAGCACTTCAATGTCTGCGTTTAATGAGCTATGTCGGGTTTGCTAAAGGTCCCTATCACATACTAGGGACCTTTAGCAAACCAAATGTTGCTCATAAAATGCAGATGTAGCAATGCTGAATGCATAGGCTCATATGATTCCTCAACCAGCTGTCGTCACAATTACTTTGAACCCTTTAGGCCAGTGCTTTAATGGACTATGCTCTTATTGTCATGATAAGAATCCCTTCAGGCTTATATGGTGCCTCCGCCATCAGCCTCATTAGCTCATGAAGGAGAGCCTGGGACTCCCAATCTACAGATCCTGGGTTCGGTTCTCAGCCTGGTTTTTGGTCATCCAAAGTTGTCTGCAAAAGTTTGCATGCAAACCTTTTGCAAACCTTTTGCAAACCTTTATAAAACATTTTAGAACGTTCTAACACAAACGCTTGTTTCTGTCAACGTTTTAACGTTTTAAAACGTTTTGTAAACGTTTTTTTGCAAACGTTTGTAAACCCCCAGCAGACGATGTCCAACCGTAAGGAAAACGCTTTATTGTTAGCTGGGAAGTGGTGTCCTCATGTGCGAGGATCCTGAACTCCACCAAGAAATGACCTCATTACTTGTAAGAGCTAACAGAGCGGTAACTGATGCAACACTGGGGCCAAGATGGATAGGAGCAGAGACCAATCTTTAGTCAATGTATGGAGGCAGATTGTATGAGGCTCTGCCCCTGATGTATAGGTAAGAGATGCCTGGGGGCCATCATCATGGGTACACTGAAAATCCATAGGTTGAAAGGGTTAGTCAGTACAGACTATCCTAGGTTGGTCATATGTGCGTTAGTCATAATGGCAAAGTTATATTCAAAAATGACCAAGGGGTCAGTCAGTAATGGCTAACCTAGGTTCATCATTGGTGTGTTGTATTTGTATACCACTAGTTAGTGCCACTGTAAGATACCTTGATCACCACTCAGTGGCTCCCCCTGGGAATTAAAAGACTAAGGTGGGTTGGTCAGTACTGACCAACCTAACAATAATGATTTACCTAGGTTGGTCGTATAGGGAGCCAAAAAATGAATAACTAGATTAGGTACTAGTGACTTAGAGATTGGTCGTATAGGGAGCCTAGGAATATCAGTGTAGGGTGGGTATAACCTTTAAGTGAGTGAGTGTGTAGCAATATAAATAGTGATCCCTCAAAGGCTTCCATTATATCTACCAGGGCACATAGTGGACACCAACTGGGTACCATATATCCACACTTCTAAGCCTCCCCTACACTGAAAATCCATAGATTGAAAGGGTTCGTCAGTACAGACTATCCTAGGTTGGTCATATGAGTGTTAATCATAATGGCAAAGTTATATTCAAAAATGACAGAGGAGTCAGTCAGTAGTGGCTAACCTAGGTTCATCATTGGTGTGATGTATTTGTATACCACAAGTTGGTGCCACCTGTCATGACCACTCAGTGGCTCCCCCACGGAAATAAATAGACTAAGGTGGGTTGGTCAGTACTGACCAACCTGACAATAATAACTGACCTAGGTTGGCCCTATAGAGAGCCAAAAAATGACTAACTAGGTTAGGCACTAGTGACTAGGAGGTTGGGCGTATAGGGAGCCTAGGGATATCAGTGTACCTAGCAGCCAGACATTGACTTAGGGGAAGACAAGGTATTGTAATCAGATGTTTGGGATGTGGGAGAGATGCAGACTACCCTTAAATAGTCTATTTCTTTGTTGATAAAAATAGCTCATGCATGTTGCCTTCAAATATCGACAAATCATAATTGCTTGTGATAGTATCGTTTCTTTAGCTGCAAATTATCTTCTATAGTCCAAGTGATGTCATCATCTTTTCGGTATCAAATTATAATTTGAATTGTAAATGTGTAACATTATTTAACATCTTATAAGTCTGAGGTTGTTTATAGGATCTAGGGTTAGGAATATAACAATGAATGTGCCTTCCTTGCAGTGATGTCCCAAATAATTAGCACCTGTCTCTTTAATATGATCAATGCTGCCATAACATTGTTAAGTGGAACAATGAAAATGTATTAGGCTCCACCTAATTGGGTTACTGCTGCGATGGATATTTAGCAGCCACTTGGTCTACACTGATATTCTTAGGTTCCCTATACGACCAATCTCTCAGTCACTCGTACCTAATCAAGCTAGTAATTTTTTTGGCTCCCTATACGACCAATATTGGTAAGATAATATTGTCGGGTTGGTCAGAACTGACCAAACCACTTTATTCTTTTAATTTTTAGGGTGATCTAACAGATGGCACCAACTAATGGTATACAAATACAACAACTAAGGTACACACTAATGATGAACCTAGGTTAGCCACTGCTGACCGACCCCTCAGTCATCTTTGAATATAACTTTGTCATTGTGACTAACTCACCTATAGATGACAAATGCTAAGAAAGGCAGTACTGACTAACCCTTTAAACTATGGATTTTCAGTGTACTCAAGCCATACAACAGACCCTCTAAGTACCCTCTATCTAACCTAATACAAACATATATTTCTCAATTGAGGTAATAGGCTATTCATATGAGGCTGCTGATGCGAGGCCGATACCCAATGCCATTAGTCTAAAGATTTGCCAGAAAATACATCAGGAAGTGTGGAGACTTTGCTTCACTTCTAGAAGGAATTTATATTGCTTTGACTCCCAGTGTGGTTTGGGGCCATTAGTAGGCATTGGGTGACACCTATCTCTACATCCTTGCATTCCCATGCATTCCCTTTGAGCTCAGGGCGGCCTTTTTAGGCACTCCTCAATGACTTGAGGATTGCCTACATATCTTATCAAAGGAGGGGAAAAAATACTGGAACAGAACCTATTTGATCCTGGACCACTAACAATACCCGGTTCAAATCCGTTAAAAAGATATAACTTTTTAGCTTCAATTGGATAGATGACTTCTCAGTGTCACACTAGGTGGCAGCACTATCAACTTTGGAGAGAATATTACAGCTCTATTACAAATCTACCACATTCAAACAGTAAGTTCTCATTTATCATGAATTCAATTTTATGAAAATACACAGTATTCAATAGAATATTTATATATAAAGGAGAGCAGATTAAAGTATTGTGCATGAATATATATGCTTTGCAGCACTTTACTGAGCAGACACCACATTGGTGGTACAGAAGAAATAGAAAGCCTCTTTGCAGCCAAAACTATTCAACAGATCTATACTGTCCGCCTCTTCAGTTGAACAACAAGAACAAATAGAATTAAATAAGATTTAAAAAAATGTGGTTGTATTTTTTTTTGCATGGATATTATTAGTTAATGTAAATTTGTCTCCAATATAATGCCAGTTTGAATCCCATAATGTAGAATTGTATATAATGTGTTTAGACCCCAGTTGAACTTAGATTTACATATGAGCTACGTACATCAGACCTGCAGGACCCCAACATGATCACTTTGTTAACACAAACAGTGAGTGCATCGTGAAGCATGTTTTGTATCTCTCATCCCTGTCATAAATGTTGTGTTCTCCTCAAGTCACTGACTACTAATGTCTCTCGTGATATAAAGGTTAATTTGTACCAGCCGATTAACTTTTACTGCTTATTGCTTGTACCAATTAAAATTAATGGTTCATGACCCACAGTGATGTGACACTGATGGAGTCGTTGCACCTCCTTCAGCTCCCATACTTCAGTCTTTAGCACCTGATTTAGGATGCTGGGGTGTTGAGCACGGCTAATTTTATAGCAATTTCATTAAAGCCTTAACACAATTTCCATTCCATATTGATCCATCAAGAGGGGTGTACAACAGTGATGTGTATCAAGTAATGTGATGTGTAATTCTACACATCACGTTACTTGATACATATCACGTATTTGCAAGGGGCTATTTCCCAATGTTTATACCAAGGACACATGTATATACAATGCTTCCTGAATGAATCTAAAACCAGGATAGGGAAATTGGAGCATGCAATGTATGGGAATCCTATATAAAGTTGAAATTTACAAAAAGTCTTTTAATACCATTATAACATTGGGCATTCTTAAGCTGGATTCTTAATTGAGTTGAGTTAATCACCACAGCTAGGTCACTCTATCACAATGACAGCACATCATGAGGGCATACCTGCCCTGTTGGGTAAACACAGCTCATGCTAGAATCCCAACCATACTCCAACTAGATCTTTATATTCCTCAAGGTCCATGCCCTTTACTGCTAAGTTGGTATCACGTACCATAGATATACCCCCTGTCTCTATATTGGTTTTAACAGGTTATTCTTGGGATGTTTCTATGTATGAGGAAATGAGGACCGAGCATAAGTAAAATACTTTTCAATTAACAAATCAGATTTTGAATTTATCTCAAATCTTCTGATTAAAACAAGTAAAATAAAAAGTTATCACATATAAAACAAGTAAAATAAAAGTTATCACACAATGTTTACTAGGGCAAAATTGTCCTTTCACTAGTTGCTATCAAATTCAGGGAAGGACAATATTCAAACAAGAAATGAGAAGATTGAAAAATGTGAGATTGTATTTATTTACTTGATATCCAATGCTTTTAGTTTTCAAAAAAAGATGAGGTTACTGTTGCAAAACTTTTACATTATTCAACATCCCTGTCATCGCATATCAAATGGTTAGTTGTAATTCCTGACTGATCACACATCATGCACAAATATCTGAATATCGTTACTTGATCTAAGGTCTCAGAAATATCTCTTGCAGGCGTATTTACTTCAAGTCTCAGTAATCAAATATTTCTAACTCAGTGGCAAAACCAATCTCTGCCTTCAGTAATGTGAGAGTTTAGAGAGATCAGGTAATTAGCTGATCTTTCTTGAAACATCTCTGAAGCTCAAATAATCTCTTCTCATCAATGTGGAACGGGAGACCTGGGTCACCTGCTGAATAAGAGACAAGCACATCTGTTCTGTTCTAAGGTTCAAAACTTCAGCAGGGGGATCCCTTCACTCACACAGTGCTGTTGTGACTAAGATTCATCAGGTATCATACAATTAACACTGGACCTGGAATCTGTAGTTAGCTAATCAAAGATGACAGATGGTGAGCAAACAATACTTAACAGATTTTGTCTATTTGTAATGTAAATGCTTGATATTCTCACATGATAGTTGGTAGAATCGTAGTTTAAGTACATGTGGTCATGTAGGCAATTGCTAGCCTTATTAAATCATGCAATAATAGAGAAATCAGCCTGAGATAAAGATTGAAGACTAGGCTAACTCTGTTGATGTGACTAGGCTAACTCAGTATGTAGTTATGCAGTATGTGCCACTGCTGTTGTCACTACTGCAGTATGGTTGCCATGATGTATAAATGCAGCATTTACAAATATCTTGCCATTGCTGCATTCATGCATTATGCTGATGAGTAATACGACATCTATTTCAGATAGCCTTTAAGCAGAAGAAGAAACAAGTTAGGAATGGCTAAAACTTCACAGTAAGAGAAGATATTGCTTTGGCGTGGTGAGATTCCCCCTGTGTGGTTGGACACATTAGTAGGCATTGGGTGACACCTATCTGGACATCTTACCATCCCGGGCATCTTGTAAAACCCTGCGTAATGACTTGTTTAGATACATTTTTTTTCAAACCGCCCACACCCTTAGCTTCACTGCAAAGTCAAGGCCAATCTGGGACTTTGGCTGTCGGAACTATTGATACATATGACTTGTATATTTTTTTGATAGTTCTAATGTGCAAATCATACTTTACAGAGTAGCCACTTACATCATCTTAATCTTGTTAACGATGCTGGGGACAAGTACACTTCTTTAAGCTGTGAGAAAACCAAGTGGAATCTCTCTATCAGATGTTTCTGATATGAACTCTTTGAGTATTTTCAAGCCAGGGCATTTCTTCAAATTTGCAGGAATTGAACAAAAGTCATTTCACATCGCCTTCATTGCTCAGACAGTGAGGGGAGGATATCATTGGATGTTAGCTGAAAAGAAATTGTTGGGATTGGGACAAATGTGGTTCAAACCCCTCAAAATCTTAAAATAGCGTACTCATTGGTCTCAAAAGCCAGAAGCAGTACATATACTATTGGGTGATGAGTATCATTGCATGAGTCCCGATGGAGCAGTTGGTTAGCTGGTGGGCTCAATAGTTCTGAGGTTGTGGGTACAGATCCCGCTAGATACCCTGGCTCTCAAAGAGAAAAAGAGCTCTTAAATATAACCTCCTCCTAGGTGTGTATGGTGGAATATTGCAGAGGTTTTGTGTGTCCTATCCTGCCTAGGGTGGTTTGTTCGTTTATATAATATTTTCCCTAGATTGAAGACTGTTAGGAGGGGGAGACTGCCTGCCTTTCTGAATGTCTCCTCCTATTCTGCAGCTGGATATTAACTTTGTATCTAAAGTGAGTATTCCATTGACGTTGGTTGGCTGAAATTCCATCATCTGATTAAAGTCTATAGTGTTAAATCTATTGGAAAATCTCAGCCAATTCCGTCAGTGAAATACTCCATTAACATAAAACTACATCAACATAATCCCCTAATCTTACTAATTTCAGGCGACATGCAACTCCCACATCAAATCATCCAACTGAGACTCCTCTATTGAACACAGTCTTTTGACTGATTATAGACCCATACCCATCATACCAACTGACATGCTACAAGCATCCCAGAATCCACGCATCCCATCTCAGTGACACTTAAGTAAAGCATACATTTAGTGTACTAGTGATGTCTCCATATCTAATATAACGGAGCTAAAGCTATTTCTAGGTACTGTATCATCAATGGGCACTTAGTATGAGGAGAGTGTACATGTAGGTAGTGCTGTCACAATTGATTGGAAAATGAGGAAAAAAACACAAAGGCTCCATGACTACTAAACCAGGTGATTGACATATGGTAGCTTGATTAAAATGGTCACACTTACTCCAAATATCAAATGATGCTTTCCTATTAACTACTATTGTGTCTACAATCTCACATATACATCACGGCCATGAAACAAAGAAATAATGTATTCAATATAAATTGTGGTATCATTAATATATGGTATGACCTGAAAATTACCATGGTCATACCATGGCTTAAATTGTCTATTGTAAATCTAAAACTCATATGGCATCTCATATTTCTCGATAATGTGTTTAATCATATAAATTGTACATGGATTTATAGACGAAGAAACAAAGGATTGGATTTCCACATGTATGTCATTCATTGTAAGAACAAAGAATCATTTACAGACAATAAATTTAAGCTAAACATTATTCAAAAACATTATTCAAAAATATTGGTAGACCTGCTTAATCGTAGGTAGCCAAAAATGTACACCTCTTCAAGAGTAAAGTTCAGAGTTTAGTTGTATATCATTACTAAGAAAATGAAGATTTATAGTTTCGATCAAGTGAGTGTTAGCATTTCGAGTTGTATAATTTTGGTATCGGCATGGCAGCTTGAATCAGTTGAAATAGAACGTCCTTGTCCTAATGGTATGTGTCCTCCTATACTACATCTTAGAAAAATTATGAGTATTTCAAATTTCAGGGGTATTTAAGATTTACTAGCCTGCATAATTTTACACCTTGTACATTAGATTTAAAGGGAACAAAAAGAGTCACTTATGAATCATTCTATAAAATAACACAGTTACGCTTTGGCGACTCACAAGAAACACTTGGTTCTCATTACTGTTCAAGTCACATTTGAGAAAAAACAATCTTATGTATATTTCATAAATTTTTTATGATTTTTAGTGAAATTGTGTTCTTTAAAACTCCATAATTCCCCTATAAATCAGTCTTGCGACAGGAAAAGGAGGAAACAACTATTGTTTGATTAGCCCTAACACTCACATACATCAAGATGATGTGACAATAATGGAGTCATTGAACCTTCTTCAACTCCCAGTCTTTAGCACCAGACTCAGATTTGGTATGTCAGGGTGCTGAGCATCACTGACTTTATAGCAATTTAATTTACCTGTAGGGCAATTCTTATGCCACGCAAGGCTTTGAGATGGTATATTTTTACCAGGATATAAATATACTGTTCTCTTAAATGAGCGTGAAGATATGAAGAGGGATTTCAGGGAGTTTAGGATGTTTGTGAGTTTAGCACATCCCAGGTTCCTGGTAAAATGCTGGAAAACTATGTGCTAGCATCAAAAAAAATAATATAAGTAAATAGGCATGAGGGAGGAGAGCTGAAAAGGGGGGAGGAGGAAGGGAGGGGCGGAGGAAGGGGGAGGGGGAGTGAGGGGAAGGGAGGGACAAAACTTCTGTCTGGAAGTTCTTGTTGGGCGGGAGGGGGAGGGAGTAAAGAGGGAGGGGAGAGGAGGGAAGGAGGGAGGAGGGAGGGAGGGGCGGAGGAAGGGGGAGGGGGAGTGAGGGGAAGGGAGGGACAAAACTTCTGTCCGGACGTCATTGTTCAGGGACTGTGTGGTCTGGGGTATACTGACTTAGAATGTCATGAAAGGTATCCACATGAAATGAACGCCACATTACTAAATGTAAGCATGAACCTAGGATTAAATGACACTGAAAGGCGTGTTATCAAGATGTAGTATTCAGTGCATAAAATTATCCATTTAAGACCAGCATCATGCCTTAATGCATCCTGCCCCTAGCATAATGCAGCCCTGGTAAGTAACTTGCGAGGGCTGCATTCAAAAGCATCATACTAACCCTAAAGGGTTGAGACACTCCTGAAAAGTCAATATAGTGCACCAATGCAGCACAAGCAAGTTAGTCACCACCATATTTAAGTGACCTGCTGTTCTTAAAGGGTTATCAGAGTAAGCGGCTATAGACACACAACCGACTTCACCAAATATATCAAGGGAGTAGTCTATTAATTTCCTGCCACTTCATTTATCAGTCAAAGCTGTTCAGTTCGGCAAGTGCTATCTGCCTGGCACAGGCGTCTGTATAAGCCTAATTATTGGCACCCGAATGGCATGTCAGTAGTGGTCCTTATTCACACGCCCAGTAGGGTGCAGGAAAGACTACATTTATGAAAATGTCCTTCCCAAAACCTAAGTCCTATGTTCGCCCACACTAGAAGGTGATGCCGTAAAACCTCATATATATATATATATATATATATACCGTATTCGACGTAATAAGCGCCCTGGGCGCTTATAAAATTATTTTTATGGTGTTTTAAGTACTTAGGAGTTTAATTGTCTCTACAATCGAGAAATTTGAGTCTTTGTTCTAGTCTAAAATTGGCCCAAAAAGGGGAGGGGGCGCTTATTAGGGGGAGGGCGCTTATTACGTCGAATACGGTATATATATATATATATATATATATATTTATATATATCTACTTCTATCATAGTGGCAAAAACTTGCGTATAAGCCGCACCCCGAACCTGGGCCGATCCTATAAGCCGCACTGCGGATCTGATTCGCGTACTAGCTTATACGCGAGGTTTTACGGTATACGTGATGTTTTATGGTAAAACTGAAACGTAGAAACAATTGTAATTCATCAAAAGATTTTATCCAACTCAGGATAATCTTCCCTGATTTTGATTTATACAATACCTACCCTGAGCCTCCTGTGATGCAAATGACACTTCCACACAGTCTAGCATAACTACATGCTGTGGCTAATGAGATTGGGCCATTGAGGTTGTCTTTGACCAGGTGCCATCTTTGATTGGGTGCCTCCTTTTACCGGGTGCCATTTTTGACTGAGTATCAGCAAAATGGATATATATTTTATTTGTAATCATTCTCTGATATATAATCTTTGGCTTATAATATAGTTGAGAAATTAAAACACCAGAATTGAATTATATGTTAGTACTAACTGTTATCCATGTACCTGATATATCGGTTCTGTGTGAATAAAGGTAATTTCCTGGCCAATTTTATCATTCAATTTATTTTGTCAAACGCTACACAAATTTTTATAAATCATTTAGGAACATATTACGATATTGCATCCTTCACATTACCTATCAACGTTTTTCCAATATTTCTATCTCTTTCTGTCCTATCCCAGCCAACACACCCTAGTGGGCCCTAGATGGGTCACAGATGGGCTGCCTCATGGTGCCCATATGGGCTGCCCATCTAGGGCCCACTTCATTTTGACCGGGTCTATCAGGTGGGGCCCAGAAGGGCTTGCCCAGGTTTAAAGTGGGCTGGCCCTGTTCAGATCCAGGTGGGGCCCAGGTGGGCTCCTTTAGTTGGGAACACATATTTGGGGGCGTGGGGGATAGACACAACTTTCTTTTGGCTTTAACCTTAGTTGTTATGTAGTTGATGACCAAACATGTTAAGAGTAGTTACCAACGAGTATTCCAGTGGGTCAATTAATTCATCTGCATTTAATGTCATCTTTTCCTTTTATTTAAGGAGGAGAAGCAAAATGCATCCTTTGACTAACTACAACTATGATCACATTGGGTGACACAGTCAGAGTTCCTATAAGTCTAATAGTGATACGTGAGGGAGCCCTGGGATTATGTACTATGCTCATATCCTGGGGAAAGGTGTCAGTATCAGAATGCTCCTTGTTTCTCTTTTCATATGTAAACTTGTGTAGACAATTTTATTTAATATGGACGTACTGTTTCATTTCAATGGTTTTAAAGGAATTGTGAATTTATGGCTCATTGTAATAAAGACAAAGAAATTTCTATAGGATATTAAATCCCATGTACTCTCAATGATGACATCTAGTGGTAAGCTCAGGAACAATACTTGCCCAATTAGCCAAGGGCTAGCCCAGGTGAACCTCACTCTTTTGGGGAAAGGTCTTTGAAATGTGATCATGAAAGTTGTGTGGGTAGAATTAGCCAAGAAAGTGAAGTTGGTGGGCTGGCCCACATGGGGCCCACCTGGGGCCAACCTGGCAGCCCAAACCAAGCCCATGGAAAACCCATGCAGACCTCAGCCCACTTAGCCCAGCTCTAGCCCAGGTGAAACCCAGGTAGACAACATAGCATAAGAAAAATAATTTGAACTTGCATTTTCTAGAAAGAAGGGACAAGTGAGGATAAATTAAAGTATCTGCAATGCAAGAAATCCATTAAAAACTTAGTTCCATACATGGGCTCAGCCCACCAGGGCCCTATCTGGCTGCCCAAGCTGAGCCCATGGGAAACCCAGGGACACCTTCCCCAAGTTTGCCCATTTCCAACCCAGATGAAACCCACTTTTACAAGAACACATATAATGTCAATTTAAAATGTAAATTCATTGAATATTTTCAGAAATGAGTATGAATTGAAGGATTTGGAGTGCAAACTTGACATGTTGATATTCTGGGCTGAGCCCAGATGGGCCCCATCTGGAAGCCCTGACAATTACCAGTTAATACCCAGATATGGGCTAACCCATGGTGCCCAGAGACATGCCCATATGGGGCCCATTTGGGTGTGTTGGCTGGGATTTTAACAATTTCATGCCAAACCGGCTAAATATGGCACCCGGTCAAAGATGGCACCTGGTCAAAGATGAAAACATTGGCACGATCTCGTGAGACAGCCATCACATCAACATCAATTCTACGTTAAAAGAATAAGGTTAATAGGTCTGACACACAATGGGCCTGACTGGAGGCCTGCCGGTGTACGTGAAAGTCAAGCGTTGGACACAGTTGACTGACAAGGATAAAGAGGATGTATGTTTTTCCCTGGCTGTAAAGATTCTGTGCATTTCCAACAAGGGAGTGACACTAATGTGATTACAGAGTAGTTTGAAGCTCTTAGGGACACCCCCCTACCTTCCCCTATCTTTCTATAGTTATTCAATCATACATGACTTACAACTGTTAAAACTAGGTTATCTAAGCTAATTGATCTGTACAGTATGATATTATTAATGTTTCCAATGTCCATGTTTGAGATATGATGAATCAATAATTTGACAGCAGTGCCCTTATAGTATACCTGGTTGTGTAGGGGTATCCCTTTTTGTGGGTTGAAATTTGTCAACATAGTCAAATATAAAACAGGCCAAAATCCAAGTTGGCCACCAAATATTCCAAGATTCATCTCGCATAGCCTTAATATTGCCTTTAGAAGGATTTAAACCATAGCATTCCCCCCCTTAATTGAGGCCTAGGAATGCATTGCTGTTATTGGTTTGTTGCTAGGTAAGTGGTTGCCTAGCAACAGCCATTCTAAATATCAATTTACATAGCAACGCATGTTTTGTGGGTACCTACCTCAATTCTAGTGATGCCTACCCCACCTGAATGGGTGGCCGGGACTTTGACAGCGTTTTTCTCTAGTCACTAAGGTGGATTTTGGCCAGTATCACCCCTTACAGGTGAATTGAAGATTTGGCAACATCTAAATTCTGAATCGGCAGATTTTTTAGGTCAGATTTAACTATGTTGCCAAATTTCAACCCGAAAAAGGGATACCCCTTTATTATGCACACATAACAGCACAACAGCAGACACATGATACAGACTTTAAATTTGTGATGTTTGGAAGATCATAGCAGTATGACTATACTCTATAAATCTTTGCTATGTACATATTTCCACGGATTTTTAAAAATTGCGAGAATCACGAAAATATATACAGCGCGGAAATATCTAGAGTATTACAGTTTTACCTTTACACAGGTCCCGTACAGTTGGTGAGCCCCTTTAGCAGTTTGAAGGCCACACTGTACTGTGATGCGGAATGTCCTTATGCTGACCTAATGCATGAGGATCTGGACAGAACTGCACGTGTGCGTTGTTCTTTTCCTTCAGGCTTGATACGCTCCTGAAGGGTAAGATTGATGCGAAAAAGAAGCACTGACGAGTAAGCCATATACCGTATTCGACGTAACAAGCGCACACCCCCTAATAAACGCACACCCCCCGCTTTTGGCTGATTCTTATACTAGAAATAACCAGAAATATCTCAATTTTTGACCCCAGTTAAACTCTTAACTACTAAAAGGTGTCCATAATCACTTTTTAAGCGCACTGTGCGCTTATTAAGTCGAATACGGTATATAATATTTGTGGGGTCATCATGATGGCAAATGAACATGGATCTTAAATATGTATACAGTCCTCAAAGGGTTTTAACAGAAAATACACCAGATATGGGGCAGGACACGGTGTGTAGTTTACTGTGACAGATGGGTAGGTAGGGGGTAGTAGCAGGGGAGCATTACTATATATATATAGGCCAGCCAGCCCCTGAGGACACACACACACACAGAAACACTAACACTAGCAGCTAAAAGGCGACACACATATGGCACATATCCACAGTTAAAAGCAGCACAGAGAGGAAAGACAAAGACAAGGACCGTTCTATGGTAGGTTTCCTATCTATAATGTAACTTTAAAGTAGTACTAAATTAGTCCGGGGAAGTACATCTTAACCCTTTTCAAAGGAATCATAATGCTTTAACCCTTTGAGGACAGCATAGTGCATTAATGCACCATTTCCTTGGTTTTTAGTGTGTTGTCCGTCCAGGGCTTCAATCAGGAATCGTGCTGATCTAAAAGACCACATCCGGATGTTTTCATATGGCTATTTCGGTATAAAAAAATGATACCTAGCTATATTTACTGATTTACCATATACAATTTAACTCATTGGTGAATATATTTCTTTGTCTATTATTTGGTTAAGTTCACACAAGTTCCGACCACTCTCAGGCCTGAAATATCAGTGATTGTGCTCTCCCCAGTGAGAAACATGAACTATACCCAATGTGAGCTCATATTGGGAGACAACTGACCCAATGGGGGGCACTCCCCCTATTTCTTTAATAGTAAATGCATGTCTGCATAAACATTACCTGAAATTTGGTATCCTTAATACAAAGTAGCTCAACAAACTAGGACCCTTTTGGCAGGAAATTTTTATGGGCTCTTGCCTTTATAGGACCCCAGAATGGAACATTTCTCTTGTAATCCTGTTCACTGATGGTAACCAAATAGGAGAGAGTGCCCCCCCCAAACCCCATAAGCCTATGTAGTGGTCAGTAGGCCCCAGGACCTTTCCTCTCACTGAGAAGGGGAGGGGGTGTCTGACTGCCAGCCCAGAAATACAGCCAGGCTGAAATCAGGCTGGCTGAGAGGTGGTGGGTGGTGGGAGGCTAGACCATACCTCTGCCCTATATAAACGACACTACATACAGCACCCCTCCCCTTCCCCCACCCCCCCACACACACCTCCCACATGCACTTCTGTCCTTAGCAACGACTTCACATATGACCATAGGCAGCAGTGCCCCCTTGTGCAAAGTGAAGAAAGCACACATTGACCAATATAATATCTGCAGAGATTGACTACTTTTGCTGAAAGTTTTTTTGGGTGAAATCTGGCTTCATTATTCAAAGTATATTAGAATTCTCCAACTTATAGCCACATATCTTATATTTGGCTTTTTTGTTACATATATTTTTTAATTATCACACCTTGATAAGCAGACTCAAACAACACCCTATTCGTGCTCTTTAAGTACAGCTACAATATCAATAGTAAATCAGTAGGTGGAACTATGACCTCCATTTGATTTACACTTTCTTATGAAATAATGATAACAAAAACATCTAATGTTATATTTAATGTAGTGGTAGATACAGGATAATGAGTTGAAAAGAGGATTGATAATGTGTTGACTCTTATCGTTAACTCTAGGTGAAGAAGAACAATAATTTGACCCAATTAAGCTAACTATTTAAAAATGTTGTTAGATTCATCTCTAATTGGTAAAGTAAAAACAATGACACCCTTACAAAGTATGGGAAGGCAACTTTTTAACAAATGGGAGGGGGGAGTGAAATGTTGTATTGGCATGCCAAAATTAGCACTCCATGCTGAATTGACTGCTCCATTACATGCAGCATGCTAATATCAGCCCTTCTGTTTGTTGCTGAAAATGATTTTGTGACAGGAGGTATGTGAGCTTTTGTGTCAAGGGCATGAAACTCCCACTCCCACGAGGGGTCAATATTTTTCAAATCCTTCTACCTTGGGGTAAAAATATTTCTGTGTCACAACCATTTGTTGCATAGTAGCCTGCAGGAAGTCTGCCGTAAAAAAAAGAGACCCACCTCTCCTCTTGTAATCCAAAAATGAGCACTTCCTAAATAGGTGTTTTATCCAGTCTACTCCAGGCTATTTCTGTCATATTTTGTACCATTATGATATAGCCAGATCTGTGGCCTACATGCAGGATTCAAGCACGGCTCCCGTGTATCAAGGTTTGTCAGCAGCTTGCCTCACACAGGCACTCTGCGCATGGGCATGCTTTTAGTGTTCATCAAACTGATCAATGTCAACAGACTTTTCATAATGTAATACTTCAAATTCATTGTGGAAGAGGTTTTGTGAGTATCAGTTGTAAACCCAGACTGCAGAAGGCTGTGATACGGTCACGTAGCCTACAACTACATATATATATATATATATATATATATATATATATATATATATATATATATATATATATATATGATGTGGACTAACTAGTTAGTACTAGTATTGATCACCAGGGGGTAGTACCAGCCTTCCCGCCTTGACGCCGTGACGTCACTCCTGGCTGCTACTATTCAAACATGGACAGATAAAATTTGTCACCTCTATCGCCATGTCGCCCATCTCTCCATTCCCTCAAGCGAATAGCGGCCCTTATATGCGCAATATCCTTGTGCGAATATCGCCGGGGATCTGAGTCCCTACCATACTGTACGGTCATAGAACACCCTACCAGCATTGTTTAATAGATGAGTGAAGAATCAAGTAACTTGTTATGAAATAAATATATCAAAAACTAAAGAGCAGAATCAAAGTAAACAGTTATTACTCAACACAATAATATAATATGTCCCTAACAAATTGACCATGGCTGAACAATATTTATATATTGCAAGAGAACAAAGCTAGTGTTACTATACTGATCCTCTCTTCTTTGAATACTTCAGGTAACCTTGAAGATGAAGAGGACATATATGGCCGTATCTATTGTAACAGTTGTAAATCTGTATCTACTCTGTAGTCAGTATATAGTTGGCAAAAACCGACATAACAGAGGTCTCATCATCACTGACATGCCCTCCAGCTCTCGAAAAGCAAAGACAAAAAGCAAACCAACACAATCGCAAGAGCGAAAACCAAGCATTGCAGGCCCAAAGCACATTAATCTCACAGGACCAACTGACTACAAGCAAAATATCCCATCAAATAGAACAAGAAGACATGACGAGCAGGTAGTTCCAAAAGTAGTCCACTATACCTGGTTCTTTCCAAAAAAGAAGTGTACCTTCAGGTTCCACCACCATATATCCATGTTAAGTGTTTACAAATATATAGACCCAGTGAGAATCATATTATGGAATGACTATCCTCCTTGTGGGAAGTGGTGGAATGAGACAAAGGCAAGGATCCCTATTTTACAGACTAAATACATGCAGGCACCAACAAGCATATTTGGTCAAAACATCACGGTACCAGAGCATCGAGCAGATGTAGCAAGGTTGGATATTATAAAGACATATGGAGGAATATACCTGGATACAGACATGGTAGTGTTTAAGTCATGGGACCCCCTGCTTCACTATGACATGACGTTAGGCTCTGGGACTGATTGGAATCTGGCTAATGGTGCAATTGTTGCTGTCAAAACTGCCATGTTTCTGCAGCTCTGGAAGATAACCTACCATGATTTTAGAGATGATTTTTGGGGTTATAACTCAGTCTTAGTGCCTTATAGACTAGCAAAGGCACATCCCGAGTTGATACACATTGAATGGGGTACTATAATCAGGCCAACATACATGGAGACCAAATGGATATTTAAACCTGGAATGCTCTGGGATTGGACAGAAAATTATGGAATGCACCTATATTATCGTTATTATGATGTAGATCACAACCCTGAGGATATTAAGAAATTGAATTCTACTCTAGGACAAGTCTTTAGAGTCATCTATTACAACACAACCAAGCTCATGGATTAATATCATTGTAAGGTTTGAACATCAATTACTACTATTATCTTTTGTTCCACACAACAATGATATTACAATATCAGACTGGGAAGATAGAATTATATTGAGCAGGCGGGTCACAACAGTGTCAATCCATATCAAATCAAACTTAATCACATGTATGTGAATGTACAAATAGCCTACCATGGAGGGCTTAACTGTGGCATGGTATACAGCTATTGATTCTTTCGTAAGGAGGGAATTCTGTAATATATATGTATATTGTATATCATAAAAATTCCATAGTTCAAGTCTTACGGCAAGGTTTATAAATTTCTCTCAACGTTAGCTATCATTATTATTACTGCACCCTAATATGTACTACACTTCTAAGAGTGAAACTATTTCTGAGGTTTTACAAAATATGAAGAGTTTTAGAAGATCTCCAACATAAAAAGAGAGATAAAGTTATAACAAAGAAAATGGCAATGTGTATTTGTATTTTCAATCTTAACTTAGACTATGTTTGTTTGAATTATAGATGATGTTATGGTTGCCATCCAAGGGAAACGACGGACGAGGACAGGTGGGCCACCCTGTTGCTAATTTTAGGTAGCACTGTGCCTAGGGACTTTTACCTAAGGAACATGGAGGATGAAATGAATCAGTGTAGTAGTGTGTTAATATAACTAACAGAGTATTAACTTATAAATCAATAACATTAACATTGACGTCAGAGTAAGTTGAAAACTAAGGTATGTAATGTATCGTTAGCTGCAGTCCTTTTCTTAGAGTCAATTAATTCCCAAGTCGTATTGACAACAGAATGAGATAAAGCTCTCGGGTAAGAATCCATAATTTCCTGCCATGCCAGAATCATCAAGAGACAATAGAACTGAGGAACGTTGTCCATGATTAATAACTGAATGATAGTGCAAGGAGTGGTGGGGGATTAGGGGAAGGGTAGGGGAGGTGGAGAGGTAGAGTAAGGAGACTATGAGAGAAATATTTGGCATAAGCTACGAGTGTACATTTAACTCTCAATGGAAGAAGGTGAAATGAAGAGTAGCATTTCATCCAAAGCACTTTATACTACATACAATTAAAAAGAGCATGTGAGTATGTTAGCAAGGAAGTGAGTTATGCAGTTGTCCCGTTACCAGAATCTGGTGATCTTAAACATATAAGTAACTGGCGTCCCATCTTATTACTGGCCACTGCCAGCAAAATCATGGAGAGAGTAGTATATTAGCCCATCTGGACCACGAAGGCTTACTGCACAGCCCGCAAGGATAATCAACATTGTATGGTATCTTTTTTCCTGGATGTGCGGAAAGCGTTTGATAGCATCCACCACGGAGAGCTCCTAACCCGTATGATGGGATTTGGATTACCACCAATTTACTGTGACTGGATGCATGCTTATCTGGAAGACAGGTCACAGGTCATAACCTGTAATAACAGTGTTTCAAACATGCTACCTATAACCTTTGGAGTCCCTCAAGGGTCTATATTGGGCCTGCTATTATTCATCTGTTATGTAAATGGTGTGCCGGATTTAGTAACAAAAGTTATTATGTATGCGGATGACGTTGTATTCTATACCATGCAAAAGTAACTTACTAGAGCTGTATCTGATCTACAGCTTGATGCTAGTGTTGTGTACTCCTGGTTTACCAAAGGAGGAATGTGTATTAATACTGACAAAATCAAGCTCATGGTATTTGGACAACAACCTGACCATGAGTCACCCAGTATTGAACTCAAAATGGGCAAAACTGTACTAGATGTCTGTACACAATATGAGTATCTAGGTATTTATCTTGGACAGGAATTTCACATTAGAAAAAAATATAAACAAAACATTTAGTTCTGCCAGTTACAGAAATGTCAAGCTTTCAAAAATGAGGCGTAAGATATCTCTCTCAACAACAATACTGGTTTACAAACAAACATTGCCTGTCCTAGAATACTGTGGTTACTGGCTCAGTCTCACCAACGTCATGCAACTCAGGTAGGATCGGGTGGTCACGGTAAATATGGAATATGGTAAATTCCTTGTGTATGGGTCAATTTTAAGTGTGGGTGGGTACTACTGGATAGGTGTTTGTAGTTAAATAGGCATACAGTAACCATGGCAACCATTCCAAATGGACTACCATGATTCAAATTCGCCTTTCTGACCATGCTTTGCACCTTATCAATTATTGACCCTCCTGACAATCAATTATTACCTTTTTTGATTTCTTTAACAGTCAATTATAAGCCATACCAGTATCCAATCTAGGAAACACCAAACATTATATATCATGCATCCCATTATCCCTTCCCAGTCATCTTTAAATATGGAATTTTCTTATTTTTTCCCCTTTTTTATCTGTTTGAAATATTGCCAAACTTTGCAGTTTTCTCCTGTAAAACCTGTCATACATGTAATCAGACTTTTTGAAATATTCTATTACCAAATTGTGTAATCTGACCATCCAATTAAAACCTTAATCTATAGCAGTTTAATCTATTTAATTTTTCTCATCTGGCCTATATGTAAAAATATGGTCAGAAAGGCGAAAATACTGCCTTACTATGTCTTTATATCACATATGTAAATAGATACAATAATATGTAGGTTTTAAATGTAATAACTTTATTATTTGTGTTCTTATTCACTAGTCAAGTAAATGTACTGCTGAATCAAAGCATTCCTACTAATTTTGCTACTATATAAAACCATTGAAATAAAATAGAATTGCCTTTCTGACTGGTCAGAAAGGCGATTTTGCTTTCTTAGGTTATACTGGTGGTTAATACTATTTTTATCAATATTTTTTCTTTTCCATCTATGCCAATATGAGGCCATATCAATATGCTTTTTAGTGAAACACAAACTTTACCCATAATGCATGCCCATTCTACTTTCCTAGTAAAAGAATGGTCAGAAAAATCGCCTTTCTGACTGCTTTTCTAACTGGTCAGAAAGACGATTTTGCTTTCTTAGGTTATACTTGTGGTTAATACTATTTTTATCAATATCTTTTCTTTTCTATCTATGCCAATATGAGGCCATATCAATATGCTTGTTAGTAAAACACAAACTTTACCCATGATGCATCCCCATTCTACTTTCCTAGTAAAAGAATGGTCAGGAAAATCGCCTTTCTGACTGCTTTTCTAAATGGTCAGAAGGACGATTTTGCTTTCTTAGGTTACACTTGTGGTTAATACTATTTTTATTAATATTTTTTCTTTTTAATCTATGCTAATATGAGGCCATATCAATATGATATCTAATAAAACACAAACTTTACCCATGATGTATCCCCATTCTCCCTTCCCAGTGAAAGAATGGTCAGAAAAAATCGCCTTTCTGACCAGTCAGAAAGGCAATTTTTCTTTTTTAGGAGCATTAATTGACTCATGTAGTTGCTTGTGTAGGCTGGACAGACCTGATTTTTGGATTATGTTTGAGGGCCACAGGGGCCTATAAAATGCAAATAATTATAGTACACAGTTAAGTACCATAACTCTGCATGGTACGCCTAGAGGTACAAAAAGTGGTCAGAAAGGATACTTCAGAAATATAGACATACGACAACTTTCTGCAGCACCACAGTGCTTGGATTTGAGGCAGATATAAGTAGGCTACCCTTTCTACTGATGCTACACGGGCAGGACTATGTAAATTTATGGGAGGGGTTGGAAACTTAATAAAAATCATTAAAAATACCAAAAAAAGGTCAGAAAGGCGAAAATAGGGTGGAGTGAGTTATTTGTGATTTGTGAGTAATATATGAGGTAAAAATATTTTATAATGCATTGAAATTATGCACATAATTGTTCTTTTGCAGTACAACACAAAAGAAAATGGACAGCTATTGTTTTTATCATTTTTTAAACTATAAACCATCCCAAAATAGACAAAAACGTCAACTTTGGGCCACTTTTGGGCAAAACTCGGACCTAATAAGATACAGAGGTAGGGTAAACTATATATATTCTGGTAGAACTAAATACTTTGCAACATATAAGCCAAAAGAATTGAGCAAAAAAGTAAATGGGTCGGAAATATATAGAAAATAGCACATTTCAGTGAGTTGCATCACGTTCATGAGAACGAGCCTACTTATTTAATGGTGTCACCATGGCCCAGCATAAGGGACTACAGCTGACCCAAAATAGATGCTTAAGAACTGGTTTAAATGTATGCAAAAAATATCATATAGCTGATCTGCATAAGGATGCTAGTGTACACCATTTGTGCTTCAGATATGATCTGCAGCTGTAACTACTCTTGTATAGATACCTGCATAGTACAAATCACAATGCCTCTGTTCTGGGACTACTATACCAGCCGGCGCCAGCCGGCGCCAGCCGGGGGGAGAGTCACCAGATCCGCGGGGACAGGGTTGCTAGTCTATCCTAAGTCAAACAAATTAAGTTACAGAAGAAGCCCCTATATCGTGGCATAGAGCTATGGAACAACCTGGACAAATCGCGAAGACTCTCTAACTCTATAAACACCTGCATTGTTGCATCCTTCAACTCTAGGACAAATAAAATAAAAATAAAATAAAAATAAAAATAAAAATAAAAGAGAGTATCCCTGTACTATCCAGTCTGAAAAGCCTTGTAATTTATTCATGAAATAACATAAGATAACTACTGTATGCGATATGCCAAACAGATTTAATTGTACAATGTAACCATTACATAAACGCATGGCTTGAGGCCAATCATCACACTTGCTATTGTATCAGAAATGTTGTGCTGAAAAGTCCAAAAACATGTGCCTATAATTTCAGTGGCACCACGTAGAGATGTTCACAAACCACCGTGAACTATATGAATTGATATTCTGTAATTTATCAACAATGTACCATCACATTGACATGTACTGTGTTTAGAAAATCATTTTATGAAATAAACACGTCACAAACTCAAAACCAATATCACAATTTATCCTCCAGCCTTTTTTTTTCTCACGCTACTTTTTAAAAATATTGTGTGGTTTTTCATCTTTATGAATAATTTTTATAAATACATCAGATGAATCAAATCTAGTGGTCACAATCACTTTTTTCAAAATCAAGCATTGATTGATACACTTGTAGTTGGTCCAGTACTTCTAGTGTGAACGCATGAGAACAAAATACCGGGGGTAAAATTAGACTTTAATATACGGCGACTTTATTAAAAGGAGAATGCTTGCGTATTATTTACCAGTACAACAATCAGTTATACAGTGATCAGAACAGAGGTGCAGGGTGGTCTTGCCTCAACAGTCCCAAAACCAGACTGCCTTCACTGTGGAAGGAGTCCCCCTTATATACAGCTCTGCGGGGGTCACCTGACTGTATCAGCAGCGCCACCTGGTGTATATGATTACGTAACATGTTATGAAAGTACTACCAAGATATAACCATATGTAGTACCGGTAACTACCATATAGAACCAAACTAGGATAACGAAGGTATATGTAACAGACTGTCGACACTCGTTAAGTAATAAACAAGTTATGTATACAATAAAACCGTGTCGTTTTACATCATAACAACATACAATAGATATACCACAATAACAGTTAGCCTCATAGCTAACCCGTTACACACTGTTCTGATGAGAAGATACATAAAATAAAAAAGTGAATGTGTAAAGAAAGCGATAAAAGCAAGAAATAAGATTTCTCGGTAGTCTCCTTGTAGACTGTTTATTGTAGTGCCGGTTTAAAAGGTAAGAAGATCATAATACCCCATAGCAAGTTTTTGGGTTATTTATTTGATACTTGGTCCTAACCGAAGATTTGGTCAATTAAGCTCAACAATATTTTAGTATATATATACATAGCATTTGAACATAAATGGTTTAAATAATCTGTCAGCAGCAGTCCACTCGTTTGTGAGCCATAGTTACAGACTAAATTATATGCCATAATAAACTATATGACATAATAGGTTATATTTTCGAAACTTAATCAATTGATCATATCATGTATAGGGCCATTTATGGACTGTTGCAGTGCACAGGAAGTATGGTGCCTGCAGGTAAAATGATGTTCCCTTTAGTACTGTACATCAGCAATTTGTATGGTATTATTATTTTCCTAGACATTGAATGTGCATATATACACTCTGGAAGGCGTTTCACCGTATCATACGGAGGGTCCGTATGTGCTATTTTTGCGTTTCAGTTCATTTTTTACGTTTCAGCTCAACATGTCCGCATCTTACGGAAAAAGATACGGAGGCCGTATGTACATACGGCCCTCCGTATTCACATACGGCGAAAATTGCGTTTCAGCTTAACATGCGGAGCACAAAAATTCCACATCTTTGGCGTATTTAGTACAAGATATACGGAGGGGTAGGGAAGGGGTGCTATGTCAAAAAATGCACATATACCCTGTTTTTTAGGGCCATATGTGTGTTTAGTTGGCCGTATGCCAATTCTGCACTGTATGTATTTGCCAAATTCAGCAACCTTCACCTTGGCCCTTCACCCTTGACCCTTGACCCCGATATATTTTGGCGGACTATTTGGATAGAGCCAAGATGGGTCCTAGAATAGGGTATGTTCTTCAAACTGAAAGAGAGTACTACAAGCGGGTGGATCCCTTCATAAAGTATGGAGACAAGAAATTCCTACAGCGATACCGCCTTACGAAGGAAATAACAAAATGCCTGATAAAAGACTACCCAGCTAACAAGAAAACGTTATTTTACGTCAAAATAACGTTCTAAAACTTTATATAACGTTATGCCATAGTAAGGAGGCTTAGAGAAACGTTATATAACGTTATATGACGTTATAAAATGCAGTATAAGGTTTTTTGTTTACTGGGTATGTGGACAGCCTAGAGGACAAGCTGTTGCTGGGTAAACATGCTGTCCCTCATAGGATAAAGGTATGTACCACCCCTACACCCCACTTTCCCTTTATAATACATGGCTGTCTATCTTCCCTTGTTCCTTCATTCTTTTTTTTTCTCCATTTTATTATGTTTGATTGTGGCTTCTGCCCTGCACTCGTACTATGCTATGTATAGTGTAATGCATTTTGCATATACATGAGTTATGTTCCCTTTATATGTCATATTACTGAATGTATTGAACTATCCCAAATGAAATAAAACAAAGCAGTAATTAAAGTGTAACAAAATGATTTTTTATTTTCAAACAGTTCTGTGTAGCTATACGCTACTTTGCGACGGGGTCAAACTACACCAACATTGCGGATGTGCACGGTGTGTCCCGCAGTACTGTATGCAGAGCAGTCAAGTCAGTTTCTGACTTCTTTCATCACAACCTTGCCCGATATGTCAGCTGGCCAGACAGCACGAACGAGAAAGCTAACCTGGCGTATCATTGGTACAAGAATATGAAAAAACCCAAACTGTTTGGACTAGTTGACGGTACTCACATACCAATAGCCTGCCCTAGGGGGTATACCCGTGACGAAAACCAATACTATTGCTACAAAGGCTATTATAGCATAAACGCCATGGTAAGTAAAATCAAAGAACACAAAAAACATGAAACTTTGCATGCATAACATATGTTGTCCCTATTTGAAAAACAAGTAGAGCACAACCTTATCGCTATATAACACTTGACTTAGATTCTATATGTACCTTTGAACGGGTAAACATAAAAAAATTTCACACATATGTAACCCAGAAATGGAATGTTATATTTTGCAGATCATATGTGATCTGGACGGGACTGTCGTCATGTGGACGCGTCATACCCAGGCTCCCAGAACGACATTTACATAATGAACGGAAGTGAAATCAAGTTCCTGGGGGAGAGAAATGATTTCAAAGGGTTCTTCCTTTTGGGAGATTCTGGGTAAGTTAAAAAATATAATTTTCATATCCCCTGACTTTGGCATAGCAGTGTAATACTTAGTCCTTACAGTACAAGTAAAAACCAAAATATATATATGTTGTATGACCTGACTTTGGCATAGCACAGTAATACTTTGTCCTAAGACAAAAAGTTTTATCAAAAATATACATCTTGTTTCTCTCGCTCATACAGAAATATAGCACACACTTTGTTCTACTACAGATACGTCTTGACAGACTATCTGCTAACTCCGACCAAAGTAGAGTACACCGCTGACGATGTGGCCTATAACAAATGGCACCGTAAGACTAGATCTTTGGTGGAGCGAGTGATTGGAAACGTAAAGCAGCGTTGGAGGTAATATCACTTAACATGTTGCACCTCATATCATAAAATACTCACAGCTGGCTAGGGTAGTAGCACATCACCCAATGCCCACATTTATCTCCTCTTTTTGATACACATAATACTATGACACTGTACAACTGTGTACATCAATACAGCCTGTCCAGTAATCCTTCATATAACACATGTACCTCTGTACATTCTGCCATGATCCTTCTCATATATACCTAATATTGAAAGAGACATGTTAAAATACAATTATATAGCACCATACCTGATATGTCTCACAATATAAAACCCTAATACTATGTAACATTAAAATGTATCTGTTTCCTTAGGTGTCTCGATACAAGTGGAGGATATCTCTTCCACGACCCCGTACGAGCTGGGCGCATCATAGAGGCATGTGTAGCACTGAACAACTGTGCTAGAATTGCCGGACTCCCAATAAAGAAGGACTTCTACGCCAAGGATTCCTTTGTAGGATACAAAGCACCGGTTGAGCAGCCCGTGAACGTGGCAGCGGGCGAACGCGTCCCCTTCAATAACATGCGTAAAGAGTACATCAGCAGGTACTTCAACCCGGAGGCTGTCAAACGCGACAAGCAGTGAACTTATGTTCCAAAATGAACTACCTCATATACATGAATTATACATGTTCTGTACCAACAATTTTAACGTGATTTATATTTCGGTGTATTACAGCGCAGTGGAGTGTAATGACATGCAACCCTATGTATTAAACTATGTACAGTTGGACCCAGTGCACCTATTTTCACTTTGCATTTTTCCTGGTTTTGACCCGCGTGGATCTCTTGGGTAGAGTGGTGACTTCACTCTCGCTCTCCTCAGCCAATGCTAAACCTAAAACCATTTGGACGTGTTCTTCGTCTGTTATAGCCGGTTCCATGTTCTGCTCCACGTCGTCCGCTACTTCTTGGATCAGGACTACCTCATCCTTATTCAGCACTTGATAGTGTGGCAGTCCACTGTCGGAATTAACGTCCTCCGTCTGTATCACTAAAAAGACAGGAAAAAAAATGTATGTAAATGTAATTAAAGCATACATTAAATTTTACACTGTAATATATTCTGGCTCTTTTTATTCACATACAATCGTTGATATATATGTCAAGGGGGAAAACAAATGGTTGTATGATACACTGTGGGACCGGTTCTTACAACTCCAATCTTATTTGAAGACATTGGCTATACAGAGATACAGTTGAAAAGAATATTGTGATTTTCTCCCTTGTTCCTACCATACATATATGTGTGTAAATATATGAAGGGAAAAAAGATATGGTATAAAGTGATACAGTGTTGATACATGTGTACGTGTCATACATATTTTGTGCATTTTACAGTACCGTACATACATACTTTAATATGGAACAAACAATTTGAAAACAAAGATATGGTATGTAGCGTGCTTACCATGAGGGTTTACGACACATTTTGTTGGATGAAGCTGGGGCTTGGGGGAACACAGGTAGTTGGCCTCCTCTCCCTGTTTGGGTGGCTCGGGATGCGTCAAACTCGCTGTCATGTTTGAAGTAGACGGTACCGGGTTCCTGTTCTGGTCCTCCTCCTCCGGCTCCTCCACGCTGCTCTTGTTCACTGAGAAAAGAATAACGCATATACATTTAATTAGCAGTGAAAAATAATAAAATATTGTTCCATCACCGTTCGCTGCCACATAGTCTGGCAAAAGGAGGAGATGAAAATGAAATGTCAAGTAAATGTTTTGTTCTGTACTTTAAATAGAATGTTGTATAGTGTGACGTAGAACAGGGATAAAGGATACAGTTTATGCTAAGTATGGCAAGGGTACACACATGACAGAGATACAACAAAATCAAAATCATATACAGCTGGGGTGCATCTCATAATAAAGTGATTCAGATCAAATGATACGGTATACAGCTCACATTGCTGGGGTGCATATCAAAGGAATGTGAAGAATATTTTTGATATACTCACCAACTAGCTCGCTCCATGCCAGCTTCTTCAGTGCTACCCCATCGCTGGCATGCTTAAAACGTCCCTTCAAGACAGGCTTAAGGTGGTTCGCCCCCTTCATGAGCGCTTCAAGTTCGTCCAGTTTCCAGTGCTCACTTTTGGCCCGACCTGCCTTTGAGGTATTTACACCAGAGCCGGATGCCACGGAATCGTTCACAACACTTTTTCCACCCCGCCCTTTGCCACGGCCCTTACCCCCCCGACCACGTTTGGGGGTGGGGGTTGAGGGCTGCTCCATGTTTACCTGTGGTACAGTTACTGGTGCAGGAGGTATGTAGGTGGGGTCATCACTCTCTCTCTTCCTTTTCTTGGTCTGTGTGGTATGAGGCCCACCATTGGACGGGTGTTCGCTGGAGGGGACCTTCCCTTTTCCACGAGCATTCTTTTCCCGGTTCCTTTTGATGAGAGCCAAGATATAGGATATGGCTTGGTCACCCCCATCTCCCTCGAAGTCGGTCGGACTGATCTCTTCGTCTTCCTCTGACGACTGAAACTCGGGATCATCCTTGTTGGGGGGGGGGGGGGGCGCCAAAACATTACATATACCCCGTCACACAGTTGTATTTGAATGATAAAAATGTAAAATAATTTTTAGAACGGACTGATATATGAACATAGCATGGAACTGGAGAATAAGTGTTGTGCTTTTTTTCACATTGACATAATACATACATGAAATATAGGGAAAGCAGGCTGGCCCGTTAATTTTCTGTTTGTGCCCAGCAGCAGGCTGAGCGCATCCAGATTGCCTAAAAGGCCCTTGAAAGACCTGCCACTTGTTTTTTTTGATTCGGCTTCAGTTTGGGTTGCGGGGGGTTGGCTGTCACTGACCTCCTCCTCTGAGGTACTATCATCCTCCTGAATTCATTGAAAATGCTATGTAAGGCATGTTGTATGGTGTATGAGAGAAAGGGGGACAGTTGTATCGAAATAAGCGATATATTTTGGCATAATACAGTTGTAAGGGGTGTATAGAAGCAGTACCGGTAGTATCTGAGTTGCTTTGACGTAAAGCGGGAAAATGGACCGGCTACTTTGGCACCGATGTTCATGTATTAAAATCAGAATAACACGCACAACAAAGTACATTGCTGGAATCTACGTGATCTGATGTATGTAATGGCACAGGAAGGACATGTCCTACTTACCCTTTTGTTGACTCTCCCCATGTTGTTTGGTTGTTGTTGTGGCTTAGAATCGCTTTCCGCACGCTTGCCCGACTCGGTGTTTACTATTGAGAAATTGCAAATGGCGGCGCCCACAAGTCACGTGTGTATGACGTCAGATACGGAATCCCCGGGTATTCCCCCGGATGTAGCCTGGTCGATGGCGCGAAATTCAAATGCGGCGGGTCAGAACAAGAACATACGGAGGTCAACATACGGAGGGCCACATGTTGACTGCTACATATGGCAGAGCAGGGTTGTATGTTGGAATTTGGTACAAAAAGATACGGAGGGTATGCGGAGGGTCAAAAGAAACGGAAAATTTGCTTTGGTGATATTTTGTCCGCATCTTGACCGCATCTTTCGGCCGTATCTTATATTTTATATCAACATACGGTGAAACGCCTTCCTGGTAATTAGCTCAACCTGAGTATTTTATTCTTTTGGATCTCTTTTTAGTGACCTTACAATGACCAGGTCACAGAAGACACTCAATATGTAAGTTATGTAATGTCTGCTCTGGATATAAATAAATGAATAGCTTTGCAATATATATATATATATATATGGCATAAACTCCCCACTTATGTTGTTTCGGCTATTTCTGGCCCTTTTCAGGCTTATACCCCTACAGAATAACCAGTTTTGCACCAATTTATTCAAATTTTTGGTATATGTGAAAAAACATCCTAATAATTCGGGAAATCTCTATTTTTTGTGTATTGGCCCAATATTTTCCATTTTCTGGCCCTCCAAAGGCCCAAAAAACCCTAAAAACGTCATAAATGCTAAAAATGTCATGTTTTACATGTCTCTCATGTGTACTGAGGCAGTAACAGCTTATTCCTAATATCATTTTCTATTAGGTCTATGGTATAGTCAATTGATTCACGAGGATTTCACAAGATATGTTCCGTATTATTTTCTCCACAGTCATTTAAGTGTGTTTTGTCAGCAAAATATTCAAATGTCATTTCAGGTTGATACCTCTATATAGTAAATAAAGAAGATTCACACAGTCTCTATTGTATCCCAGATTGTGAGGTAACTCTTGTGTCTTCTGCTGGAAAAAAGAAATTTTGAAAAATATCAAATAATCTTGCCTCCAGAAGCATATGTCTATTGGGATACATATTTTCTGTCACGGAGTCACCCGGAATATTGGTCACGGAGTCACCAGCCACCCTGATGAAAATTTAAACCTTCATAGAATTGTTAATACCCAATATATTTAAGTGATCTCTGGTTTTCCTGTGTCCTACCCACTTCCTCTAATGTTCTAATGCAAAAATCCACCATTTTTATGCTCATTTATACAAGAAATTATTTCCGTCACGGAGTCACCCGGGTGACTCCGTGACGTAAAATAGGTTAATAGGGGTACTTTAGGCCTATACTGTGCAAATTTGGTCTAGCCAGATATCATGATGCTTCATATTTCTTAAAGTACACATGATCAGGACACTGTAGAGTGAATTTAACCAATAATGGGACCATTTTGAGGAAACTAGGGTAAAGTTGAGAGTATGTAGTTGAAATGTTCATATTTCTGATAAATGTTCAAAATTCATCGGGCTGTATCTCAAAAACTATAACTCAGAGGATTTCCATTCTTGGTATGCCTCAAGATATAAGTTGGCCCAGCTTGTAAACAAGATTATTAGTTGCTGTGATGTATTTAAAACATAATGTTCATGATCATGGATTTTTGGTCACGGAGTCACCTGAAAAAAGGACAATAAACTTAACGAGGCGATAAAAACTGAACCGCTAGGGCTAGAAATGTATCAAAAAGTGTTCCAAGGAGCCAAGATGTATACCTTTCAATATACTAAACCTGTTTAAACATATTAAGAACTTTCTGATTTGTCCTTCCTCTATCCTAAAACAACATAAGTCAGGAGTTTGAGCCATATATATATATATATATATATATATACATATATATATATATATATATATATATAATATTATATATAGATATTTGTTTTACATGACATTTTTGGTTGTGGGTGTTTGCAATGGAAACATCAATGCCAAATATAAACAGCTGGATCATTTAACATACCATCTAAGAGGCTAGAGAACCCACACCACCTTGTGCAATTCATGCCACGAACATTACCATCCATACTTGGACATTTCTTAACTGTCTTACACAAATGCTGGTTCTGTTTAAGATAAAAGTAACTTCCACTTCTACTCTCATCAAAGCACATGTCTGAGGGCTTATACTAAACTGAGGACTCCATTTTGTCTTGTTGATAAAAAGTTCTGTCATATTGCATGCACTGGAGTCAAAATGTTTTATTCTTTTAATTCCTTCAAAAACTTTCTGGCAATATGCTTCTATAGCCCTCAGAGTCACATCAAAGGATTTCACTTCTTCTGCAAGATCGTTTCCCATTGCTTTAACTGCTTTGTTGAAAGACATTTCAATTTGAAAGTAGATGAAGCAATCAAGTTGGGAAAAATCACAAATTAAGTCAGTCACTTGACATCCGAAGACATCTGCCAAAGGAAGAATAAAGGAGAGAAATCAAAACAAGGTTCTTCCAGCATTACCTACAGTTTGCTTCTAGTATGTATCCGTCCAGTATGTATTGCCGCTAAGCAACAATGTAAACTCATGTATGCTATCCAGAACATGAACCATGAAGATCTGGTGCCGATAGAGCATGAGATGAGTATTTGGATACCACACAAGGTAGGATCCAGGAGGGAGGGGGGCATCCCCCCTTTTTGCTTTAGATTTTAATGTAAATTGGTCCAATGCCATCAGTACATTGCCTATATCATGCTCAATACATTGCCTATATTACGCCCCCTTCTTCTCAAATGCCTGAATCAAGCCCTGCTAAAGGTCTTCCAACACAGGAGGTGTCACAGGGTAGCAGTGGCACACTTGTTATTCCTGTGAATACTGTCAAAAATCCATAGATCGGGGATACCTCAGGTACAAAGATCTAGGGTGCCATGGCTATCGGTGTGAACATGATACTGCCAATATGAACAGTTATAATTAAAGGGTTCTAGTCAATAGAATCCACTAACGTTAGCTCTAAAGATTTTACTCATACCGTATCATGTTTTAATAACAACTAACTATAATGCCATTGGTTTAACCAACGAACGCTGTATTTCACCCCCCCCATGAATAACCCATGCTCGTATTTTTTCGACCCGATGACGTCATCAAAATGGTGTTTGTTTACATTTGAACAGCATAGAAAAAAGCTATTTTTGCCAATTTAGGCCTTTCCCCTCTATAATAATTTAATTTGAATCAAAAAAAGGTAAAAGATAAATACAAAGGAACACTCGTTTAAGTCTGTAGTTGGGTTATTTCACTTGTTGAAGGTAGGGCTGCATTTCACTCAGCCTGCGGCCTCGTGAAATACGGCCCTACCTTCAACTCATGAAATAACCCAGACTACAGACCTAACTATATGCAGAGAGGGGGGGGGGTTGTCAGCGGAGTTGTGACACACTTTTCTGGGGGGTGTCGGAAAAAGTGTGACAAAGTGTGACATGGGGGTGGGGGGGTGTTCAAAATGGCCCAAAAAAGCGTGACATACTTTATGGACGGCCCCAAAAAAAAATCTGGATTTGATGTGTTTAAAGTGACTTTTGAAATCCTCATCAGTGATGGATCCTGTGAGATGGTTTGGGAACCCTAATGCTCTGGCAAATACATTTTTGGAATATCTAGATCTCTCGTTGAAACCTAAATCCAAGTTTTTGCATCTCAGAAAATTATGACTTCCTGTGGATATTTGGATGTCTGAGGAAAGTTATACATGCACATGGAGAATGAAGTATTTGTTGTAATATTTGATCTTGGTAGATTGAGTGATCTGCCATTATATTGTATTTTTCAGAAAAATTCCTTTTAAACTTTGGGACAATCCTGCTTATTAAGGCATTGGAAGGGTTATATTGTCCTACCTCAAATGGTCTTGTCTGATATGTAGGCCAACGTAAGTCCCTTTTAACAGCATAGCGTACCAACATATTATAAAATGTTGTTGAACCAGTTTTGTGTATTTTCAAAAAATATATATTTTGCAAGGCCTTTGTTTGTTTTGGTCCCTGGAAGAATGAGTTTACTGCTTCCTTGTTCTGGTGTTTGCCCAGGGTTTGTGGCCAAATGGTAATTTGCAGGTATACACTTATTAGACCGATCATTTCAAATGCATTAAGCAACACTGCCTCCATCACAAAGTCCCTCTGGAATCAAGCATAGTCATTTATCATATATCCCTCTACACTTTATTGTAGAAATATGATTGGTAATGCACACGTTCACAAGATCTTGTGATTATGTGATGTACTTATAACAAGATTGGCATTTGGATTACAATTGTTAATTAACATATTCTCTGATGCACCGTATGCAATTGAGAAATGGAAAATTTGGAATATAAAATATCTTAGTAGTATATATGATGTATTAGCAGAGATTACCCAATAAAGAAGGATTTAAAAAAAAAATTAAGTTTGTTTCAGGTTACATGGGAGGAAAATGTAGGGGCGGTAGGTTGGATTTTTTTTTAGATTTCTTTTTTAACATGAATGTACTAACCAACTTTTTGGAATACTGTATCTTGATTGGGTTAGTAAGAAGGTCAAACTAGAGTTCTTGATTTACTTATTAAATGATATGCAAATTAAAACATGACATGACCAAATGCTGTCCCCTGATTCGCTTCCAGGGTTGGCAGCCAACTTCCAAATATAACAATACTTTCATGCCAATATATCATATTACTTACCAAATAACCCATTTTCACTTATTTTAGTGACACTGTCGGTTGCTGTTTGCTGAAAGAAAGATGTTGCTGTTACTTTAGTGCTAATAATTTGTACTACATCTCCTTACAAGGAAATTTCGAGCTATCACAAAGAACTATAGTTAATCAGCCGTCAATGATATAATTCCATCCAATGGTTACTAGTATTCTTTTAGATACTAGCGTTCTGGAGTTGGTCTAGATAGACTACACAACAGGTTTGTGAATTATGTTGGTAAATTCCCTGTACACTGTAGATATTTCTAACACAAGGCATAATAATGTGTGGCAGGGAATGTCTTTGAATAATTTATATGTAGTATATATACATGAAATAAAATAGGCATACATATATGAGAAAGATCAACATTGTACACTGAGTCATATTATACATTTGGATATGATGTAACTGAATCATCTATAAAAGTGAATACTTGAACTTAAAATAAATATATGTGTATGCTATGGGCATCTTTGTACCTTGACAGACAATAATACATAAAAGTGAAATTTATGTAGTTGAATTTGATCCTGCACCAAGAATCTAGTTTTTGATTTTGCAATGTGTATTTATTCATGGAATGATTTTTCAAAATACAACAAACAATCAAAGATTGTGAACATCCTCGTGTTACATAACCAGGTGTCACAATGTAAATCATAGGCTTGATGTTTAACATCATAAGTACAGGTAGTCAAAAGTATCAAAGTATATCAATACATTAGTTACCAATAGGGTGCAGTAAATAATATTTGTATGCAGAAGATAAAGTTTTCTTCCAATTTTCCTTGACATCAGATTACACAGACTATATACCCCAGTGCTGGGGAGTATTGGGCGGCACAAGTGGCCTTTTGGAGATGGGCTCTTATACATAGAATCATATGACAAGCGATGTTAATGGAAGTATATGTATAGCTTGTATGACTGCATTCAATGTGTGTGAAACTACGTATGGGGACATTTCAGTGGTAGGAAGTGTTGAGAGATAAAATCTGGCGCGGCCGTACAATTTAGTGCCTCACTCCGCTTCTCTTAGCCTCACTCCTCAGGCGTAATATCTTCAACACATCAGCCTTAAACGCTAGCTTATTGACAGTGAGCCTACAGGTTTGAGGCAGACTATTCCATAAGGCTATGGCTCGATATATTGGACTTTTTCTAAAGCTCATTTTAATGTCAGGTGGAAAGATCAACTCTAGTGAGTTAGCTGATCTCGTCACCCGTCTGTGTGCAATTTCTGGTTTGGCTAGCGGACCGATTCTGCTGGCTGATAACACCTCTGAGTATAGGTATTTATGCACCAACATCATGAGCTGAATGTCAAACCTTACATCTAAGTAGTCCATGTTACACAGTTTATGGAGCCCCGCAACCGGGTGCTTCATGTTAGTTAGTAGACAGGCTCTTAGACCCCTGTTTTGGACATGTTGGAGTTTTTTAAGCAGAGACGAGGTTAGACCATTGTACAGTAGGCTACAGTATTCAATAACAGGAAGTACGGTTTGTTTAAATATTAGTATTGCTGTTTTCTGGGGCATCATTTTGCGTATCTTACAGAGGAGATGTATGCGGTGACAGGCAGTGCTTATGGTTCTGTTTACACTCTTTTGAAAATTAAGTTTGTTGTCTATGATGATACCAAGGTATTCATATTGGTCTTTAACATTTAAGATGTGTCCGCCCATATTTATTTGGGGGATATGATTTGTATCAGAATTAAACATGACAATTTCAGTTTTATCAGTATTAATACAAAGACCACTTTTACTAAACCATCGATAAATGCGGTTAGAATCGTATTGCAGGAGATTTTCGGCTATGACAGAAGATTTGTGATTGACATAAAATACCACATCATCGGCATACATGGATATTGAACAGTGTTTAACGACAGAAGGTAGGCTATTAATGAAACATATGAATAGGAGAGGGCCTAGAATAGACCCTTGCAGGACACCAAAGGATATCTTATTATTGGTAGATTGTGAATTATTACATATGACACTTTGGCTTCTGTTTTCCAAATACGCGTGGAACCAATTAGTATATAAAGTAGGAATGCCCAGTGTTTTTAGGCGTGACAATAACTCAGCATGGTGTATTGAATCAAATCCTTTCCTCACGTCCAGGAAGCAGGCAGCTACGGTCTCCCCCCTGTCACGTGCCTTATACAGGTCATTTACCACAGAGAAGACCACATCTGCCGTCCCCCTGGACGATCGGAAGCCATATTGATGGGGCGTTAGTTTGTTATTAGCTTCCAGCCAACCGTACACCCTAGTGGAGATAATACGTTCCATGATCTTACTTGGGACTGGCAGCAGGGAGATAGGGCGCCAGTTACCTATTTTACCTAAGTTACTAGATTTGGGAAGGGGGACAACCTTTGCACAAGACCATGCTGTAGGGAAAGCAACCTCTCCCAGACAGGTGTTTATTAGTGCAGTTAACTGTGGAGCCATGACTAATAGGGCGTCCTTCAGTACATTGGAGGATATATGCTCAACCCCACTGGACTTATGGGTTTTAATCTCACGTATGATGCCTATCACCTCGTCAAATGTTACCATGTCAGTATGGAGTAATGCTTCCTTTTGTTTGGTGACTTCAGGGGAGTCTCCCAAGCTATTAAATAGGTTGCTACCTATGTTGGAGAAAAAGGAATTTATGTAACCAGGCACTTCATTGCCACGGATTTCAGCATTGGATGTGTGATGATTAAAGATTAATTTTGGGTTTGCTTGGTCTATGTTGGCTAAAAGAATATTTATTTGTCGCCAGAATTTGGTCGGATTGTCTGAATATTCATCTAATTTGTCATAGAAGTATTGATTTTTAGCGTAAACACAGTGTTTGTTTATTGTATTTCTTAGGTCTTGAGCACGTAGGAGCTGTGGTTTATTAGACACCTTATTAAGACAATATTCATACATAACCTGGTTACGTTCATGAATCAGGCAAAGAATATCATTACTCAACCAGGGTTTATTCCGGTCCGTAAACTTCATGTCTTTACATTTCATCTAAGTAGGTTGTTATATGGGAGAGCATGATGGACCATTTAATGTTTACATCAGGTTCAGAATTAAAGCCAGACCAATCAATGTTTAGAATGTAGTCTTCAAAGTCAGACTTATTATAGGGTCTGTAAGACCTGCCCCTGATGGTTCTTATGATGGGCTTCACATGGTATAGTTTCCTGACTGCAAAGGTTGCTAGGTGGTCTGAGAGGAATATTGTACACCACAGTTTGATACTATTGGGCATATAGTAGTCATGATATCAATACAGGTACCCCCTGGCAGATTAGGATTTGGGTTGGGGCGCGTTATTTCACAGATCAAGTTATCCAGAGGGAGACCCTCTATACATTTGTGATAGAGCTTGGTTTTCCAATTGTCAGGTGATAGCAAATCAACATTGATATCACCCATGACCCAAACCTCCCTCCCCACCAAATGTGGACTTTTACATGCATCCATGAGCATCCGGATACATTGTGCACAGATACCGTCAGGTCGTCTGTACACATGTATTATTGATAGAAGACGGTGCTTAGGCTGCGTAATATTAATTACCTGTAACTCAATATCCTTATTAGATTTACTCAATTCAGGTACAACGGTGCAATATTCTGCAAGGGTGTTCTTTATATAACATATTAAACCTCCACCACTTTTGTCCACTACCCTGTCCATATGGAGAACTTGATAGTCGGGGACATAGACCTTGCAATTAGGTAGGTCTTTAGTTAACCAGGTTTCACTAACGCACATTACATCGAAGAGTTATACTAACTTGCTTACACCGACCATTTTATGTAACATGCTTCTGATGTTTACATGACCTAGTTTAAAGCCCTTCATATCCATAAAGTCTACGACTTTCACAGGCATTGGGTGTTTTTAAACTTCACTTTGTGTGGCCGGATAGTAGACATAGTGTGTAAGAATTGCGTCAAGGAAATTAATTGCATACATTCTCTTAATTCTAGAAACAGTTCAGCGAGGGGCACTGACATAATTTTAGTCAGCGCTAGAAGAAGACATACAAACCAAGATGAGTCTGGTGAGCAACACTCACAGTTTCCCACATTAGGATACAACGACATGATAAGGATGATGTGAGGAGCGGTTCCCCTAGATGGTGGTAATGTTATACCAGCATCTTTCAAAGCACAGGATTAAGCTAAGCTAATATGAATAAAGGCCTAGTTCTAAGTACAAACATAGTGCGGACCGACAACATGTTGTATATAACACAATATAACTCCAACAGATCAATCCCCTGCTGAGTTAACATACCTCTTACTAAAGTATCAATGCACTAATAATAATTTATAATTTATAAGTTATAATCCCAGAATAGCCATCCCCTTTGGGTGGTAGTAGCGGCAACTAAACCATCACAATGTATATATGATATAAATCCGGTGTTTTAAGAAAGGAAATGAGATAGCTATTAGAAGGAGGTGAGTGGGCATGTGTGACATGCTTACGAATGGTCCAGTTCTCAGGCCTGGATACATTCATGTTGGAAGCCTTACTGCGCCATAACGGAGTAGCTCAGAGTTGAACTGATAGTGGATTAAGTGTAATAGCTACCAAGCAACAACCTGTGATTAGGGTAGGATATACAATGTGATGGTTAGTGTTCATCTGTTACAGGGGGGGTGGTGAGGTTTTGTGCGGAGGGGCGGACATTTTTTACGCCCACCCCCCCTCGAGGGCGTGTGGAACATTTTGCGCCCCCCCTTGCTGAACTATAGTGATGCGCAGGCTTTTTTGCAAAGAAGGGGCTAAATTTGTTTACGCCCCCCCTCACGAGGGGTCAGAACTTTTTCCGTCCCCCCCCCTCAGAAGGGGTCGGAAATGTTTCCGCCCCCCCCTCCGTAACTAATAAATGAACACTCCCTTAGATGTATATGCTCATCATTGTAAAACTGAACCACAAATAGATGCCATCAGGTCATGCCACTACTGTATATTACCGCACACTAACATAATTATAACCTCCATAATTCCAAAGGAATGCAAAGAAATTTGCTACAGTGTATGCTTAGGAGGAGATATCTATGTTCTCTCAACCTTCGAGTCTGGGCTCCAACTAAACCCAGTCCACAGTCAAAATAACATTATTCAATTATGACAAGTATCTTGATGTTGAACTCTGAAAGCAAACTTATGTCCAGAATGTCTGAATAAGGCAAGAAACTCACAAACATTGATCCACTGCATTTCCTGCATGTCCACCAAACATCTGGCTATATCACTATGGAACAAAGTATGAACGACCAGAAAAACAACTTACTTAAGGAGTGCTCATTTTTTAACAACAAGTTGGGGGAGTGGGGCTGGTTGATTTAGGGAAGGGGACAAAAATATTTTACCTGTTTAAAGTAAAAGAGCCAATGCAACAAAGAGATGCAAATAACTGGGGTATTTGACCCCTTGGGATTGAGGGGTGAACATTTTTGACGCTTCTGTGCAAAATCTCATCTCCTGTCTGTTGTTAAAAAGTGAGCACTCCCTTACAGCCACTAGTTGAAGGAATGATATTAAGGTGGGTTAACAGTTCAGTGTACCCATACAAAGTTTTCACTTCCCCTCACTTTTGGTATAAACTAACCACTCTATAAGTCTGAACATATCTCTTAAGTGTATCCTGGTTTTTAATTTATATTATTAATGAGTTTCCCGGCGAACATTAAGTACTTGAATTAACTGGGTCAAGTTAAATGTCCTACTTTACCTTACACTGACGGTTGACTGATGAGAGTCACATGATTATAGTCCTTCTCATTACTTAATGTGTGCGACTATATTGTATACAAAATTATAGATAAATAGAGGTACTCTATTTATTTTTCATAAATTTGGAATAGGGGTAATAATGTTATTCTATAAATCGAAAGATAGTTATATGTATGACCACTTCCAGATCAGCCTCCATGGCCTAATAGGATCAGCCTAGAACTTACACACTGGGGTTGTGAGTTCGCCCCTTGGTCAGGCCTTAATCTATTTCACATACTGCTACATTTGAGAGCTAGACACATCAGCTGCACAGAAATCGTCGCAATGAATGTATTGTAGCGTCCCCCGTAATTAGGAAGGAGACAGAACTCGTTAAGTACAGTTGAACCGGAGATACTTTATTGCCCTGGCACGCCTTGGCCACACCAGCTCAGTCTTGTCAGAGATCCTCTCTGCTTCAAGCGTCAAACCATACTGACTGAACCCTCTGTTTCTCCGACACCGGAGACGTTCCGTCCTGGGCGCTGGAGAATTTAGCCGACGCCCCCGTTTCGAACGTCTCCGCGTCGGAGAGGATCCCGCCGGCTCTGCCATTATTTAGCAGCGGCGCCAGCCTTCTCCTTCTCCGTCCGGCATAGTAATTACTAACTTATATACAACCCACGCTGGGGCAGCGGAGGGGGTCTGTGAACCCACAGCCCCCCCCCTCCGTCGCCGCTACACTTCATTCAGCAATTGTCAGTTCAAGTAGACCAATTTGGGACTGCTATCTTTCAACACTAAATGAGACCAAAATCAAAGTTGATCGCAGAATGAGAAGTGAAAACTCAAACTTCAGTCACTTACTGTCAACTGTCAACTGTCAATTCAACAACAACAGCCTGTGAGAGGTATCCTTTTAGGATTGTATGCCAATCCCTGCATTGAATGCCTTCCTGTTTGTGTTACAAAATGATAATTACATATTACATATCCCACACTAAACACCTGGGACTTTCACTCATAAAATGTGTATATTTATGGGTATATCAGTATTTTCATGTGCACACACTACTATGGATGGAGTATAAGCTAGAAAACCTCCTTGGTGCTGTAGTATTTGCAGAAAAACCTTCGAGGCGTTAGGTTTTACAGCAAATACTACAGCACCGCGGAGGTTTTCACAAACCCTGCCTGTATAGAGGTGGTGTCCCCATGTGGTGGGATCCTGAACTACAGACAGCATGGGCTGGGGAGCAGCAACTGATGCAGCACCAGCCTCCAACACTCAGTTGCGTAGGAAAAGGGGGGGGGGCAGGGGGGGGGGGGGCGGGTCCCCCCAATCACAGAGGAGGGGGGGCCTGAATATGTTTGGGCTCCCCCCAAAATTTGTCAAGACCCTATGATATAATATACATTTCCCAAATCGTAGCTCTCCCACATAGGAAAAAGTGGGGGCAGAGTTGCTTGGACCCCAAAAATCAGTATTAAAGAGGGCTCAAAACTACTTCTTTTATACAATTCCAATACAAGCGTGTGTGAACACCGTCATACTTGATATCCAATATTTGAAGCTGGTGGGGTGGGCCCCATTGGTACCCCCCAATAAAGATTTGCTTCCTACGGCTCTGACACTGGGGGATAAGATGGATAGGGGTGTGGAGCAATCTTTATTCACGCAGAGAGGGGAATTTGTAAAAGGCGCTGTTTTCTGATGAATAGGTATCAGGTGCTAGCTTGCCATCATCAGGGGTTGGTGCGTGTAACCTGTAAGTGAGTGAGTGTGTATCAGCATGGTGATCCCTCACAGGCCTCCGTTATATCCCAATACAAGAATTACATTTTTTCCCACGATATGAGGCGGGATATAATGACTGTTGTGTAGTGCTACAAGATGACATGAGATCCTGTAAGGCTGGCCGTTGAGACTCTAAAGATGGGAAGAAACCTCGAGGCTGGTTGACATTCCCGGATCAACACACCGACTATGCAGCTTTATATTAAAATGGCATTTTAGACCAACTACACTACATTTACTACCTAGTGCTAATCAAGTTGTATGACCGAATATAAATCATTCATTTGAGATAAATAGCAAAAATATCATGCTGGCTCCTTATGTCACTGTAATTAGCCTATGAATAGTGGTATATTGACTCTGGCACATTGGATATTCGACAAACTCAAGACTTTATTATTTTGCGTACTTCCTAAAAATTGCAGTCAGTTATCTCTTATTTATCTAGTATGTTTCATGGGTAATACAATTAGTATGACTGTTTTTATGCAGAATAATGTTGTCACGAGAACCTGTTGTACAGCTAGGGGACTGACAGGATGGCAATATGTACAGACTATAAGTTACAGCTAGGTAATGCCAGAGGTACCCTGGGCTGCTGATATAGTGCTATACTCATATCAATGGGTCTCTGGTTCCATCATACAAATAGCAAACACAAAGGTTGGTTGGACCCTTTTATTAGCTTGCATAGGGAGTTAAGTATCAAATTAACATTTCTATGTGATGATATTTAGCATCAACTGAAGATATTGGATGTCATCTCATACAAACTGCTGCGTCATGTGATTTAGGAACTCAAATGATTAAAGTCATATTTTTCTAAAATCAAAAATACAACTTATTCATTACCCCCTTAAAATTAAACAAGGGCAGTTGATCTTTTACTAGCAGCATAGGTAATTGTGCAGGTTATAAATGAGCAACTATTTCTATATGCCAAATTGAACACTTGGTTAACACAAACAGTGAGTGCATCGTAAAGAAGGTATTATGTCTCTCATACCTGTCATAAATGCCATGTTCTCCTCAAGTCACTGGCTATTAATGTTTCTAGTACAAAGCATATTTTGTACCAGCCGATTAACTTTTAGTGCTTATTGCTTGTGCCAATTAGAATTAATGGTTTCTGCAGAATAAATGAATAAAAGCTGTTATCAGAATAGACCATTCACACTTTAACTGATTACAAATAGATGAAATACAAACAGAATATTGTATGATATTACCTAATTAATGATTTATAAGGATAAGAATGTAGGCCTTTGATTAATAAAGTTAAGATCATCTTTAGTATAGAAATCCTATTAAACAAATTATAAATATTGTACCTATCTTTTGCATATTTGGTACCCAACAAGGAACAGTTTAATCTCCAACAAGTTTTGCACAGGCCCACTCAATTTTTGGTTCAATGAGCACTAAACATACTCTTTTATTCAGATGCAGTATTATTCTGCATTTTCACATAAACCAAAGAAAACTTCCAAGGATTCTCGTTTTTAACTATTTTGCAATTGTATCGTGTACATTCATCAAAAGTAGAGGGGAAAAGAAGACTTTGTGGAAATTGCTTTGTATCTGCCTTTAGCACCTCCATACATCACAGTGATGTGGCATTGATGCAGTCGTTAAACCTACCTCAGCTCACAGACTCAAGTCTTCAGCACAACGTTTAGATTTAGTGTGTCAGGGTGTTGAGCACAGCTGATATTATAGCAATTTCATTAACCCCTGAATAAAGTTTCCATTGTATATCAATACCCCCTGTCTCCACATTGGCTCCTTTGCAGGATTTCAAACTGAAGCAGGCAAAGACTTTGGTCAAAGACATATATGGCTAATGATACAGAGTGAATTTTAAGAAGATAATGAACTTGCTGCTTTTAGCATTATCTTTTTGTCATAGTGTTACTCCTTTCAATTTACTGTTAATAGGCCATTAAAAAGATTTATTTGTAAATTCATGACAACCGTAAAACCTCGCGTATAAGCCTAACTCACGTATAAGCCGCACCCCGAGTTTGGGCCGATCCTATAAGCCGCACCAGCGAGCTGATTATGGTGACTTTTATACTGTACTATAGGAGCAAAAACTCGCGTATAAGCCGCACCCTGACTCTGTGCCGATCCTATAAGCCGCACTGGCGATCTGATTCGCGTACAAGCCGCCGCTTATACGCGAGGTTTTACGGTATTCGCTCATCTTGCTCAAATTTCTAGATGTATATGGTTATTTGATCTAAGGTGTCGAAGATTTCTCTGGCTGGCAGATTTACTTCAAGTCTAAGTAATTAAATATTGTAACCCAGCGGCAAAACCTATCATCAGTAATGTGAGAGTTTAGAGAGAACAGGTAATTAGCTTCTCTGTGAACCAACTAAAATAATCTCTTCTCATCAACGTGGAACAGGAGACCTGAGCAGCCTGCTGAAGATAAAGAGGACCAAATTCTATCTGTTCTAAGCCTCAAAACTGTAGTGGAGTAGTCCCTTTGCTTACAGAGCTTTATGGTGAGCTGTAGATTAATTAGTATCATACATTAGCCATTTGTAGCTAAATATAGCTTCTGGATGTAATGAATCAATTTTATACATGTACTGTGACTTATGTTATGCTCCATTTGTGATCTTGTGGAAGGACCTACTACCAGTATGTAATGGATGCAACCATGAAATATCTCGCTGGATCAACAATTGCATTAGCAACAGTCATTGTGTATTTACATATGTTCTCATTTTCTATCAGTATAGGACAAACAGTCCATTGAAGTGTACCGTATATTGAAAATCACTCTGTGAATAAATACGTTATAAACTCAAAGTATCGTACAGCAAGCATAACTGTTCTCCCCGCCTCGTTCTTTAACCCTTGAAGTACAGCATAGTGCCTATGCCTATGGTCGCCTGGATGCAATAATGCAGCATTGGCAAGCATCTTCTCAGTGCTGCACGCTGACCCTATGGGGTTGATACGCTCCTGAAAGGTATGATAGGGCGATACATTACATGGTTAATCAAATTTAGCAGTAAAGGGCAGGGACCCTGAGAAGGAATTCAGTATTGAATTGAATGTTAATTAGTTTCAACTGAACTCTCGATAGGGTTATAGGTTTTTGCCTAGGGTATATAAATGGGCATATATTTCACAGTTTCATAGTGCTTACATGATTTCAGGCTCATGTTTCATAAAAATGAGTACTCTAGCATGCATGTGTCTCATGGGTATCTAAGGGAGTGCTCATTTTTGTTAGGGGGGGGGGTGGTGGATTTGGGGGGGGGGTGGTAAAAAATGTGGACCCCTTGACCAGGGGGGGGGGTAAAAGATTTAGACCCCTCTTGGGGGGGGGGGTCAAAAAATTTTCAACCTGTTTTGAGGGAAAAAGCCAGCGCTTTACTATGCTACAAAGGGGCGCGAACGCGAGCGACTTTTGGCCTGCCGGGGGGGGGGGGCTAAAAAATTTCGACCTCTCTAGGGGGGGGGGTGAAAAAATTCCGCGCGCTCCCTGCAAAATCGCACCGCCCCCCCCTGTTGAGCACTCCCTTCAAAGGATTCACTAATCCCAGACAGCATTGCTCCATGGGGCCCAAATGTGTTCTACTTAGACAAGGTGTGTTTGCCCATGTCTCGCTTTGATTAATATTTCCATGGTTACGTGTGAGAGCCCAGATGGTCCAAGCCCACAAACCTCATCATTTGAAATACATTGCAAATACCTCAGAACAGACTGGTCTATGTTTTTTCTCAGAAATGACAATTTATAGTACAATTTAACAATGTTTTGTCAAAATGGGTTGGATTTTGACTGGATCTGGGTTTAAAATTTAGGTTAGCCTATACAGGCTCCCCTGGACATTAAGCAGATAAGGACCACATCCAAATGTAGCTCATAATTATATCACCCCTTTGGAAAATATAATGGGCCCCATTAAGCAATACTGGCGGGGATGTAGGCGTCAGGAAAAGACCCCAGCTACATCACTTTTAGATTCCAGATATTTGTTGTTTACTAGACATCAATAATTAAGATAATAGGAATAAACATGGCATCTCATGGGATCTAAATACATTCAACTCCAGAAAAGTTTGCTAATATCAATTTGAGATCTAATACAGATGGCCCATCTCTTCAGGCCTGCACAAGTTAAAAGGATAAGTGTGGTTGGGCACATTAGTAGGCATTGCGTGACACCTATCTGGACATCCTACCATCCCGGGCATCTTTTTGTAAATCCTGCGTAATGACTCGTTAAGATTCGTTTTTTTCAAACCGCCCACACTGTTCACGGCAAGTTCAAGGCCCGTCGGAGACTTTGGTTGTCCAGACCATGGGCACCAATGACCGGTAAACATATCTGATCATCACTAACACCATATTAATTTTGATAACGATTACAGAGACAAATACACTTCGTTATGCCATGAAAAAACCAAGTGGAATCTCTAAATCAGATGTTTCTGATATGAACTGCTTGAAGATTTTCAAGCCACTGCATTTTCTCAACTTGGCAGAGGTTGATCAAAAGTCATTTCACATTTCCTTCATTGCTCAGACAGAAAAGCGAAGATATCAGTGGCTGTGTACAGTGGCAAAAAAAAGTGATTTTGAAAAACGTTTTTTGGACAAAAGATGTCTTCACAAATCACTTTTTTTCTGGAAAAGTTGCTGTCAACTGTCAAGTTGACACTTGACACCATGTTTTTGAAAAAAAGAGATGTTTTTTTAAATCAAATTTTTTCAAGAAAACATGCTGTCAACTGTCAACTTGACAGTTGACACCAACGTTTTGAAAAAAGATGTTTTTTTCAAATCACATTTTATCTAGAAAAGTTGCTGTCAACTGTCAACTTGACAGTTGACAGCAACTTTTTCGGAAAAAACAGGATTTTGGGCATTTAATTTTCTTAACTTTTTTGTTAAAGTAAAACAGGTCATTTTCTTTTCATAAATAGTTGCTGTCAACTGTCAAGTTGACAGTTGACAGCAACTTTTCTAGAAAAAATGTGATTTGAAAAAACATCTTTTCAAATTCTTGGTGTCAACTGTCAAGTTGACAGTTGACAGCAACTTTTCTAGAAAAAAAAGTGATTTGAAAATGATATTTTTTTCAAAAACCTAGTGTCAAGTGTCAACTTGACAGTTAACAGCAACTTTTCTAAAAAAAAAAGTGATTTGAATAAACATCTTTTTTCTAAAACTTGGTGTCAACTGTCAAGTTGACAGTTGACAGCAACATTTTTAGAAAAAGAAGTGATTTGAAAAAACATCTTTTATAAAAAATTATTTTTTTTCAAATCACTTTTTTTGGCCCTCTTGGGCCACTGTAGGCTGTGAGCTGAAAAAGGAAATTCATAAAAATTACACTACCCTGATCTATAAAATCTTGTACTTTATCACACATCTGCAGTCCAAAATCTCATCAGATTGGTATCAAACCCAAAACGAGAGGATCCAATTCTAAGGATGCCTCAGGTAACATGCCTTTACAGTGTTTTTCAGAAGTATGCTACAATACTCAAGTCACTCTAATCAGAACCCCTATGCAACTTATAGGATTCTCCAAATTTAGGGGTGTGGCTTCTAAATAAGTTAGGCTCATACACAAAATTATCAAAGTGATTTTGGCTTCTGAGATGGGGGTTTAAGTACTGCAAATGTAGTCCATATTGCGATGTACACATTTCTGCAGATTTAGCAGTTTTTAAAGTTTTCAAAAATATGTAGGGCAGGAATATTTGAACAATATAGTTGTACCTAGGTATTCGATTTTTCAAATTCCCCAAATTTCCCGCATGAAATCCCGCGTCGAAAATCCGCAAAAATTTATACCAGCCAGATTATTTAGGTTTACAATAGTTCCTGATTACTGGTGTGGACATTATTATGGAATGTTACTGGGGTTGTGTATATCCTGCCAGTAGGTCAGTTTATTTATATATATTCTCTTTCTCCCTCTCTCTTCCCACGTTTGCCTCTGTATCTATCAGTATCACACTGTCTCATCAGAAGTTTGTATTTCTGAATGTCTCCTCCATTTCTGCAGCTGGATACTACCATTGTGTCTAACATAAATCTATATCAATATAATCTCCTTACTAATGTCAGTCGACATGCAACTCCCATATCAAATCATCCAACTGAGACTTCCCTATTCAACCTAGTCCATAGGCTGATTATAGTCCCCTACCCATCTTACTAGCTGACATGATATCCCCGCATCACAGAATCCACGCATCCCTGAATCCCCTCTCCCCCTCACAGTGACACTTAAGTAAAGTGTATATAGTTTACTAGTGATAATATGAATGTTTCTGTCTCCATATCTAATATAACTGAGTTAAAGCCATTTCTAGCTAACGTATAATGGATGGGCGCTAATAATCAGTAGGCCTGCTCAATCTTTGGTTGCCAAAAGTATGTATACAAGTATTTTAAAGAGTAACTTTTGGAGTCCAGTGATAAATTATACTCACCAAGTGAGCATAAATTTATAGTTTTGATCAGGTGAGTGTAAATATTCTAAGGCGTATCATTTTGTATCTGCATTGTTTCTTTTTTTGAACCCTTGGCAAAGAAAATTAATTTTCTATGTTCCACAATACCCCATCTTTGCAAAAGTACTTCGAATGTCACAGATACTTAAGGTTCATCAGCCTTAATTTATACCTTGTAAGATTAAAGGGGACAAAAAGAAAAGTGGCTCAAGAATCACTCTATCAAATAACACAAGAGACACTTGGTGCATCATAGAAATCAGGATTTGAGAAAATCACTTATAAATATTCCTTTGCAATTTTTATTGAAAATGTTGACAAACTGTGGAAAAAATGATAAAGCTTTCACTGTTGGTAATGCATTGAGCTAGAATGGTCTTGCATTGCAAAAAAAACTCATAAACCTTCAAACGTATATTGTGTTTGTAAAAACCCTATAATTTCCCTAGAATAAGGCACATCACCAGAAAAAGAGGAGAAAAGATATATGTTCTCATCAAATCTTTTATGAGAGGAAACAACTTTTATTTGATTAGCCTTAGCACTCACATACATCATGTTGATGTGACACTAATGGAGTCGTTGAACCTCCTACAGCTCCCAGCATACAGTCTTTAGCACCAGACTCAGATTTAGTATGTCAGGGTGCTGAGCATCATTGAGTTTATAGCTATTTAATTTACTTTTAAGGCAATTCCTATTCCACTCTGGCCTTTAAGATGGTCTATTTTTACCAGGATGTATATCTTCTCTTAAATGAGCTTACCGATACAGAGGGGGATTTCTGGGATGGAGACTATAAAGCTTTCTTTGACACCAACTTCTCACCGTGTTCACAGCTGGTAAACTTACTCATACTTGGTTACCAAGGTGCCAAGGCCTAGTGAACAGTTGAACGCCCCCAGTCAGTTTTTGAAATCCATTACCATAGCACACAATAAGTGCTATGGTATAAAACATAAAAGGGCCACATAGGTCCGATGATTAAGGCTCAAAAATTAATTTAGTTAAAAATGAACCAGAATGTTCCCTATGGCCATAATTCATTTGCTAGATACTTTGTTTAATCTCATTCCCTAGAAGTCACAAAATTATCAGCTCAGATTATGGCTCAATTTACTTATTTTGGAGTGCGCGTGATAATTCCCTTATTGATAAAACACAGTAAAATGTCATACTTGGGCCACATCTGAACCTCTTATTGGGTTCTTATTGGCCATAGATGACATTTTATTGGTCCCTATCCTCCAAATTTTATATTGTACTAACATTTGAAACACATTTAAGCTGAATTAAAAATCTGAAAAAAATCTGACCATGTTACTTTAAACCTTGGTTGCAATGCATACTGGTCAATTTAGCTGCATCTCTGATCTTCTAAAAGGCAAAACATCCTTGAAAATGTTCTTGGCGGAAGTCGACCACGATGGGTAAGTTCTACCCTTATTGCCTCCTCTAGGCAAAAAGAATAAACTGATAACAAACGATTGATATGACTTTTCTATTACAGGTATCTTCACTTGGAATCCTCATTTCAGAAACCTTTCTTTCCTTTCTCCGTGAATTGAGCCAGTGACAGTGAGCTAAATATGGAAAACAATCTAATAAACTGACAATCAACAACCTTCTCAACATGGGGGCCCTGTAAAGTGATTTCCAAATAGACATTTTCAGGCAGTGGATTGGTGTTAATTGCCAACGTCTGCAGTCAATGGAGGCAGCAAGAAAAAGTGTTACTCCAAGAAGCAATCTGAATGCTAATGGTAATGGTAATGACACAACAAATAACGTGTCATTTTCGCAGACATCTGCAATTCATTGTAAATGTCACTTGGTATTATAACAAGTGTTTGCATTAAATTACATTCCCAAGATTTAATTCCAGTCAACGATCTGTTAGCAATAGCTCAGTTGTTTCCTTGGAATCTTTGCAAATATTGCAGTGGAGTTTCTCCAGAAAAACATCGATAATTCCATTTACTTGCTGGTGACAAACAGTGAAAGCATTAGTACTTGGATCTCTTACAATTTTATGGTATCTATATCAACATTGCAGTGGATTGGTGTTAATTGCAAATCGGCTTCTTACCTACAAGCAATAACACATAGCCATTTTCAGAGTATGTTTCATCTGTTCATCTGCAAATCTTCAACAGATGAATTTTAAATCATCTATATAATTTATAATGAAGTATGTGTATGAAATGTATGTACGTAAATACATGTTCACATAATAAGCAATATCAAAAAGAATGAAAAGGTTTAAAAGAAAGGGCTAGATTTTCTGGAAATTCATTGAACCCTTTTTCTTTAAAAAGGTGACATTACCAGCTTTGAGGCTTGAAACACCTACACTGTAAAAATATTCCGTTGAATAAACGGAGAATCAGTGTAAAATTTTACGGTGATTCATCATAACATATGATTAGGGTGAGGCAATGTAAAATCAATCAATTTTACTTTGAATATCCGTAATCCAGTACAGTGAAACACCGTTTATTTTCACAGTGAAACACCGTTTATTTTACGGTGAAGCTACGTTTAATTGATTTCAGTTTTATCACACCAGGTGGCAGTTTGGTTCATGAAGAGATTTTCCTAGATGCTAGGAACACCATTTTTGTGGTGATAAGAAATATATATACAGATACAGCTGTAAAGTTTGCTCTGTAGCCATCCTAGAGTGACATCTGCTCATGGACTGGTATTACAATGTGTCATGAAGCATTCTATAAGGGCTTCATAGACTAATTCCTAATGATTGGGTCTGAAGTCTTGACACTAAGATGATATTGCTGATTGGTACCAAATTGGGTTTGGAACCATATTGAGCATGGAGTTAGGTATAGGGGGATAAATGAACTGAATAACACTGGGACAAATCAGTTAAATTACACAAAATACCATAACAATTATTGTTTAGGCACTGAATCAGAATACAGTGATGTTTTGTATTTTGTTAAAATTACGGTGATTCACAGTTCCGTAGAAATAACAGTGACTTTGGGAGAAACGGTGACCGTGAAAATAACGGTGGTGCCAGTGAATCACCGTTATTTTAAAGGTACTGAGAATCACTTTAACAAAATTTATAACGGAGATTTCTTGTTTAAAAATAGCGGTGACAGTTCCGTAAAAATAACGGTGACTTAGGAAAAAACGGTGACCGTAAAAATAACGGTGAAAGTCCGGCACCCAGTGGTGCCAGTGAATCTCCGTTATTTTAACGGAAATCATTTTACAGTGTAGCTCCACCATTTTCCATCACAAAAACAGTCAGCAGAATATTGTTGCATGACACCTGATATAAACACTGCAACCGAACCATTCCTCACATCTGGCGGCTGCTGATAACAACTTGTATGCTGCTTGTTGTTTGATGGAAGTTATCACTCAGAGGGAGAGGCTTCTATATATATAGGGCCAAAAAATTAGGTGTTTCAGGTTACATGGACTGAAAATCTACTGTGATTATTTTTTAGATTAAATTTTTTACTTTGGCCTGAAAATAAACCAAAAATCGACTCATAAACTTAAATGCAGACTCGCCGACGACCCCCTTGACTCGTGAACTATCAGATAGACCCTTAAATAGCTCCAAAATGACCTAAAATATAAATATTTTTTTTAAATTGCATAAAAATATCTAGGGTTGGGCCTGTTTTGCTAGGTAGGGTCGGGTAACCTGAAACACACCTTTTTTTTGGCCTAGTGGTATCTGTTACAGAAGTTGTTCGAGGCCTTATAGTCGATGGTTCACAATGGTTCACGGCGGTTCATTGGAGTCGAAGAGCACTCTATTGGAACATTCCGTTGATGCAAATGCCTATCTGGCCAGCTCTACTTTTCCTGGGTCCCACTCCATCCCAATCAATAAAAGTGATGTTAGATTGATACCTTACATCCTAATCTACATTTCTATGTTATTGTTGGTGTTGATACTCATTTCAAGCAGCCCAAAAAGACAAATTTGTGATGGGTTCCTATTATTTGACTCAGACAGCAGCAACAAATAATGAACAATGGAGGCCAAAGTGGTCAACCTGATAGGTATGACCATGTAATGTGGTCATCCTATGAAGATAGGATGACCACATGCAAAGTGAGTGCATTCCACCAATGGTCCTAATAGGGGCTCCCCCGACTCCAATGAACTGTTGTGAATGGAGTCTGCTTCGACATGGAGCCCTAAGGGGATGAGGAGTGACAGAGTAGGGTAGACTGCCCCTGAGATGACTAGCTGGTCTGTTGGGTGCCATGAGTGAACCGGTACAGGGATGTTTATAATAGCCCTGTGGAAGATTGGCTCCATGATTGAGACATACCAGTCTGCTCATGGTACCAACAGACCGGCTAGTCATCTCATGGGGGGTCTACCCTTTATGTTATTATCTGGTTATATAAGAGGTGGGCAGTAGTAAAACAGCAAGTGAGTGAGGAGGAGGGTAGCTAATCAGTCGTAATATTGTCTCTTGCATCTTGTCGTGTCTGTTGATGTGTATACGCATCCAGTGTACACGTGTGTATGGAAGTCTATCTTACATCTGAGTCAGGTTTGGATCAACACCACAGACAAAAATGATTGAGATGTTCCAGTAAATGTATTATTAGTTTAATCTGTGGGCCTTCGCTAATCAGCATGAGCTTATTTAAAGAGGTAGACAATTATGTGGATCTCTGGAATAAACAAAAGGCTACTTATGCTAAAGTCTCATTAATTTCCATTCCAATGGCTTAATTTAACGTGTTTCCACAAAATCAGTGCTTTAGATTTAATTGTCCATATCATATCCCCTGTTGACAGGAGGAAGTTGTGTGACCTTTTGCCTCATTAACACACAATCAGTGCTCTCAAGAAAAGGCTCTCAGTGAGATCAGTGAATTGACATTCCAAAAAAAACCGTACTGCTCTTGACCCATTAAGGATTGCATGTCCCTAAAAGATGACATTTGTGGTCATAATTCACCAGTGCAGCTTCAGCAAGTAACTCACCAGGGCTGCTTTTGTGCATCATGCCATTCCTTTGGGAGTGCCTCAACCCCATCATCATGATGCTTGAATACAGCCCTATTGATCTTTTCACCAAAACTGCATTCATGCATCATGACGACCAAGGGCATCATGAATTAAAGCTTGACCATCATGGTTGAAGTGAGACGAAAAGCACTGTTGGATATAGTTCAGTTTTCATTCAAGAGAGGGCTCTTAAGGGCTGGGAGCTCAGTTCTTACAGGCACAAGATAGGGTGAATATGTTGTAGCTGGACAATGCTCATGGTCCCCTGTCCAAACACTGCTGCCCTCTGGTGGAACTGTTATTTAAGTCCATGTATGGAAAATGATGAACTTATTCCCTGACGGCCCAGTTGTTGTTTTTTTGTTTTTTTAAACTATTATTTATTCAGGAGGAAAGAGAAAGGTTCCTGAGGTACCTGTTTGCATCGGGCTCCTGACCGTGCAGGTATTAGAACTTATTGATTTTACATAAAGCTGGGAAGTGCAAAGGTATTACACCACTAAAATACATTCATTCTAAATAATTAACCATAGGATGTCATTCTTAAACATTTGACGTATATTGGTTTGATATAACCATTATTAAATATCAGTGATGAGTTTACATCCACATATAATAAATCATATTGGTTTGTTACATCGAGAATGAGAACTACTAATTCTCCTTCTAACAGCATGTAGTTCCAATGGAACTGTTACTGGCTAATGGTGAGGAAAAAAGTTTAATCCTTTAAGGATTACAGGATACTTTAATGCATGATGCCCTTGGTCGTCATGATGCATTAATGCAGCCCTGGCGAGTAACTTGCCAGTGGTGCATTGAAGCATCATGCCGACCCTACAGGGTTGAGATACTCCCGTAGGCTCAGCACGCACCAATGCAGCACTGGCAAGTTACTTGCTGGGGCTGCATTGGTGTATCATGCTGACAAATCTCATCTTTCAGCGACATGCTTCCTTAAAGGGTTAATGCGTTATGCTGCTTGTAATGGGATAATGGACAATATCCACAGACAATAGAGACAGCAATAAACGCACAATAACATAGTGAATGAGATTTTAAAGGGCACTATAAATGTCACATAAAATCTGCTTATCATGTCCTGAGTTTATATGTGATACTTGCCATGTAGCCTAATCAACTCATGTTATCACAATACATTTCATTATTGAAGCAAGAAGATAGAATCGAATTTGACAAATATTCCTGTATGAATACCCAGTAAACAAAGAACGTTATACAACATTTAAAACGTTATATAACGTTTCTCTAAGGCTCCTTACTATGGCATAATGATGCACTAACAGAGTATTGTGAAAGCATGAGTTTGGTGTATCGGCTGATAATACACGAGCTGAAGGCAAGTGCATTATCTGTTTATCAAAATATTAAAGGGGTGTTGTGAAAGCATTCGTTCGGCTCCACCGAACGAATGCTTTCACAAAACCCCTTTAATGCGTTTATCCCACTATTTGCTCAACAGTCAGGTGGAAAAAACAGGGCGTTCTGTTTGTTCTCGCCCTAAGATATCGGCACGGCAAATATCCACTTAATTACAATGTTTTTTTGTTAGCTGGGTAAGCTTTGAAAATATTACAAAATGATTGAATATATAAATTTAGCTCCTGTATGAATAAGCTTTAAACTCTTGGCCTGCTGCAGCAAGCACCAATCTGAAAATACATCATATATATCTTAACGAACAAAAATATTTGTACACAAGGATCATGCTCGAGGTAAAATGCAACCACAGATCTGTTTATCAAAATATGATAACCGGTCAAACTCTAATAATATGAGTTGTCACAGAATACGAGGAATAATATATGATATATCAATTTAATATTTGATATCTAAGTTCGTTTTAAGACAATCAAAAGACCATTATCTAATAGGGGAAATAATTAATAATCTGATATGAAGTCATTTAACAAACCTTTGCTTTTAGTTCAAATACAAGGGATGCCTTGTCTTGAACCTCGGATATCAAATACCAGATAATAACTTGTAAAGAAATGACAACTCACACACATAGATTTTAGCTTGGTTACCTGATGTAAGGTATCTTAGGTGTCTATTGCTGATGGTTTCTTTTCAAGGCTCACAAACCTAGCTCTGTCTCAGTGATGTGAGGCACACAAGATGCCAGTTAATTAGCCTCACTGCTAGAACATGTGTGAGCCCCAAATAACTTGTCACCTTGGGAACCTGAGCCACCTGCTGCTGATGTGGCCCTCTTCTCCTTTGAGGACAACTTACAAAATGATCTTTTTTGACTCAGTAGTTCTAGTCAAATTCGCAATGCTTACCGAGTTTCAAGAGTCACCATTATAAGAATTGAGATGAGACAGAGGTTAATTATCTCCCCTTGGGGGGACATCTGAGATAGTGCGTTCTTCTCATAGGAGAAACTTGAAGATGTGATACCTAAAATCTCAAATCTGAAAATGGGTTTCATATCCATCAGTTGTTTGAATTGAAAAACTTGTGAGGGAATATGAGCCCCCTGTAATTCAACATAGTATGTCTGCATCTAAATATCTTATCTAGGTGTAAAGTATTTACAAAAAAAATATAGAGTGAATGGGGTCAGACAGGAATAAAAAGAGGAATCGCTCATTAATCATTCTATAAATCAAAACAGCTGCCAGGAGCACCTCCATACATTGTGAGGACGTCACACTGATGGAGGCAATAAACTTAATTTAGCTCCCACACTGAAAATCCATAAGTTAAAAGGGTTAGTCAGTACAGACTATCCTAGGTTCGTCATATGAGTGTTAGTCACAATAGCAAAATATTCAAAAATGACTGGGGCTAGTCAGTAGTGGCAAACCTAGGTTCATCATTGGTGTGCTGTATTTGTAAACCACTAGTTGGTGCCACCTGTAAGATACTATGATGACCACCCAGTTGCTCCCCCTGGAAATTAAATGGTGGGTTAGTCAGTACTGACCAACCTGACAATAATAACTTACCTAGGTTGGTTTTATAGGGAGCCAAAAAATGCTAGGTTAGGTACTAGTGACTGAGAGATTAGTCGTAAAGGGAGCCTAGGTATATCAGTGCAGGCTCAAGTTTTTAGCAGCAATGGAGATTTAGTATGTGCTGGTGTAAAGCACTGCTGACTCACCACTGCTGACTCTACACTGATATACGCCCAACCTCTCAGTCACTAGTTAGTCATTTTTTGGGTCCCTATACGACCAACCTAGGTCAGTTATTACTGTCAGGTTAGTCACTACTGACCAACCCACCTTAGCCTTTTCTTCCCAGGGGGAGCCACTGAGTGGTCATGACAGGTGGCCCCAACTAGTGGTATACAAATACAACACACCAATGATGAACCTAGGTTAGCCACTTCTGACTGACCCCTCGGTCATTTTTGAATATAACTTTGCCATTATGACTAACACTCATATGACCAACCTAGGAAAGTCTGTACTGACTAACCCTTTGGATTTTCAGTGTATGGCAATTTTGCGCGTTTGAATCCAGTACACAAACACGTCACGGTCCGTTGAGCCCGGTCGCTAGGGACTGGTAGCGCCCCCCACCGGGCGAATAGGGTACTAGTCCAATTGCTAATATATGTATTATGCATAATACTTCTCGTTATAAAGGGGATATCCATTTCACTGAGGCCCGTAGACAAGTTATTTATTTGAATCAGGTTATATTTACCATTCTCTTACAATGAAAAAGAGGGGGATTTGCAGAAGTATAGGCTACAGTCTGCATAGCATTAGCTGATACAAGAATCAATCATTATAGATGTATATATATATCATGTGATGTCTGATCTTTTTGACAATTCTCATTGTATTACTACAGAATAGTTGTATACTCTAGAACTATTTTATCAGCATGCAGGATATTTACAAATTACCTTTCTCTTTACTACATTATTGACCTGCTGTTGGCTGAAATTGAAACTTTTATTCTAGAGAGATAAATGACTAGAGCTACGTATCAAGTAAGCAATAAAGCTCAATTTACGCTTATTTTACGCCTATTTCACACTCCGGGGTGAATTGATTGATTTATAAACAAAGTTTTTTCAAAACTTGACCTAATTAAGTTTCTTCATTAGAAGTCCTCCACAAGCCCTTCCCTCCGCCCATCACCCAGTCTCAGGCCCGACTGTACATTTACAGTCTTGGGGAATACTGTTAGACCTATAGGTACACTGGCCCTCATATACTTTGCTACTGTGTATCAGCACTATTAGTAGTAGGCCTACTATCAATATCTTCATAATGCACCTAAATTCAAAAAAATGCCCAGCAAATTCGTATCATCATGCTCCATGTTTGGTGATCCATGGTGACTGGATTTTGAGTAATAACTTGGACCTGACATGATGACACATGTGTGAGTGTGAGTGAGGCTGGGTCATCACTGACACTATGTGACTCATTTTTGATTCAAACAACGCATAGGTGAGGGGCTGACAACTTATCACCCCAAGTGGTTCATATTTGCTGGGTGTTCCTAGTGAAATATTTATTAGGAAATATTACTATTTCAATAAAGGTGGATTTGTGTTTTTTTAATGTACTACCAATTGTGCCAAGGTGGGATTCGAACCCACACACCTGCAAGAAAAAGGGCCTCACCCTCATCAGCTTCTGTGTAGATAAAAGAAATAACAAAGAAGCAACAAACCTCATCGATAAATGATCCAGGATTCCGGATCATTTTCTTTAGATATAAATTCGTCCAGGCCCAGTAAGGGTCTGGAGTGCTTGAGGCTGCCCATTTTCTAGCTCCAGCCTGTTGCCAGGCCAGTGTAGAAAACAGTCTAATCAACTGATAATCAGCAATCTTCTCAAAGTGACCTGCTTTAACCCTTTAAGGACAGCATGGTGCCTTAATGCATCATTCCCTTGGTCGTCATAATGCATGAATGCAGCCCTGGCGAGTAACTCGCCAGTTCTGCATTCAAACATCATGCCACTCCTAAGGGGTTGAGACACTCCCAAAGGATCGGCATGATGCACTAATGCAACACAGGCAAGTTACTCACCAGAGTTGCATTGGTGCATCATGATGACAAATGTCATCTTTTAGTAACATCCATCCTTAAAGTGTTAAGGAGATCTCTAATTGACATTTTAAAGTGGCAGATTGGTGCTAATGGCCGACGTCTGCAGACAATGAGGAGAGCAATAAAAGTAGTTCACTCCAAGTGGCACACTGGATGGTAGTTCTGACACTAATCATGCAACAAATGAAAATTTAATTTTGCTGACATCTGTCTTCATTGTAAATGTCACTTGGTATTATAACCATCCATTAACGCACACCAGAGTGTTTGTATTATAAATGCCATTCCCAGGGTTCATTTCCACAGCCCTTATTCCGACAGCCTAATTAGCACCGCTGTTTTATATTTATGTCCATGCATATGTGTTTCATGGTTTATTAAATATTGATACCAAAGAAATCATTTAATTCTTTCTTTAAAGGAATCTTTTAAGAGGACGGTTTCTGCGAGAAAATAGGACGGTTTCTGCAAGAAAATAGATTTTATGTGAAATAGAAGCATTCAAACTATTAGTATGTGGACCTCTTGCCTAGCATCAGTGTCTGTATATTAATATGTTTGAATATGCTGTGTTATAGCTCACTTATTTTTCTCCCCATTTTAGAAACAACACCAGGTTTCATACCTTTTAGCAACGATGCATATCTATATTCATACCAAGTTTTATTTTGTCATCTGTATGTATTCAAACAATTGGCAGTAAAGTTCACCACTTAACCCAGTATAACTCCTTACCAGCTGCTCTCATATTCGTTAGGCCAAATTCAAAAAAAGAGGTTTGTTTCAGGTAACCCGATCTTAACAAAACAAGGCCGACCCTACGTTTTTTATGCAATTCTATCACAATTTTAGGGTTTACACAAACACTGACAAAGGCCGAGTAGCACTTTCATGGTTAAAAGTAAAAATAGAATAAAGAGGCAACATGGTACATAGAGGTTTATGCAATTTTGAAGAAACTTTACTATTTTCATACTATTTCTGGTCAACTATAGGCTTTACATGCTGGCTAATACTTTCTAAAGTAAAAAAATCTAATCTGACAACCTAAAATTTGCTCCCATGTTACCTGAAACAAACCTTTTTTTTTAAATATGGCCTTAGCATTTAACTCTACCACACAGTGAAACAATTAAATCCCTTCGACACTAATTATGGAGCCTCATTAGTAAAGGTCTAGTTCATTCACTGCGGCCTCAAATGCCATACCTGGGAGAAATGGCTCCAATTTAGGGCGTCTAAGTAGATAATTAGAACCCCGGGATTTCATTAGGTCATCAAATATCTAATACACACAGTTTGATTGCACCTTAATAGATGTAAGTTTTCCCCTAGATGAAGTCCTGGTTTCACTGTTGTATGTGGGATTCTACCACTGTCGTGCAATAATGCCAATCTATGTAGGCATTGGTTTCCTTTACAGTGGGCTGGGCCAGTGAAAATTAGCTGAGGTTAAGGTTTGGTTTGTTTTTATTGGGAAACATCACCTCCGGGAGTATTAATAGTTTACAAAGCAAGGAACTATATGTATGCATAAATTAGTTAAACGTATGTCAAGAATGAATATCAAGATATCTATATAGACTGTATGGGTGGCTTCACCCGTGATGCGGATCGTGGGTCTAGAGAACTTAGTCTTTGTGGCAGTCTCAAAAGGTTAGATCAAGCAAAGTCAATGTTATAGTGATTATGCTGTCTTTGAGTTATCCCCCAAAATGGCATAATACATGGATGCAGCCCTGCTGGCTGCATTGATAATTAACATTGTAGATTGGCCAAATTCACTTTGGGAAGCGGTAGGTCCTTCTGTTAATACAATGTGCACACCAGGTTCCACTACGAATGTGCACCCTGTGCATGGTGTTCTTATACAAATGTGACCCTGTGCATGGTGTTCTTATACAAATGTGACCCTGTGCATGGTGTTCCAATATAAATGTGCACCTGTGCATGGTGTTCCAATACGAATGTGAACCCTGTGCATGTGTTGTGATACAAATTTGGTACTCGAGCTTGTGCTAACGTTTAGGCAAATTAAACTCCATACCCTACCTAACCATGAACCATGAAAACTTACCTACGCCATGCTTTTTAAACATGTATTTATATGACTATGATCACAAATAAAAGACGTCTCTTTTCTGTGCTATGATTTGATTCAAATATCTAAAGGGATGTATGAAGAAATATTGTTTTTAATTCAAAAAATATTGGCCATGTTTTTGTGGTCGCAATTTGAGATAATTGTAAGAACTATGTTTCATGTAAGGATATAGCACTGTGTTATGCGGATAGGAGAGCAGCTAAGTAGTACCCCTTTCCTCCCTTATTCCACAGGAGAGTTCCTGAAGTCCGGGCCTTTTGGCAAAGTCTTATTTGAGACTGTGTTGGGAGAGTGCTAACATGTCATGTCCTGACAGTGTAAGTGTTGGCCCCCTGTGGCAGGATCCTGAACTACTGCCAGAATTACATCGTTCCCCAAGTGGTAGGTAGTCAGGGTTGGGGGAGCAGCCACTGAGGCAGCAACCTCCTACACTGCAGGGTAGGTAGATAAGGCCACTCAAAAAAATAAAATGGCGCACATCATAACAATCAGGTTTAGAGGAAAACTCTATTTTTTTGCCACTTTTTAATGAAAAACCTGATAAGATTGGACAAAAATAGTTATATTTAGTATCAAATTAAAGCTAATAATGCCAGCAATGCAGTAGTAAAGGAATAACTTAAATTTTCTAATCTTTTAAAGATCAATTTATTCTTAACCAATAGAATGTGAATTTTGGTCTCGAAAATGTAAATTATCCTATAGTTTTAGCCCGCAAATTAAGAAAAAGAAAAAAGAAGAGAAGCCTACCACAACAGACTTATCAGACCTCGGTGATGAGAAACCACCTTTCTTTTTGAGTGGCCTAAGGCTGACCAATCTTTATTCAAGCCTTGAAGGGAGATAGTGAAAGGCGCTTCCCCTGATGTATGGATATAAGGTGCCTGGGGGCCATGCTGAGGGCTGAGGGTGGGTGTAACCTGTCTGTGACTGGGTGTGCGTCAGGCAGCATCTCACCGTAACAGGTCATCGGTCATGTATGAGTGTCAGAACCTTTGAGTGTGGGGTGATGTGAACGATTTATAGGCATGCAAACATGGCCAATTCCGTGGCCTTTCTGGGTAGATTCACAGGATTTAAGGAAGTTAGCCCTTGGCTATTAGGTTCCAGTATAGCAGTCATATAGGGTTGGATGACAGGGGGTGGACTTTCTGACGACTTGGCTGCAATCTATAGCTATGTTCATAATTCGTTGTGGTCCTAAGGGGAGCCCCAATACTCATTTACACAACTGACATGGGGAATATGTTGAATATATTTTCTAAATTAATTGTAAGCAAATACATAGATGATGAATTCAAATCAAGGCTTTAGAACTTGTCACTGATTAGTAAATGGGGGTTTCCTTTTACAAGATTATTACCCAGTTTCTCCAACAAAACTGAACGATAATAGAGATTTCAGGTTAAAAACAAGCAGTTTTTATTATTAATGGATTGAGGTGGTACTCATACAGACATTGATAGGTAGGGATGTCATTTACATCCAATTTATGTCGATGACGATTATTGAAATTATTAACAATTGAGGTTAATGGTAGCTGAACACCAGCCTCATGATATTCACTGAACATGTTCACATAATAATGATCCATATGAAACACAAAACTCCCAGCCTTAAATAATGCCAGGTAGGAATGTGACCTAAGGCCAGTCAAAAGGATAAATAGCCCAACTGTAAGCTCAATTGTTAGACTTGGGACACTATTCCTATAAGGTCCCCCTACTTCCTGAACATTATGAATAACCTTTCTGAGGGTGCACTAGATGCAAGCACATTCAGGTACCATGATGCACAAGTGCATAAGCTGGTAATCAATATTTAAATGACTGAAAGCAATATTCAAATGAGTATTGCTTGTTGACCAATTGCAGATATACAGGTGAGAACTACTCAACCACAGGTACACATAGCCCATTATTGGCAGTTATACTACATTGGGTTATTTCTTTTTGCGTTAAGCTGCTACAACCTTTGCCTTTGCTTCACTTATGAAACCATCAGTGAACTATGTTAAAAAACTATATAAAGACCAAGCTGATCTTTTGTTAAGGTTTACTCTAGAAAAACGTCTATGATTACTTTGCTGTATAGGCTTATATGCCTGGGATATATATATATATATATATATATATATATATATATATATATATATATATATATATATATAGTTGGTTGTGGGTTTGTACAATGGAAACCTTAATCCCAAATATAAACAGCCGGATCATTTAACATACCATCTAAGAGGAGAGGGAACCCACACCACTGAAGGCAATTCATACGATAAGTATTACTATCTTTACTTGGACATTTCTCAATTGTCCTACACAAATGCTTGTTCTGTTTAAGATAAAAGTAACTTCCAATTGCCCTTTCTTCTACTCTCATCAAAGCACATGTCTGAGGGCTTACACTAAACTGAGGACTCCATTTTGTCTTGTTGATAAACAGTTCGGTCATATTCCATACGCCTGGGTCAATAAGTTTTCTTCCTTTAATTCTCTTGAAAACTTTCTCACAATATTCATTTATTGTCCTCAGAGTCACATCAAAGGATTTCACTTCTTCTGCAAGATCATTTCCCATTGCTTTAACAGCTTTGTTGAAAGTATTTTTGATTTGAAAGTAGATAAAACAATCGAGCTGGGAAAAATCACATATGGATTTCAACAAAACCTTATCATTTCTGTCAACATTTGCCTTCTTATAAAAAGTTTTTCTGAGTTTCAAAAATACAATGTCTTCCCAATGCAAATTATATTCTTGGCGCAATAAGATTAGAGATGTCATAAAATCATCAGCCAAACCAAAGAAAAATTTGGATTTGACATGTTCAAAGTGAACTTTGAAATCCTCATCAGTGGTGGCTGCTGTGAGATGGTTTGGAAAACCTAAAGCCCTGGCAAAAACATTTTTAGATTTTCCTAATCTATCCTTTAAACCTCTTAGATTTTGCATCTCGGAAAAGTATGACTTGTTGTGGATAATCGGATGTCTCAGAAAAGTTATACATGCAAATGGAGAATGAAGTATTTGTGGCAATATTTCCTCTTGGTAGATGGAGTGATCTGCAATTATATTGTATTTTTCAGAAAAATTGTTTTTAAACTCTGGGACAATCCTGCTGACTAGGGCATCATGAGGGTTATCTTGGGCTACCTCAAATGGTCTGCTCTGATATGTAGGCCAACGTAGGTCCCTCTTAAGAGCATAACGGGCCAACATATTATAAAATGTTGTTGAGCCAGTCTTGTGTATTTTCAAGAAATAAATATTTTGCAAGGACTTTGTTTGTTTTGGTTCTCGGGAGGATGAGAGATCTGCTTCCTGGTTTCTGTGTTTGCCAAGGGTTTTTGGCAAAATAGTAGTTTGCAGGTATACACTTATTATAGTCATCATTCCAAATGCATTAAGTATCACTGCCACCATCAGAAAGTCCTTCTGAAATGGAGAGGGATCAAGCATGGTCATTATAATTATGTATCTCTTGACACTTCATTGTAGACATATATATAATTAGTAATGTACACTTTCACAAGATCTTGTGATTATGTGATGTACTGCTAGCATATAACAACATTGGTATTTGATTCACAATTGTTAAATCACATATTTTTTGTTGTATCTTATGCAATTGAGAAATGGAAAATTCTGAATATGAAATACTTTTGTAGCATATGATATATCAGCATAAAATACTATAGAAATAGAATTACCAAATTTGTTTCCCGAAAGCAAGAGAGACTGACCTAATTTGGTCATCCCCATTAAGTATTACAGTTAGGTGACTCCCCCCTTTTGAATAAATTAAGTCAATGAAAGTAACCAAATATATAATCAATTGGGTGAGAAAGAAGGTCATATTGAGCTCATGACCTAGTTATCTAGTAATATGCAAATTAATGTTAATCACATGACCAAATGATATCCTCTCATAAACTGCCAGGATTGGGAGCCAACTCCCATAGATAACAGTGCTTTCACCCTGATAAATCATATATTACTTACCACTTGACCCATCTTCACTTACTTCAGTGAGACTGTTGGATGCTGATTGCTGAAAGTATAATGTTGCTGTTACTCAAAGTGTTTAATATTGTACTATATTATATTGATACAAGGAAATCTCTAGCTACCACAAAGAAACTCCAGTTAATAAGCAGCCATAAATATTATGATTTCATCCAATGGTGACTAGTATTCTTAGATAGTGGCATTCTGGAGTTAGTATAGAGAGAATACATGAAACATAGGTGAATTACGTTGGTAAGTTCCTGGTGAAATTGATATGGTTGAATTTGAACCTTAACCAAGAATCGGCTTAGATTTATATGCTCATAATTGGTAGATTGAACTGCAGCCTTTAGATTTCTACACTACCGTATATAGGTAGGGCAATCAAAGGTCCGGATCATGGAGCTGTATGTGTCCCAGGTGCTATTTACCCAAAATGAAATGATTGTGCCATAACAAATGACATATCATGAGATGAGATGTTTACCCAGCTAACAAAAAAAAATCCAAACGTTTGCAAACATATTTAAAAAGGTTTGAATGCAAACCTTTTCTCTAGGTTTGCAAAGGTTTGCAAATGTCTACTTTTTTTTGTTAGGGTAGGTACTTTGAGCAAAAGTGTTCAATGCTAAACAAAAACATGTTTAGACCTAAACATGTTTAAAACTTAAGCACCTACTTTACAGTGTATATGTGATCTGATCTTTTTTTAGCTAGTAGGTCAGTGGTCATATGCACAATGATGGTGAAATTCTTAGTAAAGATAAGGGGAACAATGATAAACGAGACTCAACCTTTACAATGTAATTAATCCATGAGCTTGGTTGTGTTGTAATAGATCAGTCTAAACACTTGTCCTAGAGTTGAATTCAACTTCTTAATACTCTTAGGGTTGGGATCTTTCTTGTAAAATGTGTTGTACAAACGATAATACAGGTGCATTCCATAATTTTCTGTCCAATCCCAGAGCATTCCAGGTTCAAATATCCATTTGAGCTCCCTGTATGTTGGCCTGATTATGGTACCCCACTCAATGTGTATCAACTCAGGATGTGCCTTTGCTATTTTATAAGGCATAATGACTGAGTTATGACCCCAATTACTGTCTCTGAAATCCTGGTAAGCCGTCTCCCAGAGCAGCAGAAAGGTGGAGGTTTTGACAGCAACAATTGCACCATTAGCCAGAACCGTACCGGTGACAGAGCCTAACGTCATGTCATAGTACAGCAGGGGGTCCCATGACTTAAACACCACCATGTCTGTATCCAGGTATATTCCTCCATATGTCATCAATATTTTCAATCTTGCTACATCTGATCTATGCTCTGGTACCCTGATCTTTTGTCCAAATATGGTTGTGGGTGCCTCCATGTTCTGAGTCCCTAAAATAGGGATCCTTGCCTTTGTCTCATTCCACCACTTCCCACATGGGGGATGATCATTCCATACTATGATTTTCACTGGGGCTATATATTTGTAAACACTTAACATGGATATATGGTGCTGGAACCCAAAGGTACACCTATTCTTTGGATAGAACCAGGTATAGTGGACTACTTTGGGAACTACCGGCTTGCTATGCCTTTGTGTTTTATTTGATGGTATGTTTTGCTCATAGAATCTCGGTTCTGTGGGTGCAAGATGCTCTTTATATTGTGGCAATTGCAATGGTTGTCTGTTTGTCTTTGCCTTCCCAAGTAGATACAGACTCCAGACTAGATAAATATTTACAACTATTACAAAAGATATGGCCAGATGTGTCCTCTCCATCTTCAAGGGTACCTGAAGTATTCAAAAAAGAGATGATTGGTATAGAAACACTAACAATGTTCTCTTACAAATCTCTTTCAAATCTCTTACAGTGTCATTAAATCGTAGTCAATAGGTAAAGACATTAAATTGTTGCATTGAGTTTGAACTGTTTACCTTGATTGCGCTTTTTAGATTTCAGTATATTTTATTTCACCAGCAGTTACTTGTTGCATAGTAGTCAATCAATATGAGCATCTAAGGCCACTCCAAATAATATATTTGTTTCTTATCACCGTGCACATCACTAAAATCATCTTTTGTAATTTCTTTATTATGCTTTGCAATTTTAATGGACAATATGACAGAAATGGACAAATATGTCCATCGTTGGCATTAAATTAAAAATAAGAGTGCTGCAAATGTAATTAGCTGCCGATTTACAACGTTTGAAAATCCTTGATATTTAAAACATCAAAGAGTAAATTTCATTTTCGGAGAGTCTACATGACCCTATGCAATTTGAGCCTTGAGAAGAAAAGGAAAAAGAAAGCTTAGTGGTGAGAAACAAGTATATTCACTTATCTATAACAAGAATTGCGGTTGTTGCCGCGTAAAAAAATGCCTCAGGCATTTTTATACGCGGCAACAACCGCAATTCTTGCATTCGAAGAAACATAATGTCTACATGGTTGGTATGTTTGAAGGGAACCCATTCAAGACACCAAAAAAGCAGGGCTGGGAAGGGGTTATCAGGGGGAAGGATGATATTACTTCAAATATGGCATTTCCTATGAATTCCTTGGGTCTATGTTAGGGGGTAAGGAAATGTGTGTTGCTAGGCAGATAAACAATTACAATAGATGTTGCTAGGCAACCAGCTGGATTAGCAACAAACTAATCGAACCGTTGAATTCCTTGGCTCCATATTAGGGGGGTAGGTTTGATTATAATCAACCTTACGACCATAGAAATGTGGGTTGCTAGGCAGATAAACAATTAGAATAGCCGTTGCTAGGCAACCAGCTGTATTAGCAATAAACCGAAAGAACCATTGAATTCCTTGGGTCCATATTAGGGGGGGTAGGTATGATTATAATCAACCTTAGGACCATGGAAATGTGTGTTGCTAGGCAGATAAACAATTAGAATAGCCGTTGCTAGGCAACCAGCTGTATATGCAACAAACCGATAAAACCTTTGAATTCCTTGGGTCCATATTAGGGGGGGTAGGTATGATTATAATCAACCTCAGGAACTATCAAAGGTTGATTTATATTATTGTTATCAAATAGCATAAATTTGTGTTGTGACACCTTAATCCAAGATGGCGGCACAATCCAAGATGGCGGCGCCCGTTCTGACTTCTGGCAAAGTGCAAACATCATATACCTCGTTCTGGTGGTGCCTGGCGGCACCACCAGGTGGCTACGCCACCACTTCGGCATAAAAAAAGTGCTTGTAAGCTGTTACACAGTATGGTAGGGACTGGCATAGGTAGTGCTATCTGGTTAAGCTCAACCAATTGACACAGTGTTAAAATGTAGGGTTCTGTTGAGTTGTCCATGAAGAATATCAACGCTATAAGCTATCCCAATAACCTTCACAAGTCTTAGAACATTATAGGTCACAACAATCAAACCAAGTATATGAAGAGAAAAAATCTAGGAGCTACCCAGTGGGCACAAGTTCAGGCCAACATTGAATCAAAGATGAATCAACATTGAATCAATGGTTTTCAATGTCCATTCAATGTTGTGTTTATCATCCCTATAACTGGGGGAGGAATCTTACTTTATTTAATGTGGAGAAACAACTTCACCATCATTTGTATGGGATGGGCCGTTCTCCACACTCCCATGGAGAAACTTGATCTCGTTCTCCACGGCTCCATTCTCCATGGTATAACTGTGAAACAAATCTTCGAATATTGCCATTTTCTAAATGGAATTAATCAATATTCAGATGAAACAAATGGAGAGATCAACTCAAATCGGTCTAAACTTTTGGTTTATCCATGAGTGGGACCTTGGGTGATATCACACTTGGCTGCACCTCATTCAAACGAATCATTGTGGACCTCTGTCTATGTGTCCTTAATATGTTTCCGATGGTAAGTAGAACATCATGTTCGTCAGACTTTTTTCTGTCATGGCCCATGTTATAATGGCATGATTTGGGCACTGTGCTTTGGTGTGGTCCCATACGGGCTGCCCATGATTGGCATATATCGGTTTTTGGACGGGCTGCCCACTTTGGGCTCAGATTGGTGTCACAGCACCTCCTGATAATTATGGGTCTAAGCATTTTTCACCATTTCGCCATTGTGATGCCGCCTGTTGGCCAAAACCAGAAGTAAAAATCCCCTACGAAGGTCCATTTCAATTTGTTGAATATGATATCCTAGCTCCTGCTAATCAACCTGCATAATCAAATTCTTCCTATCCAATTAGGAAAGCAGGCCTATTATCATCAGGGTTAAGCCACATGCCGCATAGATAAGTGTACATTGGTCTTCAAATCCATAGTTCATACCCAGATAGAGCATAATGAGTCTGGTGTTTAGCAAATTGTAATGCCACAGAAATAGTGTCTACACTTGATAGCTGCTTAGAGAACCTCCTTTTCATCATTAGAATATATAGTCTACCTTATTTCCAAACCATGTTAATTGTTTCCTATTCTACACCACTTTAACCTTTTCTCATATTATTGCATAATGTCAGTTTTATCTGCCTTTGTTGGAAAAGTCTATGTATATTGTATAGTAGTGACATCTGATGTCAATGATCAGAACTACTTTGAAACTGATTTGATCTGACACTTCAGCCCAGCCATACAATTACCATCCAGTGCACCGAAACCTTTGCCAGACCTGTGACATTTCTGCTGGACATTTTGTATGTCTGGTATCATTATTATTAATATCTGTGCATCTGTCTGTGCATCTGTGTTTGTCAGTCTTCTAATGGCACCTTAAGTTGGTTTGTGTCATTACTCATAAACCTAAGCAGTAATTATGTAGTGAAGACATAGGTGTATGTGTGTATGAGCCAATATTCACTCACTGGAGACATTTCTTATCCCTTTCTGTTAAATCAATTTGAAATGTGAAATCGATTTAAAATAGGTATCAACTATGTTATAGCATAACATTATGGGAAAGGTGTGGGTTGAGTATACAGGCCCCTGAGGACACCCGAATCAGGTCAGTGTTTTCACTTAAGTAGTGAAGTAGAGCATGGACACATGGATAAAGTTAATGGATTTAATTACATAGTTGCCCCAATTCTAATAGCATTATGATAAGACATACTCCTCACATGAGGGCTTATGTGGGTCACACGCCTGTTACATGAACTGAAAACCCAGCCCTATGTGAAGGTTCTCACTGCAGACGCCTTAGCGTCTTCATGCACGGTAGATTATGATCACTCTGGGTGTTAATATTGATCACCATATTTCTGCCACTAGGGGGCTTTACTATGAAATGGTGTGACATATACTTGTTTATCAAGTTATGTACAAATTAAGATCCACTTTCATATCAATTAGAGGTAATGACCAATGACTACCTTATGGCTCCGTAGAGTTTTTGTGCGCATGGTTTCACATGACCTCCCCATATAACAAGGGGACGTCATGCTCACTGTTCATTGCCAAATGACATACATCCCAAAACATGCCTGAATCTTAAAGTATACAGACTGAACGTGATTAAAGTTATATCATTCCCATAGTTGTGTAATTTAGATCAGGGTAGGGGGGGTGGTGTTAAAACACTAATTTTGTCGTACGATTTCAGGGACAGGCTCAACTATGCATTTGGGTCCAAAAACTCAGGGAATCACAAAAATAATGTTATTGAACAGCTGTGACCCCTTCCCCCCCCCAGGTGTAGATGGGATCGACCAAATAGTTAGAAAACAGCCCAAATTCAGTCCTTCAAAGTCCTACTCAAACCTCATCATACTTTCTTGAAAATGGTCAGAAACGTTCATACGGGACGCAAAGAGACCATTTAAAATCATGTTGTTGGGGAGGGGGGGGTAATTCTTGGTAAAATACTAATAAACCAGCTATGTTGAAGGCATTTGCTCCCACACGATTAAGCCTGCATGTCAACAAGTTTGTACCAATAGCCATTCGATATGCCCCCCCCCCTCCCCGGCCATCATATCACACAAAAAACATTATTTTATCTGAAAAATAAAAAATGCACGGCCCTCTTCCTGTTAACACAGAGAGAGTCCGGCTCAATGCTTTACCAACATATTGCACCTGGTCAAAACCGGAATAATACAGATCTTGGTACACCAGTTATTCACTGACGCTTCCACCATACTACCGAAACAAGTTCGAGCTCCACTGTTAATTCACATTAGCTACACATCAGCCCCAAAGCGTTCCCTAAAAGGGTACAGCACACTGAGCATATTTTTAAGACTAAGTCTGCCCCATGAAACTTCCACCAACCCCTTTGGTAAAGGGTTGGGGGGCAAATCTATTAAAATCTTGTCCTAAACAGGTATAATCCCAGTACCTAGTACTAAAAATTCTAATCATAAGACCTTGTAGACATTATCAGTTGACTTTTATTTGTCGTTATTTTAAAAGGCCTTTTGTCCTAAAATATCGTTCTCGTCATAGGGAATCATGTGCTAGTAGGGTACCGCCTCAATATGAGGGAATTAAAATAGAAGGTTTAGTGCGGTCATAGTCCCCAGTCAATGGAAGAAGGCATCAGCTCGTATGTATACAAGACTACTCTTTCTCATCGGCAACCAAGCTGTTCGTAATATACGCGGCATTAGGAAATGTCCAAGAAATAGCAATGGTTATCTACTCTGATTCCTTGTCATCGATGCTTATGATAAGAAACCATGACACTCCCCACTATCTAGCAAGATGATCCATACAAGAACAAGTATTTTCCAGAGCTCACCTCGCCACAGTCCTCCACTGGGTCCCGTCAAATCTGGGAGGCTGTGGCAATGATATGGCGGATGAGGCAACCGGGAGGCTAGGTCGGAGGAGGGGGTAGCTTTCTCCAAACTCCCATCCACCGGACAAACCAGGGCGGTCCGCAGGAGTCTCGCCTCCTGCACAACGGTTACCTTCAAACGATGGGATGTAGAGGACCAGATTAAAAATCTGGGATCTCAGTCGAAGAACTTGCATCAGCTAGTCTCGGCCCACTTGGAGCCTGTCCCAGATAATCTTCCTCTCTTTACACAGAGGTGTGTCCCTCTATTCAGAATTGACTGTAGATGGTGGAGGGATATCCAGAACAGGGTGGATTGTGTATGTGGATGATTAGTATTTTGCCACCCTTATCCTGTCCAGCTGCCCCATCCCAGACGATGGAGCCCTAGAGGGCAAGGCTAAACTAAACACCTCTCCGTGGACTGCACATCCCCAGAGGTCACTCGCCACGTCCTTTGGGAGCCGCCAAGTAGGATTAGCTCGCTTTTGCAGGGAGAATGCTGACCTGCTGTGGTAGGTGGGCGTTCTCAACGGAGGAGGCGTAGCCAACTAGAATTGCATGTATATAGCCCCCCCCCCCACCTAGATACTATAGGGGGCCTTTACAGGGAAGCCTTCTCATCTGTGTTTTGTATATAGTTTCCTTCTAAGGTCCTGGAGTTCACCTCCAATATTTTTCTCTTCTCTTTTTCTCTATGTATAAGCACATGCTTAAAAGGCTAACCCTTTTTTGATCCGGACATAATAGGCACAGAAAAAAAGAATACAAAAAAGAAATCTTCTAGGAGCTATGGTGACCTCTATGTAATATGTTGTACTGTCCTGTCCCCATAACTCTTCTGAATATTACCCGACCTGACATCGGGCTCTTCCAACCTTTACTGCCTCAGTCAGGCTCAATTACTGTGTCCCATTCTTATGGGCTTCCTTGTGTCCCATATTCAATAACCAGGGCTACCCAAACGGATGACTTAATGAAGGAGAGCGGATGGCTTTGGATGCGGACCAGAGCAGACCGTAGCAGAACGAGTGTGCAATGCGTGACCCTAGCATGCAATACAAGCTTTATTATACGACCAGAAGACAATTTCCTAGCTCCCCGCCTACCTTTTAGTTGTTTACATCGCAAATTAAGTTCTATATATTGTCAATTTGCATTGTTCACATCGTTGTCTGCTTTGTCCGCCATTGCCATAATCATGTGACCAACATGCTGGCTTCTTATTGGTCTAGGGCCCCAAAATGCAGTCCACTAATGGACCAGGAGGCTCATTAGTCTAGTGAATTAAGGGAAATATACTTTATTTCTGGATAAAAGTACCAAAGTTGGTTTATAGGTAGATAGATATATGTTATTGAATATTTTTCCTTGCTCCAAGCAAAAAGTGTCCTGCAACACTATTTTTGGGTCATTTTCCTGAAAAATGTTAAATATGACAATAATGATTTTATAAGTTAATCTTTTGCAGGTTTCTAGCATTGAGACTTAATAATATTGCCATAATAGACATTATTGTCATAAATATGAAAGAATTAGCCCCCAAAAAATGCAATATGGGTGCAAAATTAAAGCTGAAAGACAAAACTAATTGTAATTACTTTTACAAGCTGTCAATAGTACTTTTTTAACCGCTCATATATTCTTAGGGTAATTCTATGTGTTTTCATGTATGTTATACCCTGTTAGGTTAAGAAATTGGTAGTAGTAGGATTATCTAGGGGAGATATGTGATCAATCTATAGGAATTGGGTATTGCAGCAGAACACGGCAAATGAAGGGCTGCAGCCACCATAAGTGAACTGCAGGTGTCACACTGGGGGGTTTGGGGGCATGCCCCCTCCAGACAATTTTGAATTCATAGCCTTCAAATGGCCTATTCTTATGGATTTTGCACACACTTTATGAAAGGTCTGAAATACATCTAGCCTCTATCATTTGGTTTGGGATTTTTTTTTGGAGCGAGAGATCCTTTGGGAAAATACTTTTGTCACTTAAAGGCATGTCCCCCCACCTATAACATATTTTTGAACACATTGAGAAGGAAGGAGTGGCATTGAGGGGAAAGAAGGGGTGCGGTTGGAGAGCTTAACTGAACTTGTGGACCTTTTATAAAAACTTAAGGTCACATATAAAGTTGCAAGCAGGGTACAGCGAACTTGGTACCCACAGGATATTTTCGAGATCTAGAGGCAAAAGGGTTTTTCTGGTGGGTTCTGAGAGCTGTATAGATTCATTTGTAGCCAGCAGTCAGGGGTTGTTCTAGTTGGGTTTTTTCTTTCAAAAAGGAAGACTTTGAACCCGCACTCTTTTGTTTTGCATCCTATTTCCTGACTTTTTTTTCTAATGCTTCCCTTTCCCTCCAACTGCTTCCCTCTCCCTAGGCTTGAGTACACAGAGGTTGTAGAGGGAGGAGAGGCCACAGGGGTAGACCAGGGCATGGGAGGGGATCTGGAGAGTGGACATGGAATGGAAGGTGAGGTTGAGGGATATTGGAGGTGTATGGTAGGGGAGGGACTACGTGCCCCCTCTATCTTCACGAAATCCCTCAGCCCGCAGCATGCCCCCTCCTAAACCTGAGAAGAGGAATGGGGGGAGGGGGGGCGGCAGAAGGCATGACAATGCCCCTGCTCTCGGGGGAATTTGGAAATAACCTGGTACAGGATCTATATAAAATATAGCAAATATTTCTGCACGTTTTGTGTAAATCACTTCTCAAACATGAGTTAAAATGTAAAACTGAAAACAGTAAATAAGCTTTAAATGCATTATGTCCCACAATGAATATAGAACACTTGCAACAACGATTATTGAGAGGAGAATATTCTACATTAAAAGTACCCTAGTGCATTTTGTGGCCTATTTTTCACTCTTTTGCTATCACTGTGTCCCCTGGTGGGCAAAACTAGAACTACCCCCCCCCCCAGTCACATTTTCCCCCTCCTGCTCAGAAAATACATGAATCCCCCCTCAAGGAAAAGATACTATCTACTCCCCTGAAATACTTTTCTTAAATTAAGAGCTAGTTTTCAAATCTTTCCTTTCATTACCTTCTCTCCTTTTCCTCAATCTCTCCTCTCCTCTCTCTTTTTTTTTTGTTGAGGGTGGGGGCAATCCTGTTGCGTCCCCCCCCCCTTCCCCCTGGATCAGCCTTTTTCAATTCAAAAGAAACAGCTAAATGAACCTGAAAAATATGGTTTCATGTGACCTGACAGTCATCTTTATAAAGGGCAGCCATCTTGAATTTTTAATGCATGATTTAGATTTGGATATTAACCTACATTTATAGTTACCAGTTAAGCATCTTGTATGGTTTCAGCCCTTAATATTTCTATAGAAGTTCTTCAAATTAAGATTTCCTGTTTATTTCAATGATTTTGGTGATCACATTTCAAAATGGCTGAAAAACAGTGATATCATGGAAATTTCTTTTGGAGCAAGGAAAAAAGTGAAAGTTCTTGGTTCAAACCATGTGTAAAAAACTTTTGGCACTTTTATCCAGTAATAAAGTATAATGCCAATTCGTTCCCTTAATTCACTAGACTACATTCAGAACAACTGACGTGGTCGTAGGGAACTGGTGACGTGACGAAACCTATGTGAGCACCACTAGTAGAATTTCCTTCACAATTTTTCCCATACCAATCTATAGAAAATTAATGTAGATACCACATTTTGCCAGCTACAAATACCCTCGTCAATTGCAAATATTGCAATATTGACGAAAATAGCAATATGACGACTGACGAGTCTGTTCTGAAAGAGCCTCCAGCATGTGGACGGAGAGTTCCCTGCTGACATGTTAGGTGGCTCGTCTTCTTGTGAGGCGGCTCCTCTTCTTGTCTCTCTTGGATCCGGCTACTGAGAGCAGCACATGGTACTTTGGTCCTCCCTGGACAGACCCCTTGTTGTCCTGGGATCTTTGGCACTCGCCCACCATCAGAGGGTTTATCAACAGATGATTCGGAGTTCGAGTTGATTTTTATAAATCTGTTTATTTCATTCCAATAGCATATTTTCGATACAATGCAGCACTGCAGTTGGTGTTTAACATGAAATCTACATAATATGTTCCATATGACCCTTGATTTCGGCTAGTTGAACTCTTTTATGATGTATAAAACTGACTGCCAATCTGACAATCAGTATGTGCATCTTTAATCATCTTTGTTTGGACATTTAGGGGTAGACACTAACTTTATCAGCTGTGGGCCACCCGGGCCCATAGCTCCAAAAATCTATGGGCCCGGAACTTCAGCTGTGGGCCAGAGAGAATCATATATTTTTTTATATTTATATCTATGTTAAAATGAGACCAATTTGCCTCAATTTCTAACATTTTTCTCTTTCCAATGACAGATCACATGACTATACTCATCAAGTATATTCCTTCCAAACATTTTGCAAAATTTTCTGTGGGCCACCCGGGCCCATGGGAAGGTTATTCTGAAGAAAACTGCTGGCCCGGACTCAAAATTACGGGCCATTGGCTCCCAGGCTACATATTAATCAGTCTGTTGGTCTGGTTGGAACACTGACTGTGATTTTTTTCGATGTGAAAAGGGCTATAAGTAACTTACCTTATTTGTATCTGTGCATCTGTCTGTGCATCTGTCTGTGGTACACAGTTATGTCTCCTGGTGGCACCTTTCGTGTTATTACTCATAAACCTATTCAGTAACTATGTAGTGAAGTAGAGCAAGAAGATGAAGGGAAGGGGGCAATTAGATAAATTCCTGTTATTTGAGTCATATTTCAAAGAATTTAAAGGTGGCTAGACCCTATTGTAAACATGTCAACTGTGCAAGTCATTGCATATTATATATATAATATTGTGTATTAGATATATATTTTCATGTGTTGTCAAAATTCCCGACCGGGCTTGAACCTAGTAGACCACAATGCACAACCCCAAAATATGAAGTTGAACTCATCATGTTTTTAGACTAAGATATTATATTTTTTTCTTATAGAACATGACTTCCTCTTTTCCTAAAAAAAAGTTCCAGACGGGGTACGGCCTCGTTTGGCCGTAATGGCCGTTTCCATGGCAACCACCTTGAAAATGTATATATGCCTGTAAAAAGTGCACTTTGACTTTCCATAGGTCAATTTGAAGTTTACCTACCCCCCCTAATTCAATGATGGGCTTTTCACTGGTGTCACTATTGGGTTGCTAGGGAAAGTGGTTGCATAGCAACGAACATTCTAAATCCCCCCTAAAATAACTTATTTCTCCTTGGTTGCTAGGCACATAGCTATTGTTGCTAGGCAACCATGGACAAAAGTAAAATGAATATATCATAGCTTTAACTTGGGGGTCAATTTAAATGTAGTAGGTACTGGTTGATAACCTCTATGATTGATATTTCTTATGGTTTCTAGGGTATTTTGACATAGAATGTCTGTTGCTAGGCAACCACAGACCCTAGCAACAGAAAAGTGATGCCATCGGAAACCTTAGAGTTGATTTAGGGGGGGTAGGTGCACTTTAAAATGTCTTATGACAAGCCGATATATACTTTTTACAGCTAAATTGGTAGTTAACGCTGGTTGCTAGGTAAATATATACTGTTGCTAGGTAACCATGGACCATAGCAACAAGGATATATCACCATTTTCCCTTGGAGGTCAATTTAGATGGAGTAGGTATGGGTAGAATATCTATTTGGTTGATATTTGCTCTGGTTTCTAGGGAATTCTCATTTAGAATGTCAGTTGCTAGGCAACCACTTTCCCTAGCAACCCAATAGTGACAGCAGTGAAAAGCTCATCATTGATTTAGGGGGGGGGTAGGTAAACTTCAAATTGACCTATAGAAAGTCAAAGTGCACTTTTTACAGGCATATATACAATTTTAAGGCGGTTGCCATGGAAACGGCCATTACGGCCAAACGAGGCCGTACCCCCTCTGGAACCTTTTTTTAGGAAGAGAGGAAGTCATGTACTATAAGAAAAAAATATAATATCTTAGTCTAAAAACATGAAGAGTACTACCTTTTTTCTAGACCTCTTTTGAGGTAGCGCATTGCGGTCTATAGGGCCTCCTGCATGTGAATATAACGCTTTATCCCTACTCTACTGGGGCTCTTGTAGTAGGCTTGCTGAAATCTATACCTGTACCACATCATGACCGTGTGCTCCATTTATATATCTGTTATTTCAAACACCAAAGCCCTTTAGAATATGCAGGGGACCATATTATGTTCAAAATATAGTTTCTGGATGTAAAAGATTATAGACAGTATCCTGAGAGAACTGTAGGGAAAGTTAATTACTCTAAGATGCTATTTCATGCACATGTATATTACCATATGATCCTTTTACGGATCACTTCAAACTCAAAGCCAGATATCTTAGACACAAGTTCTTTACACCATTTGAGACTACTTATAATAGGGGCCTCATGACTAAAATCCTGATGAAATCTAATTACTTTTAGACTGTGGGGTCTACCCACCTTAATGTGATAGGGGTGGTCGCCTTGTCAGGGGAGGTGGGACTCTGGAATTTATACTCGTCACATGAGGGATTATGTAGGTCACATCCCTGTCACATGCACTGAAAACCCTGCCCTATGTGAGGTTTGTAACTACAGATGTCTTTAGAGTGTTCATGCACTGTAGATTACTCTGGGTTGTATTATTGATCACAATATTTCTGCCACTAGGGGCCTTTACCATGCAATGGTGTGACATATACTCTTTCATCGCGTCATAAACAAATTAAATTCCACGTTGATATTAAGTAGAGGTATGAGAACAGTCATTTAGAAAAATGTAGACTTTTGCGTAAAATTATATTTGAATATTTACAAGGTTGATATAAAATAGAAATTTGAAGTTGATAACAAAGCAGGTATGTATACTAATGCTTTAAGGTAAATAAGAAGTGTCTATACTGTACATCTCAGGATAGATGTCAATGCATAACATGTACCATAAAACCCCGCCTATAAGCCATATTTATTTTTGCTTTTCTATTTCATATATAAGCCGAATTTTTCCCTTCGAACTCACATTCGGCTTATAGGCGGGGTTTTCTCAAAGCATATTTGAGAAAAGTATGAAAACTCAGTCAGTAATTTGTCTAACCGGCCATAAAATCCTTTTCACGTGAAGTGCACATGCTAAACCAATGGCACATGGCATTTCAATGAAATAAAACGATCAAAATCTGTTTTTAAACCCTTTTGGGTGGGGTCAGATTGGAGGTCAGGGGGTCTCTAAGACCCCAAAAGTCACATTTGGCTTATAGGCGGGGTTCTCCTAAATGTTAAAAAGATTCCATATAAGCTGATTGTTTGTCCTTAAATTCAAGTTCGGCTTGTAGGCGGGGTCGGCTTATAGTTGGGGTTATACGGTACATTGTAAATTTATCTGCTACTGAGGAGTACTAATTGACATGCATGTGGTCACTGGTAATGATCATAGGTTGTCATAATTACAAGCTTATTTCAGGGCAACACGGCAATACGTATTATAAAATACCTATAACGAGGGAGTATGCGGTCTCTGACTAGCACCTTGCTGGCCCTAAGGTCGTCACCAATGACAATTTCATGGCTCCATAGGGTTTTCAGTATGCTATTCTTCCGTTTCACATGACCTCCTCTTATAACAAGCGGATGCCCTCACAGTTCAATGCCAAATGACATACATCCCAAAACATGCCTGCATCTTATAGTAAACAGACTGAACGCGATCAAAGTTATATCATTCCAGTAGTTGTGTAGTTTGATTAGGGAGTTTCAGCGAAATTAAAATATTTACTTTACATACTATTCAAAATAAGGACCTGATATACTGACCAAATGAAAGAAACAGAATGACGATTAACTGAGTGGTAGATGCTGGAGAGCCATTGGAAGATGGAAAAATCCCTGATGTTTTACCCCTGCTGCCTATTACACACTAGCTGGATGTCCACTGGACAGTGCCATTTTCACTAGTCCCAGTATGTACTGGATATACTCCTAGTAGTCAAGAGGCAATATCATTGATATAAGCTGAGGCTGAAGGCCAAGGCTCATATCAAGGATATTGCCTTGAGACACCAGGAGTATATCCGACATACAACCCACTTTCATAGATTAATTACGTAAAACAGTCTAATTAGGGCTCTTTTTCCACACATGTGGCCTAGGAGCTATCCTATATAACCTTCCGAGGATGTTATAATTATGATCATCAAACATATAATACTCATGTTCTCATACAAATACAATGACCATAGCGTACGCCTGAAGAGTGCAGCCTCATTCCGATAAAATCCTAGCCATATATATATATATATATATATATATATATATATATATATATATATATATATATATATATATATATATATATATATATATATATATATATATATATATAATGCTGAGAATAGGAGATGATAGAGTAAGGACTGCGAGAGATGGAACTTAACTATGCTTGAATTTAGTTTTACATGCTTCATAACTCGCTGTATATAGCCTAATAGTAATTTCATGGTTCTATGTTATCCAGAATTCTAAATGTTTGTCAGTCATGGGCTCACAAACGTTCTCTCACACAAACAGTACTCACAAAGCAGTTTCATATATTCTACATATTTTTTAGGGAATCTGTGACATTTATACACTTGCAGTTATTCTTATCAATATTAATACAATATATGCCTTTTAAGTGTATACTTTCGATACAGTTAAAGTTTTTATCTTTATATAAATCACTAAACTTATCTTACGCTTCTACTCTGATTTAGGGAAATAAACTTCGTATCTGGCTCAGAGGACCTCTTGTGGCTTATCTGACAAGTTCCCTGCAACGCTAGTAAGATCTAGCTGCTCTAGTAGATTAGCCAACGTCCTTTGAAACATGGTTTACACATTAGGATTGCGGTGAGTGGGCCATAAATGGTTTTGCAACACTTTCAGCTTAAGGCAACTTAGAAAAAAAGGTTTTTTATTACCGCACGCATCTTAAAAATCAGCTTTTGAGGACGTTTCTTTTTTTTTTTTTTTGCAAAGTTTGATGAAAAACATGGTAAAATTTGCAAATATTGGCATATTTGGTATCAAATTAGTATAGACATAACTTAAATTTCCCCCACGTTTAAAGACCAATGAATTCTTAACTAACCTTCACTGTATTTCGCATACAGCATGGTACTCGTCCTTTAATTACTACATACAACTTCCCCTCTAGGTGTGACTAAGCATTGCTCCCCACCCCTGTCAATCCTATCTCCCAGTGTTGGAGGCTGGGGCTGCATCAGTTGTTGCTCTGTCAGCCCTATCTAACTACACAGAAAGAAGTAAACAGGTCCGGGAAATGAAGGGAAACCCTCCCCAGAGCCATTATTTACACCAGTGTTAATTTTCACAACGCAGGTAGGTGTGAAAACACTGCAGGGCTAGAATTAGCAACGGTTTTGCTTGCAGCATAAACACAACAGGGCTAAAATTAGCAACGGTTTTTTCATAACCCATTTGCTGAATTTTCTATCAATTTGCTGTTAAATGTTTATATCCCATAAGATAGATTAGTGTATATGCTCTTGAATCATACATGGGGAATGGTGAATCATACAGGTGATTGCCATGAAATCACATACAAATAAGCTTTTTCTATAGACTTTCCCTCTGTGCTCCTCCACCTCACCCAGTAGGCAGTGAGCCCTGCAGTGTTTTCACACCTACCTGCGTTGTGAAAATTAACACTGGTGTAAATAACAGCTCTGGGGAGGTGTTTCCTCCATTTCCCGGACCTGCTAATGACTCAGCATGAAGGGTCAAACCGAGTTGACCCTTCATATAAGCAGAGTCACCAGCTGTTCGTCACTTGATTTTCACCAGAACCACGTGGGAGACTTTTCTGTGTGTACCACTAGTGTGACAAGGAGATTATACCTGTAGTTCAGGTTCCTCCCACATGGGGGAAGCACTTATACATTCAAGACTAAGTGTGGGCTGAAGAGGCCACAATTTAACAAGTTCAGAGGAATGACCACCTATACTGAATTATATAAACAACTATAGATCAGCTAAAATAGGTGGTCGGAGTAAAAAAGAGCAAGAAGTATCAGGCTGCAGGTCCAGAGAAACACTCTCATGAATAGCCAAAGGGAAGTATGTAGAATTAACAGATTTGCAAAAATAAGAATTAGTCATCATAAGGGTAGGGAGCATCAAGGAGAAGAGATATGCTTTAGGCACTGATTGTTTAGTACAACTAGTGTACAAAATAACTGGATATGCATAGGCAATATGGGAGGGGGTAGGAACATGAGCAATCAGTATATCACCCAAAGTGTGATACCTGGATTTAGGCCTCATATGTCCACCCCTAATCACATCCATTCATTTGCATAACATTACCTAATAACTATGAGTAGGCCCACTAATAGTCAGTGATCCTCTCATTTCTCATGTAAAGGTTTGTGGGAAACATGGTGGATAGATATTGACCACAGAAACTAATTGATTGATAGCCAATGAATATGGACTGTGTTAATTTTGGTTAATATGGGGACATCTGTCTTTTTAACGGGATAGTGTATGGTGATAGGCTTGGCTCACTGCTAGCATAGCACATCACTGATTTAGCCTTAATCCTAACGTCCATGGATCATCCCTTTGTTCTTGATCCCTCTATCATATTTATACATCCACACAAAAGGAATAACCTTATAACTAAGCATTGATGTATGCAGTAGTGATTATTTATACCAGATATGGTGGTTTATTTCAACATTATACTACAACTCTAATTGTGAAAACATATCAAAGCTGTGTTTCATTTGAGCATATAGCCAACTAATGTCTTAACCATATAAGTGCAACATAGTATTTCAATGCTCCTGCTATTGGTCTCCATTATACAATAATACAGCAGCGACAGCTAGATTTAGTCAGTCAGGTCATGAAAAGGGATACATAGCTTAATGAATTACAAGTTAGATAACACAGGTTATTTTTCTCGTGAATAACCACCGTGCCCTAAGAAAAGAAGTTCTAGCTGGTAGGCAAGGGGGCATCAGTATGGTATGGTATGGTATCAAAATTAAAGATGATACCAACTCCAATTTGCAGATATGCTCGGCCTCCTGAACAAATTGCCCGAGACAGCACATAATATGATAATCAGGGACTTAATGAAATCCCGGGCCCGATCTAATATCTTCCTGGAAATCGTAGATTGGAGACATAGAATATGACATAATAGGCTGCAGAACTTACTAATGGACTAGACACAAATTAAGCCACACTGTGGAGGTTGGGGAGTATAAATAGTTTAGTGTAGGGTAAACAGATTAGTTAGGGATCCCAAGCATGCAGAATATCACTATATAACTTTGACCTGACATGTAGACCAATGGCTGTGTCTCAAGACTTCTGGCCAATGTGACTGTCTTTGACGGGGTGCCAGCTTTGACCGGGTGCCAGCTTTGACCAGGTGCCAGCTTTGACTAGCTTGATGGAAAGCTGTTTATCTAAGGAGATGCAGGTATAAATGGGCCACTAATTACTAGATTAAAGTGTTATAACATCCATTAACCCTTTCAGCCCATTTATATCTTCATCGGCCCAAAATTAACCACCTGGTCAAAGCTGGCACACGGTCAAAGATGTTCACATTGGCAAGAAGTTGTGAGACACAGCCTAATAGTCGTTATAAAGGTTTGATATGGGTAATTTAAGGGTGCTGAATTCGATTATGATATTTAATAAGTTGTATCTAGGTCGAAACAAGGTTTAAAGTCACAGTCTGCTATGAAATAGAATCTACAGAGAGTACATGTTCAACTACTAAGATGTTATGCAGTGGGATAGAAAATGGGGGGGCGGAGCTGTGCCTCCAATCACAGAGGCTAAGTGGGTAAGCTACCCCCCCCCCTACACCAAATTTGGCAAGACCCGATAGTATAATAACAGTATAATGCACAGTATTCACAGGCTTCTCCCACACACGAAATGTGGGGACTTACTATTTCGGAATATGACATGAGAAACGTTCCAAAAACATTCCAGAAACGTTCCAGAAACGTTCCAAAAACATTCTGAAATTCTTAAGTTTTAACACGAGAATGGCACAAGTTCGGCTTGAGGTTTTCATAGCAAAAGGGAGCAAGGTGAGAGGTATTATCCATGACCTTGAAACTAATCAAAGTCAACGATAATCACTCAAGTACTGACACATATACAATGGGAATGACTCTCTAAGTTGAATAGCCTTTACATTAAAGTATCCTTTTAATTATCTTAATATGTATATATATATGCACCCTTTGCAGGTTAATTCAAAACATGAACTTTGACCCTAATTTTGACATTGTTTCAATATAGCTATCAATTTACACATAGCAGAAATGGAATCAGCAGCCTCAGATTACCTTAGTCCACTACTCATATCAACTATTGGTTTACATGTCAGCTCTTACCCAGCACCAAAGACTGGCTCCCTAACTAGATTACAGTTTCTTGATATGAATGACATTTCGAAGTTCCATTAATTTGATGTGTTGCAAAAAATAATCCTAATATAAAATGACAAATTATACGAGGTGCACATGTCAGCAAATTTAAAACTTCATTTGTTGAGAGATTAAAATTAAAATTGGCATTCAGTTTGCCACTTGGAGAAAGCCTCTTTTATTGCTGCTTCAATTGGCTGCACATGTTGGCCATTAGAACCAATCTGGCAACTGAAAACATTAATCTACAAATCCCATTGAAAGTCTGGCATTTCGAGAAGATGGCTGATTGTGTAATAATTAGACTGCTTTCTGCATTCACTCCATATTCACAGGCCGAAGCTGAGAGGATGTGAGACACGGGTCCTGACAAGATGATTCCCAAAGGCAACTGCTTCAGGAAAGTCATGGTAACGCTTGCCTTGTCTAGAAATTTAAATTCTACATATCTCTGCAGAGTCTGATATTTTGACCCGACATATTTGAATAATCTTCATTAATAGGTTAGTATTTGAGTTCTGTCACATATTGTTTGTAAGATCCATAAGAGAAAATATCTGCAATCTAGCTAGTACCTTTTGCAGCAACATTTTTGAAAGACTATATTTTAGGAAAATATAGGGGTGAAAAGATGGCTAATTCATCTTTTGATTTATTTGATGTTTGAGGAGAAAAGACCTAAAGCTATCAGAAGCTGGTAGCCATCCCATTGCTTCAAAACCTTTACTTCTTCTCCTTTGACAGTCAGAACTTTCGCAAAATGTCAAATACTTCTCGTGATATAATGTGTAGTCGGCAGCTATCAATCAGGGCAACCTGAGATCCCTGAAGTCACTCTGCCCACTTGTAGCTGTTACAGCTGTTGCAGCTGTTGTAGCTGTTGCAGTAGTTGCTGCGGTTGCAGCAGTTGCAGCAGTTGCAATGGTTGCAGCTGTTGCAGCTGCTGCACTTGTTTCGGAGAATTATGGAAGGTGATAGGAGATTGAAATACATAAATGCCAACGCCCATTGATACTGTCTCTGTTTTATTTCATGAGTGGGGGCTAGGGCAGGGACCCAAGAGGCCACAGGCTGAATGGGATGTGCCCTGGCAGGTATTGATGTATTCGGCATTTGTCACAAATAATTATCTGTACCTGAAAATGTTTAATACTTTTAAAATCCAGACAGGCCTAGCCCTGAGCAGTTCAGTGGGATCCCTTCTGATTTAGTGATAGGTATTCAAATTACCATCCAAACAGCTTAGTCGGAAAGAGTTGCTGATGCTACAAGTTCGTTTGTCACCAACAGGATCTAAATGCTGTAAGTGAATCTGCTCTGTTCTGTAAAACATGATTTGCACTTCAGGATTGTTGGTCAAATGTGAAGAATATCATCTTACGATGGGATCTTATCTTTACACGAAACCCTGCACTAACGCTACAACCACGCCTGGCCTACACTGAAAAGGTTAGTCAGTACAGACTATCCTAGGTTCGTCATGTGTGTGTTAGTCACAATGACAAAGTTATATTCAAAAATGACTGAGGGGTCAGTCAGTAGTGGCTAACCTAGGTTCATCATTGGTGTGCCACCTGTAAGATACTATGATGACCACTCAGTGGCTCCCCCTGGAAATCAAAAGACTAAGGGGGGGTTGGGCAGTACTGACCAATCAGACAATAATAACTTACCTAGAATGGTCGTATAGGAAGCCAAAAAATGACTCACTAGCTTAAGTACTAGTGACTGAGAGATTGGTCTTGTAGGGAGCCTAGGATTATCAGTGTATAGTTAAAAATGACCTTTACTCATTACCTCTTTCCCATTCCCAAGGGATACTGACTAATGATAGATGGTTGGAGCATGTGTCATTTTGTCTAAAAATAGTCCCATTAACAGACAATCATACCACTGAATGAATTGACATGTTGAAATCTGACACCCAATGTTATGTAGCTAGTCAGCAAAATGTAAGAAACGCAGCAGGCTCCTACTTACCAAATCGAGCCAATAGAAATGTCTATGACCAGTTGATGTCTACGTCTACAACCATTTATGATTGGGTGACACTCACGACCGGGTGACATGTACGACTGGGGTATATCTTGGATTTATGCATATATACACTACAAAACAAATGCTTTGGATGTTAAGGTTTACTACTTTCAAAAACCTGTTGAAATAAATATATAACATTTTTATGTTTATATTCCAGTATCATTTCTACTGCGTATGAGCGAAAGTCACACATTACAGTTCAAAGCTTGAACTAAGTCTGTTGACAAGTTACATATATAAAGGGTCACTGGGAGTTTGTGTATTTGAAATTCATGGACTTAATAAAATCCCAGGGCTCCAATTGGTTTTCTTGAAGGTCCTAGATTAGAGATACTTTGATAACAGATGACATTTGTTGCTGTCAAACTTATTAATGAGCTAGACCTTTGCTAATGAGGCTACACGATAAAGATCTTAGAGTCTAAATAGTTGTTGTGTGTTGGTGAACCAAATGTTGGGATTAATGCTGACCAAGTGTTAAGTACTAATTACTGGTGATTGTCAAACTCGCCATATGATGATGGAGCGGTGGGAAAAACACACTGACCCCACTTACTGGAACTACACTTGACGCTATCCGGCCACAGGTTGCCATCTTTTTTTTTACCAAGACCCACATATGATGTTCAAAAACTTTGGCCCACCTAACCCACACCTTTTTAAAAGTGTATAAACTGTTTCAATTCAGAAACATGTTTAATTCAAAACAAACTAAGTTTGTTTTCCACTACTCTGGACATTGAACCCAGTATACCTATATACTTATCCATTCATGTTGCTCTTGTTAAACTACTACATGTACTCTACCGGTACATGTCGGGCACCATTTTTACATACATCATTTACATGCATATCTCAGGGCTTCACATATACAACAATGGATGTGAAGCCAACATCTCTTGTAATGTCAACTGAAATTTAAATTGAGGTGCAAATGTGTGCAAATTTAATTCCCTTTGTCTCACAATAACTGTAAAGTCTGAGATTCTGACCCAACATGTTTGAGCACTCCTCATAAACTGACATGATTAAGTAAGCCATAGCCGTAGGTGCAAAGCCAATGCCTTTTGAAGAAATACTTTCATTTACTCTTGCTGTAATAGTTCTGTATACCTTCAAAGATTTCATGTTCCTTCAAAGAGACGATAATTAAATAATTTCTCATCTTACTCAATGCTGAGCTGGGCTTTGAAACCAGATTATGATAATCAGTCCTATCCAGAATGATAATGTAGAAAATCAGCAGTGGACATTGTAGGCTGTGTCTCATGAGATCGGGCCAATGTGAAAGTCTTTGACCGGGTACCATCTTTGACCGGCCACCATGACAAAAAAGATTTAAGAAAAATAAATTTCTTCTTTGATATGTAAGGGATAAGATAAAGAAAACGACAGAGGTTATATCTCCAAATATGACTTTACCTGCCCTAAATAATTGTTTTCCCTCAGGAGATCGAAGATGGCACCTGGTCAAAAATGGCACCCAGTCAAAGACGCTCACATTGGCCCAATTTCATGAGACACAGCCTGTAACTCGTGGCAGCATTCTCCCCCTAGAACTCTCCTCCCCCCCAACATCTCCCACCAAGAATCCCCTCCCCCTAGAATATTCACCCTCCCAGTCGATCAAAGAATGAACGTTAGATTTGTTGTATGGGCAAATAGAAGCCTATCAAAAAGCTTGAGTCTTTTCACGGCAACCATCATAAAAATCGTGATTTGGTGTGAAAACATCAAATCAAAGCTTATATACATAATGTCTGTAAATGTAATTATTGGTTGGCTGGGATTGGGGTGGGGGGGGGGGGTCTTTACATTTAGCGATGTTATTAGTAGCAGAAGGTGAGACTTTTTTTGTTTTTTTTTGTGGTATTTTTTTTTTTTTGGGGGGGGGGGGGGGTCAGGGATATCCCACAACTTCTTGATATTCCAAGTTACTGGAGAACTAACAAATCTACCCTAGTTCGCCATGTCTACTGAAACACTCCTCAACTCTTTTTCTCTGGCCTCACTCTATATCAAATATATTGTTGTTTGAGCTAAGCAACCGTTTATGATGGGACATATGATTCTGTTATATTATAAGCTGTTTCAAACACATGACACAGAAACCTGCCATTGACTACGGTTAAATGACTGACCATCATTTGACCAGGACAATAACAACAGTCCAATAAATGGGGATAACACCCTACACAGGGCAATAACATCTGCCATCTCCACAATATAAACTAGAAATAACATCTTTACTATTACACTTAGTCATTTTTTAAATAGGTTTATTGACACATCTCGTAAATATACACACGGCTCTAACAATGTGATTAGAAAAGAAAGAATTACAGTAATAAACAAAGCCTGCTACATATAGCATCGAGTCTGTTTTACCATGTACGCATCTAGTGTGATAGCTGTCTGTTGGACCTGTTTAGGGTCATTTCATACTGTTAGAGTTTCTAGAAGTGTCTAACTTGACATTGCCCTACTATGGGCAAGCCCGGGAGCTGCCTTCGGTCTCCGGGCGGGAAGCTTTAGTGTGCCAAGAGTCAGGGAAAAAGAATCCAATGTTTTTCAAGTGGTTCTGCCAACTTGATATGAGTTATGACATATTTAATATAATCAATTCTTAGTAGAAACTAAGTTAAATGGCTCTAAGCCTATGCCCCTTCTATTTGTATCCTTTTGATTTATATGTACAAGGATACAAATTTTATGCAATATTGCATACACTGCATACACTGGAATAAGGAGAATTACAGGTGGCTGGCCTACCAGTTTTTCAGTATAAATAAAAGAAATTATAATACAATACAGCAGTGGAACTCTCCACTCAGGAAGGTCAAGATACAGCAATCAGTAAGCAGCAGTGCAGCAAGGCATGCAAAACAGACTTTGAATTGATAATGATAAATGTCATATGCTATCATCGAAAAATGCATACATTAAAGGTCAATATGAATGACTTTTCTATGAATGGCACAAACTGAGCCCAGATTTTATTGTCAGAGATAAGTACTGGCAGGCTCTGCTGGGTAGCATAATGACTGGGGTATGTATATCCTAAATTGGATCTTTCATTGGATACTTATCATTGACTAGACATCTAATATCTTTTTCAGTTCTGGTCTATCTGTAGGCAAGCCTACATCAAATACATACGCTCCAACCTCTTGACAACAGTTCTTGGATTTTCCTATAGTTTGGTAAGTCCTGTTTAGAAAGTTTTTCATATGGCTTTTCATAATTACACACATAACATATATCATACTTTCCATATATAATTAAATATATCCATTTTTTTTAAGTCACCCCCCCCCCAGTGTGTGCTCAGTGCATGGCCCCCTTGGCAACTATGTCTATATGAGCTAACCCAGCAAACCAAAAAAACGTTATTTTATGTCAAAATAACGCTTTGATGTTATATAATGTTTTGCCATAATAAGGAGTCATAGAAAAACATGATATAACGTTGTATAACGTTTTTTGTTTACTGGGAAGGTAAAGGGTCAAGCTCTAGGCTTGGGAGGATTATCTTGAATTCCAGATCCCAATGTTTTTAAGAATGGCCATTTAAAATAGTTTCAGACTGGTCAGATTTTTCTGTTGACCCTCCCTCCTGAGTCTCTCCACTAGTGCGATAACGACCTTACTCTTGCACAGTGTGCCTGACAACAAGAGGAGACCGACAATGACAAAAATTGGCCTTCAACATTACTATTAGATAAGAGAATTACACATAAAAGTGCATCATATATATTGCTATTATACAGTTAATACCCACATAATCCCCCTTGTAAATGATGTGGACTAGCTCGGTAGGACTAGTATTGATTGACAGGAGTAGTTCCAGCGTTCCCGCCTGTGACGTCCTGACATCACTGCTAGCTACTCCTACTTCCAACCTGGACAATTGAGAAATTTAATTTTCCACCTATCGTTTAATTCAACTTTAATCATCTTACTATGTTAATAAATAGGCCGTTTCATTTTCTTATTATTATATAACTTTGGATTTAGCGGTCTATCAAAGCGGATCCCAAACAGTCCTGTGCCGCCTCACTTCCCTTGGATAGATTAATATTATACCAAAAGTGATATTATACCAAAAGTAATCATTTGGATACATATGCCTAAACTTTTGCTTGGAATCTGTTTGGAGTGTGAAGTAGAGGCCAATAGCTATGGTGATCTCTCTCCGGGCTTACTGGGCCATAGGAACGCCGCCCTGTCCCCGAAGTGGCTGGCATGAATCAAAAGAAGTAAATAAAATCTGGGCTAACTTGTTGTACCTAACAGCCCAAATGATGAACCCGGCTTGTTGTTGTGATGATAAATAGATAGATTTAGTTAGTTTTACAAATCGACAAGCCGAGAGCTGACTAGCAGGTTCACAGGGCCCATACGAACCAAACCTCAGACAACAGGGTCCATGGATGACACTTAGAGGAAACAAGGGACAACACAAAGAAACACACAAAGAAAAACACACACATACAAATAAAATTCAGACCAGTCAGAGATGGCACTCGGTCAGAGATGGCACCCGGTCAGAGATGGCACCCAGTCAGAGATGAACACATTGGCCCAAATTCACAAGACACAGCCTAATACATCCTGTACTCACCCAGGACTGATAGGTCCTATAGATCCCCCCCCCTCGTATATGGGACTTACCTACAATGTGTAGTCACCAAGGGAGATTGTGGCTTTGAATAGGTTTATACCAGTCATATCCTTTTTGAGTGGAGGTCCTGCACAGGAGGATACGTCGGTGGTAGGCAATTGGTGTAACCAAAATGAACTCACCATCAATACTGACAAGACTAAGTTGGTGTGGCTCTACCCACTGAACACCAGCATGGACCTAGACCTAGTCCTTCCATTACAGGGGGGGGGATACTTGTAGGGGGTGTAGATGGGGGGGTCGCCATGTCGCATGTCGATTTTAAGAAAAGGCCATGTCGCATGTCCATGTCGCTTAATAATCCCCATATCCCATGTTGATTTTAAGAATTGCCCATGTCACTAACTTTTCAAACCTCATGTCACATGTCACTAAGCCTCATGTCACATGTCGATTTTAAGAAACGGCCATGTTGCCGTGTCAAATTTAGTCATCCACCCCCTTCTTGTAATTGTATATCTATATGTTGTATATATATAAATTGGATTTAAACTTTTGAAAATCGTAGTGTAAACCATCATTTCTGTTTGAATAAAATCTTATCTCATCTTATCTTGCCCATGATTATTAACCTTTCAAAAAGGATTGACCAATTAGTCCTATTCAAGGGTGATTGGTGCATGCTGAGGGACCTTATTATATATGGGTATCAACCAAAACCTAGACAGGTAGATTCAGGTAAAGCCACTCAGTGAGGGCCTATAGTGCCCCCCTTGATCCAGGGGCATCCAAGCAATACTGTTGGTTAGTATGATCCCGAAGGGTGTTGTCTATATATACTGAAACTACCCAGTACAAGGAACTGGATGTGTTTGATTCCCATATGGACTAATCACCTATTGATAAAATAGCACTTACTTCTTGTTAAAACCTGTGGCTGGGACACGATCAATGGACCTATTTATAACCATAACCTGGGGGGCCTAGAATGTATAGGTCGAGTTACATATATATTTCTGCTACATCACAGTGTGGGCAAACCAAGGCAGCATATGCTTAGGTAATCTCCAAATGATAGCCACACACCAGGGTTATTACACTAAACATCGTTGTTATATTATCACTTGGTTATATTGATGCATAGCTTTCACTATACAAAATGCTATTTCATACATGAATGTATTTATGTGCATCTAATGACTCATGTATGACTATTCATACTTATACATAACAGGTTCATTCAGAGTCACCCATGTATAATGTGCCACTTTAAAGTTAGTTCATCCGATGTGTGGGACAAAAAGATAGATTTCCCTAAAATGGAAAATTTTCACAAATAATATATTTCACTTCCATTCAATTCCATTACGTCTAACTTCCTCTTATTTTGCTATAATTTTGATTAATTTTGGTCCTTTTTTAGAATAAATGTGTGCACTCTTTTATTCCCCCCCCTTATAAATACACTAGAAAAAACCCATGGTTTAGGGTCATTTGATCCCTTTCTGACTTATAAACACCCATTTATGACATTTAATTAACCTCTATTCTCTAAATATAATACTTTAACAGTGTTTGGAATACACTTCAGTAAGATTTAGAATTTGTAGAAAAATTGATTCTACCCACTTTAATGTTGAAAAGGAAATAACATGCTTTTCCCCAATAGCCTGTAACCCCTCCTCCTTCAACATCCTACATCGGCAGAATTGGGATGTGGAAGCCACTGCTGGGGACCCTGCTGGTCGTCATACATCACATAGCAACCACTGATGGCAATGGTCAGGAGAACCCTTTTCTTAAACAACAGCCCAGTGGGGACAAAATTAAGTTAAACATTGAATCAACATTGGATCTACATCAAATCAACATTGACAACCATTTATCAATGTTGATTCAATGTTCTGTGCCCACTGGGAGGGGCAGTTACAGAAAAACTATGTAAGCTTAACAATGTATGTAAGTTGTTAAACTTACATTGAAGGAACTTTCTGCAACACCCTACTTATATAAGTAGGGTGTTGCAGGAAGTTCCTTTTTCCAAATAGGTGTTCATACTGTTGACTTTACGTTAATTAAAATAAATTTTCATGTAAAAATCAGCACCACCTCCAGACATGGTGCCGATATTTGGTTTAAACAGCGTAAATTTGAAGACATTGGCGTATATTTGAAGACATTAAGGTAAATTATCAAATTATTAACAGTCCCCAGGGGTGGGGGTCATATGCTGCCAAGTACATATGTATTTATCTTGATGTTTGCTCATCAGCCTGCCTTAAAAGTTCCCTCATTTTTTAATAGTACCACTCATGACAAGTAATAATTAAAAACATGTTAAACATCCCTATCAATACATTTTGCATCGTGTTACAGGCATATTCATGGAACAAAATAACACATTAAATCCGTACACACAATATGAATCAGATGTTATAATCTCACACAATATTACACACAGTGATACTCAAAAGTTTCACACAAACACAAAAAAATCACATGGAAATAACATTCAAGTGTAAAATAGATGATATGCTGCAAATACCTTGTTCCCCCAGTATAACATTTACACCCCATGTGCTGTACCGTTTACAGGGTGGAGGATTGATGAGACAGCTCATGTGGTGGGCAGAATGGAGGACAGCAGAATAAAGGAGGCTTCAGGATTAGCCACCAGTCGGCGCCACCAGGACATCCTCTACACTCACAATGACTCTGGCGAACCTTCAAGGTAAGTACAGTTAAAGCTTGACCCTCATGGTTGAAGTGAGGCCAAAAACACTTTTGGATATAGTCCAGTTTTGATTCACAAGACGGCTCTTAAGGGCTGGGAGCTCAGCTTTTACAGGCAAAAGATAGGGTGAATATGTTGTAGCTTGACAATGTTCATGGTCCCTTGTCCAAACACTGCTGCCCTCTGGTGGAACTGTTATTTTAGTCCATGTATGGAAACGCTGAACTTATTCCCTAACAGCCCAGCTTTAAGGTCTGAATGATTTAGAGGCTTGAATCTTGATACCCTTACGACTAGAGAGTTTGGTGATAACCGGTACTGAGCGTCTTATAGGCACATAAGGCATCATTTTTACTGTGAAAGTACTTATATTCACTGGTGTAAATTTTCGCTAAGGTGGCAAAAAAGACTAATTCGCGGGTACTCATTCCATACTGTAGCATACAAAGATTTCGCGGAATTTTCATTTCCGTGATTATAACGAAAATATATACCCAGTGAAATAAAGTAAGACCATAGTATTTGTTATTAAGATACTTCAGTGCAGTATTGGCACATGGCCATACTGTGCATCACAATGATCTTACGGTAAGGGTAAATCCTTGTATCTCAAAATCCTATGTAAACCCTTTGAGACTTCTTCATTTACAATATATAAGCGATGCTCGATCCAAATATGGCAGTGATTGACTAGGCCATATTGATTCTACAGCTTTCCACAATATGTACATGTTTACATTGCAAATGACAGAGGTCTGTTCTAATGATATGACATTTGTATTAATGGTGTATGGACTCCCTACCCGACTAAGTCATAAGTTGGAGACATATCCATACTATAATATATCAAAATATCAGAATTGGTTATCATTATAATTTCTATGATAACCAAGGAAATGAGTATCTAACATACGACCCAAATGAAACATTCTAGACAATAGTCATGAACCATTGGCTATCAACAGACCATGCTGCCACTTCCCTGCTTAGCTCAGTCAGTGGAGTGCGTGCCTCTAAATCCTAAGGTCGAGGGTTCGAGGCTCTCCCAAAACGCAACAATACACATCAAATAGTCCATACAATTATCATATCCATGGTAGGTTAATGAAAATATAACTGTTTACAGAATATTTGCCATAGAAGCCAGCACCGGAAGGCTGAGAGCTGTAATCAATATAATAGGTTACGGATTGAGGCACTGTGACTGGGAGGACATAGCTGTGGGACCTGCAGGTGAACACAGCAACACATCCTATATCTACATCGGTGACATTGGGGGAAACAATCATAAACTCCAATGCAATGTCATTTATCGGGTTAAGGAGCCAGATGTTTTGTCGGGGACCCTGACTGTCCTTGTGGACCGTAAACTGAAGTTCTCCTATGGAGCTAGAAATGCGGAGACTTTGATGGTGGATGAGAAAGGAGTTGTGTGGATAGTGTCCAAGGTTAAAGGCAGCACCCACCCAGAGCTGTTTCGGGTAGCACCGGAGGCCTGGCATCAGAAAGGAAGGGTGGACCTGGGCAAGGGTAGGACATTTTTTTAGAATTACCGTATTCGACGTAATAAGCATCCTCCCCGTAATAAGCGCCCCCTCTCCTCTTGGGGCATTTTTAAACTAGTGCAAAGGCTCAAATTTCACGATTTTGGAGACAATTGAACTCGTAAGTACTAGAAGTACCATTGAAATAATTTTATAAGTGCCCAGGGTGCTTATTACGTCAAATACCATATGCCTAATGATTAAACACAACACATTTTTAATTGGATTAAGGTAACCACCGTAGTATAGTTACTTCTGGATATTATGTTTTATGCTTCTTCTATAGCAGTGACCTTGAAAAAGATCTGTCCTGTACCAGCTCTCACTGCATGAACCATTTGATTAAAGCAACTTTAAGCATCCTTAAAGTTGCCTAAATTGGATGGCTCATGCAGTGTCTCTGCCTTCTGTGTTCACCATTTACAGAGGGCAAAATGACTTCAATCACCTGATTTAAATTTTTTTTTACACTGTAGGTATCAAGATTCTGGTCACCTTTGAACAAGAGTCACCAACTAGTGGTGACATTTCAGTGGATGGACGGTGGGTTATTCTAAAGGGCTACCATAAGGTGGTCGCCTGGCAACTTCAGAAAGATCAAACCCTGGAGGATACCTTGGTCAATTCTACAGGAGAAGTCATGCCTTATGTACCGGAAGAGAAGGGGGAGGCTATTTGCTGGGATTTGGCTGTAGATGGGTATTATACACTAAGTGAAGGTGCTCATCAGCCCCTTTGGTATTACGATAATACTATGAGGTATGATAGAAATATCAAAAAGATCATGTATGGATACAATGAATTAAGTTGGCTGTGGGTTCAAAAGATAGCGCATAGGAATGCCAGCTTGGGTACATCTGGCTTTAATGGATCAAGTTTTTTATATTGTAAACATGTGGTCTTTTTCTTTACAATTTTCATGTTTTTATTTGTTTGGACATTTTCTCGCTTAAGATGGGTCTCTATCCTTTGTTCAAAGTTGACAGAATTTCTCAATTGTTTTCTCAAGGGGCAGTTTAAATTATACTGAAACGATAAACGAAAAGAAAAAGGGGGGGGGTCCCATGCGGATGTTTCGGTAAATCATTAAAGGTTCATGTTCTGGTTACAAAACTACCGACCACTAGATGACGCAGGTGGTGATAGTCATGTGACCACCACCCTAGGGATGTATGAGGAGTGCTGGCTCTGCTACTAAACTAGTCTAGTTTGGACCCTGTGGCTGGCACATTAGCTAATACTCACAGGGGTCTCTATTCAGTACCATTTAGTCACTGACATATCTAATGCTGCTTCTGTATCTGAGGTTTGATATTACTGTTTCAATAAAGTCACCGTCTATTATGCTTGTTTAGGGTGGTTGTCTTGTATGTGGTTCCCACCAAGATAGTTAACACAACTACAGTTCTAACTCTCTTGGAATCCACCTAACCGTGCAAATACCCCATGAATTTCGACCACTGCATAAAGCCTAGCCTGAGCCTATCCACACCCATATTATATTTTTTCACATTTTCACATTTTCCAACTATTTCCCTCAGTTCCAAATGAAAATCTAGATTATGTATAAATGGGCACACAATTGTTTTCTCAATGCTCATTCCAATTATCTGATTGTGTGGATTTTAACTTTGAAAAGGGTCGATTTCCATACAATCCTATAAACTGGTATTGAGAAAACCCAATTTGCTGTAGGCTTACCATTATTTGCTCCTGAAAATGAATGTCTACAGTGATGTTATTGGCTTATGTTATAAGCTAGGTACATCTGAATGGGTCTTTACAGCAAAATGTGTATTTCATGAGAAATAATTAATAAAAAAAAAGCTAAAACGTTGTATTCCCTATAATTCTATATGCTAGAAATAGCATCAGTGTAGTTTTCAACAGGGGAGTGAGATCTTACAGCAATGTGTGATAACCCCTTAATTTAGCAGTGAGATAACACAGTGTTGTGGTTTCTTACTGCAACCTGGAAAACCCATTATTGTCCCAAATCATTCTTAGTACTCAGGCTCATTTCCCAAGGTGAAACGATCACATTGTGACCAATCAATTTCTATCTGTGAGAATTGTCCAGTGTGAATTCTCTAACTATCCAATGTTACTGCAGATAATATCTATCATTTATTCATTACTGAGCATGTGGTAATGCCATGGGACGATGAACAATAAAACATGCATACATGTGGGCATTTACATGGATTCATTTTACAGCCCTCCTCTCTGTTGTAAATGAAACAGGTTCTCTTATCACGTGACCTGCTCGAGCCAGAAGCCCTCTTGGTATTACTACTCCTACTGGCTACAATAGTAGCAACAGAACTGAAATGCCTTGGGACATCCACATTCCTAATCCTACCAAAAGCTTCTACCCCTTCAATATTAGCCCTACACCTCACAGTTTTGTCATATCCAATCAATGCCTTAGGCCTATAGATAAGAGTTTTTGCTTTCTGCCAGATTCAAGGACTGAAATCATGGTCTCTGTGGGCTCATATTGTTCCAGAAATATTCTTACTGTTATACGGTTAATCAAGAAAAAGGCATCCACATTTTCGAGCTTGATACTTTTACCTAAATAATTATGCTGGTCAAATGGGGTATCATCAGTTCCTTCACTGGGGAATAATTCTGCGATGCGGACGACCCTAGGATGATGATGAGTCCCTGAATGACAGTGACCTTGAGTGATGAATCTGCATCCACATTGGCCATGATAGAGCCGATGGCTGTCTACGGAGTCGTCTTAATTTTGCACAAGCATCACCATCACGCTTGTCTAAAGACTACTGCCAACCCGCGATAGCTGATAAAAAATGATTGACAGCATCCTTGACTGATGATAAACGGCTTGCCATAGTTAGAACATCGTCATTCGTCTTCTTCAAAGCAGATGTGAGTTGCTCAGCCCTGCGATTGGATGATAGCTAGGCCCTGCTCAGCCCCTCTGCTACTTGATTGTGAGTAGGAGCTGGGGCCTTCTTGGCTGGCTACTTGTTTTTACCCAGCTCCCCAGTTGCACCAGTACCTTCCGTGTTTCATGAAGTTGGCCTTTCACCAAAACAGGGAAGGTGATTTGTTCAGTTCTAACGCCGCACCCATACTGTCAATATTTTGACCGGAGCACCTAGATATAATGACCCAACAGAAAGTTGTATCCAAGGAGATGTGATGTTACTAAATCATGGGTGACCAGACACCAAGGCCATCCAGTAACCGATCTGTGTGCTTGTTTTGCAAGTTTTGCAAGAGTGGTAAAATTCATCTTACCTGAATCACATTTTGTGTAATGCTGTAAGAAGCAAGATCCCCTGTCCAATCTCAACACAATCAAGAATTTCTTTGTTTCATTAATGTATCAGAATTCCACAAGAGGAACATAGCACGCTGTCTATTCCTCCTAGATCACTCACAGGAATGAGATGCCCGGTCTGCGTGGTCAGAGCATCAAAGATGGTGGAGTTGTTATTATTGCTCCAACAGAGAAGGCAAGATTGCTTAATTTCTAGTGACTTGTGAATGCTTAAACTTACACGAGATGATCACAAGCAATTAACAAGGCTGTAACCATTTATTGTTCAATGTAAAACCCACAGACTAGTGAGAAATATGGGTTTTGTGATTTCATGGTGATGCCCGTAACACACTGCCACTGATGCCCGTAACACATTGTCAGTGCATGAAAGTGATGCTCCGTAACGCAATTCTTTTGGTGTATATAGATGTGCATATTGGTTACTCAAATTGGCCCAAAATCACATTTCTGGTGTTTTTGCCTCCATGCTATTCCTATTGGTTTGTATACAATAATCATGTAAGATTCGGGAAATGCAAATATATACTAAACTAAGGTAGCCTCATATAATTTCAAGGTAGCTAGTAATTTCAGGCATACAGGTTTCTGCACTATATTATTGTGCAGAAACCTGTATGCCTGGAATTCATTATTTCAGAACTCACTTTATACCTTGAGATCACACAGACAAGTTTTGACATCTGTAGACATGGAGTCAATGGAGAGGGGTGAGTGCATGGATGGGGAGAATTGATCTACAGGTTCTTAATGCACTGTGTGCATATGTAGGGTGTTAACCCCCTACATGACATATATATCGAAAGTAGTTTTATAACCCCTCCATGGAAAGATAAATATGCCTGGAATACAAAGCAAAAGACGGCATATTGATAACTGTCATAGTTTATATGTGAGATGACTAAATGTAATGCAAGGTTGGTGGGTTTGCTGGAAAACAGCCCCATAGGACAGAGGGGAAAGAGGTGGCTGTTTTGTATAGGGTCCTAAGTGCCTATTCAAAGGGGACCCAAATAGCCTGTGTCAGTGATCACCATTGCAGCAGGTACTATAATTTAGTCCAATACTACTGTAGGCCTATGGTAGGGAGTTTGATAAATTTCCAAAAATGAGTTAAATAATAGCCTACATATTGGTTGCAGTGGTAAAGGTCCCCATGAGATCTTTTCAGATCTGTAAAGATCATGTTCCTATCATACCTAGATCCAGATACATCATGGTGATTGCACTTGAACATATTTCCCATTTCTGCGATCTAGGCAGGATCACAGCAGCCAGGGGTAATGTAGCACTGGCCCCCCTCACCTTCCAACTCAGACAAAACAGGTCCTATTAACATGGCTAGGGACAGCATTAGGCAGGGTCAAACACACCTGGATTTCACATATGTCTTAAAAAACATAGTTACCAACATCCCCATGGTACCAAGTTATAACAAGTCATATTATTCATTCTGTTTTGAGGGATGCCTCTAGGAGGGGTGCATATTGGATCACAGAAATATGCAGATCCCAGTGGCAGCGCTATTTTGAACTCCCTACCTATGGCCTGTACCTACAAATCTTAATTTCCATTGATAACTACTGAAAATACAATATAGCTATCAAGCTATGGCACATATCCCCGTGGACAGGTCATCACAGAAAAGTGTTACGGGCATCACAACAAATACTTTGATATGTGGCAAGGGCATCACTCATTAGTTCTAGGATGTCCAATACAGTGAATTTAGCCTCCTATTGCAGTGCAATTACTATCCAGATTGTTTGTATCAATATTTAAGTCATACATACTGAGTTTTACAACCTGCCAACCTCCATAACACCCTCAAAACTAACCAAAACAAGCCTCCATTCAGCCTATCATCCGCCATCTTTGATGCTCTGACCACGCAGACCGGGCATCTCATCTCTGGGAGTGTAGATAGAAAAGTCTACTCAGAACTAGCAGTTTGTCTGCATTGCTTTTCCAAGAGCCTAGTCTACAAATCACAGCGACATCTCAAATGCAGGACAATAACATTACATCACAAAGGAACAAAGTGGTTGTGACGTGGAACACTCGGTAAACTGAAGCAGCCACAGTAATATATACACACAAACGATCCATTTCTGAGAACACCCACCTTATTCCAACATTAATTTCTTAATATTTTGAGTAATATATTATAACACCATCAGTCAGAAATTATCAGTTTTCAACATCTAGGGCAAATATTTAATTTAGCACCTGTGTCAATTTTAAACTCAATTTCTGATAGAGTGACTGGATCATTGACCTCCACAATTACTTCTAGTATTTGGGCCACGGTACTTGGAGTTGGTTCCAGGGTTCTTGTATTTGGTTCCAGGGCATTGGAAGATGGTTCCAGGGTACTAGGACTCAGTTCCAGGGTATTGGGAGATGGTTCCAGGGTACTGTGTATTGGTTCCAGGGTACTGGGCATGGGTTCCAGGGTACTGGGAGCTGACCCTTGCATTTTTGAGGGTTCTGCCTCACTAGAACTAAGAATAACCATTTCAATACATTCTGGTAGGAACGTTGTGTTGATTTGTACCACAATTTCTAATGGACTGAATGGAACATTGAATTCTGCTGTTGGCATGTCATGAACCTCCACAGTTACCTCCATTCTTGGTGCCATGGTACTAGGAGTTGATTTCAGGTTGCTGGGAGTTAGTTCCAGGATCTTAGGAGTTGAGTCCAGTCTCCTCGGACGTTAGGGTACAGGCTCCCTAATTCCCATTATAACCATTTCTATATTTTCATTCTGACATACTGTGTTAACGTTTCCCTCACTGTATTCATTTGCAATGGCATCTGGAGAAAAAATGCTGGAATGCATTCCTGAACTCCTGGCTTCTCCAGGCATAGATCACTGGGTTTATCCTTGTCAGCATATATTTTTCAACATTATACTACAAGTCTCAAGTAACCACCAATGATTCTATGACAGTTTATGTTTTATTATGGCAGTCTATGACTGTTTATAGGGCAGAGAGATCGCAAAACAGGCAGGCAATACAATACATAATTATATCAATACATTCAACTGATGCTGTAAGTAGTAAATAACTGATAACAAGAAGGCTCTCTTTCAACAGGTCTGTTTCATATCAGGATGTAGCCAAGTAATGTGCCCCTGCTGTTGATTTTCATAAAACGTTAAAAGGGGCAAAATTGTGGTTCATTTAAAGATGTGAAGTAAAACTATCTGCTTGACAACAGCCTGCAGCACTGTATTCTATTCTTTGAAATTGATTTGTGAAAGATTTTCATTCAAATCCATCCCCTTATATGATGGGTCTTTGATCTTACACTGGTGCCACGTAGATAGGTAGATTTTGTCAGTCAGGCCCAAAAATCATGCATAGCTGCCCACTGATTTTTTTTTCTCAGTGAAGAACCATCATATCCTTATTGTTTTATCAGACGTTTCTCTTCATGAGAACACAATTTCTAGCTGGGAGGCAAGATAATATTAACTCTATTACAAATGTATACAATAACCTTAATACTATAGACTGCTTTCATAGCAACTATACCCATACTTGTAACAAATATGAACTTTGATTTTGAATAATCCTGTATTTTTTAACTCATTTGATGTATCAAATACACGTCTACAAATTTAATTTGATATCTCACCAGTAGGGTATTACAACTTAAACCTGAACTAACTGCCTGACATTGCATATATTTGATACTCAGGGATTTAATGAAATCCCGGGACTCCAATTATCAGCTACCTGGAAATGCTAGTTTGGGGACATTTCAATGAAATAATACACTTTAGGCTGCAGAACTCATTAATGGACGAGACCCATTATGAGTAAACAGATGGTGGGATTACGGTCTCAAATAACACGATAGGCATGACATTTAAATTCCAATAATTTGATGCAAGGTAAACAGTACTTCTTATACCAAGTGACAATTTATATGAGGTGCACATGTCAGCAAATTTCATTTGTTTAAAGATTAATGTCAGAATTAGCATTCAGTTTGCCACTTGGAGTGGGGTCCTTTATTACTGCTTTCATTGGCTGCACATGTTGGTCATTACAACCAATTTGCCAACTGAAAACATTAATTTAAGGATCCCATTGAAGGCATGGCATTTTGAGGAGATGGCTGATCGTCTGATAATTAGACTGTTTTCTGAATTCACTCCATTTCCAAAGGCTGCAGCTGACAAGACAAGTCCCAAGGGCACCTGCTTTCAGGAAGGTCATGGTAAATGCCTGTCATGAATGTCTAAAGATTTGAATTCGGCACCTTTCTGCAAAGTTGGATATTTTGACCTAACATGCTTGAATAATCTTCATAGGCAGGTTTAATAGTTCTGTGCTGTTAAACACATTGCTTTAACATTGGTAAACTATAATGGGATATATAGAGAATACTTTTTACAGTAACAACAAATTTGAGAAAAAATACTATTTTTAGGAAAATATATGGGAATTTAAAAAAAGGCAGATCCTTTTTTTGTCTCATTAAATTTGGTGTCATGAGGGGATATCTTTTAGAAATCGGTAGCCACCATATTAAGGCTTTACTCCCTCTCCATATATGGTCAATTACACCAGCGTATTACCCACTATAGATGAACCCTCTTCAAGTTTGCAGCAGAACAAGAATTGGTTAAAGAGTTGGCTAAACTGCGATGAAGTCAGCCATGCTGAACACCCAAACATGCTAAATCTGTGGGTGGTGCTGAAGACTAGAGGGCTGTGTCTCACGACCTTGGGCCAATGTTTTTGTTTCTGACCGGGTGCCGTCTCTGACCGGGTGCCGTCTCTGACCGGGTGCCGTCTCTGACCGGGTGCCGTCTCTGACCAGGTGCCGTCTCTGACCGGGTGCCGTCTCTGACCGGGTGCCGTCTCTGACCGGGTGCCGTCTCTGACCGGGTGCCGTCTCTGACCGGGTGCCGTCTCTGACCGGGTGCCGTCTCTGACCGGGTGCCGTCTCTGACTGGGTGCCGTCTCTGACCGGGTGCCGTCTCTGACCTTGTTTCAGAGAAAAGTGTTTTTAATTGTTAACCTATACTCACATATATAGGGATTTGTAAAAACGTTATGGCAGTTGTTATGTAACTGTAAGTAGCCTCCTGCTGTTGGTAGAAGGCAACTAAAACTCCCAAAGTGATGTCCGGTCAGAGACGGCACCCGGTCAGAGATGGCACCTGGTCAGAGACGGCACCCGGTCAGAGACAAAAACATTGGCCTAAGGTCGTGAGACTCAGCCAGAGGCGGGAAGTAACTCTGAGACGTTTTAATGATTCCATCCTTGTCCCATCACTGCGGTGTACTTAGGTGCCGGGCCGTTCTGCTAACAACTCTCTTAACACACTCTCTCTTAAGACTACTCAGTTTTCATTTAGAGTATGAATAATATCCTCTGCATGTTATCCAAAGTGATAGGTCAGTCGAATGCAAAGGGTCATAGTAATTCAATTTATGTCTGTTTGTCCTTCACTTTGAGTAGTGGAGTGTTGACAACAGGAGACTCCAAATTACGATGATAAATCAACTCAGCACTGGCAAGTTACCAAATCAAACTGTATGCTTGCATCGCGACTATAGGGAGTGGAGTGCATTAAATACTATGTGACCCCTGAAAGGATAATACTTTTATAATCCAGATAGCCATGAGAAGTTCAGGAGAATCCATTTTAATTTAGTGAGAGTCGTTCAAATAACCTTCCCTCAGTAGAAAGTAGGTGCTGATGCGACAAGGTCCCAGTGAGGGTAATCCAGCAGTAAACTACGATTCTGGTCAGAAATGAATACTGAAGGGGCACTGAATGGAACACAATTAAGTTGGAAATGATGCCAATATCATGAAAACTTGTACACATGCTGCTGAATATCTGCCAATTTCAATAAAATAAAAGGAAAGAGATTCTCAGTGAGTTTACATTTTTTTCAAAGGCTAGATTGGGGATCAGTGAAAATGCAAATTATTCAGTGCAAATTCAGGCGGAATTCAGGTGGCTTGATGCTACAGACCAGTGCTCAAATCTTCCGTGGTCAGTAGCTAATTTTAGTTGGAAATGTTTTTTAAGAATGATGCGTCTTTTAGGTCAAGGGTGATTTTTCAGAAATTGTAAATGTCCTGGTAACTGTTATTGTGATTTCCGCTGTATTAAAGTACTATGTATAGTAAAAGCATTTCCTTCGCTGAGACCACAAGTTGCCTTGTGGCCTGGAAGATTACATTTTGTTAGGCGGTCTGCTCTACTGTAGGGAGTCATACGTGCAGAATATCACTGTCTTTCTTTGAAACCCTTCAGTAACTCTACATCCATGCCTGACCCATAACTCACCCTTGCAGATTTCTAGTTCTGCTCCTGACATTAAAGACAGCTGGAGTGTGTACGTCATAATGTTTAAAAACAGTCTCATCAATTGACAATCATATCTCTGCACAAATTTCCATCCTTGCAATAAGATATCTAAATTTACTTTCCAGGAAGCAATAAGATAAGTTTACTCCAACTGATTTACAATAATAAAGTTTTCAGACGTTCGCAACAAACGTTACCTAGTCGATATATATAAATGTGAAATACATAGCCCTTTATAACTTTCGCACAACTTTGTGTCCCGATGATACTTGCACATTTCTCACTGCCGGGTGATGACAAGCAGCTTCTTTCGAGTGGCCTACTCATGGAAGATATATTCTCTGTAAGTATGATATAAAATGTGGTGACTAACATATGACAATCGCCCAATCCTGAGATAATCTGCACAGAATAAATTCTGGATTATTTCTATGGCCAAAGAAAAGAGGTTTGTTTCCGATCACCCAACCGACCCTATCAAAACAGGACCTACCATAAGTTTTTTATGAAATTTTGAAGAAACTTTCGTATTTTTACCCTTATTTGGGTCAATTTTAGGGTCTTCAGAGAAACTGGGTAGTATTGTCATGTTGTAAAAAATTACCGACCATATACCAACTTACCGACCCTACATTTTCTTGCCATGTTACCTGACACATACCTTTTTTTGGCCTAATCCTGAGCACCTTTAACCTTAGGGATTAAGGCCTTATACGTCTAATCATAATTATACATGGTCGTTTGCATGATACAACCAGAACAATAAGGGGGGAAGCTCTCCTCACTTCTCATTCAAAGCTGTGTGCCGGAAATTGCTGATTAATATTCGCCATAAATCTGAATTAATTAATTGATGTAATGAATATGTATTAGATACCACTATTGGATATCACATCAGTCTTTCCAATGGGACAGCAGTGGGCTTGCTTCATTACCAACCTCCCACATTACTTATTTACTCATAATATTGAATTTTTTTCTCCTTTACTATTTATTTTTCCTTTGCATTTGTACATTGATACAGTAGCAATAGGAAAATCATAAGGGGGATTAACTCCTCAGTGTCCCTTGAATCTGCAAGTTGCATAGAACACTGAAAATCCATAGGTTGAAAAGGTTAGTCAGTCCTGACTATCCTAGGTTCAACATAGGTGTGTTAGTCACAATGATAAAGTTATTTTCAAAAATGACTGAGGGGTCAGTCAGTAGTGACTAACCTAGGTTCATCATTGGTGTGTTGTATTTGCATACCACTAGTTGGTGCCACCTGTAAGATACTACGATGACCATTCAGTGGCTCTGCCTTGAAATTAAAATATCAAGGTGGGTTGTATAGGGAGCCAACAAATGACCAACTAGGTTAGGTACTAGTGGCTGAGAGATCGGTCGTATAGGGAGTATAGGGAGGAATATCAGTGTACCAGCTCAAAATTCAGTAGTGTATTCAGTCTTTGCCAAATCCTGCCAGACAGTGGCAATGTCCATCTAAAAAGGTCCGGCAAAATACCTGGTGTTGCCAGACCAGGTGTCCTGCACATTCTAGGCTTTTCAAAACTGAAAGAATTTTTCAAATATTCCATTTGGAACTGCTGTTAGAAGTCAGAGAGTATACAGTGATATTCTATGGAGATTTTTTAATAGCACTAATTTAATGACATATTAAATTACCCTAAATTGTATGCTTTTGGCACCTGGTCCTGCAGAAATCTATCCGGTCCTGCAAAATTTGCAAATCGCAGGACCGAATGTCCTGCATAGTAAAAAAGTTTTCGCAAAGACTGTGTATTGGCATAGAAGTGTTGTACTACAGTTCAAAGCTCGCACTAAATGTGTCGAGAGGCTACATAGATTAAGGCTCACTGGGCGGCGGGAGTGTTTGTATTTGACATTCATGGACTTAATCAAATCCCAGGGCTTCAATTGATCTGCTTGGATGTCCTAGATTGCAGTCACTTCAATGACATATGGCATTTGTAGCTGCCGAACTCAATAATGAACTAGACCTTTGCAAATGAGGCTAGATGGTGAAGATCTGAGAGTCTGGGTAGTTTTTCTATGTTTGCTAACCAACTGGTGAGATAAATAGCTGACCAAATGTAGAGTATTGATTAGAGAAGTACTTTATTGTGAGCGACTTTTGGGTAGCAATTGATTGATTGTTCAAAATTAAACAGGTATAAATTTAGTAAGCCATCGTAAGAGATGTCTCAAATCTAGCCAATACTTATCCAAATTTACCCAATTCTTTGGGAAATAATAGCAATAAAAGATGGCAAATTCATCTTTTTTTACTTTATCATGAGGGAGACCATTCCACTGCTTTAAATATTTTTTAAATTGTCCAAAGTTAAAGCTATCAAATTGATGACACCATCAAAGTCATATCATTGTGATTTAGAAGGTGCCTTGGGCAACTGTGCCATTTGTTACACTAGCATCTCTTTTCAGCATATTTGTCATATTTGGTTCTGATAATTTCATGATATATATTTCATCTAATAATAAAGGGTCAGAATGATCTTGTTTGTTGATATTTTTTATATTCAAGCAAGGTTACGTTGATATAATGCTAACAGGAATGTGATAGTGTGACAGTGTAAAATTAGTAGTGGTAATCTGACACATACTCCTATGCAAACTGAAATGGGATGTCCATGATGATGAATTGCATTAAAATGTTCGCTTCCTAGCCAAAATAGCCAACAGAGATTAGTTCTGTAGCCACAAAAGGTGTTATGTTATAATCAAAGACAGCCTGTAAGATCCTATAATGACCACTCAGTGGCTCCCCCTGGAAATAAAAATACTAAGGTGGGTTGGTCAGTACTGACCAACCTGACAATAATAATTTACCTAGGTCAGTCGTATAGGAAGCCAAAAAATGACTAACTAGATTAGGTACTAGTGACTGAGAGATTGGTTGTATAGGGAGCCTAGGCATATCAGAATAGTAGACCGTGTACGGCCCCAGTGACATTTGGTGCACACATCACAGAACCTTCCCGCACATAAATGTATCGAAGAACACAATGACAGTACAGCAAGGTTGTACCATGACCTTCGAGGGTACTCTAGGTGATTTACCTTTTAAGGGTAGCATGGTGAGTCAATGCACTATGCTCTTTATCTATATCATGAATGAATGCAGCCCTCGAGCACCTGATACATGCCTCCCTCGGTAGTAGTTACACAGGCGGGGACCAAGACTCTCAGCGTGGGAGAGTGAGTTTGAGTTTGAATTTTGAGTAAGTTTTATTGCACAAACATCTCCGGTGAGGGAGTATTTATATCGATACAATTTTCCAATAAACAGAACATGATTAAAAAAGTACATTTCCCAAAGTCAATGTTGGTCGAGGTGTCTTCACCTGAGTAGTGATATGCAAGTATGTGTGACTAGTGGTTTTATGGCGTGAGGGAGGTGTTGGCACTAGTGAAATCTTATGGATGTTCAGTGTGGACGAATGTGCAACACTTTGATTATATTTCAGGTTTTTCTGTAATCCACGTAGCATCGGAAGGATTCTTTATCAAAATCCTATTTCATTTTCTTTTAAACATTGCCTGTCTATCTGTATGTTATAATATTGAGATCCTTGAAACTCACTTTCTATACACTCATCCTATGGCTCTCTACGGTGATGTTATGTGGACCCATCGGAGAAAGCTTTGTTTCCTTGATATTTAAAGGGAATTGTCTCAGCTTTAATCCAACAATAGGCAATAATCATATTACTCTACTTTAATGTCTTACTGATGTAAAGCAAAGTATGTCGTTGTGACAAACTCACTTTGGATCCACACTCTCTCTGATATGACGGACAATCAGTGACAGGCTATTATTAAAGCGGCGGAGTAGAAGACCTTGACAACAACAGAGAATATGCACATAATCCATCATAGCTCATGTTCCCTCCGGCTCGAATCAAATTACAATCCTACCTCAATCTGATGAACATTATAGAACATGCAGCAGATAGTAATCATTTGAAGGTGAAATGAAAAAAGATTGGAAGAGATTGTGGTAGTCATGTCATTAAACTTGCAATTGCGCCTTCACTGAATGCAAGAGCATCCACAATCTAATTCAGCTGTCAGACTGTCACTGCTAGCACTTAGGGAGAACCCGGAGCATTCATGCAAAAACAGGACAGGCCTAATGATCTTGTAGATGTAGAAAGAGGATTGTTCTGCCTAATGGCCTGGATAATAAAGATATCATCAGATGCATTAGTTCATATTCAGGTTTTAGATTTCGTACTAGTATCCTATACTCTGAAATGACATCTGCACCCGGAGAACAATTATTAGGAGAGCACTAAGTATTCGAAGTGAAAGCCAGTAATTAAAGTTCTGTAGGCAAATGACTTAAATTGTTAATATGAGCCCTGCCATATTCTATCCAATCAAGAGGTGGCTGCTTATGTAAAATATCAAAAGGACCTGATAACCATTATTTATATTTGTCATTATGATGCATTAATGCTGGCGAGTAACTCGCCAGGGCTGCATTGGTGCATCAGGCCGACCCTTCCGGAGTGTCTCAACCCCATAGGGTCGGCATGATGCATGAATGCAGCCATGAATAGTTACTTGCCAGGGCTGCATTAAGGCATTATGTCATCCTTATTAGGCTAACAAAGCCCATGAGAAGAAATAGATAAAGAAGAATAAAATGCGGTACAAACCTCGGTTGGTACCCTGCAGACCTCAGGTCTATATCATTTTAATGTTTACATGATAAAGACCTGATATATTTAGTTAGTGTAAACAGACACAGGGAACGTATGTCATGGTAACGTACACACATATATTGACAAATATAATATAGTAAATCTATCATCAACAACCGCGCTCCCATACCCCGAGACTCAAATAAGTCTTTTGACTCCATAAAAGTCTCATCATTGTAATGTAGAAAGGAGATATCCAGCTCAAATGGCTTAACTCTCTTTGGCCGAGCATCAACTATAGCTCATGCCATGGGGGGGGGGGGGCTGGTCGAGCATCGACTATAGTTGATGCCATGGGGGGCTGAGCATCGGCTGTAATCATCTTAACTCTATGGGATTCAACAAAGGCTCCACCAAGGGAAAGTTCCTGTAAAAATGCAGCGTCAACTTTTTCACATAAGCATAATCGAATGAAACTGGCAGGTATTTACTACTCCTAGTATCCAAAGTCGATTAAATCTAACCCCCATTTGAACTCATCCCGGTCTGTTGTTGCTTAGTTCATATTCATATATATATGGTACTCATGGCAAGAAACTGCATGTAAACTACATATTTCAAGATCATTGATGGATATTATGTCTTTTAGGTAACTGCTTTTAACATTGTAGACGTTTAAAAAAAGAAGATAAACCTGAGAGGTTACCGGCACTTTCACTCTGATCTAGTAGTGCGGATGCAAACCATCCTTCTCAAAAAGCTAAGAGGGGACTGCTAGCGGCTTATTGGACAAGTTCCTTCCATGGCTAACAAGATTTAGAAGCTGTGAGTAGATCAGCTAGTGTTCTCTGTAACATGGTTTACACATCAGGATTATGGTGAATCGTACAGGGTGTCTGTAACACTCTCAGCTTGTTGATGAAAACAGAAGGAATTCAGGCTAGCTATTACTTTTTGCAACTCCTTATGTAAGAGTAGTACAAAGTGGGCAAAGATCTCATTGATCCTATGTCCAATTAACAAGCAGGAATATAGGCTTCAGTCACCAACAATGACCTAGTATGGTCATTTACCTAATACAGCAGGAAAAATTATGTAGAGATACATTTCTCACTATTCGTAGTGGATGTGTGCAATGGGTCCTAAGATTATGTGATTATGTTTTAACTATCATTAATGCAGATGCATGAATCCTGAGGGCTGTGTCTCATGACTTTTGGCCAATGTGAATGTCTTTGACCGGGTGCCAGCTATTTGCCAGGTGCCAGTTTTGACAGGCTGCCATTATTTAGAGCATATGCAGATATAAATGGGCTGAAAGGGTTAATGGAAGTTATAACACTTCAAATAAGTAATTAGTGGCCCATTTCTACCTGTATCTCCCGTAAACAAACAGTTTTCCATCAAGCCGGTCAGAGCTGGCACGGCATGAGTGTTCCTGGAATCTGTTAATTACATGGCACCAGCTCATATTGGAATAGTCTATAGTCATAATTATATAATTGCGACATAGAAGTATTGCAGTTCAAAGCTTGTACTAAATCTGGTGACAGGCTGCATTTGTCAAAGCTCACTGGGAGTGTAAGTATTTGATATCTCAGGGCTCCAGTTTTCTTCTTGGAACTCCTAGGTAAGGACCCAGTGAGCAAAAAGCTTTATACAACATTATATAACATACTATGTCAAAATGTGAGAATCTTTATTTTGATATAAAATAATGTATTCTTGTTAGCATGGACATTTGTGGCTGCCGATCATATTAATGAACTAGACCTTTGCTAATGAGGCTACATAATTAGGATCTGAGAGTCTAAACTGCTTTCTCTGTGCTCGGTAACAAAATGGTGGGATTAAATGCAGACAGAATGTGAAGTTTAAGAGATCCAGGCCCCAGCGGCATCTTTGTGAACTACAGCACATAGCTAATTGAGAGTACACTTTAATTCCGCAGTAATCCTTATTAGTTAATTGTTTTATATTCTGTTTGTTTTCAGTCCAATTTGTTGACAAATGTCTGTGTTAATACTTTATTTCTTTTGAAACTATGATTCACCATAAATATTCATGACTATTGATATCGATGATTGTTTCTTATAGAACTGTCGGAAGCAGTTAACATCTGGGAGTGACATTTAGAATTCCAAAATTTAAAGTGATGCAAACAATACTCCTAATACCAAGTGACATTTATTATGAAGTGCACATCTCTGCGTTTTTAAGATGTCACTTGTTGCATGATAACTATCAGAATTTGAATTCAATTTGCCACTTAGAGGAAACATCTTTTACTGCCACCTTATTGTCTGCGCATGTCTGCAACTAGCACCAATCTACCACCAGAATAGGTGAATTTATGGATCCTATTGAAAGCTTGGCATTTTAAGCAGATGGCTAATTGTCAGTTTCTGCATTCAGCTCATGTCTACAGGTTACAGCCAATAGAATGGGAGGAAAAACGGTTCTGCAAAAGGCACCTGTTGTGGGGAAGTAATTGTAAAGCAATGTTTAGAAAATGTTTAGTTCTGCATCTTTTTATAGGCTCACAGGGGGCAAGCAGTGGACATTGTAATTGATTGCAGGACATTAGCTAAAATAGGGAGGATATGTTAAGGAAAAGAACCTAATCCACCCTTTCCTGATACATATATAACACAACCAAGCCATTTTAGTGGAAGCCCTCCTCTCCAGCCCGTGTAGACCAAATTACTGCTAGAATATTCATAGCAGCAGCAAGTGGATTTTGGTACATCGTAACTATTCTACTCCTGGACATTACAGCAGCATCAGATTTATCTTAGAGACAGCAGCTGTACAGTTGCCTCCTTGCATCCGACTACTTGGAATACACATGCCATTTAATTGAGTAAAAAAAAGGCAAAGCAACAAAAACTAAATTGTATAGATTGGTTCTTTATTTTGTTTAGATGTCAATTATGAAGCAGTCATACCAAATAAGTGGTGTTTGGCAAGAGCCACATTGCCTCCAATAGACTCAGAGGGTGCCACTTAACCATCATTGATTCAGTTGCTGTCAATGATTATGGCTCATTAAGGCAGTCTTTGGCTTCAGATAATCTAGATAGATAACAAAAGAGGGAAATAATACATACTCAATAAATTTATCTGGATGTGACTGTCGCTATCAATGTTCAATGATTATTAACAACTCCTAAAAACATGGTGAGTATGGGGGAGCCGGCTAGGACCGAGGGGACTATCGTTTGATGGGACTGGAGACGATGCACCGACAGAACATTTGATGCACCAATGCTGGACGCTCTATAAACTGGTACTGGGCCAATGATCAGTTGGCGGCCTGTTTATTATCATATCATAGAGGAAACAGCTACATTAAGGGTACAGATGAAAAGAGAGATGGATATCGGAAATTCTAAAAGAAAAAGGATCCGCAACATAGAAAATTGTATGGTTGAAATGAAAAAACGAATTTTGAAAACTGAAAAATGGAATCGAATTGGTTTCAGCAGAATCATAATAACAACGTCTGCAATGGCTACATTGAATTTTGTGAACGTCTCATTAGGGGGGGGTGTTAAATCGCTAATTTTGTCGTATGGTTCTAGGGACAGGCTCAAACTATGCATTTGGGACCCAAAACTCAGGAAATCACAAAAATATTTTTTTTGGACCCCTGTGACCCCCCCGTACATGGGGTCCGAAGATCGGCCAAATAGTGAGAAAACAGTCCAAATTCAGGCTTTCAGATTCCTACTCAAACCTCACCATGCCTTCATGAAAATGGTTAGAAACCTTCATTGGGGACCCAAAGAGAGCATTTAAAGTCATATTGTTGTGATTATAGGGGTGTTTCCCTCTCTCGGGAGGGGGTGCGTCCATGGTAAAATACCGATAAATCAGCTTTTTTGAAGGCATTTGCTCCTATACAATCAGGTCCCTATACTGCCATAAAACATCATCATGAACCATTCTGAAGGACCCCCTGTTTCTGTTAACTACCCCCTATGACCCCTAACACCCCCCTCCCCTCATAGCATGCACCAATAGCCATCAGATAACTCCCTTCCCCCCTCCGCCCTCGCCTCTATATTACACTGTACTCAGAATATCAGGATCTTTGAACATTAATAGTCATTCACAGACACCTTAGCCTGTCTTGGGATTAAGACAGTGGTGTGTTTAATAGAGGGGTGGGGGATATGGAGGGGGCCCAGACCTCCTCCCTTACCCTATACAGACATAAGAGGAGGGCTACCTCAGTCCATCTAAGAACTCCAACCATCAGACCTCTTATAATCTATTTATCATACATGCATGAATGGCTTTACCACCTCAACAGAAAACTGATAAGGGACCAAAAGAGACTATTACAGGTCATATTGAATGAATATAACCCAAATCTTGGAGGGCCTTTGCTTCAATGTATTTGAATTGTCAACATATTAAAATGAGTTTAGATCAGATAGATTATACCCTTTTCAAAGGTCTCTATATTCATTATGAGTTTTGATCACATCCCCCCCCCCTTCATTCTATGCCTAGTACCTCACCCCATGTGTATTCATGGTCAAGATGACTGTTTCATGTTGTTACACTTATTATACATAGTAATTCTATAATAGTTATAGCAGAGGTCTAATATTAACATCACTAATAACCTGATACAACAATAAATAAAAACCCTGACTCTCCTCCTTAACCAAGTGGTTAAATGCATAGAATGATGGATGGTAGAGGGGTAAGGGGGTGGGGGAGCCTGCAAATGACTCCAAATAAGGACTGGTGTCCATATCTCTTTGTCTACACCTTGCATGGTTAGTATCCTAGACATAAGACAAGAGATAATTATTTAAATCAAATTCTCTGAGGTGTTAAATAAATACTCTGAACCCTAAATATTATTGAAGCCAATAATAAACCTTGCAATTATATTATGGGGAGGGGTAGGTAACCCTGATACCTCATTTGCTATGCTAAAGATCAGATTTTGTCAAAGACGGGCATACATGCTACATCTCAGGGTGCTGCTATAATATTCAGACATATGAAAAGATAACATAGGCATGGTTCTTGGTAGACCTATGCCATCCCCTATATGGGGTAAAGGGTAGAACCTCATATCAAACTTTGAGGACAGATGAATACATATCTTGATATTAAACCAAATATTGAACCCAAATTTGACTTGAAGTACAGTATCCCTCTACCAGCTGTAGTAGATACACCTACCAGGGTGATCTCAAGGACCCAGCTCACTCATTCTTTTTTTTTTGGAGGGGGGCCCTCTTTTAACCACACCACTGTCCCACTCCCAGGCATGATACATACCATGAGAGGCAATGCTGTGCACTGTGCCACATGGAGGGAGGGTTGGGCTGATGGTTATACTGTGTGATATGGAGCCGAGGGGGGGGGGGGTTATTTCATGGCTATTAGTTTGGGGTGAGGGTGGGGATGGGGTGGAGGTGGGTCATAAGGGGTGGTTAACAGGAACAGGGAGCCCTCAAGAAAGGTTCAAACTATCAGACAGGTCTTATGTTAATATATTATTTCAGTATAGGGTAATTATAGAGGCGAAGGGGGGGAGAGTTATCTGATGGCTATTGATGCATGCTGGGAGGGGTGGGGGGGGGGGGGGTCATAGAGGGGAGTTGACAGAAAGAGGGGACCCTCCAGAAGGGTTTAATCTGCCTGATTAGGTGTCCTGAGGATCTTTTATGGCAGTACAGGGATGTGATTGTAAGGGAGCAAATGCCTTCAAAATAGCTGATTTATCGGTACTTTACCGAGGACTAACCACCTACCCAGAGGGGGAAACACCTCTATAATCACAACAATATGACTTTAAATGGTCTCTTTGGGTCCCATATGAAGGTTTCTGACCATTTTCATGAAGTCATGACTTGATTTTAGAAGGAATCTGAAAGCCTGAATTTGGGCTGTTTTCTCACTATTTGGCCGATCTTCGGACCCTATGTACGGGGGGGTCACGGGGGTCCGAAAAAAATATTTTTGTGATTTCCCGTGTTTTTGGACCCAAATGCATAGTTTGAGCCTGTCCCCGAAGAAAAGTAGATTTATCACCCCCCCCTAACTCTCATATTAGGGGATTTACAGGATAATTATCTTGCAAAATGTATATATATCAGAATGCCAGGTTTTGAGGCTATATTTATGTATTTGTTGGTCAACTGTCAGAAATGTTTAAAAAAACTTTATCAACAACTGTCTGAAAAGTCACCCTTTCTTGCTGCATTCGTCTATAATAGCAACATAAAAGGACAAATCAAACAGTGTAACTGGAAACTCCATAATATATGGCCACTTAAGATAATTAGTACAAATAGTCAAACTAACTATCAGCATTCACAATTCACATTTATTCTAATAACAGGTCAATGCATGAAGTAATAATGACCTAAATGGTAAGGTTTTTCTCAATCTAGGAATGAAGCACTCATGAGCTAGTTATTAACAAACGATTAATCTAATTAGGTGGTAGGCTGCACAATCTTAGTCTTAATAATGATCAATGTCTGTCAGATCTACCGCTGCTATCCTTGGGTATTATTGATACTATATTGACTTTGGAATAGTTGATAGCGCCAACAGTACATGCCTGCACTAGACCAAGAGGGAGCCAGTAAATCATCATTGATTTAGTCACTGTCAGCGTTTATGGCTCATTAGGCTTTTAGATAAGAGAAGATGGAGGTAGTAACATGGCTTAGAACAATAAATCTGAATGAGGCAAGCACTGTGTACTGCTAATACATGGTAATAAGGGAATACAATTCCTAATGGGAATAGAATCACTGATTGGTGGATGAAGCCACCTCCTTGTTATTGTGTTTGCATCCTCGATTTGAGGTAAAGAATATGATTTAGAAATGGTCGGGTATCCTTTAAAGTAAGGAACGGGATAACCTACTGCTACTCGGAGGTGACTTCTGTTTCATATATCTACCTTCCTAAGTCGGAATACATAATATGACGGCAATAGATTTGATATTTATTATTTAAACACCTATTACATTGTGCAGCAAAATGCTCAGAACACATCTATCAATGAAAGTATGAAGGACATTTTATGGATTGGAGATCGGTGGTGGACCGGTCATCTGAACATCTAGACTCAGACCAGGCATACATCAAAGCCGTCCACCGACTGGAAATAACACTTCAGCTCTAAGTCTATGTGTCCAGATGACAGGTCCACCACAGTGTCAGGCCTTTACACTAATGCTACCAAACGTCCACCAACCATCTCTACCAGAACACTCTGTTTAGGCCTGTGTGCGGTATAGTGCCCGCTCCCCCAAGCTGTGAAACGGATCTGATGTGCTGATGGCAGGCCAACATGCGAGGGTTTTATCAGGCAGAGCCACACTGAAAATCCATAGATTGAAAGGGTTAGTCAGTACTGACTATCCTAGGTTCGTCATCTATGTGTTAGTCACAATGGCAAAGTTATATTCAAAAATGACCAAGGGGTCAGTCAGTAGTGGCTAACCTAGGTTCATCATTGGTGTGTTGTATTTGTATACCACTAGTTGGGGCCACCTGTCCTGACCACTCAGTGGCTCCCCCTGGAAATAAAAAGACTAAGGTGGGTTGGTCAGTACTGACCAACCTGACAATAATAACTTACCTAGGTTGGTCGTATAGGGAGCCAAAAAATGATTAACTATGTTAGGCACTAGTGACTGAGAGGTTGGGCGTATAGGGAGCCTAGGAATATCAGTGCAGGCTTTATGTTCAGGAAGCCAATCTGTGCCTTCCCTTTCAGGTATCACACAGCAATATCCCACACTCACTGAGTGGTTGGTACATGAAGTGAAGTCATTTGGGGAGATATATCCATGATGTTTTGTCTGTCGTGGCACTGTTATACATTAGTCTGACCATGCAAAACGCAAATGTAGGATAGGAGCACTGATTGAGGACTCATTTGGATCAGAAGGGTGGGTGTGGTGAAACAGAGGGCCCCTCATAGCATTGAAGCTGTTATTACCTTTGGTATAACTTAGCATATGGCTATAATATGATCAGCTTTTGGCTGTACATGTGTTTCATGAACATGGGCCAATGTTTTTGTCTATGACCGGTCGCAATGTATGATCGGGTGCAATCTATGACCGGCATGACAAAAATAGGCTTTTTTAGGACAGATTTATATATGTTCTAAAATATGTGATGCATAAATTAACGTAGATGGCTGTCAATATTTCCGCTTCCTTTCGACAATGTAGGTGGTAAAAAAAAGTAATGCTACTTATGAAATGATCTCTATAACCTTATGAGATCGAATTTTCTATTTTCCATTTGTGAAACTCGAGATATAAATTAAAGAAACTATGGATTTAAAATTGAGATATTTAGAGAAAACATGAGAATGTACTACAAAATTAATTCAGGATTTCATTAGGAATTCCCCTAATTACGATTTGTTAAATTAGCACTGCGCTGAGAAGTTGCTTTGCCCTACTATGGATTATTTTACCATTAGCTGTCTGCAGTAATAGATCTGGTCAGATTATAATAATCCCACACTGTCAGAAGTTAGTGTAGGAGCACCACGAGATATACTGGAGCTGCACAGTATAAAAGGAGGTATTTTTGGTTACCAGTATGACATACAGTATGTACAGCTAAACTCACCTACTGCAGAACATCACACACAGGACATCATAGGTTTGAGTCTACACTGATATTCTTAGGCTCCCTATACGACCAATCTCTCAGTCACTACTGCCTAACCTAGTTAGTCATATTTTGGCTCCCTATACAGCCAACCTAGATTAGTTATTATTGTCAAGTTGGTCACTACTGACCAACCCACCTTAGTCTTTTTATTTCACGGGAGAGCCACTGAGTGGTCATCACAGGTGGCCCCTACTAGTGGTATACAAATACAACACACCAATGATGAACCTAGGTTAGCCACTACTGACCGTCATTTTTGAATATAACTTTGCCATTGTGACTAACACTCATATGACCAACCTAGGTTAGTCTGTACTGACTAACCCTTTCAATCTATGGATTTTCAGTGTAACCTCAGAACTATGAGAAATATGTTTTTCTCCTCATATTTCTTTAACGGATTTGACATGCATTTCCACCTATATTGACATGGAAATGTTAGCAAGTGAATATTTGAAAATGTACATTTGCATATTAAATTTAAATGGCTTTTTGGATAAACAACAGCACTGCCTATTGTGCCAAGGCGGGATTCGAACCCATGATCCCTCTGTATGATGTTCTATACAGAAGGTGTGTGTAGCTGTACAGTATTTGATACTGGAAACCAAAGACACCTTCTTTTAAACTATGCAACTATAATACTCACTTCTAACAGTGCAGAGATCATCTTGAGGAATAAGGGTTTTAACAAGTTAATTACATTTATTTCAGTATTGCTTGGGTAGCAGCTGCAGATAACAATACATGTGGATCTTGGTGATTTGGTGATGTAAATTATTAAAATGGATGTCAACATGAGCTGCCATTGAAGCCTGTTTCCACTTTGATACCTTTTCTTAAAACTAGTCATTTGTCCGCCGGTCGAGTTTCCCGAAATAAGAAAAAAAAATTGGCTGTGTAGTCATCCCAGAGATCATCTTGAGGAATAAGGGTTTCAACAAGTTAATTACATTTATTTTAGTATCGCTTGGGTAGCAGCTGCAGATAACAATACATGTGGTTCTTGGTGATTTGGTGATTTAAATTATTAAAATGGATGTCAACATGAGCTGCCATTGACGCCAGTTTCCACTTTGGCCCTTCGTCAGATTGATATCAGTATGCAGGTGATGAGGCAAAAATATGGTGTCATAAAAGTGGTCGTTAAGTAAAGGGAGAGGTGTGAAAACAATGATTAGTAGAACGATGCCCCTCCTACTTAATCCGGGGCAGCTTGATGGAGGGCCTCATAACTCCCTGGAGCTCCGACATGGATCGATGCCGTTTTATATCAGCCGTAACACACTTGGCTCCTGCCATATTCATATTGTCCCCTGTTAATGATTCCCTAGGTACAAACAAAATGGTTTAGTAATGATAGTTTATTACATATTCTTCATTAGTTTTAATTCAAGGGTGCAGTTGTTATTTTATTTTTCCACCTCTTTCATTGTGTGCTTAGAATAGAATTGAAAAGTTGACGAGGATTCTTCATTTAGACACTTCGCATGACCCACTATGCATCATGAAAACAAAGGACATGAAACACTTCTTAAAGTATGAGAAACATGACATACGTTATGTGTCTCTGCAAAAGGGATTTGTGCCATTTAGGGAAAGGCAGTATCTTTATTCAGTAAATTGCATATTTTCCTTTTGATTTGTTTATCATATTGTATATAGCTCAGAACAAAGAGATCTCAGACACAAATCAGTTTAGAATCAACTCATAACTTGTATGTTTTTATGTACATAAACATATAGTGTTCTTTGGTTTCTAGAGCCCTTTTGGCAACTGGATCCAGAACTATATCACCTGTACAATTAGTACCGGTTAATTATATTAACGTAATTGTGTTTGTTCTGGTTATTATGTGGTTACTCTCCACCTGCCTATATTAGCGCTCCATGTACTAGCTCTCTTGTCATAATTACACCTGGCATAGTTAATGATAGTCCTATCTCTTAGACACTGGAACCTGTATGCCCACTCCAGTGGCATATTGCGCAAATACGAACACTGGGTGGGAATATTGGAAAAGGTCGCGCGCGTGACCAGCTATTAACCTATCGCAGCACAGCAAGCGTAAAGCCGATTTTTATCAAAACTGTCTTCGATTGCCGAATTCTATGCCGATTTTTACCTATTACGCAGCTTATTTAGGGTGGTTTAATGAGCGGAAACGCTAGATAGGATATGTCTCCGTACATATAGAACTTAACAGCATGTGAACGGGAAAATAAATGAGTTTTTTAGGCCAAAATCTTCTGATCACGTAGAGAGCCGATTTTGCAGATTTTTGCAAAGAATGGACATTATTTTGATGTTTTATACTATTTTATCGGTATGACTATCATATGTTAGGTATAATAAATCAAAAACATAACTTGTGGTCATACAGGAGCTATATGCCCATTCGTGACCCTTATGACTCGTGTATGCCCACTCACTAGGGACCTTTAGCAACCACGTAAAAGCTCATTAAACGCAGACGTGTCCTATCCTTTCAGCACTGCTACGTCTGCGTTTTATAAGCTTTTACGTGGTTTGCTAAAGGTCCCTATTATGTTTTCCTTAGTGCTACACTCTGACCTCCAGCACAACAAGCAGTGACCGACATCAGCATTGAGGAGACCCCAGCAGGTTAGCAGATCCCCATATTTCTCACTCTTTGCACAGACTGGGATATTTACTGGGTGGTATAGCCTCTGACCATGAAAGCCCTCCATAGGGCTCCTAGGGGTTAGGCCATGGGCGCAGCCATGTCCAACCCCCCCGTGCTTCCTTTGTTTGCCTCTAGATTTGGCCTAAGTCAGGATAGTTATTGCTCCAGTCTGTGTTACCCTGAGGACATGTGAATAGCATTGGCCCTCCAAAACTAGCCCTACTCACTGAAGGGCTATGTCCTGGGAACCACTTCAGTCAGAAGCAATAGCGGCCTGCCCTGTGATGTCATAACCCCCGGTTAGCTGCTCTACCTAGTGGCCAAGGGCCTGTACTGAGGGTTTCTTAACTTAGCACAGGTGCTGCTGCAATCGAAGGTCAGGTGCCCTATACAAGGGTGCCCTATACAAGGGTGCCCTATACAAGGGTGCCATGAAGAAAGCATTGTTTAAGAGGCCTCCCCAGTAAACAAAAAACGTTATTCAACATTTTATAACGTTATATAACGTTAAATAACGTTTCTCTAAGGCTCCTTACTATTGCATAACGTTAAATGAAATTTTATAACGTTATTTTGACGTAAAATAACGTTTTTTTGTTAGCTGGGTCCCCATGTTTCGCTTTTGTCATCATTGCCCATCACTTTATACACTAGACTTTATTCTCATTGCTCATTAGGGAGTGGTAATTTTTAAACAACAGGGGGTTTGATGGATTTAGGGGGGACCAAACCAATTTGGACACCTTGAAGGGGGGGACCAAAAGAATTTGGACCCCTCTTGGGGGGATCCCAAAAGAAATATGCCCCCTTTTCAGCAAAAAGGAGATCCCAAAAATAATATGCCCCCTTTTCAGCGAAAAAAAGCTATTACATTACTAAAGCTCAAAGGGGCTAGCCGTGCTCAATTTCAACCTGGCTAAGCCGGGGGCAAAAAGGATTTCGACCCGTTCATGTGAAAAAATCAACCAATCCCCCCCCACCCGTTGTTAAAAAATGACCACTCCCTTATGATGATATGATGGCACTGGTAGATGTGCTGCCTTGGAAACAATACCTCTGGACTGCATTAAAGGGGCATTCTCACCATTCGCACTTAACCACATAGTAGACTAGAACAGTACTAGAATTGTGAGTGGGATTCGCTTGGTGAGAATGCCACTTTAATGTACCTACCTAAGATATAGGAAATCGAGGTGTTATATTTAGACACTGCACCTGTGTGTAAGAATGGAAGGGCTGTGGTGTAAGGTTACACTGTAGATGTGTGCAACTGTAAGGGGGTTTCCATGAAGTATAAACGCACGAAAAGGGAGTTCTATTTCCTAAAATCTTTGCGTACATAAACCCTTTATTTTGATATGTACAAAAACGTTAGCGGGGTGGGGGGGGGGGGTCAATTTCTGGAGAAAATGTGCATACATACTTTATGGTAGCCCCCTATGTGGTTAATGTCAGGGGGTGAGGTGCCAAAGGAGATGTGCCTGACACCCAATAATTTAAGCTGCTTCCATGATTCACCGTCACAGTCAGTGCTGCTCTCTACACAAGCTGCTTTGCTAACCAGACTATACCTTGTCTGGCATATACTGGCGAGCCCCCTGACCGAGAGGGCACCAGTACCTTTATTAATGTGAAGTCTGCACTGTAAAAAATAGATGTACTTTCTACAAGGATCCAATGTCAAACGCTACAGTGATTCACTGTTATCCTGAATACATTGAAGCATTGTATATAGCAAATAGTTTACAGTGAATCAGTGTAATTTGGCTACATCCTGTATAACTGATCCAAATGACCAGAAATCAACGTAATTTGCGTTTTTTACTTAAACCACCAGGTGGACCCACATATGTTATATCCTGCCACATAGGTCAATGTCAATTTGTACCGCAATGTGAGTGTTTGTTGTACCTCAATGTACAATGTGAACTTTCATTGTTTTCAAAACTATCCTCAAATAGTTATTAATTGTTTAATTAGGCCATTATACAAGTATATCTATAACTGTAGACTTTAAATGAAACATATTGAGATGACCAACCATGGTCAGGGTCTGTGGGACTGGTCATATTTACTGAATTTTGGGGGGGGAGTGGTGTCACTTAATAAGATCCTTTGGCTGATATCAAATTCCCACATATCCCTTGTAACAAATAATGAGATAGGAACCTTTAAATAAACCTCACTAGAATAGGAAACCTGATCAAATATTTTAATCAAATCACAAAGACCCCCCCCCCCCACCTTTATTCATAAATAACCATTCCCTCAAGATATTGTGTCCCCTTCCCCAGCGGCTTTCCTTGTGTGCTAATTATAGAAATCGTTATACAAGAAAAATTGAAGCACCATTGGTTGGGAGTGGTCATTTACTACATTTTGGTGGTGGGGATATAATAACCAACCACATGAACAAGGCTATGGCTAAGATTGATATGTCCCAAATGACTTCTTAAAATCGATATGGGGCATAGCCTTTCTCAACACCGTCATGGGACATGTTTAATGTTATAGTAGGCAGAGACAGGGGACAAGGCATTTTCTTAAAATCAACAGGGAATTGATAGGTTGTTTACATAGATTTGCTTAATTGACATATTGTTTAGTGTAATACGGAAAAATATCACCCAAACCAATATCTAATATAATTTTAGATGTATTCAGCGTAATAAGCGCACAGTGCGCTTAAAAAATGATTATGGACACCCATAGTAGTTAAGAGTTTGATTGGGGTAAAAAATTGAGATATCCTTGGTTATTTGTAGTCTCAAAACTGGCCAAAACTGGGTGTGTGCACTTATTAGGGGGTGTGCGCTTATTACGTTGAATGCGGTAGAGTGGTAAGTAGAAATACCCCCCGACCCACACACTCCTGATATAGACTGATCACTCCCAAATGAGCTATATGGGTCACAGTATTGGGGAAGTGTGGTCAGACTGCCACATCCGTTCAGCCTGCAGGTCGTGGTACACAGATTTGATAGGTCGTCTCCCATGCCAGAAAAGAAGCCCAAGAACAGGTAAGTATATGTGGACAGTCGAGGGAAAAGGGTCCTCCAAGGTAAAAACTTAATAATAAAATCGATGTCATCAGCTTTCCAGTGATATCTTTTATAAGCAGGTACCACTTCTAGTTTTTGAGTACTGGCTCTCTGAATATGTGTGGTCACTGTCCAATCTTAAATGCCAATAAGCTCTATCTTACTTTGTTTTAGAGATATTCCTATTGAATTAGCATAATTATGTTAATTACCAAATATCCAAACTTTTTCAAACAATTGGCCACAGCTTTTGATCTAAAAATGGTATTTACATTCTGTTTTCAGCATAGAAATCGTTTTGGGGCCTTCTTTCATTCAAACTTTTAAAATTTTCGATTTAGAATGAAAATCATGTTTCCATGGCAACCGACATGTGCAAAAACACCAATTTAGGCCCAAAAACGTTCTTTTCCATTCCAAATATGGAATGTTTTCACGAGAAATGGAATCTTCTAACGTGGCCTTTCATATTCTACATAAAAAAGTAGTATAGATAAGTTTTTGCTATATCTTGGTTCTTTTTAGCTATATGGAGCCCCCTGGTGGCCAAAGTTGGTACTAAAAATCCCCCGCGGAGGTCCCTTTTCCCTTGTTGATCCACATATATACTTAAATATCCCAATTGATTATTAACTATCCGTGTATCCCTATGATGTTATGGCTGTGATAGTTGCACCAGGAAATATCAGTCCCTGTAATAGACATAAAGAATGACTAGTACCATTACCAATGTAACTGAAAATGATTCATCCCACTCCTAATGTAATTCTGTAATTAACTAAACCTAAATTGCATTTGTATGACAGTTCCACCAATGTATATGCTCCATACAGTTTAGTATAGCAATTTCATGATTCCCATTACCATTTGTTATTTTATTATCATTGCTCTTCTGATTTCTTTTGCAGAGAGAAAGATGTGCAAATGCATGTGAATGACCTTTTACTGATCAGCCATGACTACAACACAGAAGGCAGGCCATTACACTACTGAATGACGACTACATCTTGTATAAGTGATTAATATCACCAGGAATCAATGTAGTTTAGCTATACCACCAGTTATGTTATGTCCTGCCACATATGTCAAATTGTACCTTTATGTAAATGTGTAAGTGTACAGCCAGCATTGTCTGCTAATTATAGAAATCGTAATACCAGAAATATTGAGGTCACCTGTCTTGGCATCAGGACAGTGGGAGCAGTCATTTGATACATTTGGTAGTGGTCAGGTGGGGGAATACGCAACCTCAATGGTTGACATTAAAATGTCCCACATGACCATCGAATCAACTAGAGTCAAATTACTTCTATTCATAAATCCCTTGCAGACTGATAATACTGTAATGGACATGATGTGCACTCTGTAGTATGATAGGCATAAGTTGTATTTTCGTTGGCCCATAAATATGGTAAATTTATTGTCTAGTGGAACATGGAACACAATATCATCCGGAAAATTGTTGAATAATTGTAAAATTAGTATAGGGCAGAAGAATATGCATATGGTGAATAGAAAGTAGTGCCCCCCTCCCCCCACCCACTGCTGATACAGAATGATCATTCCCAAACCAGCTATGTGGCTCACAGCCTTGTGGCAGTCTGGTCCGACTGCCACACTTGCCCCACCTCTCAGTGCTGACAGACCTATCACACAGGTTGTCTCCCACACTTCAAAATCCCTCAAAGGCATGTAAGTATGATTTACCTACTAATTCTCAACCATTTGTGCGTCTCTATATCACATTATCTGCTTATGGTTGTATTATGGAGAGAGGCTAGTACTGGCACAATAGAGAAGTATTAGTGCCAATATAATTGAGAAAGACTAGTCCCTATGTAAAATACTATAAAGAACTCTGTATTGGATTTATCCCATATCCTCTGGCAATGTATTTGTCTCTTCACAGTTGATAACAATGCCATGTGAAATAATCCCCATGGCATACACTCCCAACAAAAGAATTTCGTTATGTCATTCATTACCATTGATATTCTTTGCAGAGAGAAAGCTATGGCCATGAACCTGCATGAGATTCTACTACCACAACTTGTATAGGGAAGGTTAAATATAAAGGTCGTCGCTGTGTGGGCAAACGGAGGCTACACGTGGTTAGGTAACCTCACCATGATAGTCACACAGTATTTATTTTGCAGATTTCAGGTATAAGGTATACTATAAGGTATAGTACATGTATGTGATTTCATTTGACTCATTAAGAACACACTTGGTTCTTTAAATATGATATAACTGACTATTTTGTATACAACAAGAACTGGTAACCCGATCACAGTGCATCCATCTCAGCTTTAGGGTCAGACAAGCATTGAAAGTGACAGTTTGTAGGTAAATCACCGTGGGTAGGTACATCAACACATTTCTTTGAAAATATAGTTAATGATGGCAAATACCATCTATGTACCTATGTAAATGAGGTTAAAATACATAGGTACCTTTAGATCAGTTAGAAAGCTGTGAATATGATTTAAAATATTGTGCATAGTTCCAGTCACTGCGTAAGTCTAGTCACTATGCGTAGGTCCAGTAATATGATAGTCTTCCGAGGCAAACACAAATATTTGTGTTTCTAAATATCCGATGGGAAGTTATAGTTTGATCACATATGTCTTAGAAAAACTGGGAAATGTCCACTATTATAGCCATATTTATATCTTAATGCTCCCCTCACTGTGCACTGACTGATCCCCACTGGCTGGTTTTACCTGGACTGACCCTTCGGACTGGACCAAGCACAGGGCATTGCATTTGTTTGATCCCCAATCACCCATAAATTGCACTGACTGGGTCGACTACCTTCTGCTATGTCCCATAGGCCCGCCCATAGGTTACATATACTTGATTGCTCCTATTTATATGTGAGGTGCGGTGGGCAAACAGACCACTGGACTGTGACCACTAGGTAGGATAGCTCTAAATCAACTAGTTATATATTAATATGAATAGCCATACATGTATCATGAGATGCACATGAAGACATTTGATATAGTATATTGTGGAGTGAAAACTCTCTATCACTTTAACCCAGGGACAATTAAAAATATATTGTAATGTAATGCGACTTGTGTGTAGCTATCATGGTGAGGTTACCTAAGCATGTGTCGCCTTTGTTTGCCCACACTATGACGTAGTAGAACTGTATATGTAACTCAACCTATTGTCTACCATTGCCACAACGACCTGCGGTGCGGATTTTGAGTGTTTTCTTCACCTCTGGTGCCCAGCCAGCTCTGTACTCTTAGGGCTATTATCTACCACTGCCACAACGACCTTTGGTGCAGATTTCGAGTGTTTTCTTCACCTCTGGCGCCCAGGCAGCTCTGTACTCTTATAGTTATTGTCTACCACTGCCACAACGACCTTTGGTGCAGATTTGCAAATTTATCGAATATCCTGTCCCTCTCCCTCTCTCGGAAACAACCGTCTCTAGGTCATTATGACTTTGCCTATCTTTGTTTAACATGATATTCATTTTTTATTCCTTTATCCATGCATCACATTAAAGAATGTATTGATTGTAAGACCGCATTTAAAAGAAAAAAATGTCCTTTTTTAAATTCATGACAGGTCGAAGAAGATATGTAATTACCACCATTGAATGTATAGGCCAAGACATCGAATTATCCTTTGTTAGAGCTGCACAGGCTACCAATTATAATGATACATAATTTCCATCAATAATGGTGCAATATTCAAGTACAATCACCTTTGATGAATGGTTGGCTTATACCTTTCCTTGCAGATTTTTCAGTAAAATACATAATTGTGTGCCCAAAAGAAATTTTAGGCTCATTGAGCCGTGTACCAGCCGCCCAGATCAGCAGGAGAGTGTGGTTACATACACCTTAGGCTGCTCAGGTTATAATTATAGGCTAATTGAGCCGTGTACCAGCCGCCCAGGTTAGCAGGAGAGTGTGGTTACGATCCATACAACTTAGGCTGCTTTGGTTATAGGCTCAGTGAGCCGTGTCAGCAGGAAAGAACTACAGGGAAGGTTACATATACTTGCCTCTATCAATATGAAACAGTTATAGTTTGGGGGTAATAGTGTCCGTATTGGACCAACCTACATTTAGGGAGTGACCATTTGGTTTATGGGGAAGGGCTTTTTTTTTATCAATCTAATAAAGGCTACCAATTGGGATAATAGTGCAGTCACCTATGTTTTTGGGAGTGATCATTGTGTGTGTGGCGGGGGGGGGGGGGGGTCAACTTAAACTTTCCCTTTATTAATATATTATATGCAAGTTATAGTTTGGGGGTAATAGTGTCAATATTGGGCCCACCCACGTTTTAGGGAGTGACCATTTGGTGTATGAGTGGGGAGGGCACATTAATTTCTTTTAATCAATCTCATAAAAATTACCCGTTTGGATAATAGTGCTTTCACCTGTGTTTTAAGGAGTGACCATTTTGTATGTGGGGGGGAGCGTCAATTGATATTTCCCTTCATCAATATGTAAGTTATATTTTGGGGGTCATAGTGTCCTTATTGGGCTCACCAAAGTTTTAGGGAGTGACCATTTGGAATATTGGGGGGGGGGGCATTAACCCCTTCCACGCGGTAAGCCAATATATTGCACAAAATTGCATTGAGTTACAGGATATCCAGTGGTGAAGGGGTTAATTTTTGTTATCAATTGCACAAGAGTTACCAGTGTGGATAATAGTGCAGTCACCTGTGTTTTTGGGAGTGACTATGCACCCAGTGTATGCTGGCCATATTGCATTGAGGTGCCAAATGGGAGACATTGCAAAAATTGCATTTGGAATCGCTGCAAAGCACTGGAGCTTGCTCTACACCTTCGAACTCATCGTGCCACTATGTTACCATGCATTTCTCAGATTTAGGCTCAATTGCATCTATTAATGAAATTTAACTTTCCCTATTGCGGTTCCAGGATGATCCCCAAGAATAGAGAAGCAGACCAAAGCCTCAAGTAGTAGGCCAAAGAGACTCTCAGGAACGGACCAGACCCCCAGGGGCAGGTCGAGCACCAATTGATGAAATTGATGAATATGATGAATTATCCAGAACCTCCAAAATAAAATACCACCCCCTCCCAAATAAACAAAAAAAAACAGTGAAAATCGAAAGGAAAATATAATAGTAAATGATCAGTAACTGTATGTAGCCTTAAATTGTGTAAAATAATCCCAAATTCTTTGTTAATAAGACAACAAACCCCTGTATTTTGGATGCAAAAACGGGGAAACCTGGTATAATAAACATGGAATTGCCGTATAACTGTGAAGAAGTGTGGTTAGCTCATTTCGAAATAAAACGGTGATTCAATGTATTGACTCCATGAAACAGTGAATCACCGTTAACTAGAATGCTGAGCTACTGTAATATCACTGGCAAAAGACACAGAATCTCTGTATATTTAGAACAGTGATTCTACGTAAAATTAACGGTGACAGGTCACCGTTAAAAAAACAGTGAAAGCGATGTCCCGAAAGTTGCCACTGATTCACCGTCATTTTGACGACATTTTTTTTACAGTGTGGCACCTACAGGAGGAGGCAAACCTCATGCCTCTGGTGATGTCATTATGGGCTGTAAAACTTGGTGAGAGGAGGGGAGATTTCATGAGTACTGCAATTAGATACACTGGAGATAAAGGCTGATGAGGTGAGAAGTTTGGTTTGTTTGAGGTCTCAATTTGACCATTGACCACAGCTATAAGAGAACTCATTAGCCAGGCCCTTTGTCGGCCTCGCCAGGTTCCCCCAGATAAATATAGATCCCTTTGCCCACATGGCTGACACATTCTGTATAACTATGAGTGTCAGTGGGAAGCACATTTCAAAATAGCAATAGTATTGCAGTAGACTTTAGGGCTGCTAAATATACTTACATACAATATAACACAATATAGCCTTTTATCAATAAATATGATTCAAAATTGACAGGATTTACATTGCACATTTAGTTGAAGATGACTTTCCAATTCACTTAAAATCAAATTCAATTTTTGATCATAATACCCAGCCTTATGTTTGACTCTGCTAACTAATAGTATGTATGACAATAAAGAACAAAAACTATTTAGACATATCAGGAAAGGACTTCCAGTTCAAAGTGTGATTCTAAGGTTGTTGTTACTTGGAATATAGAATAACACAGGCATGTAACGTTTAATATTAATACCATAATATTGTTTCTTTTTTTGAACCGAGGAACTAAGAATCAAACACAAGCTTCAGTATAGAAATGAACTGGTGCAGAAAAAGTGTGCACTAAAATGAAAATGGATGATACCAATCTAGCTAATGGGAATCATCAACCGTAATTGGACCCTCTCCAATGACTGCTGTTATGCATAAGTAGGAGGCAAAAACACTAATGACTCCCACTGAAAAATACAATACCAGTATTGATCTTTTAAGAAAAGCTTCAGTGAGTATTATATTCAGGTGCAGGCGGTAAAGAACTAATGAGTGCATGTAATAGTTGTCTTTTAAGAAGGATGCTTAGCTGACAGAATTTGATTGCCAAGAAAATATGGCTTTATTGGAGTGTTGTTGTTTTTATGTCTTAAAATGTCATTTTAATCTATTTGAAACACATACATAGAATTTACTACGTAGTCCTTGTTTACAGTGTCATTGGAAAAGTAAAGGGTTACATTATGAACAATCAAAATACATATATATGCTCTCACAGTGAATTCTACCAGAGAGCCAGTATTTATTAAGAATTCATGGCAAATGAATTTCCTATGAGAAAGGTTCTGTCAATTGATAAGGAAATGACCAATGGAAGTCTACATTGGGTTTATTTCATAACTTGATTTCGGGTAGATGGAGGTGGTAATGAAAGGGTAGCCTGCACATTGTCATCACATATAATGTCTGCCTGTTTTCCTGCGTACATTCTTTGGTATTACTGATAATGGAAATTTAGTGCATCGTCTTGTTGACCACATTGCCTGCTGCAGACACAAAGGGTGCCACTTAGGAAGTGGTCATTTTTTAACAACAGAGGGAGGGGGGCTGGTGGATTTTTGCTTGGGCGAGTGCCCCCGCCCCCCCTCCCCCCCAAATGGCCGGTTTTAATTGTGTGTGGCCAACTCCTTTGAGCTATAGTAACGCGCAAGCTTTATCGCTCCACTCCCCCCAGAATCCACCAACCCATCCCTGTTGTAAAAAAAATGACCACTCTCATAACCATTATTGATTCAGTAACTGGCGGTGTTTATGGTTCATTAAGGCGGCCTGTGCCTCTAGATAATCAGGATAGATGACAGAGGAGGTAAATAATACAGGACAGAAGTACACCAATTAATCCATATGAATGAGACTGGGACTGTTCACGTTGAATAAATAGCAATGAGGGGATCCCATACTTATACTTAATGAGTGTAATTTCTGTGTACAGTCATTTTCCCTCAATATCTGTACAGCCCATGGCGACAAGAACATGCATTAAAACGGTATCACACCTCTGCCGCCGCTATTTGGCCTGTGTCCACAGTGAAACACAGGCGAAATGGGGGCGTTAGGAGCGCGATATCGTTTCAACACAGATTCTTGTCACCATGGACTTTGGGTTTAGTCCGAGCAACTGCTGAAGCTGACTTTAATTCCTTAGTTTCTTTACATAGGGAGTATTAGCCAAGGTTGACACTTACATAATGAATAAGATTTCATCAAAAAATGTTAAAAATTGTAAAAATATCAATAGATATGTCCTTTAGCAAAGGTTCCGCTACAAAAACTATACTGCACAGCAAATGCAACAATTTAGTTAATTTTCTTCAAATGAATGTGCTGAGCTTTAAAACTATTGAAGTAAATGCTCCATGAAAAAAACTGGGATAACTCCAAATTTTTAATATTACAAAGAGCCAGATAAAATAAATGGCCAAGAGGTGCAAATGAAACAACATCTTGCATTATAAAACAATGTGGCCCTTAAAGTAGATCCCTGCGGTATGGGAGTTGGTCAAGGTATGGTGGGATAATCCTTGATAGAACCAGCCTCGAGCTCTCCAGGCCCATTACAGCCGTCAGGCTGTAATGGGCCTGGACAAATTTGTATCTAATAACTGTAACCTAGTTAGAATATGATCCAGGATCCTGGATCATTTCTTAATGAGATAGCTCAACCACTGATTGGTTAGCCATGGTCACATGATCATGAATGACATATATCTGTTGTGTTTGGCCTCATGGGTTCGAATCCCACCTTGGCAAAAATGTAGGTTCGTTTTTTTACATAATTTATTTGGCCTATTTGAAGCATAAATACCCCTATACTGGCATAGTAATATTATATATTACATATCTAGATAGAGAAAATAGTGTACAGGAGGTGCATTGTACAGCTATAAAAAAGTCTACCAATTGTGCCATGGTGGGACTCGAACCCATGATGTCTAGATTGCTGGTATCCAGTACAACCCAGTATATAAGAACTCTCCCAGACTGTATACATACAGTCGGGGTCCGAGACTGTGATAGAACTAGAGCAAGGAACACTATAAGTACCCCAGGAGACTTATATCTCAGAATCCTACTATCCTCAGGCTACGGGGATGAGCTGGCTAATTAATCCGTTCATTAGCCCAAAATATTTTGCACTAACGTGTTTAGATTTGATTTCTCATTTAGAGTATGAAGTAAATGTGGATGTGTTGGAGGCAGTTTGTACTGCTCTATCAATTCTCAACATCGATACCTTTGCAGGAGTTACACAGAGAGAAGAAACAGCGTCAAATGGGAGTCCAGATTGCATGACTGCCCTGTTTAGGGTGATCCTCTGGCTGACCAGTCACCTGGGGGAGTCATATATGACCCAGAGAGCTATATGACTCTCCCAGGTGACTCCCTTAGGTCAGCCAGAGAGTCCTTTTTGACGCTGTTACTTTTCTCAGGTTTTTTCAAGTCACAGAAAAAAACTATATTTTTGTGTTGGATTTAAGGCCCTATAGCCTACTGGACAACATATTTGGTGGGCCATAATTTTCCTTTAAAACGATATACAACATGTCTATATATCATTGTACAGTTTGATATCATGGCTCTATTCACCTCACTGTATTTGGATGTGTGTAGCCCAGGCCCATACACTGATATTCCTAGGCTCCCCATATGCCCAATCTCTCAGTCACTAGTACCTAACCCAGTTAGTAATTTTTTGGCTCCCCATACGACCAACCTAGGGAAGTTATTATTGTCAGATTGGTCAGCACTGACCGACCCACCTTAGTCTTTTAATTTCCAGGGGGAGCCACTGAGTGGTGATCAAGGTATCTTACAGGTGGCACTAACTAGTGGTATACAAATACAACACACCAATGATGAACCTAGGTTAGCCACTACTGACTGACCCGTCAGCCATTTTTGAATATAACTTTGCCATTGTGACTAACACACATATGACCAACCTAGGATAGTCTGTATTGACTAACCCTTTCAACCTATGGATTTTCAGTGTAGCAATGTAAATACTCAGAAAACTGAGGGCAATTGGCTCTCGGGCCAGCGTTAGTGTCTACCCATGGCTGTCTCTCACAAACTTGGGCCAATGTCAATGTCTCTGACTGGGTGCCATCTCTGATCGAGTGCCATCTCTGACCGGATGCCATCTCTGATCAGCCTGAATAAAAATGGTTTATTTAGGGCAGATAATGATAAAAAATGGGCAATTAATTACTACTTTAAAGAGTTATAACATCCATTAACCTTTTCAGCCAAATTCTATATTTATCTGCCCTAAATAAACCGTTTCCATTCAGGCCGGTCAGAGATGGCACCCAGTCAGAGATGGCATCCGGTCAGAGATGGCACCCGGTTAGAGACGAAAACATTGGCCCAAGTTCATGAGGCACAGCCCCTTGCTTCGACACTCCATCTTTCTTTATGGTAGTTTCATTAAGAGTTTTAAGAAAACAGTATGCCTCCTGTTTTTAACCAGCCCTCGTTAAACCTCCTATGCATGGGATTGTGTTAAGATGTTAGTAAAATTACCATAAAGTGAATCATGCTTAACACCATGACATACTAAATCAGAGTGTGGTGCTAAAGACTAGCGCCTTGGAGCTGTAAGAGCTTCAATGACTCCATCAGTTTCACATGATTGGGATTTATGTCGGCTATTCTGAAGCTGAAACGGCTCATAGGGGGTTCAATGGAGGATTGATGAATACTCCTCCATGAGGTTGTGTCTCACAAACATGGGCCAATTAATGTTTTTGTCTATGACTGCGTGCAATCTGTGACCGGATATAATCTATGACAGACTTGAAAGAAAACGATTTATTTAGGGCAGATGTAGATATAAATTGAAATAAAATGAGTGATATAAAGTCTTAAAACACCCACTAACATTTTCCACCACTTATATCTTCATCTGCACTAAATAAAGCGTTTTTTCCAAGCCGGTCATAGACTGCACCAGTCATAGATTACACCCGGTAATAGATTACACCCGGTAATAGATTACACCCGGTCATAGACGACAACGATGGCCCGATGAGACACAGCCATGAAATTAGGCTACTCACTCTCTAGTGTTAAGGTCAAATCCCACAACGCGAATGAGGGTGAAAAAATGTAGTTTATTGTGAAATCCTGATCACTTAGCCAATATTGGTTGGTTATATCAGCTAAAACAACCCCAGTGTTGGTTATAACCCTTGTCTAAGTATTGTGATTATGATAAATAAGATGTCAAAACTTTTAGATATTTTACTCTCATAAAGTTCAAATATGTTGCTTATTAGAATATGCCAATGATTTGGTTTATACAGGGGGGGACACTCCAGATATCTTTCGGCTAGTTGAGAGGGAATAATCAAGACAAATCATACCATGAAGTAACTCCCCTCAACTAGATCCATTAACCAGTCCTGTAGGCAACACTTGCTTGCTTACTATTGACCACAGTGGGATTTGGAGAGGCATAAGATCATGGGACAAGTGTTGCGATTCACAGTATTGGTAACAGTTGCCCCTTGCTTTTATGTCAATAATTAACACTTTCTGGCCCATTTTTCGCGTTGTGGGATTTGACCTTTAATTAAATAGGCAAAGTCAAGAGATCTTCTAGTGAAATCTACTGAAAGATAACATTGATCATGAATCACCTGTGACGATTTTCTAATAAGTGGGATTAAATCTGTTGGTAAATTGAAACACTTAGGCGGAGGTGTAAGTAGTATAGTATGTATCGGAACGGGACTATAGTTAAGTACTGTTTATTACTCAATCGATATGCAGCCAATCAGAGGCCTCCATTTGGTCACGTGACCCGTTGCCATGGTAACGTGACCTACTTAGGGCTCTCAGCCAATCAGAAGCCAGCATTCTGGGTGACCTACTGACCTACTTAGAAGCTCTCAGCCAATCAGAGGCCGGCATTCTGGTAACCATGGTAACGTGACCTACTTACGTCACATGACCTACTTCGGCTCAGCCAATCAGAAGCCGGCATTCTGGTAACTAGGGTAACGTGACCTACTTTTGGCTCTCTTGTTTGTAAACAACACCACGTGACACGTGACTGTTTGTAAACAAACAAACGAAAAAAAAGTTATGTAGCTTGTATTATAGAAATAAAAACACAACAAGATAATTTCTTTTCTTTTCATTTTATTCTTTATTTTCATTTCAATCAGAAAAAACACACAAGTTTATGCTTTTTTAGCTTGCTTCTTCGATTTGCAGCAACTCAACAGGCCGCAAAGTCTCACGCCGCCGTCACTCGCACCACCACACCCCGGACGAGTTCTCTCCAATACACATTGCACGACTTTGGATAAATCCAACACCATTTCGGCAAGGCAGAGAATCTTTGCTTCCATGAAACGGCCGCCATCGCAACAACCCGTCACAACAGCATCATCGATAGCTTCTGACTCACGACCCGGTCGCTCAGCTTTGGGATTCTGCTCATGCGCATGACGCACTTCTTGGGGTTTCTTGTTCGACATGCTTCAATTAGGAAATGAACGCAATGAGGTCCACAGGTGTCAGCAGAAGTGTCTTGTAGTTGAATGCGGTTTCTTTGCCACTTGAACGGAGCAGAGCGTTCCACGAAGGACAAGAACTCCGCACTCAGCGGCGGTAAGCCGAAAGAATCAAAGTAGTACACTTCACCCGTGCTCGACACGTAAAACGCCACCCAATGCTGACCTGGTAAATGTTGCGGATCTGTGTTGCTCACGAAACAAGTGTCTTTGATAGGGTGCTTCGGAATAGTGTCACAAGAGAAAACGCCCAGGAAACGATGTTTTGTGTGAACGTTTTCCTTCAACACTCTGCTTATTTCAAGCGTGTTCATACAATACGCCAAGTACCGCGGTCTTGTCTTCAGTTCATGTGGTAGTCGGTGATGGGGTGTCGATCTCGGGTCAGCTCGACGACGTTGTCGTACACCAAGTAGAGTAGCACGGTTGTTGTCGCTAGTAGCGCCGAGCGGAAACTGACTTCCACCCTCAGCTGACCCGCTCTTATAAGGTTCACGCGACACCCGTCGTGCGATCTGTCTGGGGTTAAGTCGAGGGGGAACACCGTGTAACCGTTCAGGAATTGATCGTATGAAATACCGCAGGAGCGCGCGCCTTCGCACATCCCTGTTTCCGTGTGTAGCGCCAAGTACTCTCTCACGGCCGCTTTGGTCTTAAAGTCGGGCACATACGCGTCGTTCGGCACTTTCTGATCGTTCACTATCACTTGAAGCGAGCTGATGTCGTAATGCTTCATCTCGAACGGGTTCTTGGTGAAGCTACCGTTGAAGGCGTCGTGGTCCAGGAAGCAAATCATCATCGACTTGGGAAGCTGGCCTGTGTTGGAGTGCGTGTAGCTGTGATCTCTGTTACCTTGAGGGATGGCGTACGTCGTCACTTCCACTCTGTTCACCGGGTAGTCGAAGGGTCCGTGTTCTATCACCGCTCTCTCGTGCGTTTCCGCTACAGCGTCCGCCACCAACACGCGTCGCACGTAGAGCTTTGCTTTGTAGATCTTCAAGCTGTAGCCTCCGTCAGCGGCGCACATCAGATAGAAAGAGGGCGCCGCCTGTTTCAGAGTGAGATTGATTTCCGTCTCTCCAACGATGAGCTTCGGTTGATGAGCCAGGTCAAAGTGCAGTCGCGCCATCAGCGAAAAGCGCTTGTTGGAGATTAGCTTCTTGCGCGCTTTGTACCCCGCATTCGCGTCAGTCAACGTGTCAAACTGACCGGGCGTATCTTCATGCCACCCCTGGGCGCTCATGACGCCGTCCTTCACGTCTTTGTTGTAGTTGAGTAACCCTTCCAAGTAAGCTCGGTAAGGGTAGGTCTCGGTGTTGCCAGACACTTTGAAACCGCCGATGGAGACTTGCACGTCTTTGAAGAGCGAGTGAGCCAAGTTGTTCACCGGAGCTACTGCGTCGGTGTCATCGATCGCCGTTCCGTTCGCTTTCAGCACTTGACATTCCAGATGAAGGTAATTCTCGTTGAGGTCTGTGTACTCTTGCGACTTGTTGATGGTGAAATTTATGTTACCTCCATCCTCTAAAGAGTTTTTTGTTTCTATCCCCAGGAAAGACGACTTTAAGATAGTAGTCTGAGTCGGCGCTACGGTGTGCAGGTCGAGCTCAGAGAGCGCGCACTCGTTACTGCTCTCGTGTACGTAAGCCATTGTGTTCTCTCTTCACGCGGCCGACAGACTGACGCCGACCGCCTCCAGTCTTTTTATTTATACCTGAACGCCTAGGCGCTTACCGGTCGAATACATCCCCTCTACGTCTCTTGCAAGAGCCACCACCCGTCTGAGGGGAATGCCCACGACAACGTTTCGACCCTTTCTTAGACGCGACAGTCGTCTTTCCTCCCGAGAACGCCGTACTCGCCAGTCTCTTCAGAGCGCCTGCGCCTCGGTCTTTCACGCTGCTCTTTAAAGTCCGACCCGCCAGCACATCTTTAGCTACGCCCACACCGGCGCGGAGCAGCGTTTTTCCCACCGACTTCAACAGCGGGGTAGCCGAGCGCATCAGACCTAACAGAGCGCCGCCCAAACCGTGCCCGCTCTGGAAAGAGCGCCCGCTGTACACGGTCACGCCGTTGCCCAGCTGCGCGTTGTAGTAATCGCTGTACCCTCTGCCGAAGTCGGTGCGCCTGGGTGGAAAGTACGGAACGCGTTGACGCATCATTTTTCTCTCTTTCAGCGCTCAATAGGTCTCAGATGAAGTGTCACGGTCACCTCGCCTCTACCGAATGGGATGGAATGACCGGATCGGTCTCTTAAATAGATGCCGACCTCGGTGAACCTCTTGGATTTCAAGGGGAAATAATCCAAATGGGGAAAACTGATAGCTTGCACGCCACCTCGACGCTTTCCGCCTCTGTCCACCGCCACGCAGCGCAACAGCGGCACTTGCATGTCGCCCACACGTCTCTCTTGGATCATGTCGGTGTATATGTACACAGAGTGCACGTCTCCGTAAACATCCATCGAGTAGGCGCCGGTAGTCGGCGACGCGAAACGCGTCTTCTCTCCGAAGCCTAGAACGCATGCGAGATGCGGAGTCAGCAGGACAGCGCAGTGTCTCGGCGGTTTGATGGTGACGCGTTTCGTCTTGGCGTCGTACGATAAGATCCGCATCGGTTTGAGCAAGAAGCTCTCGCCCTCTAGTCTGTCATCTCGCATCGTCTCACTCAAGCGCTCGACTAGGGTGTGGTTGCTTCCGGTGAAAATAGGAGGTATCTGGAATATGTTTGGCATGAAACTGCGCACGCCCATGTGTTTCTCCATCTCTTCGATCATATGTCTTGCTTGATCGCTGATCGCCTTCTTCTTCACCGCCGGGGACAAGAACTTCTTGTATACGGCATTCGTCTGTCTCAAGTCGACCTCTCTCTTGAACCTTTTTGTTTCCGGTTTCAATTGCTGCTCTTCCGCCGTGTCTGATATCTCTTCCACCGTTACATAGCTCGCTTCCTTCCAGCTCAGCGGGAAGTCTGAGCTGAACGTTAGCTTGCTCAGACCGTTCGCGTTTCTCATTTCCCGCCAGGCCACCTGTGGTTTTTTTCCTTCGGCGAATTTAGTGTCTTTTAAAACCTGGATCGCCTCCTCTAGCGAACCCTTGGTGCGCAGAGGAACAACGATGATCAAGTCGTCGTCGTGCACGTTAGTCCATTCTGTAGGGAGGATGATCTCAGTCAGAGCCGCTTCGTACGCTTCGGGCAGAAGGAGCGGCGAGTCGAAGTGAGTTCGGAAAGACGTCAAGCTGTTGTCAGGATAATACTCCATAGAGCTGTTGCTAGGTAGAGTGATGTTCATTTTGTTACGTTATTTTTTTGACGGGGATCCACTCGTTGAACTTGTCGTCGTAACCTAACCAACGTACGAAAGCTAACTCTTTACCGTCGACGGTCTTGCGGCGCAACACCTCGTCTATCAGGTAGTTCTTGTCGTAACGACTCTTGTACACCTTCTGAACCTCTTCCGGGTAGAAGACGCCTTTTATCTCCTCGCCCTTGTCGTCTTTCAGCTCGAACCCTCTGCTTCCCAACGTCTTAGCAACGTCGACCACTTCCTCGCGCCAGTTTCCCTCGTACCCTTTGTCGAAGGCGCCTTTGGTTCTCAACATCCTCACTCTGTCACCCGGAGCGATGACGTCGACGGCGGACGTCTTTGTTTTTTTCTTCTTTTTCCATATTTCGTCGATTTGTTTGTTAGTTGGGAGATCTTGTCGGTAGAAAACCGTTTCGCTGTTTTCCGAGCTGACTTGAGCCGGCGCCATTTTCAACGTCTTGTGGTGAGTGCGATTGTAAGAAGACACTACATGGTGCAGTACGTCTACGTAGCGATACGTGCGCTTGTGTGTGAAATAACGCCACAGCTTCTCCTTCAGACTGCGGTTCAAGCGCTCCACTAGACTAGCTTTGATGTCGTCGTTCTCGCCAGTGAAGAACTCTATGCCCTCGCTCTTCAAGTGATCTTGAAAGATCTTGTTCAAAAACTCTTTCCCCTTGTCTGTCTGAACAGTGCGCGGTCGTCTCTCGCCAGGGCCTGTCATCTCTCGGAAGGCCTCGGTGACATCAGCGCCGCTCTTGGATTTAATGGGAACGGCCCACGCGTACCTAGAGAAAACGTCGATCGCCGTCACCACGTACCGGAAGCGGTCGTTGTGAGACGCCAAAGCTTGCATGTCCATAAGATCTATCTGCCACTGCTGATCGATTGCGCCGGTTATAGTCTTGTTCCTTGCGAATTTTCTCCGAATGGGTTTATGTTTAGTGTAGGCGTCCAGCGACACTAAAGCATCTCGGATGACGGCCGGGTTCAGGTGGCGAAAATGCTGTTTCTGGAGTTTAGTCACGCTAGTGAAACTGGAGGGCGCTTTGACGTCGGTATATCTAGCTACTACGCGCTTCTTTTCTTTTTCCTTCTTGGTCAGTCTCTTCACTGGTTTGCCCATCGCGGGTCTGTTGAGGGCGTGAAAGACGAGCTCGCCGCTAGGCGGTTGCGCCCTTTCCTTTTCTTACGTGGCACGCTCCTATAGGAAGTCGGAGTTTGGAAAAGTTCACGGTCGTCCTCCTCGTCGTCAGAGGATTGATCGTCCACCACCTGCAGAGAAGAGTCTGCTGCTGCTACTGCTGCTGCTGCTTCTCCTTCTTCCGATTCGAAGCTCGGTCGTTTCCGACCTCTGTCAGCAAGCCGTGTGTCCAAACTTTGGCCAGGTCCGCTCGCTTTATACAGATGGTTTCCGATCAAAGCGTCTGTGGTGGGAACCGCTTCGCGCAGCGCTTTCGTAAACGGCGAGTAGCCCGCCGGTCTGGGCGCCGTCTTCCTGAACCTGGCGGCGTCGTTCAGTAAGTCCACTATGTTGATGCGATGCTCAGGTGGTATTCTCCGACCCGACATCTCGCGCACCGCCCCGTCCTCGTTCCACTTGATCACTCCGGATTTCTCCAATTGTTTGTACAGCTCCACGGTCCGGCGGCGATTCCTCTTGGGAACTTGGTTCGCCAACCGCTCGAGTAGGGACGCGCTGGCCTCTTCAGCAGACTAACGGAGGTGAGCCGGGGGCGAAGAAGAGTAGGACGAAGAGATGTTGCTGTTGTGGGGATTCGCGAGAAAAAATTGCAATCTATTCAACAACCTTCGGTATTTCAACATTTTCTCGCGCGATTCCAAAGTGGGGTCGTTCAACACTAAATCCAAGTCCCTGTAGATAAACTGTAGCACCTGGTGCAAGGCCGCGTCGGGATGAAGGGACTGCTCTGCCTGCTTGTGGTAATAGGCCATGTCGGCGGGTAGGCGGGCGGCGGTGGCAGGAGCGGAACTCTCGTTCTTTTCAGTGCGCTCATCAGGAAGAGGAGGAAGGTTTGGAGCAGTAGAAGTACTAGCAGCAGCGACTGCAGTAGTAGCAGCGCTAGTAGTAGCAGCAGCAGCGGGCACATGATGAAGTAGACCTGCTCGTGATGATTTGTAGAGCGTCTCAGGATCCACGAGCGCTAAACGTTTGTAGTGTTGTTGCTGCTCTGAGTCCGTCATGGGGACGACGGTGGCAATGACGCTGGTGGTGGCGGTAGTGGTGGTGCTGTCGGCGAGTAGGTGTCGAATGACGTGTCTCATATACGGAGAATGCTCTTTATAAGCGGTAAGGCCATCCCTATGAGAGCCGGAATGAGGAAACCTCCCTCTTGTACCAAGACGCGTCTCTTTTTTTTGATGGGCGTAGATTTTTTGCCAACCTCCCTCAACACGTCAGCCGATTCTCGAAGCTTGTCCAGTTGTTTGTCGCTGAGCGGGATGTTCCCTACCAGTAAATTGTGACAGATCTCACTCAACGCTGCGATCAGCTCGTCGCTTCCAGAGTCTATTAGATGCGAGCAGTCCTTTGGCGAGCACTTAGCTAAGTGCTTGAGAGTACCAAAGTGTCTTTCGAGTAGATGAGAAGACATTTTTCTTTTGCTACTGCTTTCTGTTGTTCTTTTTTTTGTCTAGCGGTACGAACACTAGCTGAGAGTGTATGGCCGTCAAAGAGGAGCGTATTCTCAGATCGTCAGGTGTTGACTGCTTGAAGTCCAGGAGGAGGTATGAGTGAGGTCGCTTGAGTTCATGGGTAAATATACTAGAGAGAGCCGCCGCGTTGGACGGAAACACCTGGCGAGACAGACTAGCTATTTGCCCCATGTCGCGCGGGTTCTTGAAAACGATCATGTAGTGAGCGTTCAGACTCATAGTTCGAAAGTCGGGTGATTTCTGGAAGAGGTTCTGAGTGATGTATATGACGCTCACGTTCCAGTGATGCGAGTATTTAGTAAAGATGTCGGCTACCACTTGCTGATTGGAACTGCTCATCAGATCGTCCAATATCAGTAGAGTGTGGGGTCGTAAAGCGTCTTCTGCTACTTCCACGTCTCCCGCTATAGACTCTTTGCTAGGAAGACCTTCTCTGAATTCCACACCGTACCGATTTTCCATTTTTTCAAACAGAGGTTGCCACTCGCCGTAATGGTAAAAAGTCTTTTCCACCGGCGGCGTGACCAAATTGTTCACGTCGCTCAGAAATTGATCCACCAAGCGCGATTTTCCACAACCCGACGGACCGCTAATGATACAACTAAAGGGTCCTCGTAGTCGAGCGTCGAAATGAATTTCTGTGAAGAGTTTGCTTTTACTACTGGACATTTTTCAGGACGCGTCAGAGAGCGGTTGTGTGTGTGACTGTCTGCTGTGTTTCTCACTCGAACGGTCGGTGGTGAATGGTTGTGGAGAAAAGTCCGCCGACCTTTTTATTGATTCTGGCCGGTGTCACAGTAGCAGCGGCAGAAGTGTCTTTTTTTTCTTTTTATTTTTTGCGATAAAATTCTATTTTCACTCAATAGTCATAAATGTTTTGTATCAGACTCCAGAGGAGTCTGATACAAATATTTATTTTTTTAAAAAAAAGAAGAGAGAGAGGAGGAGGAGGAGGAGGAGGAGGAGGAGGAGGAGGAGGAGGAGGAGGAGAAAAGCGCAGATTAATTTATTTATTTATTTTTTTTTTCTTTAGGCAAAGCTCGTCGCTTTGCCGCTTTCTTTTCTATTTCTGTGTTGTGACAGGATCGTCTCGAAAAAGCAATAAGGTGTGTGAGCGCGGCGGTGACAAACACATATCGGTGCGTATGGTATGAAATAGTGCGTCCCTATCTTCTTCCATTCGGCTGCGTTGCAATAAGCGGGATAACAAGTGACGACGTCGAAACTTTTAGTTACCGTGTTCACGTCGGCCACAACGCGCGCCCACCGAGTGGGAGCTGCAGTCACTCCCAAGAATCCGATCGGTTTGCGGAATCGTTTCATAGCGCTTATTCTCACTATATAAGAAGAGGCGGGGTGAGGAGAGTGGCGGCGCTCTTTCTGTTCATGAAACGCCCAACGAGTGGGGGCGCTGAGAGCGGATATTATGCAACGGTAGAGTAAATACGGTTCTGAGAAGACGGCTCTCGGCCATGCCGCTACGTTTTCCTTTTCCGCTCTTGTATAACGACGATGGCGCTCAGCTTTGCATTTCTCGAGAATTTTGTACGCTTCAAAAGAAGCGTGAACCTCAACTACGTGACGCTCTCTCCTTTGAGATAAAAAAATAGCCGGGCAGTTGAGGAGGGCGCTTTGTTCGCGCGATCGTCTTTTAGAAACTCGCGCCCTCTGCCGCGCCATATTTCTTTCCTCCGAAACAAAAAAAAAGACTGAGTGAAAATTTAAAAAAAATTTAAAACAAAAAGCTCAAAGAAAAAAAAATAAGCAATAAGCAGACTCAGCTCGAAATTCCCTGCCGGCGTGATGACGGTGTCTGCAGGCGGTGGCGGCGGTCGGCTGGCGATGGGCGGTGGCGGTGTCGGCGGCGATGGTAGTAGAAGGGCGTGTGGAAAGAGAGAGAGACGCATCTCAGTCTTTTATAGGAGCGGCGAGTGTGACATTTTCAGCTGTCGCATGCTGACCTGCTGCTATCATAAGAGAAACAAAAGCCCTAATCACACTTTTCAGCTGGATCCTTCCACCCCGCCAGACATGGATCCCAGATGGGAAGGCGGTTTAAAATTAAATCCGTGTACCGACTGTCATACAATAGGGTAATTAGTTGAACGCGTGTTACCTGTATAAAGGATTAACGGGTCATGGGCTCAGCGTGTGTATAGAAAAACAACTACAGGTAGCGTGAACAAAGCGACCCCCTCCCTTTCTGTCACTCTGTCTGTGACTAGAGGGTGCGCGTGTGGTAAGCGGCTTATATCTAAAGAAAAAAACAAATCACCCTCGCCTGTCGTCAGCAGACAGCCGGCCGGCGGCTGGAAAATGCGATTAGAGGGATGATGAGCCACGTAGTAAGCGACTTAAGGCTGATCTAAAGACCTGCCGTGAAGGGGCAGCTGGCCGGTGGCTTGAAAAAAGGCGGGGCGTAAGGGTATATAAGGGGAGTGAAACCACATTTAGCATCGTCATCATCGTTCACGCTACTACTACTACTACTACTACTACTACTACTACTACCACCACCAGCAGCGCGCCTCAATTTGCAGATCCTCGTGATGGAAAGTTGCTACCGTGACATGAAGCGGAATGACGAAGCGGCGCGCGAATGTGAAGCTGATGCTGTAGCCTCTGCTACTGCTGCTGCTAGTGCTGCTCAGCGTGCTACTGCTGCATTTACTGTGGCTGTTAGTGACGCGGGTCGTGATGACGTTGTTGTTGTTGCCGCTGCGGCTGTGACTGCTGCTGTTGCTGCCGCCGATGCAGCTACTCATGCCACCGATGCCGACGCTGCTGCTGCTGATGCTGTTGCGGCTGCCGATGACGCCGCTGATAACGCTACTAGTGCCCGCTCTGCCGCCCTTGCTACTGTCGCTGCTGCTGTTGTTGCTAATGCTCACGCTACTGCTGCTGCCGCTGCTGCTGCTGCTGCTACCGCTGCTGCCGAGGCTGCTGCCGCTGCTGCCGATGCTGCTGCCGATGCTGCTGCCGATGCTGCTGATGCTGCTGATGTTAGCAGTCGCGTCGACAAAGAATCGTCATTTGTCACTCTTAAAGCCGCTCCAGTGGAACGCGCGACGGGTAGTAGGGCTACCAACGCGACGGCCGGATGGTGCAAATGGTGTCGTCGCTTCTGCTCGTGCGCTTGCTTTTCTTCCGGTCCTACCTGCTGCTGCTACGGTATGATAGTGTTATAGTGTTTGAATGAGAACGCGCGTAGTTACACATAGACGCTGTTACAGATGTGCTTTTTTATTCGAAAATATAATTTTAACATAAGATGGAACTTGTTGTGTTTTTTTCTATATATACGTTGTTTGTTTACAAACAGTCACGTGTCACGTGGTGTTGTTTACAAACAAGAGAGCCACGTGGTGTTGTTTACAAACAAACCCTAAGTAGGTCACGTTACCCTAGTTACCAGAATGCCGGCTTCTGATTGGCTGAGCCTAAGTAGGTCACGTGACGTAAGTAGGTCACGTTACCATAGTTACCAGAATGCCGGCCTCTCATTGGCTGAGAGCTTCTAAGTAGGTCAGTAGGTCACCCAGAATGCTGGCTTCTGATTGGCTGAGAGCCCTAAGTAGGTCACGTTACCATGGCAACGGGTCACGTGACCAAATGGAGGCCTCTGATTGGCTGCATGTCGATTGAGTAATAAACAGTACTTAACTATAGTCCCGTTCCGATACATACTATACTACTGGTGTACAAACGTGATCTGCAGTAACTGACGTGATCTGCAGTAGTGCAGATAACGGTAGACCATCCAAACGTGATCTGCATCAAATTAACGTGATCTGCATCAATTCATGCGATGCAAAAAGCCTGAATATCTGTATCAAGAGAACTTGTCCTCTCCCTGATGATATCTGCATTAAAACATGTATGCCCATATTGTCTTTGACTCAGTGTATCTAGAAGTAAATAGCATTATTTATGCAGATGGACATATAGGGCATCTATAGGAAGTATTTTGGGATTGTTTCACATTACCCAGGTGTGACCTGGGGCATCTAGGAAGTATAGACTGGGGATTGTTTCACATTATCCATGGTCCACTTTGGGGTTTTCTTCCTTAAAAATCACCAAAAAGTCAATTTTCCTAAAAATGGCCAAAATGGTGAGAAAAGTGTTGAAAATAAAAAAAAAGGTCAATTTTCCGAATAATGGTAAATTTGGCAAGAAAAGTGTCCAAAATTCTGTAGATAATGATTGAATGGTTGTACCAGATCATGTTGTTTTGATGCAGATCACGTTAATTTGATGCAGATCACGTTTGGATGGTCTGCCGTTATCTGCATTACTGCAGATCACGTTAGTTACTGCAGATCACGGTTGTACAGGAGGTGTGCTGGGGTATTGTGATCATTGAATGCAAAGTACAGATAGAGGATTGTATGTGGATCCCGGAAACATGATCGATTTAGTTTGTGGGCTCTGGATTAGATTTAGGCGATACAGTTTAGACCAGAAATATAGATGTCTGGTCATGATTGTCTGCAGCAAAAAGCGATTAAGGTTGAGCACAAATCGGCCTTGCAGTACAAGAAGATAAATTGGCTGCCTTTAATGTATATAATGCACCAACTATAGCAGCAAGCTGTTAACAATTTATAGTTTCAAATTTGTTTGCTGTAAAACCTCGCGTATAAGCCCAACGCGCGTATAAGCCGCACACCTTGTTTGGGGTGATCCTAAAAGCGACACAAGGGGTCTGATTATGACATCTTAAGTACTGCACCATAAGGGGAAAAAAAGAAGGTTTGTTTCAGGTCACGCGACCTACCCTATCAAAACAGGGCCGACCCTGCTTTTTTTAATGCAATTTTGAAGACATTTTTATATTTTACACTTTTTTGGGGTCAATTTTATGTTGACAAAAATTTTGATTTTCTTTTTTCTAATTTTCACCCTTTTTTGGTATTGAAGAGGGACTGTAAAAAAAAAAATTCTGACCTACCGAACCTAGATTTTCATACCATGTTACCTGAAATAAACTTTTTTTTATTTGGCCCAATAGAGCAAAAACTCTAGCATAAGCCGCACCATGACTCTGGGCCAATTCTATAAGCCGCAGCATCGATCTGTCACACGGCTTATACGCAAGGTTTTACGGTAGTTTGTTAATTAACAATTTAAGGGTGGCATTATACATCAATGCATCATGCCCTTTGTCCTCATGATGCATGAATGCATACCTTGCGAGTAACCCGCCAGGGCTGCATTCAAGCTTCATGCCGACCCTATCGGGTTGAGACACTCCTGGAGGGTAGGCATGATGCGGCAATGCAGCACCGGCGAGTGACTCACCCGGGCTGCATTGGTGCATCAGGCTAACAAATGTTGTCTTTTATTGACATTCGTCCTTAAAGTGTTAATGTGCATTGAGTTGGCGTTGTGATATAATTGGTAATTAGCATCCAGCCATCTCCAACACACAGATTCTGCAGGAGCCCTGGATCAGCTGACATTATAATCATGTCCTACATTGTCTAGATGAATAAGGACCTCCACAAATTGATTTTCCTAATTGCCTTCATTTCAGCTCCTTGATGAATAACAATACAATACATCACAACTGACTGTATATATTTAGTTTGATTTCAATTTTGCATAAAAGAGCTTATGCTGCGGAACACATATTTGAGATGTAAATAGTATATAATGTATCGGAACGGGACTATGCTTAAGTACTGTTTATTACTCAATCGACATGCAGCCAATCAGAGGCTTCCATTTGGTCACGTGGCCGGAAGTGACCTACTTAGGGGATTAGTGGTGACGTCACGTGACCTAGTTAGCCAATCAGAGGCCGCCATTTGGTCACGTGACCGGAAGTGACGTCATATGACCTACTTATGGACCGGAAGTGACGTCATATGACCTACTTAGGGGACCAGAAGTGACGTCATATGACCTAATTTAGGATCACGTGACCGGAAGTGACCTGATGAGTCACGTGACCGGAAGTGACGTCACATGACCTAATGGCCAACCGGAAGTGAGTGACCTCATTGAGGATCACGTGACCGGAAGTGACCTGATTGATCACGTGACCGGAAGAAGTGACGTCACGCGACTTAATGAAGAGATGAGCGTCTTTAAGGGGTCACGCGCTTTAAAATGTGATATATATTTTTTTTGGAGGAGGAGGAGGAGGAGGCGAGTCTCTTATTTTTTTTGGTAAACCAATAAAAAACACAACAATATAAGTTTGTTTTTTCATTTTATTTCTCCCTACGTGGTAGGGTCTAGGAATACTATGGAAGCATTCAATTTCCTTTCCCATTCATATCTTGTACTCTTTTGGGGTAGCCATTACTGAAATTCACGATTTTGGCCATATCTTTGTGAGAAATGATGTTATTGAGTCATTTAAGCTGTCGAAATCCACATTTTCAGGGTCTAGGAATACCATGAGATCATCAGATTTCCTTTCCCATGCATATCATGTACCCTATTGGGGTAGCCATTACCAAAATGCACAGTCTTTCCAAATATTAAAGTGGCTAAATCCCCATTTCCAGATGAGAACACAGTGGTGGCATCACTTATGTTCTCTCATGCATATGTTGCCCATTACATGTCATATGCCTAACAATGACCTCATTGTACTGCATCTGTCTGGACTTTCCTGACAAACTATTGCATTATCAACCAGATTTATCTGTTTGTTGGCGAGATAGGTACATAGTAATGACTCTTTACGAATCTCAATTAGTTTAGGCATATATCATTGAGAGCCAAAAAGGCTTAGTCCTATAAGGGTGCACTATGGCCTATGTCTTAGCATTAAAGTATTATTGTGACCATCACTATAATTTACATGCTACTTTCTACCTTCATTTCAAATAGAGAACGTGTCAGAAACCACTGATTTACAACATTATAATATGTGAAATTAATCAATAATATTATGCTACTTTGTGTGGGGTTGGGAGTGCAACAATGTACTTTCAGATGAGATGAGGGGTAGTGCATTGATGGAATAAGAGTGATGCATTAATGATACCAAATATACCAAATATCTATTGGTGCCATGATGATTCAATGTAATCAGAAAAGTCTTAATGCTGGTCTCTTGCTAGTGCTGAATTAAACTGTTGCATAGGAAATGTGGGGCGAGAATATCTGTTTTGGGTAGAGAAGCTAAAATGCCCCATCCCTCATAAAGAAACACCATTCAAAAACTTAAACTTAATCAGTATGGAAATGGCAGTGTGAGATGGCTATAGGAAAGCAGAGTACCCCATTCCTCCCTTGTTCCACAGGAGAGTTCCTGAAGTCCGGGCCTTTCGGCAGAGTCTCATTTGAGACTGTGCTGGGAGAATGATCCTACTGTGGCACACTATAGTGACACCCTGTGAGCCTTACAGGAACTAAATATAACACTGAACATTATGGAGTAGGGCCCATAGCTTTTTTATATTTGTAGTTGCCATGGATGTAAACATTAGTTGCCTCCACAAATATTGGTTCTTTATGAAAATATTGGTACATCACAATTCAGATCTCGTCGTTAGAAAAGAACATGTAGATCTATACCTCCCATCAGTAGCAACTAGCTGTTGTTCAAAGTTAGCATACTTGGTTGACATATTGGTTTATAATAGTGTACAGTAATTAGAATTCTCTTTTAAAGCTTGACCGTCATGGTTGAAGTAAGGCCAAAAGCACTTTTAGATATAGTTCAGTTTTGATTCGAAAGAGTGCTCGTAAGGGCTGGGAGTTCAGTTCTTACAGGCACAAGCTGTGAATACGATGTAGCTGGACAATGCTCATGGTCCCATGTCCAAACGCTGCTGCCCTCTAGTGGAACTGTTATTTTAGTCTATGTACTGTAAACGTACATATTTTCGCCCATGTATATTTTCGCGAATTGCCTACAAAGTGCAGTTGCGCGTGTACTTAAATTCGCGGATTTTGCAATAAAGTAGTTATGTGCCTATACTGGATAAATTTTCGCTCTGTACATGTTTTCGCGATTTTAAAAATCGCGAAAATCGCGAAAATATGTACAGCGCGAAATAAAGTACGTTTAAAGTATAGAAAATGCTGAACTTTTTTCCTGATGGCACAGCTTTAACTCTCTTGGAAAATTCCTTACATCATTTTCTTCCCATATAAAGTAATTTTTGAAAAGGGGTCCTGGGGCCATATAGTCTAAAGATTTTGCCGCTTTAATTGAAATATATATATATATCAATCGTGCAAAAAAGGGCTAAGTCACTTAAAACATGTATAAGGGTAACATTTTGCCAAAATTCTTCGCAATAAGGGTCACTTTTGACAAAATAGGCTATTACACCAAGGCCAACTCCTCGGGGGAAATTGCCAAAACCTAGGCCCTTTTGTCCAAAATCTCCCTCAGCAAGGGTCACTTTTGACCGAAATCCCCCTCACCAAGGGTAAGGGTTATCAAAGGGCCAGCCGCACACCTGTGTCAAAAAAAATTGAGTACCCCCCCCCCCCGGGAGACTACTCTACCTGAGACTACTCAACCACATAGGCCTACAGAGGCTATACTATAGCCTATAGGCTTACATGTACTCTGAGTATACTACTCCCACCATGGTACTCTGAGAATACTACACCACATAGTATCTTTTTCGAGATTTCAACAAAATCCCCCCAAATAGCGTAAAAGTTTGCCAAAATTCTTCGCAACAAGGGTCACTTTTGACAAAATAGGCTATTACACCAAGGCCAACTCCTCGTGGGAAATTGCCAAAACCTAGGCCCTTTTGTCCAAAATCTCCCTCAGAAAGGGTCACTTTTGACCAAAATCCCCCTCACCAAGGGTAAGGGTTATCAAAGGGCCAGCCACACACCTGTGTCAAAAAAAAATTGAGTACCCCCCCAGGAGACTACTCTACCTGAGACTACTCTACCACATAGGCCTACAGAGGCTATACTATAGCCTATAGGCTTACAGGTACTCTGAGCATACTACTCCTACCATGGTACTCTGAGAATACTACACCACATAGACCCCGCCCCCCCCCAACCCACCCACAACGCCAGCTGCCACGGGCTCAGCAGACGTAGTGTGGGACGCAGTAGTACTCTCAGAGTACTGACAAACAGCCACCAGACCAGACACTAGGTTGGACTGAATTAGATTTCAATGCCACAAGGTTCAACCCTTCATAAGATACTTAATTAGGCCTATTGTTGAGTTATTAAAAAAGACAAGGTAGAGATAAATTGTAAAAGATGTATGATAAATGTGGAGTAAACATTGTACTATATCATATAGGGCTATAACACTATTAGTGTGAGGTGGTGCGGTCGGATACAATAGATTACTACACCGAGCCTGAGCTAAGGCAATTTCCCCAAGTAAGGCAAATAGGTCAAGCCCCAGCGACGGCGAGCCGGCTCGAGTCATGGTCCACTCGATTTCTTTAAGCAACAAGCAATACAGGTTGATATGGAAAATAGCTTGGACCAGAACTATTAACCCCCCGTAGGCAACCGTTGTAGCACGTCCTGATTTCTGAAATAACTGCTCTACCAGGAAATGATCTCCCCTTAATTTATATCTTGACCTAAAAAAAATGCTTTACCAGGAAATTATCTCCCCTTGATTCATATTTGGAACTTCTGTCTCTGTAGAAAGAATGGGGGAGGTGGGGGGAAGGTTTTGGAGGTTAAATAATAATAATAATGATAATGATAATACGCTGTAGATAACGAGAAGCAGGGCTCAACTGAGGGAGATTTGTGGTATGGTCTTAACATGCAGTTTATAATACAGAGTCACAGTTTAGAATAAAGGGTGGGGGTAGGATTTGAGGAGCTTGGTATGCCTATGCTAAATATACCTCCTATTGGTAGGGACTCCAGAAAAAATCGAGAAGTTTTAAATAATCAATTATTTTTCTTCCATGGTGTAGAATGTGAGAAATGTAATGCAAATCTTTTAGAATTTACTTTCTATCTATCATAGAACCCAGACAATCATCAATTATGTGTCAATAAAATCCAACAAGTTCCCCTAGTACATTCTCTCTCTCTATATATATATATGTGAGTAGAGAGTAAACCAATTGCCTTAATGACCCAATCATGATTATTATGATGTTATGGTCTGGGAACAGGTGAGAGCATCCTCTGATTGCTTCCATTTTTAACATCATATAGCAACATATTGGATCATATCACAAACCAAAAAGGAGCCACCAGGATTCATAACTTCATAGGGTTTCCTCTGTTCTTGATCAAACATATCATATTACCATTAAAATTTGTAACTATTCTTGGCAGCAGTCACTAATCATAGGTATAGCTGGATAGGCCTTTCTCTTGACTGCATTTCTGAGTGATAACCTAACAGTAATAATTAAAATGTCACCCCATAAGAGGGGAGTTTCATAACTTTGTCTGTGAGGCACAGCTGCACCAAAATGCTGGCCTGCAGTGTGCACTGTGCACAGGGGCTCACCTATAGCGGTCTCTGGAGTCGCTATTATTGGCACAAGGTAGGGAGAGAATGTGCCGACTGCCAGTCAGCACAATGGGACAGAGAAAATACAAATAGATGACACTTCAACACAGAAGACGCTTGCCAGGCTTCACCCCATTCAGCTACACTATACCCTGTGGATGGTTGTAGCGGACACAGTGACAGTGGTGTGTCCAATCCCCCCAAGCTGTGAAACCTATCTGATAAGGGGGGGGGGGGGAATCAAGTGCTGCAGCGCCATCCACATTGAGTGGCTAGAGTGGAAACTACACACAGTCATTCTCAACCATATTTTAAACAGTTATTACACAAAAGCTAATCAAGCTTAATTTCTGTTCTATGTTTTCCTGGTAATATTTACCCCATTGCCAGTTATATTTCAATGCAGCATTATAAAGCTTCTGTCGTTATCTCATTATGAGGGTTTCATTCATGCTCTCTCAATGCAATACAAATGTACTGGGGGTAGGCTATGGGACCATGGCCCTCCTACGGTACAGTGCTGCCACCTCACACCAATCATGTACTCTAAAGACCTTGTCCCCACACTGGACTGCACAGTGCGACCTCCTTCCTGCCCTGTTTGAGACTGGCACCTACAGGCTGGTGCAGCTGCATATATATGCTCTGCGGTATAGAGGGCGCCACAGAACTTGACTCTCCCCCTGCTATCTGATAGTAGGACAACATGCAAGGGCTCATTCTCCTATGCATCGGGTAATCACAACAATCACTCAAAGGTGATTACTCTCTGCCCCAGGCACTAAATTACGACCAAATTCGTCCATATTCATACTCATGTTTACCTTCATCCATTTGTTATGTTGACAATTGGCATCCCCCTTAGTCCAATTATTTCCATTTGCTATTCTCATAATTATGTCATGTCAGATGCATGTGTTTCTCACCTACTATGCTTCTTAGGGTGTTTATCAAGGGAAAAATAGTCCTGTGGCACAATACAGGCATGTGCCGAGTCAATTACCCAAAAGAAAATACTTATAGGACACAGATTGGAGCCTTTCCCATTAGAAGTAACGAGGTGTGACTGCCGAACTACACTATGGCATAGGTGGCTTGTGGTAGAGGTATTCCATTTGATTATTTGTTTTGATTCCCTCTGCACTGGAGATTGGCAAGGTCTTTGTCAGGGAGAACCAGGTCTGATGGTCTGTACCTTTATCATGCAACTTATACCCCTCTGTCCAAGTAAGTAAGATGAGGAGGGCAATAACTGAAGTCGTTTAGCAAGATAATTATGTCGATTGCTTCCTGTCTATTTTATATAGTATTGGCTGTAGATGGGTTTTTTTGCCAGGCAAAAAGCACATATCCGACAATATCTTTTTTTTGGATGCGTAGGGTGGTCAGCTTCTAAATACTGGTCCTTGATAAAGGAAAATGCAAAAACATTTACATCCCACAGGACATTTGGCCCTGCACATTTTCTTAGACTTTAGAAACCCCAAACATGTGACTGGATATTCGGTCCTCGTACATTTGTCAACCTGCTTGACTGGTGGCACTTTAGGTGGACATTGCCACGTTCTGTATGCTTTCGCAAAGACTGAATGTATTTGAGATTTCAGTCACCTCATAGATACGATCACCATCACTGCCCTTGAAATAACCATAGCTGTAAGTAGGGCGTAAAGCAACCCAACAACCAACCAACCATCATTGGGTTGTCTATGAATGCACGTCTCGATGATGGGAGGAGGGGTGGAATTATGAAATTATGTTTAAATGACACCTCATGTACAAATAAAAGATACTAGTCCACAAAGGGAAATCTCAAGAGCATGACGTCAGCACAAATGAAACCAGATTGATTTTGCATATTTCAGAGAAAATGTCCTATAGATGTTTATCATAAAACATTTAATTTCACTGCGAAACCTAATACTAAAAGCATTCAAAGTAGAAAAGCGCATCTTGATGCAAACGTTTCATTCTAAATGATCACATTACTCTGGAAATCAATTTAATATTACATGTTTGCCAGTTTGCTTTTCCCAAAGTTTTCTTTGCTCACAGGTTCTTCCATCATCCTGCCTCAAGCCACCCTACACAGAGAGAACAAACAGTGTCAGCCTGTTATTTGAATCTCCCAAAAAGGCCCTCTGGAGCCAGGAGAATATGGGCACCAAACTTTTTTATATAAGGAGCCCAACCTGATACCTCCAGAATAAACATTACATTCAAAAAAAAAAAAAGGAAGTCCAGGTTGCCTCCAGAATGACTCTCCTTCTTAGGGGAACCGAGGTCCTTATTTGAGTCCCTTAGGTGAGTCAGGGAAGTATGAGACTCCCCCAAGTGACTCCCTTAGATCAGTCAGGGAGTCACCTAGGTTCCCTTAGGCATCCTCGGCTTCCCTAAAGAGGGGAGTCATTCTAGAGGCAGCCTGGACTCCCTTTGGACGCTGTTTCTTTTCTCTGTGTAATTCATATTACCGTAAAACCCTCGCGTATACGCCTAACTCGCGTATAAGCCGCACCCCTAGCTTTGACAGATTATAGAAGCCGCAGAGGGGGTCTGAAAATTGGTAATTTGGTAATGTAGTATATTCATAAAAACTCTCATATAAGCCACACCCTATATAGGTATGTTTGGTACCAAAGAAAGCTGAGCCTGATTCGCGTACTAGCCCTGGCTTATACGCGAGGTTTTACGATACTAATTATTCTGACCACAATGGGTGCTGACATGTGATATCAGATATGGCAAGGTCTGACCTAAGAAAACCAAGTCTTGTGTAATGTCTACTCACTGCCTTCTCCACTTTCTACATAGAAAGAGGCTTCACTATTTGAAAAAAAGGTAATGGTATGTATATATGTGTTCTGTAGATTACCTTTATCATATTGTGCATAACAGTAGGAAGTTTTATACTATAATATTAGAATATCCGATATCAATTCTAAGTAATTTGCCTATATCGATTGTTGTCCATAGCTACACTACTGGTACATGTCTATTTGGTACAAAGGTCAACAGAATGGCCTGAAGTGCATTTGCTTCCCAGCCAGCCTAAAGACTTGTTTTAATGCCGCCCTTTTTTTTAATTATAAATAGGTGCCTTTCTTGACAAGATAATACGTGTATGCTGATGTGAAGTCACATCGGAAGATCATATCATTCTCCGTGCTCTGGGTTAATAACTTAAAGGATCACCTGGTGATAACATTTCTAATACAATTGCTCAAAAGCAATCTGTACGTGGATACAAAAACTATTTGGACATAGAGAAAACAGTTGAAGTTTATGTCATACTGTAAAGCATACAAATCACATGTAACACCAGTCTCCCCATGTCCTATAAGAAACTAATACTAAGCCACCAGCTGCATAAAAAAAGTGTGCACTAAAAATTCATATGGATGATACCAATCTAGCTAATGGGGGCTCATCAACGGTAATTGCACCGTCCACAACGGTTCTTTTTATGTCTAAGTGGACGCAAAAACAAAGCTCCCTCCTAAAGGAAAAACGCTATGGGCTCTTCATTCATAAATAATGGGTAATAAGTAGAATCAGCACTTCAGGGCAGCTGGTGAAGATGCAGATTACATTCACTCAGGGATGGGCTGGGTAGAGGAAATTGACCATCCCACAAATGAAAAGTACCATGCTCACTGTTTTGTATTCCAGCGTATAGCAGAGGTTAGAGTTTCCTCGGGTGCTACGTCACAGGGTCTGGACTGGGGGGCAAACACAGGCCTCCACGTGGTTGGGTAGATTTACCACAATACAGCCATTAGATCGAACTTAATTATATTCACTGCACATTGGTTGTATTACTCTGCAATTTTCAGCATAAGGATACACAGTACATGTATACTGTACATGTATGGAAAATTATCAAACCTTTACCATAATTTGCAATGTGTTACTGTGAATAAATGGTTGAGATATTGTTCATATACCCTATAAAGTATGATCCACGTGGCTTTTGTTTGCCCCCCACTGTTCTATTATTGGGTGCAATCTACAGCTCTAACCTCTGCTATATATGTAACTCGACCTGTTCCGACTGTTGTGACTCCACTCACCCAGAACGCCCACTGACGTGTCAGCAGGGTAGATATAACCTACCCTATAGCGATGACTCTGGTTTCTCCGTATAGGCGGCCATGTTAGTTCTGAGCTCGCAATGTATCGTGAGATTTAGGCAGTGACCAGACACTCACACACCATAGCTTCCGGGGAACAAGCTGCAATACGAGAGCAGAACCAAGGTCTCACGGGATTGCTGGTGTCCGTGTAGACAGAGTGGTTGCGGAAACAAGTCCGATCCCGGTATAGCCCTATAGCAGAGGTTAGAGTTTCCTCGGGTGCTACGTCACAGAACTTTATTATACTCATTGGTTGTATTACTCTTCATTGGTTGTATTATGTTTCAATTTCCAGCATAAGGATACACAGTACATGTACTGTTCATTCATGGAAAATTATCAAGCTTTAAGATAATTTGCAAAGTGTTACTATGAATAAAGGCCCCCCCCCCACCGTTCTATTATTGGTTGCAATCTACAACTCTAACCTCTGCTATAAGTTATTTTGGAGGTGTGGTAGGCAAACACACACATGCACTATGACTACCTAGTTACGGGTTGTAACTCACAGTAGGGCGCCGGGGGCTGTCTGAGAGTTATGGAGAGAACAGTCAATTTTCTACTGGTTGTCTTTCTGTCAACAAACCATGTAGATTTCTACAGTCAATTAAGACAGGCCATGAGTGGCCCTTCATGCTACTTAGGGCCTTAATTAGGTGGTGTGAAATGTACAGCATGGTAATTACAGGCATGTCAAGACCAGGATGATGATGATATAGTTTTGAAACCAACACAGTTGAAGGCTGGTCAGCAGGTCCACAGGGCCCATACGGACAGGGTCCATGGTTAACACTTAAATGAGATGAGGGACAACACAGACAAACACATGAAGGTGAATACACAAAGAAAAACGAGGGAAAATAGAAAAGCAATATACATACAGTCATAAAGGTAAAATGGAGAATACACTAGAGAAACCTAGATAATAGAATAAAATGTAATGTGGATGACACTGAAGGTCTAAATAGTTTGCCGTAGCTCCTAGGTATTTTTACTTTATGTATTTTTTAAATTTTTTATTGTTTATGCTTTATATATTGAATGCGGGGGTAAAAGCCCCAAAGATAAGACAGAAAATAACCTAACTCTATTGGAAAAATGTAGTCACGCTCCAACATGAATATACATATAAATACACAAGTGTTTGTCACCCCCCCCCCCCCATCAGGTAGGGGAACAAACCCAAGGGACGGCGGATATCACCATAGGAGGGCACTGTTGTCAGCACAGTACCGTACAAGGCTGTGTCTCACGACCTTGGGACAAGGTTTTTGTCTCTGACCGGGTGCCGTCTCTGACCAGGTGCCGTCTCTGACTGGGTGCCATCTCTGACCGGCTTGGCTTGATAAGGTCAAAATACTAGCAGCAGGAGGCTAATTATAATTATAACTATGATTATATAACAACCGCCATAACGTTTTTCCAAATCCTTATATATATGAGTATAGTTCTTTTTCTGACACCTGGTCAGAGACGGCAGCCGGTCAGAGACGGCACCCGGTCAGAGACGGCACCTGATCAGAGACAAAAACATTGTCCCAAGGTCATGAGACACAGCCACAAGGGATGTGTAGTCCTCCGTAGAAGCCCACTTCAATGTTGTCTAGACCAATTGAAGGGTGGCATCAATATAGTAAAGGCTTCCTCCCTGTACAGACTACCCTCTACAAAGTCCTCTAATGTATAGAAATTATTAATAAACTAAAAATACTAAAAACATAACAAGGTAGAGGAAATATATGAGATGCTCCCTGTGAAGTTTTAGGGCAAAAGAACTTATATTTACTGCAGGGGAGCGCAAATCAAACCAACTTCGCATTTCAGCTGAATTTCCAGAGCTTTTCAGACCCTAAACTTCTATACCCACAGCAGTGAGCTGCGACCTTGGGTATTGCGGGCTATAGGGCTCCTAGGGTTAGGCCATGGGTGCAGCCATATTCGGGGGTTGGAAGTTCAAGCAGGTACCACTAGATGGACACCTATAGACTCAGTACTGCCCTGTGACGTCATAATCCCCGGTTAGCTGCGCCACCTGCTGGTCAAGGGCCTGTACTGAAGGTTCTCAACTTACCACAAGCGGTGCTGCTGTCGACGGCCAGGTGCCCTATACTATGACTACCAGGTGACTCTGAGCCAGCCAGTTGTATATGAATATTAATAGCCATACAGATATCATGAGGTACACATTCCCCTAAATAACCCGTTTTTATCCAGGCCGGTCAGAGCTGGCACCCGGCCAGAGCTGGCACCAGGCCAGAGCTGGCACCCGGTCAGAGCTGGCACCCAGTCAGAGACGAAAACATTGGCCCAAGGTCGTGAGACACAGCCTACTAAAGAAAAGGTAGGAAGTCCCCCCCCCCCCTACCTGCCCCAGTCAGTGTCCACTGCTGCTGTGCAGAGATTGTACAGCCGGTTCACATTCCTAGTAGTCAAAGGTTGTCTATATAGACGTGCAGGAATGAGTATCATGTAAGTATATAGCTGATGGTTTAAGGATATTCTTTTATAACTATTGTGGCAGAGATACCTCTATTGCTGACTTAATTGGTTGCTATGGTGTAGCACTCACACAGAAGTTTGGATAAAGTTGGTTCAAATTGGGTATTCGTGCTTGCCCTTAAACCCCCACCGCCTCTATAAATAGGTAGACAAGATCGGTGAAATTGACTTGGGGGAGTCCCTATCCTATAAGGGCCTGCAGCCTGATACTGAAAAATTGATACCTGATACGGACCCCCCCAAAGTCAGTTTTACTGATCCTGTACTTATTATTAAATGACTCCTCGGTGAGATAATAGACATTTTGTGTGTGCTTACTCACTGAATTGAAGCAGACGATGGCCTTAGCACTTCTAGTCTTCTTACTACACAGAAAGAAAAGAGTTCCCCCTCTATACATGTATATTTCCTTTATTTATACAATTTTGGGCTTGCTGCTTGATTCAAATTTATTCATTATTGAAGAATTAAGAAGATTAAACCATTATCTCTTCAGAATACTCAAAATATAACCCTGTTTTTTCGAGGATTTCTGTATGTGCACTGACTCTGCATAAACCTTGTCCACTCTTTGCCTCAGTCAGGTTAGGCCTACTTAATAGCTGGCACCAAGACTCAGCCCTAGTGCCGCTAATTACTCCCCCCCCCCCCCCCCACACACACACACCGATAGCTATACACTACGAGCCACAGGCCGAACTGAGTGTTGTGCTAGAGCGGGAGGCTAACCGTAGCGCAGTACGGGGCCGGCTTCCAGTCTGCCTGGTCAGTGGGACACTGACCCCCACCCCCCTCCCTAAAGTAACACAGATTGAAGCAAAACATCAACAAAAGATTCATGCGCTAGTGCTAAGGCCGGAAGCATGCTGATACGATGACCCCAAATTACTCTGATACAAGGTGTTCAAACCGGAAGTGGACTGATACAGACCTGCTGCTATAAGTCAATGGCGTCCCGTATTTAACAAAACACATTTAATAATAAGGCTGAGTAGCTGTTATGCATGCACCCCGACTGTTTCTGGAGGGTCAGCAAGATCCGTGCCTTTTAATGCAGACACTGCACGAACCCATACGTTGCCAGAGCTTATTAGTGTATTGTGACGATTGGGGCGGATGGAGGGGTGGTAGTTACGGCTTGTAACTCTCAGTAGTTCAGTAGGGCGCTGGGGGCTGTCTGCGCTGTGGCCGTGGGCTTTGAGGGCTGAGGTTAGAGATTCCTCCGCTGCTACGACACAGGGTCTGGACAGGGAGCAAACACAGGCCGCCATGTGGTGGGGTAGTTTCACCATGATAGTACCATTTCCCTTACTGTATTTTAATATATTCTAATTGGGTCCTAATAATTTCCAGTCTTCACTATAATGATACATGGTACGTGCTGTATGACAATGTGGATCTCATTAATAGAGATAAGTCTATTTTTATAATATTATAATTACATAATAGACACAACTAGAACGACAAGACTTTATTTAGAGGTTGCTTTCATTGTACCATGTTAAATCATATCAATCACCTATTTTTATAATAATTCCTATCAGGGTATCAATCTAACTGGGTGAGATATGGTTCATATATCCTAAAGAGTATCAACCACCTGGCTTTCGTTTGCCCCCCCCCCCCCCCCCATCCCACTCCTCTATAATTAGGTGCAATCTACAAACCTAACTCGCCCTATTGGGGAGGGGGGAGTGGGGTGGTAGGACTAACCGTCAAAGGAGACCACTGGCTACCGCAATCATCACGACAAGCACTGTAGTTTTCTGGGGGTCACACAATGAAAAATGTGGATCAATACTCAAAATTCGTAAGAATCCTGATATTTTTGGATGTTTACCAAAAATTTGAAAAGATTGATGGAGACCCAGCTAGCACCTTATGTAAAAAGTACGTCTTTTACTGGTCATATTCACGTTGATACGTAAAAATGACCCCATAATGACATCTTGAGGGAGTAAATCAATTTACATAGTAGTTTGACAGGAAACTTACGTATTATTTATATTTAAATGGCCATGTGAAAGAGACATTAGTCATTTGATATCATCCATACGTTTGAATGTGGTCACTATTTGACATAATGAGTGGTTAAATCTTGATCAGAATATTACATCTTTTTTGGAGAAATTATACACGTAATACATTGAAGTAAAATTCATGACTTAATGTGCATGCTAAAATGATGTGACAGATTTGAGATCAATATTACTATACTTTATGTATGTGGTACATCCTTATCTGGTCAGATTATGACGTCTATAACACATCTGTACTTTACCTTTCAAGTGGTTCACTCTTTTAACACAAGATGTCTCCCTTAACCAATATCAATAGAATTCAATCTACATTGGCAATAGTTTGACCATAAATGAGTATCTATTCAACACAATAAATTGTAAATAGAAGATGAAACTTGAATAACTTTTTCTCTGGAATGTATGATCTGTTATTTTTGTCTCTATAGAACAATTATTAATCGAACAACCAGGATATTAGTAAGAGCACACCTTTTCTGTGGTTGCTAAATCTATTCAAATCCCATAGACTGACCATAAGCTGACATCGCATATTGGCCTCTGTGCTAGGATCAATGTGCTAAATCTCTGAAGGAATATTGGTGATGTCTAGAGGCAAAATGTGCTGATTAAATCAATTGCCTTAGATGTTACCTACTTCTGATGGAGAAGTCCTACTCTAGGTGTAGGGTAGACGTAAGATACATGTCTTTTCATGATGTCTTAAATGTGTCTGCATCTGGTATCTTATTTATGATATAAATTTTACCCCACAATTAAAATGATTTTGGAATATACCCACCTCACACAATGAACATTATAATTATTCCACTTACTGACATCTTTATATCGCATCTTCCTGATGTCTTTCAAAGCAGGTCATACTAATATCATTATGTTACATTGAAAAGATGTCAGAAGAGTGACGTCTAAACCATTTGCATATAAGACGTCATGAGGTCAAGAATACGACGTAACCAAATCTAGTAAATATCTGTTGAGAAAAGATGTAGAGATGACGTGATTTACTACGAGTTTTGCTAGCTGGGGAGGTCTTTATTTTGTAGGGGGTATAAGCCTGGAAAAGGGCTGAAATAGCCGACACTGCGTGCATAACTAAGGAGATTGTGCAATAATCAACAATTACCATTGTACTCATAATTCTAAAAGGGTGGCATTCAGCCTCGAGCTCTCCAGGCCCATTACAGCCGTCAGGCTCTAATAGGCCTGGACAAATTTGTATCTAATAACGGTGACCTACTTAGAAAATGATCCAGGATCCTGGACCATTTCTTAATGAGATAGCTCAAGGTGTCACGGTACAAATAGCCGACAAAATTTCTGGTTCTGACCCTATTTTTCTCCCTCAGACGGGCAAAAGGTTGGGTTCTTTTGAGTGTGCAGTAATAAATGACCCCTTAAATTAAAGCTTAACACATATCTGATTTTTTTATTTGCATCCCGCATAAAAAAGTGTGTTCCGATTTTGCGCTAGTTGCCATGGAAACTGACTTACCCAAACTGGAGAAATTTTACAGGTGCCCAGCGACCTTTGACCTTGACCTTTGACCCCTCCAATCACCACCCAGGGTTACCATGGCAACAACCAACTTTTTATATTTTTTTTGCCAAGGCCTGTGGGAACAATTTGGGCCGCAGATTATGTTTCTGAGACAAATTTAAGGCCTCCTACCACTGATTATATGCACAGTAGTACCGTTTTTCATTGGCACTATTTACGACTACAACATTCTGGGGGCGAATTTGTTCTGTGACACCTCAACCACTGATTGGTTAGCCATGGTCACATGATCATGAATGACGTAGATGTGTTGTGTATGGCCTCATGGGTTCGAATCCCACCTTTAGCAAAACATAGGTTCGTTTTTCTTTACATTCTTTATTTGGCCTATTGGAACCATAAATACCCCTCTACTGGCATAGTAATAACACATATTACATATTTGGATAGGGACAATAGTGTATTAGAGGTGCATTATACAGATATCAAAAGTCCTACAAATTGTGCCCAGGTGGCACTCGAACCCATGATGTCCAGATTGCTGATATCCAGTACAAGTCAGTACATAAGTACTCTCCCAGACTGTATACATCACAGGCCTACACTGAGCTGTGGTGGAGATGGTCTGCAGTGGGTTGGTAGTATTAGTGTAAAGGTCTGACACTCGTTGGTCCGGTCATCTAGGTGACCACGTGACCAAACACTACATACAGGTAGTTCCCACAAGAAGCACCAGGCCTATACTAGTGACATCTACAGATTAGTGTGGGTATCCCTCGTGAGCTATCTGGTAACTGCAGGTACTATGGTAGGTGTTCCTACTGTGACAGGGTACTCATATATACATGGAGCAGCCCCATACTGATAATGTTTTAAATTGTAATGGACCAAATTTTGAATAATCTTTAAACAGATTCTATAAAAATACTATGCGAAAAGAAGAAAAAGTCAACAACAGCTCAATGGCAATGTACAGGTTGCAATAAGTTTTTTTTATTATGATAACCATGAACAGGCACTATAGATTAGGAACACCTCATTGCTAATTTCAGTAGTCTACCGCTAGAGGTTAATGATATACATACATCATGATAGATACAGATACATAATATGCATATTGATGACAATTGAAATTGTCTTAAGATATTAGTCTGATTCTTGTCTAACTCCTACATTGTTTTTCCAGCATGGACTTCACACAGCCATGGGATTTTGGTGACGTCATATTTGTTGTTGAGAAGAGGAAGATCTATGTCAACAAGGCGACCCTGTCAATGTCTTCTGAAGTCTTCAACGCCATGTTCACTTCTGACTTTGCGGAGAAAAAAATGAGGCAAATCAGGTTACCGCATAAAAGGTTTGACGACTTCCTGGAACTCATGAAGATTCTTCATCCCCCACATACTAAGACTATCAATGGTGAGCAATTTATCTTTTTTTCAGCATTAATTCATCTTAGAAGTAGTAATCAAAATGAAGTAAAATGAACCACTCTTTTTTACCCTTCACTTTCAACCTGACAAACCTGTTCCGAGCACCATGCAGATTTTGTGTCATTATACATGAATGCCCCAGGTAACATAGGTACATTGGGCCATCATTGGGCCAATATACCACTTAAAAATCGGCCAATATTGGCATTTTGATATTGGCCCACCGCTGGTTTGACCGCTGGCCCAGTAATGGCCCATGCTCGGAAAAAGGGATATTGATTTCATATTGGCCCAATGGTGGGCCAACATCAAAATGTTTTTACATCATTCCAAAGATACAAATTAAACATTGGGGCAACCTTGAAAAACATATGTGGCTCCAACATATAATTCTCAATATAGGACAACTGCAACAATCACTAATATTGAACAATACTATTTTTATGTGTATAATTGAATGTACAAACACATTTAAGACATGACTGTCAAGTATCATCAGTTTAGAAAAAGCCATTTCTGTCTTTTTAATCCATCTTGATCTCTATCCCAAATTGGTTAGACACCATACAAACTGTATTACTATGATTTAGGACTTATCTAACTCCATTACCCACAAATGAGGTGTCTTCAAGTTCCTTTTGACAAATTCCCACTGATATCATGCAGTAAATGGCACTTTTAGATATCAAATTTCATCCATGAACTTCCTCTGACCTTTAACCATGTAGAGCACACTGGGGATCACATTTATAACCCAATATGATGGCAAAGTTGGAGCCATCCTGTAAGATATTCTTCAGGCAACATTGAATCCCCCTGGTGTAGATCACAGCCAATATTGGACAAGTGTAGTTAGAATTTATGTTGGTCCAACATCAGAAATAATATGATGGCCCTGAAATGTTCCAATACTGGGCCAACACTGGGTCAATATCAGCAATATCAAGCATGGGCCAGCTCTGGGCCAGCGGTCAGCCCAGCAATGGCCCATTATAGGAATTGCCAAGGGTGGGCCATCATTGTTATTTGTATGTTGAACCAATGTGTGCATTACCTACAATGGGCCATGGTTGGTATAACGATTGCGATGGAGTCGATCATTGTCGACATTGGCCCAATATACCCTTGCTACCTGGGGCACCACTGAACATACTGGTTCTGCTTGGATGCATCATGCTTTCCCAACTTGGTTTATACAATGCCAAATGGTTTGTATGATCTACCAATCGACCACCAACACATTGGTTTATGAATTAGATAGACAACACCTGGACATGGTTCTCCCACATACCCACTGACCCACTGGGTCGAGACGAGGTGTAATACACCGAGTCCCTGACCAGTGGGCAGTGTGTATGTGGAAGGACCCTGGCCAGGTGTTGTCTATCTGACTTAACCCTCGGGTATGCAATATAACCAAGGCGTGGAGCCTCTGTCTTAGCCCTCCACCGTTGGTTAGGCCAAATAAAAAGAAAGGGTTGTTTCAGGTAACATGGGAAGAAACTCTAGGGTCGGTAGGTCGGATTTCTTTTTTTTTTTACACTTCCCCTCTAAAATCGACCCCAAAAAGTGTAAAAATGGGAAAAAAAATTCAAGATTTTTGTAAACCTAAAATCTACCCCCAAGAAAGTGTAAAAATATAAAAATTTCTTCCAAATTGCATAAAAAAAACGTAGGGTCGGCCTTGTTTAGATAGGGTCGGTCGGGTGACCTGAAAAAAAACTTTTTTGGGGGGGGGGGGCCTTAAGAAAGTATTAATTAACAGATTAAGCATCATCAAGAAATGGGAAACCCAAACTTTGCCCATCTCTACTTCAGAAACCATTGTGAAGCAGGTGTATCTCCTGGCCCATGAGTACCAAATCCACCACGTGATTGAACGCTGTATATCAGTTCTCCTGCAGCAACCTCCGAACGTCAAGAACCTGAATCTCGCTGACAAGTTTGAACTGCCTGAGTTACGCGAGGTCTGCATTGAACATGTCAAGGGTGTTCCATACCCAGAGCTAATATCGACTTTGAAGAGATGGACAAAGACACTCTTATTGAAATTCTTGAACATTAGTTGAAGGCGAAAGATGATATGTTTAAAAGCCTTAGTCTGAGAGTTGAACCTCTTGAGCAGTTCAAAAGCAGACTGATGATGCTAGCACACGGATCAGAGCCGGACGCTCATCTTTTCTGTACAAACCAGGCTCCAAACCACCTGTTTGGTCAGAATAACCGCTGTGTCAACTGTCTAGACTTCATCCGTAAAAAGGTCTTTCATGGGGTATAACGCAAAGATGATTGACAGATTCACAGCACTCTTCACCCATGTATTGACAAACAGGTGTTTTGTTTTGTTGTCGCAAAATTGGATTGGATGATTGTTACAAGACTGTATTTCAACATTGAATAAAAGTCTGGAAATATTTACCGTATACTAAAGTCTGTCCAGCTCCCAGTAATTTATCCATGGTGAACAGTTGACTGATAAATTCTATTGACGTGACCAGTTGTAATGAGGACCCGAGATTAGATCTACACTTGATCAATACTTTATGGGGTATATGAGTACTTATATGAACCATATCTCACACAGTAACAGTCACATAAATACACAAATACAACTACCTTACCACATGGAGGCTTTGTTTGACCCCCAATCACCATATTGTGAGGTAGCAGTAGAGGTATCTCTAACCTCTGCTTACAGGGTAGAGAGTGTGTATGTGGTGGTGGGCAGAGGGGGAGGGGGGTCACGTAACTTACAACATAGCCCCTGTTGGTCAGTATTGTACTACCTGTTGTAATGACGGTCATGACCAGCCTGTGGCGGACAGTACCACTTGTTGATCACTGTGTTGATTGGTTCCACAGGCTTAAACTGATCAGCCTGGCTACACTGGGAGTAGATGACTGTAGATACCACAAGGTATGACACAGCTAGACTCCCATCATCTTTATACCCTAGATGGCCCTACTGTACCATGTATTTGGGCATAGACTGGTGATGATGATGGGTGTCTAGCTCTGTCATACCTTGTCCTGTATACAGTCATATACTCCAAGCATAAGCATGCTACTCAGTTTAAGCCTGTGATTGGATGAGTATAGGGGCGTATGTGTAGGGGGCACCGACTGTAGCTAATCCTGCAGTACACCCACCCCCTGGGAGGGGGGGGGGGGCACTCCCTCAGCATGACTGACTATGTGTGAACACGTTTCCAAGGGAAAGGGTATTTTTTGGGCCCTAGGCAAGGGCCCGGGAGGACCCTTGAAAAGGGGTGCTTTTTAGGCAACTTTGGAAGAAAAGGGGTACATTCCAAGGCAGAGTGTACCAGAGTGTACCAGAGTAGCTAGAAAAACTCTCAGATGAAAATTTAATCCACCATTTCTCAACGTTGAAGACAAATTTGTATGTTTTTCCACATTTGGGCAAGGTTTAGGTTTACGTTGTTGGGTCATTTCTATCATTTACATTAATCACTTTTGATGAGGGAATTTCTCTTGTGGCCCCCCTTGATTAGAATACTATATTTTGCTCAATTTCCTATTAAAAGGGTGCTATTTTGTTAATTTGCCTCCTGTGATAAGGGTCCTAACTTTGAGGTGACGTTCACACATAGCTACTATAGAGTTTGAGTTTGAGTTTTATAAAGTTTATTGACCATAGTTCATAACAAATACATGATGCTCTTCATAATATAGTCATATCAAACATACAAGAAAATACGTACAATGTTGACAGGCAGTATATATGCTCACACAATGGCCTCTCACGCAGAGTATAGAGGACGTAGAAGGGTTTCCACAAATGTCAAGTTTATAATGTATTTAGTATTTAGAAAAGATAGGGAGTACCCCCCCCCTGCACTCACCCTAACTCTGGGTGCACGCACACCTACACCTGTCGGGCTCGGTGCTCATTACTGCCTGGACACAGTAAGCAACACATATCACCACATTCAAATTATCAGTGATTGCTGATCTTAGTAGAAATAATTTCAATGTAAGTATTTTGCTGCTGTAATCCTTCAACATATTAGATTTACCGTGTTTTGAATACACGTATTACAAACCTAGAATTATATTAGAATTGATGGTTAGTGTGCAGAGATTGCAAGCTAATTAAGATGCATGCTGAGCTTTTCATGACTCTAGTACTGCATGCACCCAATAGACTGGTAACGAAATGAGAAATTCTCCCACCAAGGGGCATTTTAAAGTACAAACTGGCAAGATCACTTTTTGGGGTAATTTGGGTGTGCTGAATCCGGGAATCACACTTGCCAAGCTCAAAAATGGCTCCTTCTATGTGAAAACTACAAAAACAAAATGGCTACCATTAGTTTTTGAGAAATCCTATGAAACCTATGTTATTTATCATTCCTAGTCATGTAATACATCAAAATTAAGGAATTTTAGAGACCAGACTGTCTGAGACACCTGCCAAGCTTGAACATCATTTCCTGACAGTCTCAAAGCCAAAAATTCAATATTGCTGCCACTGAGAAAACCCCAAAAAGGCATTTTTGTCGCTCCTGGTCATGTTGTACCTTGAATGAAAGAGATTTGCAAGCCTAGTCCACTCTAGGCCATGGCCAAGATAAACAGGGTATTTGCAACATGAAACCCCTCCCCAAAAAAACTAAATGGCCACTAGTAATCGTTGAGCACAGTTCATTTCAGTCCATTTCCAAGGAGGAAGGGAATTTCTTTTATTACAGCCTAAAAAAGGGGAAAATCTGTTAGCCTTCAACCCCACCTGCCTTCCATCAACGGGTCAATAATTGTTTGCACACCCTTTTATGTATACTGTTAAACCCCACCTATAAGACTAATCTATTTTGGCGTTTTTTCTTGCTATAAGCCATGGGGTTTTATTACATAATATTAAAGAGAAAACTATTTTTGAACCAGTAGTTATGCAGTCATTTTCACTGAAAACAGGGTAGACATTAGTTTTTTTTGCTGCGGGCCTACTGTGCATATAGCCCAAAAGGTCTATGGGACCACACAAGTGTGACTATTCAGGGATAAGTAGTGACTATCCTCACTCAAAAACTTCTTTTCTGATTGGGAGCCCTCCTCGGACCTAGAACATCTGCACCCAATGGCAGGTCCTCGGGATTCAATTCCATGTCCTAAGAGCCAGATAGATATATCTATGCATGCTATGTTGAGGAAGATCAGGGGAACTGCACTCTAGTCCTGGGGACCTGATATTGGGTCTTAGGGATATCCATTTGAAAGGAGACCTCCTCTAGCAACACTAAACTCTCTTTGAGGGTTTTCCATCTTCCATCCAGATCATCCATCCTTTACTTACCCCACCCCTCTTCTTATTCCAGGGTTTTAACCCCTCTCACTGTGCTTCCACTCCTCTTCCGAAGGCTCCCAACCCTCCTCCCTGGGCTCCTGACCCTTCTTCAGGTTTTCAATCTCCCCTGCCTCGGCTCTAAATGCTCCTCCCAGGGCTCCTGGCCCTCTTCCTGGGCCCCACCCCCTCATCTTCTGGGGCTTCCACCCAACCTTTTCTGGGCTTCCAGCCCTCCCTTTTGCATATTTTCCCACTAAATCTCCTCTTCTCTTCCCCATGCCCCTGCCTTGTATCTCATTGCTTCCCTGTACAATAATCTCATGCTGCTCTTTCCATCCCACTGCTCTATTCCTCTCCTTTCCCGTTCTCGTGCCTCCTCCGAACACTTTCCCTCCCTTCCCTTTTCCTCACCCTTTCCCACCTAACTCCCATTGACTTCCCCTCTATATGTCCAACTAATTGCTGCAGGGTAGAACACAAAAGCCAAGTGGGGGATAAGAGGAGGTAGAGCTGAGTGCATTTCACTGGGGTGGAGAGGATATACAGGGATACAGGAGACATAGGGCACTGGTTGGTAGAGGTCAAATATTATGAGGCTTGGCGAAAGAAGAATACAGGGGTAGGGTAGGGCTTGACTGGGAGGATAGGACATGGGAGAGGGCAGGGTTGTGTACAACAGAAGGGTATCTGGGAAGGAATATAGGGGAGGAGAGAAAATCACAGGAAAAGTGTATGATAGAGGTATGGATACGGGAGGGTATGGAATGTATCAAGGTTTGCTAGGAAGGGGATGAGAGGTGTGTGGTATGGCAGGGACCACATGTCACTTCCATCCTCACCATGTCACCCTATTATATTATATATTATATCCCCATCCTAATTATAACTACCTCCATCCTCAACACATAAAAGTCCTGGCTTAATATTGTGAGGGAGAGATTGGGACCCTGGATGGGAGATCTGAGACCCTGGAGTATGAGATTGTATGAAACCCTAGAGAAGGGGTGAACCCCAGTGAGATGGAATGAAATGATGAGAATGATGCTCTAGATGAGGAATAAGGAAGGCTCAAGGAGAGGTCAGGGTTGCTGGAGGAGGTCTCTTATGAAATGAATATGAGATCCTTAGGACTTGGTATCACTTCCAAAGGACTACAAGTCCCATTCCCTAGACTTTCTCACAATTACATGAAAATCTTTTGCTTAAGTTAAATGATAATGTAGGGGCCTATAGCATGTAAAAGTCAAAAGTCCCTGTAAGTTCCAAACAAGATACTATGTTACAGCTCCTGATGCATAGATATCTTGGATCAAGGACTTCCAAGCCAACATTGCTTAGTGAGACCCATGTGTCTTTACTTGGGCAAGATGATTTGCCCACGCTGGGTTTTGGTCCCTTTTATCCAGAGCTATAGGTGGGAGCCCAGATAGGCTAGCCCTGATTCAAAGTACCCAGCTCAAGCCAAGATCTATTCCACTTTAGTACACACAATTAGTATCTATAATGTATTTTATGAAAAACTTTTCCTGGTCTGGCCCATCTGGGCTACCACTTTTAGCCCTGGACAAAAAGGACTATAACCCAGATATGGGCTAACCCAGCGGGCCCAAGTAAAATACAAATGGGCCCCAGGGACCAATGCTGACTGTGTTGGATCCTGAGGATTTACCATAAGGTACTAAGGATTTGATTGTGAGGTGGGCCCTGATCAGAGTTGAAGTATGTGGGGGGAACAATCACTTTTCATAAATAGTCACACTAGTGCTTGTTCATAGACTTTTTGGGCTACTTATATGGCTTGCCCACAGCTGGTCAAGTGTCTAGCCCTGTATATAATATGTATTGGGAATGCTCTAATCCTGATGGGATGTGCTCTTAACTGGGAAAGATGGGTAACAAAACCCTGTTTTCAGAAAAAAAAAAGGTGCACGTGAACAATTTTTGAGCCATCTAGAGAAGGGGGGGATGTAATAACTTCTGACCTCCTGCAGTGGCATTTAAGATTTCCAATAAATTATTACAATATTGACAAAATATCCCCTCTTTGGGGCCTTCCCACTTCAAAAATATAGCTCTTCCCCCTTGGAAATGGATTGAAAGGAAATTATTAGCGGTCATTTTGTTTTTTGGGGGATGTGTTTCATATCAAAAAGGTCCCTGTCTATCCTGGCAATGGCCTAGAATGGCTAGGCTTGCAAATCCCTTTCATTTGAGGTAAAACATGACAAGGAGTGATGAATAATGCATTTTTGGTTTAAAAAAAACAAACACAGTGGCAGCCATTTTGAATTTTTGGCTTTGAGACTCTTGGGAAATGATGTTCCAGCTTGGCAGGTGTCTCAGACAGTCTGGTCTCTAAAATCCCTTCATTTTGATGTATTACATGACCAGGAATGATGAGTCATAGGATTTCTCTAAAATCAATGGCAGCCATTTTGTTTTTGTAGTTTTCACATAGAAGGAGCCATTTTTGAGCTTGGCAAGTGTGATTTTCAGATTCAGCACATCCAAATTACCCCAAAAAGTGATCTTGCCAGTTTGTACTTTAAAATGCCCCTTGGAGGGATTAGAATGACATTTATGAAGATTTTGCCCAGTCTACAAGGTATTTACAGCGTAGGTCACTGGAAATTCCAGTCTGGAAAGCATTAGGCCAAAAAAGGTTTGTTTCGGGTAACATGGGACGGAAAAATATGATCGGTAGTTAGGATTTAATTTATTTTTTGACATGAATGTACTAGCCAACTTTTTTGAATACCCGAAAATTGACCAAAAAGGGTAAAAGTGCGAAAATTTCTTCAAAATTGCATGAAAATCATAGGGTCGGCCCTATTTCGAAACATTTTTTCCTTTTTTTTGCCTTACTTAGATACGTAGATAATTCGAGGCACGAGCCTCTATCTATATTGAAGTCTGGCAATCCGCAGCCTAGCAGTTATAGAATTAATGTAATCTTAGAATTCTGGATGGGTCCCACTTTCCCCTGCCGATTTCAAGAAATGACCATGTCACCATGTCGATTTTAAGGAAAGCCCATGGCTCAGTCTCATGACTTTGTAAAAATTGGATCGTCTTTGATCGGGTGACGTCTTTGACCGGGTGACGTCTTTGACCGGGTGACTTCTTCGACCGGGAAACGTTATTATAGCATATATTAGACCTATATAGTAAGAAATGGGTGGAAAAAGACAAAGGATATTTTCACACTATATGAAAGGAAATTTATTTAAAGTTCGTTATATTTATATGTAGGCTCTTTTACATGCATTATAGCATAATGTTAGATTTCTTCCTCTGCCCGGTCAAAGACATCACTTTCTATATTATTGACCAGTTTCCCTTACTGTGTAAGGGAAGAACTGGTCATATTTAGGTGCTACGGCCCATTGACTTTGCCTTGGCCGTACCCTCCATTCACTTAGCATTGGGCAGTGATCAAGGGTCCAACTGTGCATCAGCTCTATACCCGGTGGTTCCTTAGTCAGGCCTCTTCAGCCCTAGCCCTATGTTGAGTGGCCCTTAGCTCCCCGTCCTCCAGTCGTACCTGTGTACAGATTCCTGCCCCATTGCCCTCAGTGTTTAAGGTCCTAGCCCCCTACCTGCAATAGTTATATGCTTAATTGCTGTTGATAATTATGGCCAGAGCCCCCCCCCCCCCCCCCCGTGTAAGTAGTGAGCCGGGTATTGGCGCTGGTCTGTTCCGGCCCAGTACACAGCCTATTGCATGCCGCCCACCCCCATGTGTTAGTATTGAGCCGGGTATAGAGCTGTCCCTGCAATAGACACAGCCTACTGCGTGCCGCCCCCCCCCCCCCCCCCCCCCCCGATCCCATGCACCTCAGGCCGATCAGGTTGTAATTATAGGCACATTGAGCCATGCACCAGCCGTCCAGCCGCTGGACTGCCTGCCCCCCCCCCCCCACCACTTCGCCTGCTAAACTCATGGCTGGACTGCCTGCCCTGGTCTATGTCCCCCCCCCCCCCCGGGGGCCCTTCTCCTCGCCCTTAAGAATGTACACGAATGCCCCTCAATCTCCATAGACACTGAAACTGAAACTGGTCTTGCAGTGTGCTGCACCTTCCTCAACCCTAGCAACCTCGTGTGGAATTTGAAGAGGTACACTGTCCAAAGTATTATGCAATTACCATCCACATATTTTCTCTAATAGTAGAGGTATGGGAAAAAAATGAAAAAAAGCCTTTTCTAGCCTCCCGGTCAAAGATGTCACCCGGTCAAAGACGTCACCCGGTCAAAGACGATCCAATTGTTACAAAGTCATGAGACTGAGCCCCATGTCCCATGTCACTATCTCTTATATTCCTCATGTTGCATGTCACTAAGCCCAAAAAGGCCCATGTCGCCATGTCAAATTTAGTGGTCCATGCCCATAATCTTAAAAATATCCGACCATACGAGACTCTTCATGCTAGCTTTGAACTTACAACCTTTTAGTGGATTAGAAGTACAATCCTATGATAAGAAAACAATCTCAGCAAATAGTAACTATCTAATCCCGGGATCTAATCCCTAAGTGTAACTTAGTAACGGTGTTGTCCTGCTATGTTGTATTACATGCAGAACCCTTGCAAATAATATGAACTCACCAATGCTACACTGTGACATTGATGGTACTGAAGGTTTGCCATCATACACTGAGGCAGTGCTGGGAAGCTACTGCCTGGCAGTTAAAGATACAATGTCAGTTAAAACGTCCCAAAATCTATTCATAGAATAACCGTGCAATTGATATCATCAACCATGTCCCTATTGCTTGACAGCATTCTTTATGGTTTTGGTATTATCCTTATTGTAAATCGGGTGTATGAGGATACTCAAGGTGGTCGCTTGAACTGGTTGTTGTCTTCTTTATGCAGGGTATGGTATAACTCAATGGTGCTATGAGGTCTTGATTTCTGTTGGCAGACAGCTATTCATTTGTGACACTATATTGTATTTTTATTAGGCTAAATATTGAACGAGAGCCTCAAAACTTTCCATACCAGCATACAATTATACGAGTCATGTTATCAACCTAAAATGGGAAATCAACTAGCATTAGCTAATATAGTAGCTTTAAGCCTTTACTCACTAAGCCATACTCGGTTCATTAGTTTTTATGCTTTATCGTGTTTTCATTTTAAAGCTTCTCCTACATTGATCTTCCAGCATGGACTTCACACAACCATGGACATTTGGTGATGTCACGTTCATCCTCGAGGATAGGAAGATATACGCCAATAAGGCCACCCTGGCCATGTCTTCTGAAGTATTCAACAAGATGTTTACTTCTGAGTTTGCAGAAAAGAACATGGCAGAGATTGAGCTACCTCACAAGAAGTTTGACGACTTCCTAGAACTCATGCAGGTTCTCCATCCTCCAAACAAGACTGTCAATGGTAAGCTGAATATTCATTTGTTTAAAATCATTTATAATAAGTACATCTTATTCAGTATTTTTGGAGTGTATGCTTTAATTCCACCAATTGAAAATGCACTACAAGTACTCTACCTGGGATAGATATAACTCTCTAGCGAAGGTCTAATTGCCCATAGAGGACACATTATTGTGCCACATCCCTCAAATATGATATAGTGCTAGAACACATTTGAGTAGAATTTAAATATAGAAAAATAATCAGACCGTGTCAGTTTAAACAGAACAACAGATGACTATGCGTAGGACAATAATACCTTACGTGTCTTTTACAGAAACAAATGCCACGCCCCTATTCCTCCTGGCCCATGAATATCAGATCCACCATGTGATAAAACAGTGCGTATCAGTTCTCTTGGGTCAACCCCCGAGCATCAAGAACCGGGTTCTCGCAGACAAGTTTGCTCTGACCGAGTTACGCAAGGTGTGCATCAACTATGCCAAGGAACTGCCATACAAAACACTCACAGCCAGTGAGGAGTTCAAGGAGGTGAACAAGGAGACTATCATTGAGACTTTTGAACATATGTTAGAGAAAAAAGAGAAGACTATTGATGCATTAATTTGTACAATGCAGTCGGTTTATGAGGAGCAGGCACACTGCAAGTCTAACCACAGAAATAAGAGGAAGAAGTGGGACAATTATTGATGCAAAAGTGACATTAGTCAAGCATGACAATGGAAATTGGAGTTCAAATTCACAGTTTATTTTGGCTTTTTCCCTTGCGGTATCAATTCTGTGAATTTCCGATATTGTAAATATTTTGAAAACTCACTGTTCCATATCAAAGAAGTTGTATAATATAACGGCAGACAATAATGCTCATGTGAAATCACGTACAGGCATGAAGGCTGAACGTGATGTACACTGATCAAAGACTTAAATGTATTATGTATGAATAAGAGATATGTTATCACACCTGCCATCAGCTGGCCAACATCAATCTATATAAACACTATATATAGAGTGATTATCATGGAATTAAGATGATAATAAATAATATAAACATCATTGCTGTCATATTTTCCATTTGTAATGAACTCATGAAGCCCTCGCATTAAAGTATTAGGCTGTTTTTAATTTGCATTTATTTCCAAAACATGTCTTGCTTCACTGAAAAAGTTAACTTGTCTCAAGACTCGTCTAAGTGATTGTCATAAAATAAACCAGTCAAAGATTGTCTCACGTTACCACCCCACAAATAGAGTCCGAAGCTGGCAAATGTCAGGTTTTGCATGCCAATTAGGTCTTCTATCTCCAGCTATAGACTCGCTTCCTTGTCACTTAGACAAGTTTTTGACTCATTTATTTTATGACAGTCACTTGGAAGAGTCTGGAGGCAAGTTTGCTTTTTGAGCGTAAGCTGCAGTGAGGTTACTCTCGTTCCCAAATCCTTCCGAAGGAAGGCTCTGGGGACAGCCAAATGACCTTGAACTTGGGATTTTGCTAGGTCTGGGCAACCCCTGCTGGTAGGCTGGAACCAGTGAACAGGAACAGGAAATGGAACCAGAATGTATGATGGTAGTTTTAGGTAGTTTTACCATCAGCCTTTCTGGTTCCATTTCCTGTTCCTGTTCGCTGGTTCCAAGCTACCAGCAGGGATTGCCCAGACCCAGCAAAATCCCACCATTTGGCAGTTACCAGAGCCTTCCTTCGGAAGGATTTGGGAACGAGAGTACAGTGAGGTGTGTCTAGACTTCATTACATTTGTTAATTTCGTATATATATATATATTGCATCTATGTGTAATATTTGCTTAGGTGAAGCAGATGTGTGACTATAATAGCAGATGTCATTCAAGATGACTTTTTAATTCAACGTAACTCATGATATGTGACTATTTTTTCAAATATAATTCTTACAGAGAACCTCATTTGTCATTCTCAAATGATTATCACTCTGAGGTGGCCTAAAGCAGATATCAACAACTGAAATTATCATTATACGAAGGTGAATACTTTTAAACATATGTTGGTTCCATTATAGTTTAGTCAGTTTATCAAACAAAAGGAATGAAAGAAAAAGGTCTTCAGGCGATGAATGTGTCACCACCTAGAGGCGAAGGCAATAAGGCTAAGGCAGATATATGCTTTTGGTCAACGCATCGTTTTCACTTTGTCCAAGCGTGCATATCGTATAGATTTCAGACTCGCTCAGCCACTACCTTTTTCCGCCGCAAGGGCTGCAAATGGGACTGGTGGAACTGCTATATTTAGATTGTTACATCCTGTCAGGTTGTGCACAGGAATTCGTGTACAGGTCAACTCCTGACGGCAAGTTAATAAAACAAGTTTTTTTATATATAACTTTGCTCAGACTCTACTATTATAGAGTCAGGGCATGAGACTGATAGATTTAGGTTGTTGGCAAAGTATTTAGATGTACCACCCCACAGCCCATTACAGAGGTACTGACAAAGATACAAACCTTGTTTCATGCCGCAGTGATCTTTGTTTTACTTCAGTGATTAAAGACAGGTCTCTGTGTCCAGAGGCTCTCCTCCATCTCCTGTGTCTCCTTCCCACGGCACTTCCCTCCTCCTTTACAAGCAATTGATTTGTGTCAATTACGTGACAGGGCCCTTATGCAGGACCCGGGAGGCCTGGTACCACTGCACTGATATTCCGAGGCACCCTATACGACCGATCTCTTAGTTACTAGTGCAGGTCTAACCTAATTAGTCATTATTTGGCTCCCTTTTATTTATTCAAGGATTATGTGAAACCTTATATTTACATGGATCGAGTAAAAAGATGTCCATAGGACCGACCCTGTGCACTCAACAGCATTAATATAAAATGATTTAAAAAAATTGTTTTAGAATTATTCTATCTATGGCTTAGTCCACATTGCTTTTTATAACTGAGTGGTTTGTTGCTTCCTGCCCATGTCCTTGGACAGGGGTGAGATCCATACGTCGTTATCGACAAACCCTGAGTTGTCCCTGGCATACCCTTCATAGGGCTCGATCCATGTCCCTGACGACTCGGCTTCACATGATTTTGGATAATCGGGCTCGGGTTCGTGATTCAGCTCGTCGGAGGCCCAGCTCTGCATCTTGGCGTCCCCCAGTAGGATGTAGACGAGCCAGCCGAACACTGCGATGCCACTACACACAAAGAAGACCTGCTGCCACTCCCCCACCGACCCCTGATGGTAGTGGACAAGGACAGGATTAAAGGGGCATAATCACCAAGCGTATCCCACTCACAATTCTAGTACTGTTCTAGTCCACTATGTGGTTAAGTGCGAGTGGTGAGAATGCCCCTTTAAAGTTCACATAGATGATGCTCGCTTTGATTTTTACTTTATTCACTCTCATTCCCTCCGAGTTCATCTGTATCTTAGAAGATTCATCACTGCGCGCACCATGGAAATCAGGTTTTAAATTTATGCATGCATAAAACATTTTCCGTGAGGCAAATGTTCAATGAAAATGTTTAAGGAAAATAACAAATCTAAGCTGAAATAACTACATTTTTCAAAGATCAATAAACTCTCAAAAACTTAAATGTGAATATTTGTGAGGGAAAGCAAACATTTCCCTAAGCATTTTAGTTCCTGATTAAGAAATGATTCTGATGGCTTGAAAACTGTTTTGCAAACCAGTTTTTAATTTTTGACTGGCAAAAGGTACATATTTCTAGGGCACACAAGGGTGTCTTTTGGAAATACATTGGAGAAGACCTCTAATTGCTTTCACAGATAAACACATTGACGAAAAGCTGATAAACATTATATTATGAGGCACATAATATACCTGAGGAACTGGAGAATTAAACAATAATCCAGTTGAGGAGAGACACATGTGGTGAGTTTAGTTCAATTCTGTGACTGGCAATATGAAGGTGAGGGCATGGTCACGTGATCCCCCGCTCGTGCCAGATATGGTAATAAGATATAGCCGCCAACCTTGTAGTGAATAAGTTAATGAGTAATAGTGTTGAAACCAAATAAAATGCAATTTTCAATTACCCCCAATGTCTGAGTAACATCTAAGGATGGGTGTCTTTTGGAAATGGCTATATCTGGGGAACATGCCATATCTAAGAGACAATAAAGGACGCTATCTGAAGAAGAGGACAATATCTAAATAACATCAAAAGGTGGGCCTCTTTGCCAATGGTCATATTTGAGTAACATGACATATCATCAACCCACCATGGTCAGGTCAGTATCACTGGCCCTAGCTGAGTTGTATCAATGCTAAGTGATGTTCACTTACGTGTGTGGTCATGACACCAATGATGGGCGGGGCGATGATGCCCGGGATGGTGCTCAGCATATTGTCTATACCCATGATGACACCAGCATATCTGTAATACAGAGAAGGAGGTACAAATGGCAGTCATTGTGAAAACTTTTTCATCCCACAGGACATTTGGTCCTGCAGATGTTGCAGGACAGCCTACATTTTTGAATGACCGGATAAGAACATATCTGATGATTTATGCATTTTAACTGTAAAATAGAATTGTCCATTAAAAGAACATTATATTTGGCCATTATGACTAAATCAGGATAAAATATAGTTTTACACAGTGTATTGACAAATATATCTTAGGTTTAGAAAACCAACTAAATTCTTATAGTTCAGAAAACATCTGAACATGTGACTGGACATTAGGTCCTGCTACACTTGTCAATCTGCTTGACCGGTGGCATTTCAGGTGGACATTGCCACTGTCCTGCATGGTTTCGCAAAGCCTGAAATGGTTGGGTTGGGCCTTCCCTTCCAAATAACCCAACCATTAAACATTTACGAGGGTCTAAAAAGTGGGGAAAAATTGCACTCCCCGAAGATAACTTAAGATTGGCTCTAGATATCTTATGGAAAATTAAATAAAACAATTTACAAGGGTATAAAAAGCATATGCATGGTCCATAAATCATTTGTGGTCTATCAACTATTTGGTCTACAATAGGCTCTGTATTGGGATTAGCTCTGAATATAAAATATTCCTTTTGTATACGGATGTGGAACATTTTACACGGTTTATTGTGCAAAGAATTGAAATTGAATCGAAACTTATTTATACTGAAATGCAGGTAGGCCAATTTATAAGCTGAAATTCACCTCTAATCCAGTTAAGGGTATATTTTATGTGCTCAATTCAGGTTAGAAGGGAATACATAAATAAACATAGGATTTGATAGATCTTGAGAGTATCAATGAGAATCTAGGTTATTAGACCCACCTGGGTGCTAGCTCCATCTTATTGATGTAGGACCCAGAGCGGCTAAAGCCAAGGAAGCCGACCCAAAGTGAGAGGAGAACCACACACAGGCCTGTCTGGTCAGCAGGTATGAAGGCCACACCCACCGCCATAGCAGCACTTGGTACCATGCCTAAACACAATATAAACAGAACAGTGTACCGGTAGGGGACAGGAATACCTTTTTGGGACGTACCACTTTTGTCCTGTCAAGTAGACCATACCAGTATTGTGGTTCTGTGCATGGTACTGGAGCGTACCATTCAAATGGTACATTTTGTGTGATCATTAGGCCATGACCATTATTGGTGTCAAAACAAGGATTCAGATCAAGAACTGCAACCAAAGTATGACAGACCATAGAATACAATTGGATCCAAAGAATAAAAATAGTGACCTCCACTGGGAATGGTCATACTGATGGTCATCGTTTAAATTTGTCTACGTCTCATTATGTTGACCTTACAAATTTTAAACTGTGAACATACAATGGAAAATTTAAATAATACAGTTCATAAAATTGTTATCGGGACATGTTAATGAGATGCACTTACCAATACTTTGGAAGAACTTCCTAACGTGAGTGATGCTGAGTAAATTTTTTGAGACAATGAAATCTGCCAGAATGGAGCCCAAGATGGTGATGCAGAAGTTCACGATGTAGGGCATGGCGCTGTACAGCCCATTCTGAGAAAGATACATGACTATATTGGCCTGTATTATGATGGTACTGTATACTATATTTCCGCGAGTATAGATTTTGTGATTTTTGCCACAAATACAATTTTTGTGTGTATTTAAATTCACAGATTTCCAATATTCTTCCCTTCAATTAAATACTGTATAAATATTCAAGGAGGACATGAAGTAGTGAATAATATTACAGTACTGTGCACTCATGCAACACCTGCACTTGTTTCGAACATAAAAATGGACTAAATTTGTTTTTCAATAACCTCATCTAACCTGCGTTTATTCAGGACCTATGCTTATTTGAGAGCACTGTACTTATTCAAGGCACATCTCCAAGCTACCCAGAGCTACCTGGTGACTGCTGATGGAACACCCACACCCACGGGAACATGTAGACATGAACAACAATTATTCAAAACCGGCCATCAATGTTGCTTGAATATAATAATAGTATAATGGTCACAGAAAAGTCATCTGGAGAATGAGGGACCCACAAACCCACCTTCAGATCCATAAAGCTGTTGCTCCACAACCGAGCTACACCCCCTTCTTACATTTGACTGCACTGTATGTTACTGGGTCAGTACGGTACAGCGGATAGCAGGATTACCAGGGTGATTCACCCCTGTGGCCTCACCACCAAGACACGAGTCATCAGAGCCTCTGCAATACTTCCAATCATGCTTCAGAGATTAAGAACAAATTCCACTTACCTGCTTTATGTCAAAGTTGAGTACGTCCTCCATGAACTGTGGCAGGCAGGAGAGTGCCACAAACCACACCCAGCCGCCACAGACATCCACCACCAGACATGCATAGAAGGGTATGCAGGTCAGCAGCGACACCCACGGCACGTGTAACGACTGTAAAAAACATATATAGGTCAGTAGGGCCCCCCAGGTACATGTAAATAAGCAGGGCACGTGTAAGGACTGTTTACAAACACATATAGGTCAGCGGGGCCCCCCAACCACATGTAAAAAGTACATTGGGGAAAGTAGATTTCCATACCAGTATATAGACAGGAGCACACATCATCAGCGCCATCCATTGGATGTGCAAGGAGCATGAAAGGGAGGATTGAATAGTATTTAGAGCATTTTATTTCAAAATGGGTACATGTTAACACCAAAACTTGTAAAAGTTCAAAAACCATAGGGAATGTAACTGTTGAAACTTTTTATATACCAAACAGAAAAAGAGATCTTAATAGGTCCTTTGACCAATTTGTACATCTTAGTCATACACTCTTTCTTTTAGCTACGTGTTAATGGGCAGAGTTGAATTTAAAAATGCTTTCATTATATTGTTCGGGAAGTGGGACGGGGAGATTAAACAAGATGACTGAAATATGTGTTTTTTGATAATGAATCTTTTACATTTAGCTAAATTTAGCTTGGGATTTAAGTTAGAAAAACTAATGTTATGTAACTTAATCAAAATGTCAAATCTAGGCCACATATAGAGATTGAATATGAATAACTTTAAATTTTAAAATCTGAGTAGATAGTGGGATTTAATGACAGCTAATGGGATTTTGATCAAACATAATAACAGGTTAGTTTTCACAGAAATTACCTTAAGTGTGTATTTCATTGATAATTATATTAGTTTTATATTAATGAACAATTTTTTAATAGATCACACCTTATTATTGTCTGACTTTGTGGGTAGCTCTCGCTGTATGTATTTGAGTTCCGCATCAGATATTCGTGGATGTTCAGCAGGTGAGCTGAATCCCAGCAGTACCCAAGCCATACACCAAACGGTCCCGATCACACCTGAAATATATCAAGTCAGTCTTTGCAAAAACTGTTTCATCCTACAGGACATTCTCCTGCAAATTATCAATGTTGAAGGATCAGCTACATTTTTGGAGGACCGGATAGCCACATATCTGATGATTTCTGCCTTTTAAGTATAAAATAGTTATGGCCATTACAAAAGACATTCTATTTGTAATCATCTATGGCCAAATTAGGATAGATGTATAGTTTAACACAGTATATTAGCGAACATATTTCAACTTTAGATGCTTAACTGAATTCTTCTAGTTCAGAAAAGCACAACATGTGACTGGACATTTGGTCCTGCTACATTTGTGAATCCGCGGGAGTGGTGGCATTTAAGAAGGGCATTGCCACTGTCCTGCATGTTTTTGCAAAGACTGTCAAGTTCATGCCTAAGTTCAATATGATTGTATTTGGGTCTTTCAACTATCAGAGGAAGCAATATCCATCTAGTTATATCTTGAAGAGGGATTTAAATCTGTTTCTTTATAGGTCGTTAGTCTTTCTTGTGTTTCTCAGTGGACCATAAGTGTGCTCTGAGTCCATGATGAAATTCAGAGACTAGTCATAAAACAACAGTTTTGTGCCTTTCCTTTCACATGATAAGAGATTGCCAAGGATGTACAACTGTACATAGCAGACTGGCATACTTGCAGTACAGCCAGCTTATCCTGAACATCATCCGTTTTTGATCCTCATAAGTATTGCCGTATGTGCTAAGCAGGGATTCAAATTTTTTCAAATCTAGCATGCAACACAGGTTCGTTGTTTCTAATGACTACTGTCTTGAGTACAACTTTGTACTCACTGGTTGTGTGAGAAGCAAACACCAGGTGAAGGTTATACACACTTGCAAAATTAGAGGAGCTGGTTATACAGGGGTTTGTAGAAGTATGTGTTCAATACTAAAGTAGCCAAAATCTGAGTCTTACTTACCAAACACATAGAATATTGAAGGCCATCCACCATCAAACCCATAATCACACAACAGTCCTGACAGGATGGAGCTCAGCACTGAACCCATCGACGAACCTGCAGGGTAAATACATAATGTTCAACTTATTCTTCTCTATATATAAATATGTTATATAGGTGTCCTATATCAACACGAGCAATATGGACAGATTATTGGAGCTTCTTATCATGGCACTGTAAGCATGTTACTGACTTATTGTCGCCCAATGAATATGTGATATCTAACAGACTGAACTGTACTTAAGCTATGTCATAATTACATAAAGCATTTTATTTGTTACATTCTGCTATACTGTAAATGTAAAGACATGTAGGATTAGTTATATGACACACATATCAAATAAGTCAAATTTAAAACTTCATATCTCTGTCAGCCAACAAAGACAGAGGCAAAGGTTTCACAAATGTACTCCTTAGGAGATTTAACAAAAATGTCCCCCTATTTTGGGCATTGATGAGGGGGTATTATAAGATCAGCTGTTTGATACTTACAGGCCAGTATATGCCTACACAGTGCTTTTTGAGCAGACTAAAGAAAGCAAAACACCACCATACAAGTCTGGTGGAGTCTTGACTGCTAAAAATAACTTTTTAATGTATACATGTTTTAGACAACGTGTATCATGTTGTCTGCAATTTTTTTGTGGGCATCAAACATGTTCAAAAACTTCTGTCTTCCCTAATCCTCTTGTGTCTGTTCAAACTCAGCCCCAGACTGCATACAAAGCTGTTAGGAGGAACTCAGACAATGAGAGTGGCACACAGAGTCATGTGACAACTAGCTTAGAGGAGGACCCCTGGCCTACTTACTTTAGTTGCACAAGCTTTCACTAGAAATTCACTCTAGACTTTAGCAGACAGGTCTGGAAGACAGAACTTCACTTATATGCTGATATCTTGTATTATCTAGTTTGCTGAATCATGCATATAACAACCATACTTGGTTATATAGTTTTAAAACCAACCCAGCCGAAGGCTGGTTATAAGGTCCACTAGGCCTGTACCAAACCTGGGATTTGTTATAGTTACCTGAAGAGAAGATGGCGGAGAGCATGCTTCTCTCTGTAGGGGGAGCCCACCTCCCAAGTAACTGGAAGAATGCTGGGTAGTACACACCCTGCACACAATGGTTAGAATTAAGTCCTAAACATATAGCAAGGGTTAATCATTTATTTTTTGAAATATTTACTTACCTTTCCTTTAAATTTTAAAAAGATAAACACATATGCCAACTACATTCTCACTTGTATTCTTATCACCATCATATATGCTGCAGATTATTCTATTTGAGCTGGATTGGAGAACAGTTCTAGTGTGCATAATGATGATAATAGATCCAAAAGACCTGATTCAAATTTACTGATTTCGGCTATAGATGTTATTCTCATTCTAAATAAAGGATGCATCATGTAATAGTAATGTCACATAGCATTAGTCAAAATAGCAATATATTATGAAAACAATTGCAACAGAACTTAGCTGACTTACAGAGGCGACACCTTTGAGTGCTTGTACAACCATCAGGAGGTAGACACTGGCCCGGGCCGCAACTGGTGTCAGCAGAGTTAGCACGGTCAATGAGGCAACACCTGGATGATAAAATATGTTATACATGTATTTCTTCAGTATATTTGTATTTCATTGATACAGTATATATTGATGCTATCAGAAAAGCATTAACTAGTTTTACTCACATGTCCATGACTTGAAATACACTGCAAAAAAGGTGCTTAGGTCTAAACATTTATAAAACATTTTACTAGGTTTGTGTTTTTGAATCCTTCTGTTTAGGAAATAAACAGTTTAATTCTAAACACCTAAACATTTATGTTGAATATGTTTAGATGTTTAGTATTTAAACAATATGGAGAATTGGTGTTTAGGATGTAAACATGTAGTGTTTAGATCATAGTATATTAAACACATACTAGCTGGCAGCTCTGTGGTTGACTGTAGATTCTGCAACCACAACCACCATTAATGCTGTTCTAAAAGTGCTTAAATCTGAGTAAATTAATTAAAATTTCATGGGATACAATGGATAATAATACACATTGTAGGATTTGAAGAACTCTAAGAATGGATGAAGTATTTCTTTCCCTAAAGGTCTGTTGTATTGACTCAAGGTTGTGCCTATGTTAAAGTAGAGGCCTATGTAAAAACGTGATGCATGTACATTGGTTCATCGGGGGGGGGGGGGGGGCACTGCTGGAAGTCTCTTTGAGACACTATATATATAGAAATAAAATAAATTAGGAATTTATTAGAAATTTTCACAATAATATTAATAATCAAGCAAGCAGTGAGCTGGCCAACCTCTCTGGGCGGATCTCTGGCAGAAACAAAGCCGGTATCCAATGTACACAAGCAACGCGTTGTAGCCTAGCGACAGCGGACCTAGGGGGAGCCCCTTACCCGGTAACATGCACTTTGGCGCGCGAACAACCTCGCCAATAATGGAAACAAGTGACTCGTATCCAACCATAAAAACAATAATAAATTATGCTAAACTCTTGAAATCTAAACACTTCATTCCAAACACATTGATTTAAACACATAAATTTCTAAGCACTGAGCTAAACATATTATTGATCTAAACATGTTTAGGAACATATTGTGTGGACAGATCCGGGGCAGGATTGTGTTTAGGATTGTATTTAACATCCAAACACATTTTTTGCACTGTACACATGTTTTCATTATGTCTAAATCAATCCAGATCTCAACCCAGATCTGCCTAACTTCCTATTAAAAGGAGGCATTTAGCTCTCTTTTTTTTGCTTTTCTTGCATTTTCAAGAAGTCACCAATTTTGAAGGGTCTTGGAGGGTGTTGGATCTGGTGCGTATATGGCAACTCTATTATTTAAGGAAATGTTAGTATGATCAAACCCAGTGGGCACAAAACATTGAATCAACGTTGATAACTGGTTGTCAATGTTGATTCAATGTTGATTCAACATTGATTCAATGTTGAACTGATTTTTGTGCCCACTGGGAAGCAATATTGAGGATGAAATTCATTTCAGCTTAGATTGCAGTGTTAGACCCACCTCCTCCTATGATAATCTTGGCACCGTACTTATTGGCGAACCAGCCTCCAGGCACCTGGGTGAGGAAGTACCCTATGTAGAAGGATGACAACACCCAGCCCCGCAGCTGACGGCTCCAGTCAAACTCTCCTTGCTGAATGAATATAGAAGTAATTTGTATAATAAAAAAAGGTGAAATTTCAGGTAAGGACTGCAATAGAAGGGACACGGAGAGGGAAATCAAATCAAATATTTGCTATGAATTTCCTTATTCATGCTGTTGACTAATAATGCTCAATAAAAAAATGGTTGTATTAGAGTCTATTTCTTTACATTATAGAACTTTTCGGACTATGAAATGGTGGCTGCAATAGAGGGATGGTTATGTTAGAGGGGTAGCCATTAAGATGAATATTCCATTTTTTTCCAAGTGTACAAGATTCAGCTTTTCATGTGCCTACCTTGGAACCATCATACAATTCTGGGCCCAGGTAGTTGGCAGGTGTAGAGGTATTACCATCATTGGGCATGGTCGTGTTCCCATTGTCAGGCGTAGTTGTCTTGTTGTCGTCAGTCATACACACGATAGCTACACTCATGTTGGCCCGCATCATGTAGAGGGAGACGGTACCACACAGCCCAAGTAGGGACAGGGCAAGACGACATGACCTCAGCCATGGTACTGAATAAAAGGCAGGTCATGCGATAGACTTCAATGTTAACCCTTAAAAGGCAGTATCATCAAGACTTCAATTACAAATGAACATAAAGTAACATCCCAGCCAACAAAAGCACATTATTTTATGTCAAAATAATGTATTTAACATTATACCAGCCCCTTTGGAGGGCCAAGATTGTGGGTCTACTCACACCTAGAATGGGTACCTGTCTTTAGGGGTTGACGTGAGAGGATAGGGATAGGGGAAATCTGCAACTCTCAGGCCCTTGTGTCAGTGACTCTCAGACAGCTCCCAGTGCCTGGACGGAAAATTACAGCCATAACTATCATGATGCATGAATACATTCCCGGTTACACTGAAGCTGTTTTAATGCATCCTGCTGATAAAGTGTATTAAGGTGGCTATAACCTATCGTAAACCTGTCCACTACGCAAGTCTTTGTGCATGTGCATATGCAGTTGGCACAAAACACACCAGGGGGTGTCTTTGGTCATATTTCTGTACATTAGGGCTATATTTCCATCTTCAAAAAAAACCTGCAAGACCTGATGGGGGCTTGAACCCAGGTTCTCCTGCATGTAAGTCCAACGCTTCACCCTTACTCTACTGGGGCTCTGGCAGTAGGCCTGCGGAAAGCTGTACAACATTGACATGATATTTATGTGCCCCACTTATTTATTTTTAAATTTCAAACACCAAAAACATAAAAAATATGCAGGGGACCATATATTCAATATATTGTTTCTGGATGTGAAACATTAAAAGCTATATTCTGAGAGAACTATAGAGAAAGCTAATTAAATTACTCTAGGTTGTTATTTCAAGTATTATTTGTGGCTAAATACTATATGATCCCATCATAGATCACTCCAAATTTAAAGTCAGATATCTAAGAAACTAGCTCGAGACCCCCGTATTTTCTTGCCACTATAAGAGAGTACTTATAATTTGGGCCTCACGGCAAAAAACATGACAGAATTTAAAAACTTTTAGACTATGGGGTCTACCCACCTTAATGCAACAGGGTTTTACAACAGACATAATTTCACCAATAATGATCTTACCTTCTTCTACAGTGGCATCGGTATGAGGTTTCCTGCTCCCCATTTTCTATCTGAATTTGGTCAAACATGTACGAGGACTCACCATATGTTACTGAAGTCTATAAAACTCCATACTAACAGACACTGAATGTGTTCCCAGTACTCAATGTTAAAGTCGGGTTAGGAGCTTATTAAAGATGGATCCTCTGTTTTCCAGTTATTCATACTGTACATGTATTTGTGAGGTTTGAAATATTTTTGATGATTTAACATGTATAGTTGTAGGGAACCATGTATATGGTGATCCTGGACACCTTCTAGTTTTATTTCATGGTAAAAACGGCACTCCCATTGACTTAACCAAGGAAGGCCGTATTTAACAACCCCCCCGTGAAATAACCCTTGCCCGTATTTAACGGTCTGTCAAATCATCTAAATTGTTGATTTAACCAGTGTAAATGAGCTTTTTCAGAGCAAATAAGTGGAATTCTGATAAAAATTGTTAATAAAGACATGAAATAAACACAAAGGAGCACTCGTAGAGGTCGTCGCTGAGGGTTATTTCACTCGACTTTGCCTCGTGAAATAACCCTCAGTGACAACCTCTACTTGTGCACGTTTGTCTATTTACCACATCGCATCCCTCCATGAGGGGCTGATCTAGTGGCGCCATGAGGCCATCTAGACTTGTGCTAGATCTGGCGAAAGGTTATTAAAAAAAACAACTATATTTTTTCGCCAGACATCACACAGCTAGTGACAATAATAGGACAGGGTAAATACACCCAGCAATACCATATCAGTTTAGATATGGTACAAGTGACTTGCTGTATCGGTGTCATTAGCCAAGGACAGCCACGGATAATTACCATTGTCCAGCGCTTATAACACTTTTGCAGCTAGTCATGAGTATCATATCTGACTTACACTTACAGTAGGAGAGTGTGCTTAGTGAACAGCATCAACATACAGCAACGTCATTTCTTTTGTTCTCTCAGCCAACTGTGGTGTAACATTGGATAGAGGAAGTTGCCCCAACAAGCTTCTGCTTATCCTAACCCAATATTTAAATGATCATACATTTGCAGCTTAAATGGCCCAGTGTCTGGAGAATACTTTTTGAAATTGGTGAATAAAAGAAATTTGGTGAATGAAAAACGGTGCCTATCATGTGCCTAGGCCACCTGTAATAGATGACAATAATAAGAATCATATCATGAGTTAATATTTAAAGCATTTCTATGGGGTTGGTTATTGCAGAAAGATGTAACACCAACCTTGCTGAGTGATTTTTTGAATTTGTAGACGTGTATTTATTGCAATATATTGAATTTCAAAATACAACATATTCAAAAAATGATACATTATTAGCATTTTATATGAACAATTAATGTCATCTTAAGCTACCCTCGATAGAGTTTTCGGGTAGTTTCCTGACGTATAACGTTCATAGCACCGCTTATGGATGCCTCTTATGATTCAACATACGTCTGAGGTAGTTCATGCCATGTAGTAACAAAAAATAAAATATAGAATATTTAAAATAAAAAGAAAAAAAAAGAGATCGGATAGTGTGTGACCTATCGAGCGATTGGAGTAAATGATTATAATGTAGCTTTAAATGGAGGTTCCAATACATACTGGGTACCAGTACTGATTAATTACCAACTTGCTTAATATTATATTTATCCTGTCTCCTAACCCATCTTTAACAATTGAAGTCTCTACATGATTCTGAGTTGAATGTGAACAACTCAGATAAGATAATATATTGATCCTAGATAGGATACAAACTGTCGAACCATCCCCAAACTGTACACAGTCATGTCTTATTTGATAACACAATGAATTGTTTGTAGATACCAATCAATAATGCTTGTTCCAAATTAACCTTGTGATAACGCTGTGTGGTAGGTAAAAGTAGCACACATCCAGGCAATACCTAAGACATTTTGAATTGTAAAATATATTTATTTCGTCAAATGATTTTCTAAATAATGTCAGTATTCAACATACTTGAAGCAACATTGCAATCCATACATGTATATGGTTAGGAAATGATAAAGCACATGCCTTAAACCCTCATTATAAGTCGGGGCTAGTATGTGAGTCAGATAGGCAGTGTGGCTTCTAGGATCGGCCCAGAGTCAGAGTGTGGCTTATACGCACGTTTTTGCTACTATGGTACATAGACAAAGGTTCACAAGTTTTAGTCTGTTGGCTGGGTTATTTCACGAGTTAGATGTCAGGCCGTATATCACGAGGCCATAGGCCGAGTGAAATGCGGCCTGACATCTAACAAGTGAAATAACCCAATCAACAGACTAAAACAAGTGTTCCTTTGTGGTTTTTTTTAAAATGTTTTTCGATTCAAATTAAATTATTATGGGGGGTAGGGCCTAATTTAGCTGAAATAGCCTTTTCCTAAACTGTTTAAATGTAAACAAACCGTCATTTTGATGACGTCACAGGGCCGTGAAATACGGCTGTGGGTTATTCACGGGGGTGTTAGATACGGCACTCCTTGGTTAAATCAATGAAGCTGTCGTATTTGATAAAAGATAAAGTACTAAAAGTCACCACAATCAGATCTCTAGTGCAGCTTATAGGATCGGTGCAGTTGACAGTTTGCTGAGGTAATCGCCAGTATTCTTGAGTACATAGACAAATGCTAACGCCCATTGATAGCGTCTCTATCATATTTCACGAGTGAGGGCTGGGGCCATATCCCATGAAGCCGCATTTACATATATTTTTTGATTTTAAGCCATTTAATGAAGAATACGCTCACATTGTATTAAATGGGGGGCATTGAATACGGCCCTTCCTAAAGTTAAGCATAGTAATCTTGTATTTCAACAAAATTATGGTTTTTATTTCATGCCAGGTGCGAGCATTATCAGGCTTAAGTACTAGAACAAGCCCCAATGTCCCTGTATCTAATGGCCTGTGATGTCATCATGGCTTTTTTACATGTCTACGGCCAAATTAAGTGCTATTTAACATATTTCTGACTGTTGATGAATGAGATAACGGCAAAGCCCCATGTCAGTGGGGCAGTTTGTATCGTTCCCACCTCAGTGAGACTGCATGGGGCCCATCCCACGAAGCCACGTGCTGAGTTGGACTTGATACCTTATTCTGACCTTATTCAGACCTTTACACCTGGGTAGGCTGATAGGTGTGTGGTAACTTAACTGAGCCAATATTTAGTGGTGGCCATGTAATAATTAGGAAGTCTTATCAGTGAAGGTAACATGAGTATTATCATGATAGGTCAATTTTACCTTTATTGAATGTGGAAACAGGTTTCCTTACTTAATTAACCTTTAATACGTCGCTCCATATTTTTAATTATCTTACGCCTACGCACGAAGTAAAAATGCAGCTTTTGCCTCAGAGTTGACTTTCTTCCTAGTTTGGGTATCCTCAGAAGACAAAAGCAAGCCTTGTCCTGAGGCTTAAAATGCAGGGTGCAACCAAAATACCACTATCGGACACCATACTGAATATTACGAGTATCCAGTGGAATGCAGTAGGTATTCTACAGGTAGTCACTTTTGATAGACCCAGTCCTACCAGGTCATTCATGCTTGTCTGAGGAAACAAGATTTGTCACTGCGAACTGTGCTGCAATGTATGCTGGCCAGTGAGCTAGAACAGAATCTTTCTATTTGACAATATGATTCGCTAGAACACCATCCAGAGCTATACATGTGTTGATGTAGAATGACATCATTGAACTTGTTTTTAATCACATAAATTCTCTTGCAGCAGTAAATTGATTTTGGGGATTATATGTAAAGCGTTCTAACACGTTAGGGGGTGCTGCCACCTGTAGGTAAACGACAGATCTAAATGGTAGGACAAGACGTTACTGGGCCCCTTTGTATAGTTTACTTTGGCCACTTCTGGCAGTGCAGCTTAGATAAATAGATGTATGATTTTACATAGGATTAGCATAGCATAGTGTACGCATCTACCATCTAAGCTTCTTTTATTTCTAATTGTAAAACGGAATAAATAAGAACTGAATTATTAACTTTTGCTTTGAGAGTGACCAAACATATGTGTGGAGAGTGAAGCGATGCAGATAGGACAGAGGCTGTGAGTCTAGGCGTATTGTGTGTAGTACACAGAGTAGGTGCTGTCACAACAGGTATTCCGCATTAGCGAGAGGATCACTGTACAGCGCCATTTTGTCTGGTACCAGTGCTTATTCCTCTGTAAACCATAGCAGCCTGCTGATCAGCTGAAACTGGTTCCTGTCATATCCAAAATCTGAAGTTTTAGGGGCCATAAACCTTTCAGATATAGGCCTCTATTGTGGATCCTTATTTCATCTCTTCAGATTGGGGGAGTGGTTAGGACTCCGGCCTACTTATCTAATAATCAATAATACTCCCCCAATCCTAACTGGTGACATAAAGAATATTCAAATACAACTGATTCAAAAGTTTACGACCCCTAAAACTCTGATTTTGGACATGACAGGAACCAGCTTCAGCTAAAGGTCTCACCAGGTAGAATTACTGCATCACGCTAGTACAGAATAGGGCGGGCCTTCTCATGAGAAGTGATTTTGCCAGCGTGCGCGGGGTAGTACCAGGAATATGTTGCATTCTGCTTTAGCCCTATAGAGTACAACGTGCCTAGACGCCTGCATTGTACAGATGTAATTAGTTCTCTGTCAGATAAGCCATATACATACCGATATCTCACTGCAGCAGTTACAGCTCTCACCAACTGATTTTCTGCTTCTCTGGATTAAATGTCAGTTCTACATAATCTACTATAAATTACTATCATGTGGATTAATTCCAGACAATTTTAAAAGAGATGAGCCGACATAATTGGGAAGGACTTACCATTATATGGGAAAGCTTTCAAGCAAATGGTGGAACTGTGTTGCGCAGTGATGGAAGATCAAACAAGGGTCACATAGGAAATCCCCACACTGATATTCCTAGGCGCCCTATACCACCAATCTTTCAGTCACTAGTGCCCAACCTAGTTAGTCAATTTTTGGCTCCCTATATGACCAACCTACACTGATATTCCTAGGCTCCCTATACGCCCAACCTCTCAGTCACTAGTGCCTAACCTAGTTAGTCATTTTTTGGCTCCCTATACAACCAACCTAAATTAGTTATTATTGTCAGGTTGGTCACTACTGACCAACCCACCTTAGTCTTTTTATTTCCAGGGGGAGCCACTGAGTGGTCATGACAGGTGGCCCCAACTAGTGGTATACAAATACAACACACCAATGATGAACTTAGTTTAGCCACTACTGACTGACCCCTCGGTCATTTTTGAATATAACTTTGCCATTATGACTAACACTCATATGACCAACCTAGGATAGTCTGTACTCACTAACCCTTTCAATCTATGGATTTTCAGTGTAGGTAAGTTAATATTGTCAGGTTCTTTTTTTTCTAATTTTCAGGGGGAGCCGCTGAGTGGTCATCATAGTATCTTACAGGTGGCACCAACTAGTGGTATACGAATACAACAAGTAAGGTACACACCAATGATGAACCTAGGTAAGCCACTACTGACTGACCCCTCAGTTATTTTTGAATATGAATTTGTCATTTTGACTAACACACATATGACCAACCTAGGATAGTCTGTACTGACTAACCCGTTCAACCTATGGACTTTTTAGTGCATAGCCGTGAATGTCAGCCGCTTGCTACTGTTGAGATCTATCGTATGCCACGTATGCTCAAGAAATAATGTCTTTATTATAACATTGGTGGATATGAAAAACAGTTGCAAATTATCTGAACTATACAGTATATTTTTTAACACTTGCAGCCTGCATGCAACCATCATTCCTTTCATTGATTACATGTGGAAATATATTTGAACATCTTGAGTATTTGAAATCTTCTAAACTACCTCAGAATATTGTGGATCAACAGAAGTTACGGGCCGGAACAAAATGCATCAAATAACTTGTTGTCAATAGTAAAACATGAAGCTAAGGCCACTCAAAAAAATGTGGTTTCTCATCACCAAGGTCCGAAGAGTATGATGAGGGAGGTTAAAATGTATAGGATAATACATGTTTTCACTACCAAGAATCACATTCTCATAGTTAAGAATTTAATAGTCGGGAAAATGTAAGTTGTTTCTATCGTACTTCATTACTGGCAGTATTAGCTCTAATTTGATATCAATATTTGTCCATTCTTATCACGTTTTTCATTGAAAAATTACAAAAGATTGGATTCTCATGATGCGCATGGTGATGAGAAACCATTTTATAATCTTAAGTTGCCTTATTCATTGCATTTGTTATATTGTGACATTAAACTTTTCCATCGAACTTTTTTCCCCCTTTTCCTTTTGCTGCTTATCCTATTTCCTATCATTCCCAGTGGATAGAATCTTCTGCCGTCAGTCTGTATATTTACAGAGCTCTCCCTGCCTCCTACGCAGCTGCATACTATCAGTGCTGAACATACATATATAGACTTATTGACCACGGTCTGTTTATAGATCACGACAGCATCTCCATATATAGTATGCGTCCACACTCTCTTTTTTCAAATTCGCTGAAACACCTCACCCTCCTTGTATATGTCATTACACCTACTCAACTGTTCAGTCCAAATAAGAAGCAGAGATATCTTGCTCTTTACCAAAGGTCACTCCCAGTCATAAAATACTAAACCACAGCTGAGCTCGGCAATGCGATGTTGCCAGTAATGCTCCAACTGCTACTTTTTGTTTTTCCAGTTTGATATATGTCTTGTTTCTAATGGGATGATTAACAATCACTTCTGGCTTCTGGCTATCTCCAAAGGCTCTAACAGAGACACATAGGGTAGAGTATCTTAGCAAAGGATCAGTCTATATATTATGGTCTCCAAGGAGTTGTTTGGCTGTCGTCTCCAAACACAAATAGATGCTGTGGAAGGATCTTATGTACTGAGAAGGACTGATACTGCTGAGTTCTGAAAAGTCTATACATATATACTTAGCTGCGTGAACATTCACAGAGAGAAGAAACAGCGTCAAAAGGGAGTCCAGGTTGCCTTCAGAATGACTCCCCTGTTTAGAGGAGTCCAGGTCGCCTGGGTGATTCTCTCGCTGACCAAACGGAGTCATAAGGGGGAGTCATATAGCTCTCTTGATCATATGACTCTACCAGGTGACTCCATTAGGTCAGCCAGAGCTGTGTTGGTGGGCCTGTTATGGAGTGTAGGCTGCCATTGCCTCTACCTCTGGGTACTAATAGATACAGACAATTGTTTCACTGTCTGACACCCATAGGATCCAATAGTTAAGGCAAAAGCAATATTTTTCCAAAATTCATGCCTTTCTCATTTCATCTGTGACCCCCTGTTTTATTGGTCTTAAAATGTTTGTATAGATGTCCATTATACATTCCCATGGTTAGGTTGCAATATCAATATAAGAAGGGGACTATCCATGACAGACAATGTGAAAATGCTGTCTTCCTATTCATTCCTATAGTTAAGGCACTCCTTTGCTCAAATGGCCACATCATGAAAGTTAGTTCCGTGACATGGCAATTTCTTTTGATTTTCTATAAGATAATCAATCAAACTGACATAATCTTGAGTTATATGCAAAAGTCAATAGAACATCAGTAATCCTGCGACAAGTAGCAAGTCCTCTTAAAGGCGCTTAGAGTGTCCCCTTAGTTAAGGCATCTTATAGTGCAAACATTCACTTAATATGTACCTTTTAGTTCTAAGATCTGCATAGAGCATTTCACTTATATTTGGCGATTCCACCTATGTTTTAACATTGGTTATTACCATCAGCACCTAGGGTGGAAATCTGTGACTATTATTCCAAAAAAACACTTTAAGGATACTGGATCATTCAATTTCTTTCAATCTTTTGCAACTAATGTAACCGATTATATGATAGTTGATTAACTAGTTGGCAAAACAAAGTGTGAATACAGCAAACTAACGAGGAATATATTAGTTCCTTTAGTAGGGGCGCACACTAATCTTTTCATAGATCTAAGGGCCCGTACATTTATCTGCTGGCCCCGAATGATAATTTTGCTTTTCCTAAGGAGAAAGTCTCCCTAGTTAATTTATGTTAATACCTAAGCAGAATTGTAGTTTTATAGTGATTTTCTCTTTCCAACAACATATAACATGATTATATTTGTAAAGATATTTTCCCCAAGAAGTTTCTTCCTCCACTCCTGTTGGCCACCTGCACCCATAGAAATAAGATTTCTGAGACAACTGCGGGCCCGGAACCAGAACTATAGGCCTTTGGCTCCTAGGGAGTGGTCATTTGTTAACAACAGGGGGGTTGGTGGATTTTCTCGTGTCCCCCCCCCCCCCAGTCAAGTTAAAATTGCGCGCGGCTGACCCCTTTTGAGCTGTAGTAACGCACTGGCTCTTTCGATAAAGGGGGGTCCAAATTGTTTTGGTTTCCACCCCCCAAATGCACACCCCCACTTTTGTTAAAAAATGACCACTCCCTTAGAGTCTACCCCTGCTTTAGGACTCCTCAACTGGTATGTTCATCATGCTGCTGTAGTCTATCTGTTATACCCCTATACCAATCCACCTCCTTTACTCCATCCGGCCACACAACATATGAGACCCTGGAGTATCAGCTTGGGTATTTATACCTTACCGTCGGGATGCGTTGGGACGGGTCGGGATGTGTAGGGTGGGGCGGCAATCTAAGATTGAGCTGCACTGAAAACCTGGGTCTGTTAGACAGGTGGTGGAGTGACCATAATACCCTGTTGTTGGCCCGAGGTGATCACTATGACCACCTAACATAATCATTTTGAGGACATAATTCTGCCCTAAGGGGGCCCTTCTATACGACAATCTAATATACATCACCTACTCAAGGTGATCGATTTATTAATACATAAACTAATATTGATCATAGGTGTTTATAAAATGGTGGATATTGGAAACTATTAGGAAGATTAGAGACTAGATTAGGAAAAATCATCCCTTAGTAATCAAAAGCATCGGTATGTGTCAACATAGAAACCTCATTTGTCTATGGAACCATAACTACAAGTGGTGTGAGGAGTGTCTGTTATTATTTATACACACACATACACCATATTATGTCTATGATGAGGGCTAAAATGTGCTTTCAGATGCAACTTGATGATAGGAGGAGGAGGGATTATGAAATTATTTCAAAATGATATCTCATAATGCGGAAAAACACACTAATCCACAGAACAATGGCAGGTTAGAAATGTGATCATAAGTGATCACGCTTGGTGATCACTTATGATCACCCTTGTGATGAGGCGGTTAGCGCTCTCAATGTTGGCACAGTGATAACCCTAAAGTGATCATCTTTGAACCGCATTGGGTTTTCAGTGTGTGTGTGAAGAAAATGAGGAAGATGATTTATGTGTAGGTAAATATAGACAGTTTCTGGTAGTAATCAGGATCTGCATATTAGCTGCACAGGCCCTACAATAATTGCGCAATGGTAGAGTTCCAGAAGAAAATGGATATGCTGTGAGTAGTATAGTATGTATCGGAACGGGACTATAGTTAAGTACTGTTTATTACTCAATCGACCTGCAGCCAATCAGAGGCCTCCATTTGGTCACGTGACCGGAAGTGACCTACTTAGGGGATTAGTGGTGAGGTCACGTGACCTAGTTAGCCAATCAGAGGCCGCCATTTGGTCACGTGACCGGAAGTGAGGTCATATGACCTACTTATGGACCGGAAGTGACGTCATATGACCTACTTAGGGGACCGGAAGTGAGGTCATATGACCTACTTTAGGATCACGTGACCGGAAGTGACCTGATGAGTCACGTGACCGGAAGTGACGTCACATGACCTAATGGCCAACCGGAAGTGAGTGACCTGATTGAGGATCACGTGACCGGAAGTGACCTGATTGATCACGTGACCGGAAGAAGAAGAAGAAGTGACGTCACGCGACTTAATGAAGAGATGAGCGTCTTTAAGGGGTCACGCGCTTTAAAATGTGATATCTTTTTTTTTGGATGAGGAGGAGGAGGAGGAGGAGGAGGAGGAGGAGGAGGAGGAGGAGAAGGAGGCGAGTCTCTTATTTTTTTCGGTAAACTAATAAAAAACACTACGATATAAGTTTTTTTTTTTTTTTCATTTTTTATTGTTTTACGAGCGACTGGAAGTGACTTATTGAACTAGGTAGAAGCGTTCTTTAGAGTGTATAAAGGGGGGGGAGGGGAGGGGAGGGGAGGGAAGGGGAGGGGGGCCCCTTTAAGATGCATGGGGAGGGGGGCGCTTTTAGGATGCATGGGGCGTGTGGTGGGGGGGGGGAGGGGGGGAGGGGGGAGGGGGGCACTCTAGGGGGGTGGGGGGGCACTCTAAGGGGCGTTTGTCTCTTTTAAGAAAAAAAGAAAAGAAAAAGATTTCAATCGAGAGACACGCTTCTTCCTCTCGAGAGGAAGAAGCGTGTCTCTTCGTTTTTTTTTGTTTATCACGTGCTTCGATGAGGCGATCAGCTGCGACTGGAGGAAGTGACACTTTAAGAGGGCGCGCGTCTTAATTGTTATGATATTTTTTTTTACTTACTAATAAAGAAGACGTATGAAAATAAAACACAACAATTCACATGTCCGTCGTTCTCGTTGTTTCTTGCTTGATAAAGTCAAGTAATATCGCGATGCCGAGGTCAAACTTTCCCATGTCCTCAGTCAACACTCGAAGGAGTTCAAAAGGTGTACCGCCGGCACCGTCAGCTTCATCTTGCCACATTTTCAACACTCGGAAGGCCCACTCAGCGGGACTTCCTCCGTATTCGCATTCTTCAGCGATCTTATCTAACCTCTCAGGCGACAATTTTAAATGGTCCCCCACCTCTTTCCACCTGCTACCTAGACGTCTGCCGAGGGTGCCCAAGTGCTTATGCATCGCGCGCGAGTCGGGGTTTTCGAAATCCAACCCCTGTCTGTGGAGAAGGGACATCCACTGAGCCAACAGTTCCACGCGTCTAATGCCGGTGAAGACGCGACCGAGCTCTCCCCATCTATGACGATGCGGGGTTTCACCCCACCAGACTCGGAACATCGCCGTACACAGCTCCTCCGGTGTCTTGACACTGCGCTCTACTAGAGCATCCATACGGGCGGCGGTAACTTTTAAGCTTCTGCCCAACTCTCTCCAACAGCCGCTCAACTCTTTACCTAGTTGACGAAGCAAGGCGTCGCTATAGGCTAACCGCCGCTGTCCTACCTCTCTGTTCTCCCCATCGGTCTGCCTCGCGCGTCTCACGTCGTCAAGCCGCATTAACTTTTTTTCAGGTGGACAAGGCGGTGAAGGCGAGCTTAAAAGTGGAATAGCTTGAGCCATCTCGTCTCGTCTTGGCGGCGGTGGCGGCGGCGGCGGCGGCGGCGGCGGCGGTGGCGGCGGCGGCGGCGGCGGCGGCGGCGGTGGTGGCGGCGGTGGTGGTAGTAGACGTTACTGTGGTCAGAGGCGATATGGTTTTTTTCCAACAGAAATCAGAGCTTTTTATACAGAGGGAGTTTAATCCCATTTCCAACAGCACTCCAGCTGTGTAGCGACCTGTCCGCATGACGCTTTTTTTCAACCGCTCCGCTCCTTAAGAGCTTAGATGACGAGGGGTGTGTCATCGCTATCCGTGGAGACCAGCTGAAAACGGTGTTTCTTCCTCAGCCATAGCCTTACCTCCTACCCCCTACCTGAGGACGTCTCCCTCCCTCTGACATTCATTGTAACAAACGTCAGAGGTCAGTTGAAATCGGATTTTTTTCATGCACAGCCTTAGTCAGCTGTCACCCCTCCCTATTGAACTAGCCGGCCGCCGCCGCCTGGCCGGCCCGGTCTACTCACCACGGCAGGAGGTGGTGATTTTTTTTTTGTCTTACACTTAAGTCGCTCACCACATGCACACGCCTCTACTCACAGACAGACACGTTCGTCTTAGGGGGGTCCTGCTTCACGCCACACGCCTCCTGTAGTTTTTTTTTGTATACACACTCTAAGCTCATCACCGTTAATCCTTTATACAGCTAACGCGCGCTGAATGGCTGAACAGGGTGGTAAGTGGCTTAGCTCATGACAGTGGATCCCTCAAAAAAGGGATCCAGCTGAAAACGTCATACCTTATGTCTTTGTGAATGGCCGCCGGTCAGTCGACGGCAGCAACCGGTTAATCCTTTATACAGCTAATGCGCGTTGAATTGCTGAACAGGGTGGTAAGCGGCTTAGCTCATGACAGTCGATCTCTCAAAAGGGGGGAAAGGGATCCAGCTGAAAACGTCATGCCTTATGTCTTTTGTTTCTCTTTGTGAATGGCCGCCGGCCAGCCGGCGGCAGCTGAACAGGGTCAGTAAGTAGCTTAGCTCTAGAAGCGAGAAGGCGTATATAAGGGGTCTGGAAACCTCCATTCACTCACTCATTCTTTTGCTGCTCTCTACAGTCACCACCATGAGCAAAAGACAACACCTAGCGCCGTCCAAGAACAAGAAGACTACGCGGAACAGCGCTCGTTTAGCGTCAGTGCCTCCTCTTGTTACTGAAAATGAGACTACCGCCGCAGCCGCTTGGTCTTATCACCCTCCCGCTGTAGCGAGCGCTCGCGGCAGTAGTAGTAGTAGTAGCAGTAGTAGTAGCAGTAGTAGTACTAGTAGTAGTAGTAGTAGTAGTAGTAGTAGTACTACTGGTAGTAGTCGTCGTGCTAGCGACGTTGTTACACTCGCGACGGTACACGTTGCTGCTAAGCGCGCTGCCGCTGCTACTGCCGCCCCGCCTGCTGCGGCTGCTGCTGCTGCTGCTGCTGCACCTGCTACCGCTGCGCCTGCTACTGCTGCGCCTGCTGAGGCTGCTGCGCCTGCTACTGTTGCGTCTGCTGCTGCTGCTGCTGCTGCTGCTGCTGCTGCTGCTGCTGCTTCTGCTGCACCTGCTGCTACCGCTACTACTACTGACGACAACGCTCCTGGCACAGCGCAGTACTGGCAACCAGGTTTTTACCTCCCCACTACTGTTGATGACTTTGATGACCTGCCGCACGTTGCACAGCCCCTCTCCTCCACCACTACATCGACCGACGCCCTCGACGCCGCTCGCGCTGAGAGTGACAGCTATTCGGACACTCAGCCCCTAAACCGAGAAGAAGAGGAGGAGGAGCAACAGGGTGAGACAGAGAACGACGCTGACGACGAGGCGTACGAACAACCCGAAGGGAAAGGGGTGGGCGGTACGTTTTTCGGCTTCCCTCTTCGACCTTTCGACCTCACTTCCTCCACTAGTAGCGTCCCGTCCGGTCCGTGGCGACTGCCCTCACCGCCACCTTACGAGGGCGGCGGCGCTTCATCTTCTACCGCTACACTCAGCACCGACGGCGTGTGGCTGCGCTGTTCCAACAACGAGGCCTCGGATACCACCAGCGCTGACGCTGCTCCTGCTATCGGTTCTGCTGCTGATTCAGCTCACGCTGATGGTGTTACTCATCCTGCGGGTGTGAAACGTTCTATGGTGAGTTCCAGAACAACAAGGCCTAGTAAGAAGAGAAAAATACAAGAAAAAGAACGAGATGGACGAGAAGAAGCAGAGAAAACCTTCTCCCGTCTTCTCGGGTTAGAGTTCTGCTTAGACGGAGCTTTGACGCTGGAGATCTGGGAGGACGTGGCTAGACTGTCTAGGAGGCCGCGCTACACAAAAGACGGCCAGGTGAAAGAGGCGTCTCTGACCAGAAGCAAGCGAGTGCACTTCACGGCCGACGCGCTGCGCGAGCTAATAGCACGCATCGCCGATATCCGCGCAGTGGTGCGCATACGCGACACAGCGGCCGCGCAAGGAAAACCTAATCACACCCCCTGGTTCGCAGTGCTGGATGAGGAGGGCGAAGTGTACGCAGCTGTGAGCTACTACAGCGGTAAGAACCTCGTCCGCGTGCGCAAGTACGAAGGTCCTGACAAAAAACCCACACAGCAGGGAGTGACGCTGTCCGCCAGAGCGCTCAAAGAGTTGGATGACAAAACAGAGATCATTCTGAAATATCTCGGCATAGATTCGGAATGAGAGACGCTCAACGCTCACGCGCGCACACACACACACACACACACACACACAGCGTTTTGACGTACGCTGTATGAGACAGACAGACGGATACACAGACAGCAGACAGAAAGATAAATAGATAGATAGATAGACAGATAGATTGATAGATAGATAGATAGTTAGACGGCTAAGTAGTTGGTAACTGAGTGAAAAAAAACATGACACAGTACGTATGCGAAAAGTGTTTCAAAATGTTTAAAAGACCGTACAACCACGAGAGACACGTAGAAAATTGTAGAGTAGTACCTAAGTTTTGCAAAGGCGATTGCCGAAAGATCGCCTGTCGACGCGAATCTCTGGACGGGGTGACCGTCCCTCCGCGCATATGTGCTGTACCGAACGGGGAGGAAACGTTCACGGCGAATTGGCCTGCGATACAAACGGGCGTCAGGATGCACGGGACTCGCGTGAGTGTAACAAACTTCAGGCTACCAACCGGCGAGTTGAGTGACGCTGTAGATACTATGCGTCGCATTCACTTGACACAAAGATTCAGATACAAAGTGGGTTTCTCGGTAGGCTTACTCTTACAACACAGAGAAGACAAGAGCAAACTGCGCTACTTTCACGCCTCCCAGAACAACGCAACTCTCATACAACCGCTCCCTACTATAACTAATTCAGAAACTTTGGAAGAGCTCCTCTCAAAGATGGAAAACACCGTCGCTTGCGAGGAAGTACGGAAACTTTGCGACGCTGACACCAAGTGGCACGTTCTTTTTCCTACCAATTTGAACATTTGCGTTTACATGGGACCGGGGGAATTCCCCATAGGCGGTAGGATCACTCAGGCCGGTCGAGTTGGAAAGAGAAGCGGCGTGTTAGATTTTCCCAACAAGGACAACCTCTGCATCTTCCGCTGCATTTCCTTTCACTTATACAACACCAGCAAGCGCGCTTCAGATTTGTTACGTCAGTTCTGTCCCGCTGCCACACCTGAATCCTTTCCGGGTCTGAACATCCGCGACTTACCCGCGTTAGAGAACTTGTTTGACGTACAGATAGCGGTTTACACCGCGTCGCGTCAAGTGCCGGGGCGGAAGTTGAGAAGACGCGTTACTCTGATCAGACCGCCTTCCAGAACTCTGGCCGCCCGAGGTAAAGTCAACCTACACCTGACGGCGAAAGGCGGTTTGCACGTCTCTCTCGTCACGGACTTCAACGCGTACGCGGGCATATACGAATGTTGCAAGTGTAAGGCGGCGTTCACCACCGAGTTCTTGCTGAAGAGACACAGGAACCAGCTTTCCTCTTGCCGACAAGTCAAGTTGCGCTACGTAGGTGGCATCTACCAAAATTCGAGAACGATTTTCGAAGCGCTAGCAGACTTCTCCATTTTTCCCCCCGACGGACATTCCGGAATCTACCCTTACAAGATCGCCTTCGATTTCGAGGCTTTCTTCAGACCGTGCAAAGAACCGTCGACGGAACAGGTGTCCCTGCTGTGGGATCACGTCCCTTTGTCGGCTAGCGTCGCATCCGACTTTCCGGGGTGGGAGGGGCCCGTCTGCTTCGTCAGAGAATCCGACGCAGATTCCGACCCCTTGTTGGACCGAGTTTTAAATCACATAAACGAGAACGCCAAAGTCATCGGGGAAGCTGTGCTAGAACTTTACCGACCGACCTTAGCGAAGTTAGATGCGGCGATAGGTGAAGCTCTCCTGCTGGAGGAGGCAACGTTCACCCCTTCTCCAGGCGGCTTCGCTGCGGCTCAGACCAGACACCCGTTAGTTCAACTGAAGAAGCGTCTTCTGAGATACATCCGGCAAGCTCCAGTCGTGGGCTTCAACTCGGGGCGTTACGACTTGAACCTGATCAAAATACGCCTTCACTCGTTCTTCGCCTCCGGAGACCGAAGAAACCAAGAAATCAGCGTCATAAAGAGAAGCAATCAATACTTGGCGGTTTACACACAGCACACGGTTTTCTTGGACGTAGTCAAGTATTTGGCACCCGGTTACAACTACGCGACCTATTTGCGAGCTTTCACCAGGAACGAAGAGAAAGGTCACTTTCCTTACGAATGGATGACGTCTACCAGGAAACTGGCAAACAGAACGCTGCCACCGAGATCGGCTTTCGACAGCGAGCTGACGGGCGTCAAAATGTCCGAATCCGACTACGCCGCATGTCAGAAAGTTTGGTCCGACGAGAAGATGCAAACTATGGAAGACTACTTGATCCACTACAACAACAAAGACGTCAAACCTTTCATAGAAGCTCTGAAAAATCACGCTAAATTTTTCCAAGATCGCGGCATTGACATGTTGAAAGACGGAGTTTCTCTCGCCGGTTTGACTTTACGGTTCCTCTTCCAAAACCTAGAAGACGCGTTCACAACGTTCCCCCAGTTCGACGCCGTCCTCCACGCTCTGATCAAAGAAAATCTAGTCGGCGGTCCTTCCATCATCTTCCATAGATTTCACGAGAAGGGCACCACGCGGATAAGGGAGCACAAGTACGGCGAAGAAGCGAGACCGTGCCAACACATCCTAGGACTAGACGCTAACTCTCTGTACTTGCGCTGCATGAGCGAAGCGCACTGCACGGGCTATTACGCGGTGAGACGGCCCGAGACCGAGTTCAAGCCCGAAATTAGGCAAAGAAACTCTCACAGCGCTTTGGAGTGGTTACGCTTCGTAGAGCACGACCGCGACGTGAAACTGCGCCACGCTTTGAACGGCGGCGAGATGGTTGTAGGCTGTCGGAGAATTCGCGTGGACGGGTTTCACGCGGCCTCTAATACGGTTTTCCAGTTTCACGGGTGTTGGTTCCACGCCTACGAGTGCATACCGTTGCACCGATATCAGTGCGCTTCACTGAGAGAGGAGAGACGCGACAGAACGACCAGAGTAAGCGCTTACTTGAAAGCGCTAGGTCACAAGCTGGTCGTCGTGTGGGAGTGCGAATGGCGAGAGATGAAGCGTCGAGATGAGCGGGTCAAGGCCTCCCAACAACGCTGGAAGGTTGACGCTTTGAAAGTGTCTCGAAACGCGATGAGCGAGAGCGACATCCTTTCCGCTGTGAAAGAGGAGAAAATGTTCGGTTTAGTTCAAGTTGACATCACTACGCCGCCTCACCTACGAGACTACTTCGAAGAAATGACCCCCGTTTTCAAGAACGCGACCGTTTCAAAATCGGACATAGGCCCTCACATGTCAGACTTTGCGCAGGAAGAAAAGCTGTTGAACACGCCTCAGAGATGTCTGATAGGGAGTTACCACGGAAAAAATATTCTCTTGGGAACGCCGCTTCTCAAGTGGTATTTAGAGCACGGTTTGATAGTCACCAAAGTGCAGCTGGTGGTAGAATACCTACCTAAACGCTCCTTTGCCGGTTTCGCGGACGAAGTAACGGCGGCGCGAAGACGTGGCGACGTGAACGAGAACGAGAAAATTCTGTCAGACTGTTACAAGTTAATGGGAAACGCTACGTACGGTAAAACAATCTGCAACAAAGAAAAACACACGGCGGTGAGATACACTGACAGTCGGAAGTTCGAACTATTGGCCAATTCGTGGCGCTTCAAAAAGGCGTCCGAGTTGAGTTCCGATCTGTTTGAAGTCGAACTACAACCGAAAACAGTCAACAACAACCTCCCTATTCAAATAGGGTTCATGGTATACCAGTACGCGAAGTTGAAAATGTTAGAGTTCACATACGACTTCTTGGATAGATTCGTCGATCGGCGCGATTATGCCCTTTGTCAAATGGACACCGACAGTCTTTACATGGCTCTCAGCGGTGACACGTTGGATGACCTAGTCAAACCTCGCCTGAGAGAGACGTACTTCAGAGAGAAACGAAAGTGGCTTCCGACAGCGGTGTGCGACGATCACTTAGAGCTTTTCGTGAAGACAAAAACGGAAAGAGTGCGAGAATGGTGTCCGCCGCCCGGCGGATGTTGTGAGAGACGGTACCTTCACGATCTGAGAACTTCGGGGCTTATGAAAGCGGAGTGGGAAGGTGACGGGATCCTAAGTCTCAACCCTAAGACTTACATTTGCTACGATCGAGTCAGCGACACCGGTGAAAGAAAATCCAAAAAATGGAGTGCAAAAGGCGTACAGAAGAAACAAAACCCTCAGGAACCAGACGACTTCTTGGATGTTCTTCGCCAACGAAAAACTCTCATTGCTGTAAATAGAAACTTCAAAGTGGTGCGAAACAAAATGGTCACCTACACCATAGAGAAAGACGGCGTGCGCTACTTGTATTATAAGCGTCGCGTGCATTCTGACGGTGTGACAACGAGTCCTTTAGAGATATGAAAAAAAAAAAATAAGCGTGTGCATCTTTTCAAAAATAGAGTGTTTATCAAGATTGAAAAAAAAATAAATAAAAAAAATAAAATAAAATATTGTTGTGTTTTTATTTTCATACGTCTTCTTTTACTAGTAAGTCGCGCAGTCTCTTAAAGCGTCACTCATGTGACGACGTCGCTTCCAGTCACGTGATCCTAAAGACCCTCACTTCCTAAACAAAAAACTTCTTCTTCCGCTCACGTGATCAATCAGGTCACTTCCGGTCACGTGATCCTCAATGAAGTCACTCACTTCCGGTCGGCCATTAGGTCATGTGACGTCACTTCCGCTCACGTGACTCATCAGGTCACTTCCGGTCACGTGATCCTAAATTAGGTCATATGACGTCACTTCCGGTCCCCTAAGTAGGTCAGTAGGTTACCCAGAATGCACCACTAATCCCCTAAGTAGGTCACTTCCGGTCACGTGACCAAATGGTGGCCTCTGATTGGCTGCAGGGTTACCCAGAATGCACCACTAATCCCCTAAGTAGGTCACTTCCGGTCACATGACCAAATGGAGGCCTCTGATTGGCTGCATGTCGATTGAGTAATAAACAGTAGTTAACTATAGTCCCGTTCCGATACATACTATACTACTGCTGTGTAACATCATGTATGCTGAGTGGGAGAAACCACTGTTAAAAGATAATTTTAGTTTAGTTCAATCAGTTTTGCCCTATGGCGCATGCACACATGCACACATGCGAAGACGTGGCGACGTGAACGAGAACGAGAAAATTCTGTCAGACTGTTACAAGTTAATGGGAAACGCTACGTACGGTAAAACAATCTGCAACAAAGAAAAACACACGGCGGTGAGATACACTGACAGTCGGAAGTTCGAACTATTGGCCAATTCGTGGCGCTTCAAAAAGTCGTCCGAGTTGAGTTCCGATCTGTTTGAAGTCGAACTACAACCGAAAACAGTCAACAACAACCTCCCTATTCAAATAGGGTTCATGGTATACCAGTACGCGAAGTTGAAAATGTTAGAGTTCACATACGACTTCTTGGATAGATTCGTCGATCGGCGCGATTATGCCCTTTGTCAAATGGACACCGACAGTCTTTACATGGCTCTCAGCGGTGACACGTTGGATGACCTAGTCAAACCTCGCCTGAGAGAGATGTACTTCAGAGAGAAACGAAAGTGGCTTCCGACAGCGGTGTGCGACGATCACTTAGAGCTTTTCGTGAAGACAAAAACGGAAAGAGTGCGAGAATGGTGTCCGCCGCCCGGCGGATGTTGTGAGAGACGGTACCTTCACGATCTGAGAACTTCGGGGCTTATGAAAGCGGAGTGGGAAGGTGACGGGATCCTAAGTCTCAACCCTAAGACTTACATTTGCTACGATCGAGTCAGCGACACCGGTGAAAGAAAATCCAAAAAATGGAGTGCAAAAGGCGTACAGAAGAAACAAAACCCTCAGGAACCAGACGACTTCTTGGATGTTCTTCGCCAACGAAAAACTCTCATTGCTGTAAATAGAAACTTCAAAGTGGTGCGAAACAAAATGGTCACCTACACCATAGAGAAAGACGGCGTGCGCTACTTGTATTATAAGCGTCGCGTGCATTCTGACGGTGTGACAACGAGTCCTTTAGAGATATGAAAAAAAAAAAATAAGCGTGTGCATCTTTTCAAAAATAGAGTGTTTATCAAGATTGAAAAAAAAATAAATAAAAAAAATAAAATAAAATATTGTTGTGTTTTTATTTTCATACGTCTTCTTTTACTAGTAAGTCGCGCAGTCTCTTAAAGCGTCACTCATGTGACGACGTCGCTTCCAGTCACGTGATCCTAAAGACCCTCACTTCCTAAACAAAAAACTTCTTCTTCCGCTCACGTGATCAATCAGGTCACTTCCGGTCACGTGATCCTCAATGAAGTCACTCACTTCCGGTCGGCCATTAGGTCATGTGACGTCACTTCCGCTCACGTGACTCATCAGGTCACTTCCGGTCACGTGATCCTAAATTAGGTCATATGACGTCACTTCCGGTCCCCTAAGTAGGTCAGTAGGTTACCCAGAATGCACCACTAATCCCCTAAGTAGGTCACTTCCGGTCACGTGACCAAATGGTGGCCTCTGATTGGCTGCAGGGTTACCCAGAATGCACCACTAATCCCCTAAGTAGGTCACTTCCGGTCACATGACCAAATGGAGGCCTCTGATTGGCTGCATGTCGATTGAGTAATAAACAGTAGTTAACTATAGTCCCGTTCCGATACATGACTCACTCTCACCAAATCGATGCAACTTAAAAAAGTGACGTACATGATCGGTGGACGTACATGATCGGCGGACGTACATGATCGGCAGAGTACAAAATCGATCTTTTACCCCCTGCACTACGATGTTTAACTCTCCCAACCATACCTACAGGCTGTAATGTATCTTTGGGGAGTTTATTAGAAAAAAACAACTCCCAAAATATTTATAGGGGCCGGAGGGGGGGGGCTCAATGTGTAACCGATCATGTACGTCACATGACGTACATGATCGGCTTGGAATGTCATGTAACATTTCCTCATTACCCACTGCTTGACCTGTCTATGATTACACATATTTAGACCTACAACATATGTACACCTCACTATGATTGATTTATGTTTTAAATATGGTTAGAAAGGGTAATTAAGTCAGTCAATAAATAATGGCCGATCATGTACGTCACATGACGTACATGATCAGTATTTTAAATGTCAATAAAAATAATCTTAATAATTGCATCTAGACATTTCTGACATATTACATTTCAATACACACATCATATGTACACGTTGGTAAGGTTTATTCATGTTTTATCATGTTCATAAAGGGTAGGGCAGTCAATAAATCACCGATCATGTACGTCACCGATCATGTACGTCACATGACGTACATGATCAGTATTAAAATGCCATGAAAAATGACCTTAATAGTCGCATCTATACATTGCTAACATATTACATTTCAAGAGACACATCGTATGTACACCTTGGTAAGGTTTATTTATGTTTTATTATCTTCAGAAAGGGTAGGGCAGTCAATAGATCACCGATCATGTACGTCACCGATCATGTACGTCACCGATCATGTACGTCACCGATCATGTACGTCCGCCGATCATGTACGTCCGCCGATCATGTACGTCACTTTTTTAGTTGCACTGGTTTGGTGAGAGTGAGCCACATACTATACTACTGCTGTGTAACATCATGTATGCTGAGTGGGAGAAACCACTGTTAAAAGATAATTTTAGTTTAGTTCAATCAGTTTTGCCCTATGGCGCATGCACACATGCACACATGCGAAGACGTGGCGACGTGAACGAGAACGAGAAAATTCTGTCAGACTGTTACAAGTTAATGGGAAACGCTACGTACGGTAAAACAATCTGCAACAAAGAAAAACACACGGCGGTGAGATACACTGGAAGTCGGAAGTTCGAACTATTGGCCAATTCGTGGCGCTTCAAAAAGTCGTCCGAGTTGAGTTCCGATCTGTTTGAAGTCGAACTACAACCGAAAACAGTCAACAACAACCTCCCTATTCAAATAGGGTTCATGGTATACCAGTACGCGAAGTTGAAAATGTTAGAGTTCACATACGACTTCTTGGATAGATTCGTCGATCGGCGCGATTATGCCCTTTGTCAAATGGACACCGACAGTCTTTACATGGCTCTCAGCGGTGACACGTTGGATGACCTAGTCAAACCTCGCCTGAGAGAGACGTACTTCAGAGAGAAACGAAAGTGGCTTCCGACAGCGGTGTGCGACGATCACTTAGAGCTTTTCGTGAAGACAAAAACGGAAAGAGTGCGAGAATGGTGTCCGCCGCCCGGCGGATGTTGTGAGAGACGGTACCTTCACGATCTGAGAACTTCGGGGCTTATGAAAGCGGAGTGGGAAGGTGACGGGATCCTAAGTCTCAACCCTAAGACTTACATTTGCTACGATCGAGTCAGCGACACCGGTGAAAGAAAATCCAAAAAATGGAGTGCAAAAGGCGTACAGAAGAAACAAAACCCTCAGGAACCAGACGACTTCTTGGATGTTCTTCGCCAACGAAAAACTCTCATTGCTGTAAATAGAAACTTCAAAGTGGTGCGAAACAAAATGGTCACCTACACCATAGAGAAAGACGGCGTGCGCTACTTGTATTATAAGCGTCGCGTGCATTCTGACGGTGTGACAACGAGTCCTTTAGAGATATGAAAAAAAAAAAATAAGCGTGTGCATCTTTTCAAAAATAGAGTGTTTATCAAGATTGAAAAAATAAAAAATAAAAAAAATAAAATAAAATATTGTTGTGTTTTTATTTTCATACGTCTTCTTTTACTAGTAAGTCGCGCAGTCTCTTAAAGCGTCACTCATGTGACGACGTCGCTTCCAGTCACGTGATCCTAAAGACCCTCACTTCCTAAACAAAAAACTTCTTCTTCCGCTCACGTGATCAATCAGGTCACTTCCGGTCACGTGATCCTCAATGAAGTCACTCACTTCCGGTCGGCCATTAGGTCATGTGACGTCACTTCCGCTCACGTGACTCATCAGGTCACTTCCGGTCACGTGATCCTAAATTAGGTCATATGACGTCACTTCCGGTCCCCTAAGTAGGTCAGTAGGTTACCCAGAATGCACCACTAATCCCCTAAGTAGGTCACTTCCGGTCACGTGACCAAATGGTGGCCTCTGATTGGCTGCAGGGTTACCCAGAATGCACCACTAATCCCCTAAGTAGGTCACTTCCGGTCACATGACCAAATGGAGGCCTCTGATTGGCTGCATGTCGATTGAGTAATAAACAGTAGTTAACTATAGTCCCGTTCCGATACATACTATACTACTGCTGTGTAACATCATGTATGCTGAGTGGGAGAAACCACTGTTAAAAGATAATTTTAGTTTAGTTCAATCAGTTTTGCCCTATGGCGCATGAACACATTCTTGTAAACCTTACCAATGTCACCTGGTTATGTTGGGGTAGGGAAATTGACTTGACATCTTTCATCAGTAGTTCAGAAAAAACTAAATAATGTAACAACGTCTGTACGCTGGATATCACACCCTGGTTAACTATATGGGTGCATAGTATCCATCTACCCTGAGGAGTTCACTCTATGAATCAGTGAGCAATTCAATGGTCCCATGACAAATGCAGATATCAGGAACAAAATACACTGCTCACCCTGATCATTTCTAGGGCCACAGATATACTAATTAAAATACGTTTGGGCCAAGAATTATGTTTCTACTAGGTACTAGCTCTTGGAAGGCTAGTACATTCATGTCTGAGGTACCAGGACTGGTCGTCGGGCTTGCAAATCAACACTGGTTGGTTAGTGAACTAGAATAGTATCATTTTCTTGAACAAATTGAATTGCTAGGACATTATCTGAACCGGGTGTACCTAGATTATAATTACAATTGAAAAGAATTATCTGCCATATTATATTCCACTAAATTCATTACAGAAATGTATTAATTTTGCATTACCCTAATCCAATAGGCCATTCAAATGCAGATTATACCTTCAAAGCTGAAATGTAGAGATATGACGTCCTCTTACAAATACAAACATATGTATAGTTGACTGCAGCATTCCCATTAGTGCATTACCTGCTCTAATTCACAATGGTTTTTCTTTGTCTGTGGATGAAATGTCATTCCTACATAATCCACTAGAATTTGCTCTACAGTAAGTTAGTTCCAGGCCATTTAACCCCTTAAGGGGGGCATGATACCTTAATGTAGCATGCCCTTGGTTGTCATGATGAATGAATGCAGCACTGGTGAGTAACTCGCCAGTGCTGCATTTAAGCATCATGACTACCTGATAGGGTTGAGACACTCCAGAAGGGTTGGCATGGTGCACCAATGTGACACTGGCGAGTTACTCGCTTGGGCTGCATTAGTGCATCATGACGACAAATGTCATATTTGTATCGACAACCATCCGTAAAGTGTTAAACAGGGATGAACCGACAGCATTAGCAGTGAATAAGGTAGGCTTTCAAACAAATGGCGGAATCATGTTATAGAGAGAAGATGATACAAGCTAGACCTTGTCCCGTTAAGTGCTGTTACCGGGCCTCCTGCACCTCTCCCCTTCATCAGGTAGTATCCTGTGCCATTACAGCTATTATTACACTGATGAATATGAATTAAGTACTCTCAGCATCTCTATTATACAGTACCTTACCACCATTCATTCGCCTTACACAGGCAATTAACTGTCCTAAGCCTATTACGGGATAACATAGAACTATAGGGTGCAGTATTATTGTAGATGACTGTTCAACTAGTTATCTAGTTATCTAGGGAAGTGTTACATAGGCAGTACACCTCAGAACATAATATCCAGCCACATAATAATTGGAACTGCACAACTGCTTAACATAATATTACCAAATATTTCTGTCGTTAGCAAATTGCCTATATTGATTGTTAAACATGATGTGCTTCTGACTAATTACACCACCATTTTGTTTCAAATTGATTGGCAGAGGTTAAAGAAAAAGTAGTAATTATGCATGTACTTAAAAGAGTTAATGCATCCTAACGGTAATCAGTGTAATTTTCAGAAATGCTGTTGCATACATGTCTATGTGTGATTTAATGTGAAACAGATAAACTAGTGTTACTCATTAAGTATACATATCTTTAAGGCAAGATTTACAGATGGTAAGAACCTTTCATCCCTTTCAACAATAAATTATAGTATAACAATATAAACATGATATTTCATTTTGCCAAAGCTTCACCTTAGAAACATAGACCCTGTTTTTTATCAACCATTGCAGTTGAACTTACTTTCCCATTCCCCTCAGACTCAATCTATTGCTGCACATCCTATTCCATATCACTCCCACAGCTTCTCCTGAAATGATTCTGGGTATTTACAGTAGGCTCCACCTAGGGGCCACCTACCCCCCTGCATACTAACAGTGCTCAACATACATAGACTTATCGACCACCGCTGTGTGCTTATAGATCATGCTGCAGCATCTCATACATAGAGATTAAATCTCTGGTGTCCACACTATCCTCCATCATCTCCCCAGTTTCTTGTAGAGACATATTGTGTACACTGAGAGAAGAAACAGAGTCAAAAGGGAGTCATGGTTGCCTCCTGTTTAGGGGAGTCCAGGTCGCCTAAGGGAGCCAAAGTGATTCTCTTACTGACTGAGGGGAGTCATATGACCAAGAGAGCGATATGACCTCCCCAGGTGACTCCCTTAGATCACCCAGAGAGTCACCTAGGCTCGCTTAGGCGACCTGGACTCCCCTAATCAGGGGAGTCATTCCAGAGTCAACCTGGACTCCCTTTTGAAGCTGTTTCTTTTCTCTGTGTACCACATCTTCGAATCGAGATAATTCATCGTAGTTATCCCTTGAGTTGCTCTGATGCCATCTATTTCAACATATTGAAAAGCGGATTAGTTACAGAGTCAGAGACATACTACTAGACAGGTTCAGGGATGGTTGAACGTAGGTCACCATTTTGTTTATTAATTGTCCCGATGCACTGCTTCAAAGCTCAGCTTACAATATAGATGATGGTAATTTCAGTTTAAAATCTCTAGAAAAAGAGATTAAGGTCTAGCAGCTTTTCCCCATAGAGAGGGATATTGTTTACTAAGATCTGATTAGTTCTATGATCATACAACAAGCAAATGCAGAAGAACAGACCAATTCTTGTAGAATTCAGAAAGAACACAATGTTTGAAAGTGATCATAACGTCTTGGATAATAATTTCATGAAACTGGACGGTACAAAGAGACAAACAACCAGGTTCCTTTACTGGGAAGCATTGAGCCGGGGATGATTGGTGGGATTGCTATAGGCTGTTAGAAAACTCATCTGCGATTTCTATGAGTTTTGAAATGGCATGCTTGGGGGAGATTTAATAGTCTGCCATCGGCTGAAGATATAGCTAGTATTGCATGATGAGGTCACGTATGGGCCGTACCAGCCCGAGGTGCATCTGCCTTTATAAGGCAGATGCACCGAGGGCTGGTGCGCCCCATGCGTGACCTTATCATGCAATACAAGCTTTATTACACGACCAGAAGACAAATTCTCAGCCCCCCTACCTTTTAGTTGTTGTTTACATCGCCAATTTAGTTGTTTATATCGTTAATTTGCATCGTTCACATCGTCGTCTGCTTTGTTTACATCGCCGCCATTGCCCTGTCACGTGACCAAAATGCTGCCTCCTGATTGGTCTAGAGCAGTGAAAAGCGTACCACACGGCCAGGTGGTACGCAAAAACATACCACACCCCCGGGTGGTACGTTTTTTAATGCCTAAACAAATACAGGATCGTACCAATAACGTTAGGTCGTGTAATAAATGATGATACCTCTGTGGCCTGTGGTCAAGTCAAATCACGAATATTATTCATGGTGAAGTCTTTCTTCTAGGAGATTTTGCTGTACATGTACAGCAACTGGGTGCTGTAGAGTAACAGCAACATATTGTTGTTTTCATCAATCCATATCTATTGATATGCATGCATGGGAAGTACTTTCTTGCATTATTTTAATTTGAGCTAGGATAATACATACTACACAATGTAATGGTTTAATCTTCCTTTAATTTTGCTTTACTGTATTTGATACAAGACAATTTTTCCAGTCAAGGCACTTAATGACTTAATTTTCCCACCAATTTGGTGTCTATTCTTTACTTTTGCTTGTTTTTGTGTTATTCAACACAATTATGCAAATATCGATACAGTTTATCATAACTGCATTCAGTCTCTCTCATCCATTCTTATTATACACTGTCTTCAGAGTTTGTGAGGCTTTACTTGACTCTAGAAAGTGTCAGTTGGGACAATTGCTACAAAAATGGTATACTGCTGCCACCTAGTGGCAGGAATCTACAGCACAATGTACTGTAAATGTAGATGTCAGCAACATTCTGTGGACACATTTTAACATACATAATGCTGTAATTATATTATTATAATTGTGCAGCAGATTGTGCTGTTTAAATACAGTAACATTCTACAGTGCACTGTATTGAACATTGCAACATTGCAGGATGTTTTATGTGCTTACTCATGCTTTTTGGTTATACATACCCTGAAGAAATGAATGTGTTGAACTTTGCGATCTCTTTTTGTGTTTTCACCTGAAAAATGAAATGTATATTGTTAAATTTTTTCTTAACAGGGACTTCCTTTCAAAGAAAGCTTTCAGACACATTTCAGTCCCGTTTACTAGCAAACAAATATGAACTAACCTGGCATATTATCTGAACTAATTTGTACAGTTTATCTACTCAAAGTCAACCAGCATGCACCATTAACAGGGGTTAAATATGCTTATATGAAGGGTCAACAGAGTTGACTCTGTACTATCAGTGTCAACTCAAGTTGACCCTTGATATTTATATATAAGCAGATTCAATAGCTTTTTCACACCTCATTTTTACCAGAGCCAGCTGGGAGACACAGCTGACACCTTTACTATGCTGTGTGTAGCAGGCGTCCCTCACAGCAGATTTCTTCACATGCCATCTATGTATAATATATACATAACTTAGTGAAACACAACTGGATTGATGGGGAGCGGTAAGGCAGGCATCATCCCAGGACATGGTTTTAAATAACCACTCAGGTTGATTTTAAACATGGAATTCAATGAGACCAAGCACCAATTAGCCTGTTCAATATTTATCCAGGTGCGCGTGACCAGGGCATTTGTTCTAAATCCAGGTTGCAAATAAGCATTCAAAACACGGTTGTTTTTTGGGGATTTAAAGGACAGGCTATCCATGTCTCAATGGTGTGTGAGAAAATGACCGTTTAAAAAGTAAAATAATAATAATAATGATAATAATAATAAAAATAATAATAATAATAAAAATAATAATAATGTCATCTCAGTCATGATGGATGCATCACACCATGGCCAAAAAAAAGGGTTAGTTTCAGGTCACCCGGCCGACCCTACCAAAATAGGGCCGAGCCTACGTTGTTTTAAAGAAATCTTTGTATTTTTACCCTTTTTTGGTAAATTTTAGGGTCTTTGGAGAGGCTGCCTATTACTTCCATGTAAAAAAAAGAAGTTGAAAAAAAAAAAAAAGTCCGACCTACCGACCCTACAGTTTCTGCCCATGTTACCTGAAACAAACTTTTTCTCTCTTTTTTTGGGCCTTACCGCTTTTACACCCTCAGAGATGCCTGGAGCCTTCAGGCTTGTTTTCCATCACGAAGCACCATAACAGTTCTTGGACTTTTCAATGATTTAAATATTCTTGTTGTGTATAATTAAGTAGAAAAGCTCCAAGAAACATTATCCCTCTCAAGAGCCTACCGTACCGTTGCGATAAAGCGCCGGTTTCGAAAGAGCGCCGGGGGTACAGGGCTCTTGAAATGTTCCTTAAGCACTAAAATAGGATCTCATATAAGGGCCTGTATTGGGTGTAAAGGCTCTGCCAAATTGAAGAGCGCCCCGGCGCTTAATCCCGACGGTGCGGTAAGGCGTTTTAGCTTTTTTCATGCATGAAGGGGGAATTGTCAGCCTTGAGGGGAGTGGGTTTTAGAATGAGTATGGTTGTGCCGCTGTTAATACCCTGAAAAGAGGAGTAAGGCAACACTTTTCTTACTGTAATACTGGTGAAGGCAAGCCATGTTATGGATAAAGTTACTTACAGTGTGTTAGAATACCCCTACACTGCATATGTCCTGGCATTTTGATGACTTTTTTGCCATGTCATAAATGCTGTATCATGCTCAGATTTCTTTGTGACTGTATTTATCATCCGGTTCTCGTACCTTGAGATGTCATTCAAAAATATCATCCTTCTATGCTACCTTTTCCTGTTATATTGCCAATAAATATCTTCCGACTTTCAAACTGTTTTGAGCAGCTCTTTCATTTCGGCTGAACTTTTCTGTGAAATAGGAAACCGGCATCATAAACACTATGTGGCAAGAATGTGGTCCTTTTTATTCATGCCTTATTCTTTATCCAACTACTGTCATTAATGCATTACATGCAGAACTTGTTGGTCAACTGCAAATCTCAGAAACTGACCCTATATCTATGTGTGTGTATGAGTAGAACCAGATATGTGACAACTCACAATTCATGTGGACAAGCGTAAATCAAAGTCATTAGCAGTCTTTGCCAAAACGTGCGGGACACTGGCAATGTCTGCCTAAAATGGCTCTGGTCTAGCAGAATGACTGGTCTTGCCGGACCAGATGTCCTGCATGGTGTAGTGTTTCTAAAAGTGGAGGAATTTTTCCAATATTCTAACTAGAACTGAAGTTATATTTCATGCAAATTAAAGTATTTTCTCTTATTATTTTCTCTTATGAATTTGTATATTTTTTTATGTGAACCTTTGATTTTGGTATCCGGTCCTGCAAAATTGGCAAGCAGCAGGACCAAGTGTTCTGCATGGTGAAAATGTTTTCGCGAATACTGCATAAGACCCTTTCCATGCAAAAACATTGATTAAATATACCCTGCTGATGAGACATTTATCATTTTTGACTCCTTCTCTAACCCCTTAGCATAAAATGTACCATGATACAGTTGCAGAATACAGCACTGCTTCATAGTGGATGATAAAAATGGAGGCTTTAGCTGTTTACAAGACTATTTACAACTCACGTCATCCAGGCACACAACCCATGGCATGATAAACCTTCGGTTTTTTCTGAGGTAATTTGCAAATTGAGCCGATAACAAACCTCTTAGACACGTACAACCCGCCCTTGGGATGATGAAATAATCATTGTGTTTTGAAGGCTGGTTTTCAACCTGGATTACGACAGAAGCGTTATTTGCATGGACCTCTGGACAAATAACATAAAACTAAAATCATGATCCAACTCCTGAATCTTTATTGTAAGTGTTGTCAAGGAGGCAACTCACAACAGGAAACAAGTTAGAACAACTTACTATTATACATATGTACACACACACATATGCATCTGCAATAAATTATTCATGTCCATTGCAGATTTCATTTCTGAATACATAGTACATGTTTTGCCATGAAAACTACATCAATTTGCTTTCGTCTTTTACATAAAAATGAAATACCGTTTATCATATTATGGTGACTTAAAGCAGAAATATCTAATGTGACACCAGCCACTTCTCATAGTAAAATCCTCAAGTCACAGCTCTATAGGCAGCCTACTGTGACAGGCACCCACCATACACCTGATCAAAGAGACCAGCTGTGTCCTGTAGCGTTGACTGAGAGGCACTGGCTTGTTACACTGATATTCCTAGGCTCCCTATACGGCCACCCCCCAGTCACTAGTACCTAACCTACTTAGTCAATTTTTGGCTCCCTATACAAACAACCTAGGTAAGTTATTATTGTCAGGTTTGTCCATACCGACCAAAACCTAACTTAGTCTTTTAATTTCTAGGGGGAGCCATTCGGTGGTCACCATAGCATCTTACAGGTGGGACCTACTGTGGTTTAAAGATACAACACACCAATGATGAACCTAGGTTAGCCACTACTGACTGACCCCCTCAGTCATTTTTGAATATAACTTTGCCATTGTGACTAACACACATATGACAAACCTGAGATAGTATGTACTTACTAACCCTTTGAACTTATGGATTTTCAATGTATATCAGTTAGATAACTGCCGGGACATTCTGCCAGGAGTTCCCTAGCAGTGCTGCCATTGGTCCATTTCTATTTTCATGATGCATTGCAAAAATGTGGCATAAAACCACACTTTTGAATATAATATTACTTGGTCTGTACCTTGTCCTATGTTGATAAAATGCGTTGAACTTAACCGGTAAAAAATGCTCAAGTCTGGACTTCAGATATCCATGTTGAATACATGATATCTACATTGCAATGATTGCCAGGTGCTTTGCTAGCTTCTTTCATATATTTTCAAAAATTACCCCGCTAAAACGATTGAGTTGCTGGATTTTATGTTAAAATGCTCACATAAGGGAGACATATATTCAATATGGAGGTGATGTCATGATCAAGGCATATACTGTTTTATGGCACCCCTGTGCACTCCTTGACGTTTTGATGACTTTTCTGTGATGTAATGAAGTGCTCTGTGATGCCTAGTCTGTACTGTCCTGTACAAGGAGGTTACGGGGTCAGTCTCCCACTGATGCATACAGGGCTGTCATTGGCTAGACTATTTAGTCGCGGAGGGGGTATGTGTGTTAATTAAAACAATGATCACATCAGTATACGATGGGCGCATTTTACAGAAGAAACGAATCAGCCATTATCACCTGACAAAAACCAACGGTTCATTGCTAAATCATAAAAATGTGTGATAAATATGTGAATCAGAAGATGCAGAAAACGTTTTTACTTGGGCACGCTTATTTGGCCATATCTGCGTTAAAGTCTTTTGTGTCCTGGGCTGTAAGTGGAAGCCCAGATTCAAAGCCCAACTCGAGCCCAGATTTATTTAGCATACACTATGAAAATCTACAATAGATAAACCCAAATATGGCCAAGCCCAACTGGCCCAGGTAAAACACTTATGAGTCAGACCCCAGAAATAAAGACTAAGTTGGTGTGTTTTATTCTTTTTCACCTTCCACCAGCCATACAACAAAAATACCTGCACTATACTAGGTCTTTTTGCTATCATGTAAGAGGGGACACTCTAGGCTTTCAGTTTTAAAATGGTGAATCAGACTTAGATTTTTTGATTTATGGCTCCTCCAATTTGAAAAATACTCCAAAAACGGGGTTCCAGGCAGTTTTAATATTTTCATGTCCCCCATCACTACTGTTGCAACCAGAACCCTTCGTATTCAACAAATATTATGGGCCAGAGGGACCAATGCTGTCTGGGTCATTATCTCCAGGGAATCTACACCCTTTCCATCCTGTAACACAATATATTGCCAAAAATTGGTTTGGGCAAGGCCTAAAAAAAAGGTGTGTTTCAGGTAACATGGCATAAAATGTAGGGTCGGTAGGTGGGATTTTTTTAAACAAGAATTGCGGTTGTTGCTGCGTAAAAAAATGCCTCAGGCATTTTTATACGCGGCAACAACCACAATTCTTGCATTTGAAGGAACATAATGTCTACATGGTTGGTATATTTGTAGGGGACCCATTCAAGACACCATATAAACAGGGCGGGAAGATGATATAACTGACAGATGTGACACAACAGGGGAAATCGTGCCATTACAGGGATTTAGTGTAATATACAGCCACTAGACGGCCACCGGTGCAGCATCATACCATTATCTTAGCGATTTATCATGTAACTTATGGAAACTTTCCCTTGCCTGATTTTTGACAATCACAACTCAAAGGATCAATATGACCTTCTCTTCCAAATAAATATTAACATGTATTTGTGTGATTATCTAATTTTGAGTACACCAACAGCTTTCTTAAAGAATTAGATGTAGTTTTATGGAGAATGTTCTGATTCCTACTAAGTAGGACTAGCACTGTCAAAATTGCATAAAAAAGCTAGGGCCGGCCTTGTTTTGATAGGGTCGGTCAGGTGCCCTCAAACAAACCTTTTTTTTTTGCCTATCTAGAAACCTGGTGGTGACGGGGTTGGTGGCAGTGATGCTACAGGTGGAACACATTGTACTCCTACCTTTGACTAGTGACTCTGTAAAACAGTTTCATTGAATATGTTTAGATGTTTAGTATTTAAACAGTATGAAAAATTGGTGTTTAGGATGTAAACATGTAGTGTTTAGATCATAGTATATCAAACATATACCAGATGGCAGCTCTGTGTTTGACTGTAGTTTCTACAACCACTCACATGTTATTGTGGATCTAAAGGTGCTTAAATCTTAGTTAATTAACCTAAATTGCATGGGATACAAAAGGATAATAATACACATTGCAGGATTCAAAGCTTGAATGCTATATCACTATGATTACGATGCAATAACGATCCATCTGCTACATAGACACCTCTTTTAAGAACTCTAAGAATGGATAAAGCATTATCTTCCCTGAAGGTCTGTTGTATTGACTCAAGGTTGTGTCTATGTTAAAGTAGAGACCTATGTGAAATAATGATGCACATATTGCCCTAAGGGGGGGGGGGCTGCTATAAGTCTCTTCGATACACTATATAGAAATAAAATTATTTATCTATTTGAATATAAATATCTAAACATAATAAAAATATACATCTCTAGGCACACCACGTTTATCCTTGAACACTTGACAGATAAACACAATAATATGCTAAATTCTTGAATTCTAAACGCTTCATTGTCCTAAACGCATTGCTTTAAACACATAAATGTCTAAGCACTGAGCTAAACATATTATTTGTCTAAACATGTTTAGGAACATATTGTGTGGACAAAAACGGGGCAGGAATGTGTTTAGGATTGTGTTTAGGATCTAAACACCTTTTTTGCAGTGTAGGTTCGTCATATGTGTGTTAGTCATAATGACAAACTTATATTCAAAAATGACTGAGGGGTCAGTCAGTAGTGGCTAACCTAGGTTCATCACTGGTGTGTACGTTAGTTGTTGAATTTGTAAACCACTAGTTGGTGCCACCTGTATTACACTATGATGACCACTCAGTGGCTCCCCCTGGTATTCAAAGGACCAAGGTGGAACTTACCTAGGTTAGTCATATAGGGAGCCAGAAAAATGACTAACTAGTTCAGATACTAGTGACTGAGACATTGGTCGTATGGGGAGCCTAGAAATATTAGTGTAGGGAGCCCAACACAATTATTCAACCTAGACTACTGTGACCCTCAGTCCGCCAGAAACAGTACTGCTTAGGCTTTCACGTTGTGAAGGTAAGTTGCTTTATCTGCATCTAATCATAAATGAAAACATAGCTGGACTTTGTCTGTAATACTTTGTGATAAAATGGTCTCATTTAGAGCTCACTGAAACGAAAAAAAGGTGGCGTACAATTTAAGGACTCTATAGACGTTTGGCAAAAATATTGCTTTATCCTATATCATCTTAAGTTATAACCATGATTGACATAGATGTACATTATTCTACATCATTTTAACCGCAAAGCTTACATTTTTCACATTTTCTCCAACAGAACAGAAAGGGACCAAAATATGCATCTACGAAAAATGCAAATAATTACAAAAATGTACGTTGATAGAGTCCTTAACAAATACAGGTTTATGTAAAAAAGACATACTGAGCTTTTAATCTTAACTTCAGCTGTGGTATTATTTTAGGTTGCTGTACTTGTACAACATTTCAACCAACCATGAATGAGAGCGGGGACCTTTGGGAACAAAGTAACACACCAGACAATAACGCTGACTATGATGAAGGGTCCGGAAACCTTCTGCTGTTCAATGACAGCTTCCAGGTTGTATTGACGATATTAAGAACAATTGGGAACATCTCAACAGTATGTGTGCTGCATAGAAATGTGTATGTGGAGAAAAGTGTTTCAGTGTTTCTTTCATCACTAGCAGTAGCTGACACCCTCTATCTATGGACAAGTCCATTGCAAATGGTCCTTGAGTTGCGTAGTATATATTGGTCTTACATTATGTTTCTGGTATCTTATTTTCAAATTGCAAGCTCTTGGAATATAGTTCTAGTCTGCATTGAGAGGGTAATTGCTGTATGTAAACCTCTCATAGTTCAACTTGTGTTCACAAGGAATAAATCTATATTTGTCACTGTGCTACTGTGGATCTTACTTGTGCCAATAGTGTATTTTGGAGACAAGTATTTGGATTTTACCCATGTTCTATGGCTGCTATATGTCATATTGCCTGCATTGATCATTATAACCTGCAATGTGATCATTATTGTGAGAATTAACATGGCAAAATCTGAACAGCGGGAAATGACAGATTGTTCATCTAACGAACAGAGCAATCAAACCACCATAATGCTTCTTGTGAACAATTTTGCCTTTGTGTTCCTAACTTTGCCCATAATGCTGCTGTCATATTTCTCTGGCAAACTTTGTCATGAGAGTCTTTGCATTACTATATTGTCAATACTTTTCACTTTGTTGCAGTATACAAACCATGCTATAAACTTCCTTCTGTACTGTATCAGTGGTACCATGTTCAGACGTGAGCTCAAACTCATGTTTGTAGCCATTCTATCTAAGCTGAAGTGTCCACAGCCAACTACAAATGTAGTCATTTAGACATAAGAAATTGTTTCTCATCACATTAAGAATTGATTCTCATCACAAAAATAAGAAAATCATGATGAGGGACCATACATTTTTTTGTCCTGTGGGTTGAATGTAGAGGAAAATGTATGCTTTCTATGACCAATATTCACATTTTGAATCTAAGAATTATCAATCATCAAAAGATCAAATTGTCAACCATCATATTTCAAGTTATTTCTAGTCCACTTCATTATTGACAGTATTAGCTGTAATCTGATATCTAATATGCATGAGGCCTGCGGTGATGAGAGACCAGCACTGCATTAAAATTCCTATTTAAGTATATTTAATTGTAACAAAATATCTGGGAAATGTCCTGGAAAGGTCGTTTGGAGCAAGCAGCAATGGCCGACCAGGCTGACCACAGGTGACCTGTGGGCTGAGAACAATGACGCCCCCTGGTGTCTTGTTAATACTGCACTCAATATGAAGGACTCTTTACATAATATCTATATAGAGAATATAATCTACTAGCAGGATGATGCCCATGCACTTGTAATTGAATAGGAAATATGTTATATAACGGAATGCAGTATCAGATATATTCACCAACAGATCATCTGGTATCGTGTGTTATATTCATTTCAAAAATGTGGTTTATCTGTTCAGTAATATGTTTGTAGTGTCTAAATAACCAACTTACATACTTGGCGAATCTGAAAAGCTTGATGTAATGATGTATCGGCCAAGGAAAATCAATATGTTATATGTTTACCTCCTGTAAGACCTACCAGATTTTGGTTAGGCATTACTCCCTCATGTATTGTGTCCTGTGAATGTTGGCATGCACTATAAGATCTATTAAGGATTATAAAAAGTGTCAGGTACCAAAGGAATACCAGCCTATACGCTGAAGAGCATCCTTTTTATTTCTGTAAGCAAGTGAGATCTACGTGACAAGCGAAATAAGACAAATACCATATCCATCATACTAAGGAAAACTACCTGTTTAATATGTAAATTCAGAAATAAAACTCAAAACTCAAACTCAAGTCCTGACAATACATGTACGAAGGTGCCGCTAGAGGAGCAGAAATAGACTATGGACTATCTTTCAGGGGATCGAGGTGCCGCCCAAGAAGACATTGAATGAGGAGATTGTGTGTTGTTAAAGATATAGAAATCTGACATTGACATGTAATTGTTTTCAAAGGGATTATGAACAAATATATTAGATGAAGTAATGGTAGAACCCATTGTTCTATTTCAATAAATGCAACAGTTGATTTTTAGATGATGGATATGGTATACGACCTCCGTATACTATGCCCCCTTGGAATCTGGTGTACACATCCTCCATTACCTAAATGCACAGGCTTACACTGAGATGTGGTGGAGATTGTCGGCAGGGGTTTGTTAGTATAAGTAGAAAGGTCTGACACTGTGGTGGTACGGTCATCTAGGTGACCACGTGACCAAACACGACATACAGCTAGTTCCCACAAGAATCAGTAGATGGCACTAGTATAAGCCTGGTATGTAGTGTTTGGTCACGTGGTAACCTAGATGACCATACCACCACAGTGTCAGACCTGTCTACTTATACTAACAAACCCCTGCTGACAATCTCCACCATAGCTCAGTGTAGGCCTGTGCCTAAATGTGTATGGTGTTGCATTAAAACATATGTTTATGTTCAATACATAATATATATGTGGGCATTCATATGATTACCACAGTACTCTGCAAGCCTCATCAACACATTTACAACAACAAAAAATACTATTCTGAAAAGAATTGAGATGCTGTCTTTCATATTACTGCTTACATGCAGGAAAATATTCAATATGGCACAAACAGGTTCTTACCAGAAAAGCCCCAAGTCACAGCTCTATAGGCAGCCCACTGTGACAGGCACCCACCATGCATCTGATCAAAGAGCCCACCCTATAGACCAATGCAGCAAGAAAGGGTGACATTTCATGAAGGTTGTTGAGTTTCTAACATTTCTGAAGTGTGACTGACAGGTACATTATTTTATAACCTCAAAATTCTGCATAATAAGATATATCATTTGAAAGATAATTGTCCTGTGAATTTCCCGATATGAGAAATTTGCAGACATAGCCATCACAAACAATGTTGTGAGGATTCGGCTAAAGGTGTTGTAAACCCAACTTTATTATGAAAAAGTCACCCCTTCTTTCTGCATTGGTCTATAGTTACATCCTGTAGCGTTGACTGAGGCACTGTCTTGTTATATCAGTTAGATAGCTGCCAGGCCATTTTGTTGGGAATTCCCTACATGCCCTCAGTTGATTTCCGTTTTTCAAATGATCTCTTTTTGTAAAAAATTGACTAATTTAGGCATTTTCCATTTCGAAGCAGTTATAAAGTTCCTTTGATAAGATGTTATCTGGTTTCCAAAATGAAATGTAAACGCATCAAGTCAGTTACGGTCTCTAAAGTCTCCCACTAAGCCACACTTTCTGGTGCTGTCTGGACCTTTCCTATATGAGGAGAATATTTGAAAGTAGACTGGATAAAAATGCTCAAGCCTGAAGGCCTTCTACATTAAAGCTGTAATTAATGAGGCTTTTATCAAAAGGTGATTAAGCTTCATCTATCCACCCTAATTTTATACCGGGACCATGGTTTGGCAGCCTTAGGCTTCCAGGGAATATCTGGCACAATGTATAGCTTAAAATTAAATCATGCATCACACTTCCCATATTTCATGACGGTTTAATTCCCTTATACTAACATCCCAGTCAGCATGGGTCCTGGGACCCATATGTGTTTTACTTGGGCCAGCAGGGCTTGCCATATGTGTCAGCCAACAAAGACTTCATTTGTCATGAATACATTAAAGATATTTGGAAACATACTGACATCTGATTTCCCTCCAGAAATTACCATTTATTGTACATTTCCATAGTGTGCTAAATCTGGGGGACTAGGGCTGGGCACTGGGAATCTGGGCTGACCCAGGGTGAGTAAATTAGTTGCCCAAGTAAAAAAACGCATATGGGCTCCATCAAGCAATGTTGACTGGGATCCTACTGTTGCAATTGTTTCTCCAGCTGAGAGGAGATACACACATAAAGAAAAATTGGACCTGTGTGCTGAGTGGGGGTCCCAAATACCGGGTTTGGGTCCCACAGGTGTGGTTAGGACCCTAACGACAGAATGAGGGTCCCACAGTCTGTGTGAAGGACTGAAGGGCCCACAGGCCAGGTGAGGGGCCCACAGCCCCCAGGGGCTGCAGAGACCGTGCACAGAGCCTGCTGTGCCGGGGTCATGGGTGGGCAAGCACAGCGTCCAGTGTGGCCAGAGCCCCTCTCTTACGGGAGGAGCCTTTGAGGCACGGGAGCCTTCTGAGCACGTGAGAGCGCCAACCACCGTCCTCCCGCTTCAGTGCCTCTCTCACCCACCTACTGGGGGGCCTGGTTACTACACCTCATGAATATTCATGGTATTCAAACAACAAGCCCTGTAGCAGGTCACTTTTCAAATCAACACCGGGCTGGATGCACGGTCTCTTGGTTCTTTCACCCACCCACCCACTCCTACAGTTATATGATATCCAGTGGGGTAATGACTGTCTACTTGTGTGTCTGATTGAACTATTGTGATGATTGGTTGTATATATCTACCAGGGGCACTTCTGGCCCAATAGGTATTTGACTACCATTGATGTATCTAATGATCGATTCAAGCTGTGTGATTAATAAGATGTTATGTTGGTATGTTGCATGCCCTTCGTATATCTTTGTTGTGCTACATGCACCTGACTGCATACTGCGTTGATTACATGCACACACTTCCTGCCATGTTATTTCAACATTGGTATTACTTGATAATTATTATAAGTATGATTCATTGGCGGATCCAGGGGGGGGGGCGACGGGCCTTGCCCCCCCCCCCCCCCCCCACCCCCAAAAAAAAAAAAAAAAAAGAGGAAGAAGAGAAAAGAAAAAAGAAGAAAAAAGGGAAAGAGATAAAGAGATTGTGAAGTATGATTCATAGGGCCTGACGAGGGCTCCTGATTTGGATGTGGGGTCCTAAAATGCGTAAGAGTTCACCATTTCAAGGCTAGATCAACTAAATTTTCCTGGGGGGCATGCCCCCATACCCCCTTAATACAGCTGATGTGCTTCGTGCACGGGAAACAGATGGTCACTTGAGGTTGGCAAGGTTTGGTCCCCCCCTCTAGACAATCCTGGATCCGCCACTGTGATTATCTCCACATGAACATGTTGCTATAATACTGTTGCCCTATTCAACCTGATATTAAACATGTCATGTTTCTCCAAATCATATTTGAGTGAGTTGCTGTTGTTCAATTATGATAAAGTACCTTTGGTCCTGGTCAGTCTCTACAGAGAGAAAACAGCGTCAAAAAGAAGTCCAGGTTGCCCCTCTCTAGGGGAGCCAATGTCGCCGAAATGAGCCTAGGTGACTGATCTAAGGGAGTCACCTGGGGGAGTCATATAGCTCTCTGGGTCATATGACTCTATCAGATGACTCCCTTATGTCAGCCAGAGAGTCATCTAGGCGACCTGGGCTCCCCTAGAGAATGGAGTCATTCTGGAGATAACCTGGACTCCCTTTTGACACGGTTTCTTTTCTCTGTGCACTTGAAGTGCCAAAGGAGCACCACAGCTTACAGATAGGTGTATCCATTAAGCAGTCATCTTTTAGGGCCATTGCTTTGGTAGTTAAATTTGGATAGGTATCATATAGATCTGGTCCTTTTGAGTATAACACACAGAGAGGATTTCCCAATAGTCTGTAGCTTGGTGCAGAGATACGTTAGGATGTCTTTGCCAAAAGCTTGTATTCCACTGATGTAAATCGGACGAGATTTGGTCGTCGGACTCTGAGTTTAATATTGTAGATTTTCATTGGATGACAAACTTAGGGCTGACCAACGTCAGTGAAATACTCTCTAAAGGAGTATTCCATTGATGAAATTGGCTTTGATTCCGTCTGTTGGGTGGGATTCATCAAAAGGTTAGACATTTCATCTTATGACAAAATTCCGACCGAACGATGTTGGTGGAATACAGGCCTTTGATGTAGTTAACATTCAGTATAACAAATTGCTGCCCTTTTATCTTCATACAGTAAATGGTAGTAAACAACCCTGGCATGCTTCATTACAGTGCATTAATAACTTCTACCATTACTTCATGTCATAGATTTAATCACAACCCCCTGCTCCACATGAAACCAGCTGTCGTATTAAGTCCCCTTAATTTCAAAGAGTGCAAACCTAGCCTGGGATGATTGCATGGAACAATAGATGCAGTCTGAAAACTCATACCATGTTGGTGAGTTGTGAGAGGAGTTGCTTGCGTGAAAATACCGTTTTGACATTTTTACTTGTGTAGAGAGATCTAGGTGCGTGGGCAATTGTGTGAATCATTGAAGTGCGGATTTATAACGTCAGCACTGTTCAATTTGAGTTATGTCCACATGTGTTCTTACATCTAAGCTAGTATTATTGGTTCAATAGCTTGCAATGTGTTCATATTTCTTCCTGATAAATGAATTGTATGCACCTTACATTTTCTTGGTATATTTCATATTTCCATTTGCTATGTTCATAAAATGCTAAATATACACATGTATATATATATACACATTTTTCTTTTAAACTTGTGGTTACATAGACATAGAGTATACATACTCTTCCTAGCTTGGTCTCAGCAGCTTCTAGCAGGTAAAATCGTCGCAGGCTTTGTTTTTCCGTCAAAGTTGCTTAGGTCATTTAAATGCAAATAGCATGACCCAACGCATGCAACCTGGCTACTGACATTTGTCTAGATGTTTGCCTAGCTCAGCTTTACTTGAAACCATCATCATGCCTAACAGGGAAGGAAGTAAAGCAGTTTTCTTTTGTAGGTGTGCAGTATATTTTGTTGTAGGTGTACGGTTGCTTGTGTGTAAATAGTAGAATCTACTGTAAATCTACAGTAGATTCTACTGTAAATCTATTCTACAGTAGATTATACTGTAAACCTGTAATAGATTCTACTGTGTACTTACACTAACTCTTTACAGTGCACCTAAATGGACTTTTTTTGATTTTGTAATGTGTATTTATTCATAAATGATTTTCCAAATACAACAATCAAAAAAGTACATGTGATCTTCATGGCGTCATATGTCCAAATTTGTCACAATGTTAGGGTCTAGTGCCCATTCCTTGTTGTGGTTATAACTATATATATAGCATATGTAGACACTCTTGTTGTGTCTAATGTTATATTGGTATTACAATCAAATAAATCATGGTGATATCAACAGGTGAATTATATTTGCAGAAACTTAACATGGTTTCTCATTTCCTTGACACACGCGTATACAGACATTTCATTCCTCCCCAGATGAGGGAGTAAAAAACAAACACAAGGTGGCCTGGTTTATGGCCAGGTTTGCGGCATGGTAGTTTATATACTAGACATACTAAATATATGATTGGACCTGTATGGTTCATTTGACTGCTTAGATATGTGATGGCGACTAGAATATACAATAGGACAGCACTACAGTATATGTGATGTTGTTCTTGACATAAGACCATGAGCGCAAAATATATATGATAGTATATTAAAGCCTAGCACCAGCGCGTCTGGCCTCACTTTTTAACCTTATGTGTTTAAGAGCTTCAACTTTAAATGCTGTTTTATTAGCAGTTAGTCGGCAAGCAGGAGAAAGACTATTCCAGAGATCAATTCCTCTGTATAATGGACTCTTTCTATAGCTGATTTTTATGTCAGATGGGTAGATCAGCTCCATTGAGTTAGCTGACCTAGTCACCCGATTTGTAGCACTAACCTGTTTGACTACCAAGCCCATACTGATGGCACACAGTACATCTGAGTATATGTACTTATGAATTAACATTATGAGCTGGACGTCATGCCTGACATCAACAAAATCTATGTTGCATTCCTTATGTAGACCCACAACTGGGTGCTTCATATTAGTTTTAAGACATACCCGGAGGCCCCGGTTCTGGACATGCTGAAGTCTCTTTACGATGGTGCTAGTCAGGCCGTTATACAGGAAACCACAGTATTCTATCACAGGAAGCACAGTTTGTTTGTATATCAGGATAGCAGTTTTTTGTGGCATCATCTTGCAGATTTTACTTAATAAATATATGCGATGACATGCAGTACTGACAGTTTTGTTTATGCTTTTTTTAAAGTTTAATTTATTATCTATGATTATGCCTAAGTACTCATATTGCTCTCTAACATTCAAGACATGTCCACCCATTCTAATGGAGGGGACAGTAGGACTATTGGAATTAAACATTACAATTTCAGTCTTTTTGGTATTAATACATAGGCCGCTCTTACTAAACCAATTATAAATTCTGTTAGCATCATATTGTAGTAGATTTTCGGCTATCACAGATGATTTGTGATTCACATAGAACACCACGTCGTCCGCATACATAGCAACAGAACAGTGTTTCACAACAGATGGTAAGTTATTTATGAAGCATATGAATAGTAAGGGGCCCAGTATGGAGCCTTGGGGTACCCCAAAGGGTATTTTCCTGTTAGTAGATAATGTGTTATTACAGAATACACTTTGGCTACGGTTTTCCAGATATGCATGAAACCAGTTTGTGTAAAGTTTTGGAATACCAAGGTCCACCAGCCTAGAAAGTAGCTCGCCATGGTGTATGGAATCAAATGCTTTCTTCACGTCCAGGAAGCAGGCAGCCACAGTCTCCCCCCAGTCCCGTGACCCATATAGGTCACTGATCACAGAGAAGACTGCGTCTGCCGTCCCCCTGGACGATCGGAAGCCAAACTGATGAGGTGATAGTTTGTTATTTTCCTCTAGCCAGCGATAAACTCTATTGTACACAATGCGCTCCATGATCTTACTAGGGACTGGTAACAGCGATATTGGGCGCCAGTTACCTATTTCTCTTAGGTTTCCACTTTTGGGTAGTGGGACCACCTTAGCCGTGGCCCATGCCTTCGGAAAAGCAACCTTTTCCAGGCACTCATTAATTAGACAGGTTAACTGGGGTGTCAAATGGCTGTCACGGTGTCAAATAACATATAGTTGACTTTTATACACCGGCCCTTAATAATATGTTATTACATTTCGATGCGAGCCAAATGACTGAGACTATTGCTTTGGTAGCTCACCATTCAGTATCAAACTGGTGGGGTTTTCACGACTTTGCACACGTCATGAATTGAAAAAAAACCTTTAGATTAAAGATTATAACCTCTTCTTTACAATGTAGGTATAATTTACCCACTCGCACATACCAAGATACACACATCTACTCTGTTAATAGTTAATGTAGAAAAGAGGTATTTTTAGTTTCCAGTATCACATACTGTTCATCTACACCCACCTACTGTAAAACCCAAACACTGGAGGTCCTTGGATCGAGTCTTACCTAATCGTTCAATACGAAACACGTCATTTTCTACCAATATTCACATCTAGATGTTAGCTGGCGATATTTGAATATGTACATTTGTATAATTTAGATGGTTTATGCACATTTTAACAGTACTACCTTTTGTGCCCAGGTGGGACTCGAACCCATGTTCTCCAGATTGTGGCTAACAGAAGGTGAGTTCATAGCTGTACAGTATGTGATACTGGAAACCAAAAATACCCTCCTTTATACTCTGTAACTACAGTACTTACTTCTAACAGTAAATGTGTTATTACAGCAGTAATATTGGTACATTGATGGAACCATGTAACATAGACAGGAGAGATCAAACACGGCTCAGACAGGACATCCCCATCCGCTTCTGTATCAATACTACTGTGTTTAAGTTAATGACAGTATATATATATATATATATATATATATATATATATATATAGTACGGCCCCCACCACGCTCTCCTATGTTGCAAGCAATGATTTGCACATTACCTTGCACTATTATTATCCTAATGGATATAAATTAACTGCTATTTATCTGAATCCAACGGTACCCTTTTAGCACTCACCACCGATGGCGTGTATTTGACAATGTGCCTACAGGTCTGTGATCTACCTAGAAGGGTGCACTCTTCTATAGGACTGAAATTGTAAATACATCTCTGACAGGTGAGCTTAGGAAGCTCAATGATAATAATTCATAGAATTATCAGCTTTCTGATCTAGAGGGTATCATATAGCATAGCGAGGGTTGTGGAGACCTTACGTCACAAATTTGCCACTAACCCTCAAAAAGATGACCGTTTGAGGCATAAGGGCAAACCACGGGCCACTATACCACAAAAGTGGCATTAAAGCACAAATGCCCTTATGCCACAAACGCCCTTACACCACAAATGCCCTTATGCCACAAATGCCCTTACACCACTAATGCCCTTAGGCCACAAACGCCACTAGGCCACAAATGCTCTTAGGCTACAAACACCATAAGCCCATAGTATTGGCACACTATATAGCATTTGAGGCATGAGGGCAAGTGGACATCTTGAACTAGTGACTAGTGTTTGAGGCATAAGGGCAGGCAGATATTTTAGGCTTGTTTAGTACATTAGCTGACTATATAGGTTTGAGGCATAAGGGCAAGATGTTATTTAAGGCCTTTTATGTATATTGGCACAGTATATAGTGTTTGAGGCATAAGGGCAGGTGGATATTTTAGGGTAGTTTAGGATATTAGCTGGCTATATAGGTTTTGAGGCAAAAGGGCAAGTAGTTATTTAGGGCCTATTTGGTTTATTGGCACACTCTAATGTTTGAGGCATAAGGGCAAGTTGATATTTTAGGGCAGTTTGCTATGATTTCAACCTATATAGTGTTTGAGGTATAAGGGCAGGCAGATATTTTAGGGTAGTTTAGTACATTTGCTGACTAGATAGGTTTTGAGGCATAAGGGCAAGTTGTTATTTTAGGCCTATTTGGTATATTGGCACACTATATAGAGTTTGAGGCATAAGGGCAAGTTGATATTTTAGGGCAGTTTGCTATGATTTCAACCTATATAGTGTTTGAGGTATAAGGGCAGGCAGATATTTTAGGCTTGTTTTATACATTAGCTGACTATATAGGTTTTGAGGCATAAGGGCAAGATGTTATTTTAGGCCTATTTGGTATATTGGCACACTATATAGTGTTTGAGGCATAAGGGCAGGTGGATATTTTACGGTAGTTTAGGATATTAGCTGGCTATATAGGTTTTGAGGCATAAGGGCAAGTTGTTACTTAGGGCCTATTTGGTATATTGGCACACTATATAGGTTTTAAGGCATAAGGGCAAGTTGTTATTTAGGGCCTATTTGGTATATTGGCACACTTTATAGTGTTTGAGGCATAAGGGCAAGTTGTTATTTTAGGGCAGTTTGCTATGATTTCAACCTATATAGTGTTTGAGGCATAAGGGCAGGCGGACATTTTAAGCTTGTTTAGTACATTAGCTGACTATATAGGTTTTGAGGCATAAGGGCAAGATGTTATTTAAGACCTATTCGGTATATCTTGCTTGCTTAATATTGCTTCCCCATGCTACATATTGTTTTGTAAGTGTACTTAAGGGAGCCACCTACCCCTCATAACCTCTGTAGATTGTATACATGTGTTTGGGCCTACTGTAGGGGTGGTTTTGGTCTGATTCACCTCACGAAATTGGAAAGATTTGAACTTATTTCGCTCTAACCAACCTCAAAGTCAGTCTGGCTGGTGCTATGTGTACTTATTATGATTCACACACTTCTAGTTCATTAATTTATCATGCTTTACCTACGCTGGTAAGATGTATTTGGGTGCCAGAGCCAAATATAGTGATCCTTCGATAAAAGTGTCGGAGCATACATGCAATAAGGTTAAACTCTCATAGAGAACTTAATAATAGCTTTGTCAAACCAAATCCAGCGCAGGCTAGATTTACTTGAAAGTAAGCATATTGAGGATAGTGCACAGCAATTTTGGGGATGAGCAAGACCATTTTGAGCAAACTAGAGAAAAGTTGGTGCCCACTACCATTTTTTTCAAGATTTTCAAGATTTCCGCAAAGTTTGTAGGCCTGTAACAGAAAAAGTTTTAGAGTGGTGATTACCAAACTTAGCATGCATTATCCTATATATACTGTGGCTAGTTGGAGGCCAAACTAGAAGGTTCAGTGGTGTTTTCAAAGCATTCTACCATGCAGTTTGATATTTTAGTCGTACGCTCCGACACTTTTATATCAACATATGTTCGCCGGTGAAAAAAAACTGGCACCCTGGGAGTTAAGCCGTCCAATTTATGTGTTTATGGAGCCAAGATACTAGTCTTTCAATGAAATGAACTTGCTTTAAGATGAATTGAGTTTGAAGAATTTTCAATCTGATATATTTCTGCCCCCAGATTAGTCCATTTTCGAAATTTCTGACCCATATGGTGTGCCAATATACAAAATAGGCCCTAAATAACAACTTGCCCTTATGCCTCAAAACCTATATAGCAAGCTAATATCCTAAACTACCCTAAAATATCCACTTGCCCTTATGCCTCAAAACCTATATATAGTCAGCTAATGTACTGAACAAGCCTAAAATATCTGCCTGCCCTTATGCCTCAAACACTATATAGGTTGAAATCATAGCAAACTGCCCTAAAATATCAACTTGCCCTTATGCCTCAAACACTATATATAGTGTGCCAATATACCAAATAGGCCCTAAAAAACACTGCACGAGAATGCAGGTTTAAGTGTAACTTAAAGCCCAATATATCTTATGTAAATCTCTGGTTACAACCAACATAATGGAGTTTAATGATCCCTGTCAACCTCAGGTTGGATGGGATTTAGGGCGAATTTATTTCTCTTAAAGGTACGCTTGCGTGGGCTTTAAGTTACTTAATACCCCAGGACAACCTCAGTAATATTTCACTTAAATCTTAATATTCCCCAGGTCAACCAGGGATATTTTTCACCTAGATCTCATTAAACCCCGGGACAACCAGGGATATTTCCACTTAAATCTTATTAAACCCCAGGACAACCAGGGGTATTTTTCACTTAAATTTCATTGAACCTCAAGACAACAAGGGGTATTTTCCACTTGAATATCATTAAATCCCAGGACAACCAGGGGCACTTTTTCTTTAAATCTTATTAAACCCCAGGACAATCAGGGGTATTTTCCACTTAAATAACATTAAATCCCAGGACAACCAGGGGTATTTTTTACTTAAATCACATTAAACCCCAGGACAACCAGGGGTATTTTCCACCCAAACTTCATTAAACCCCAGTACAACCAGGGATATTCATTTACTTAAATTTCATTAAACCCCAGGACAACCAGGGGCATTTCATACTAAAACCCCATTAAACCTTAGGACAACATATTTTATTCAGGGGGTAAGGATTCCATAGTTTGAAGATAATTTATCAAATTTAATGCTTGGCAGCTCTTCAGTAGGCCGAAGGCAGGTGCAGGCAGGAGGCAAGCAGCAGGTAGGCAGGTGCAGGCAGGAGGTGTGTTCACATGGTCAGACAGCAGTGGACTGAGGAGCTCACACCTCACCCCTATTATATAGGGGGTGGAGTGCTGGTCATGTGACCAGAGTGAGACTTGCTTCTGATTGGCTGAAATATCAGTACTGCAATGACCACCATGGAGTGCACATGGGGAGGCAAGGATATTATATTCTACTTAAACCCCATTAAACCCCATGGCAATTTGGGGTAATATTTTACATAAATCTTAATAAATCCCATGAAAAAAAATAAATGAAATGAGATAATAAAATATCAAAATGGTCTCTCAGCAGAGTAGGGAGGACTTGAGTGGCCTGTAGCCGGCCCTGTGGCTTGTAGGGCTGGGTAGGAAGCACTGTGGTGGCGTGTAGCCGGCCCTGTGGCAGGTAGGGCCGGGAAGGAAGGACTGTTGTGGCATGTAGTCGTCTCTGGGGCTGCTAGAGCTATGATCAGTTGGCATATCCATGGCTAATAGATGTAGCCAGTGTTTTCCTTGAGAAATCATTTAGAATTATCGTAGCAAATTGTCCAAAATACTTTTGTGATTCTAATCTGATATAGAATAGGATACTAGTATTTATGAGCTCTAATTTTCATGTATTTAATAAAAGTATGGTTTAAAGTATGGTGGATTAACACCTCCCCCCTCCCACACAACAACATTGCGACACCTCTCACTCACACCTTCAGCTTATCCCCTGCTACACCCACACATGAGCAGTGTATAACAAAAGCCACAGCTATGTAGGTCAGAGGTTGTGAGGCATATACATAACATGCACACATCTTACAGTCACTTGAGGAAGCCATAAAGTAATATTTTAAATAGTTTTTGCTGTGCTTCCTACCCGGCCCTACCTGTCCCAGGGCTGGCTAAATGCCACCACAGTCCTTCCTACCCGGCCCTACCTGTCCCAGGGCCGGCTAAATGCCACCACAGTCCTTCCTACCCGGCCCTAGCTGTCCCAGGGCCAGGGCCGGCTAAATGCCACCACAGTCCTTCCTACCCGGCCCTACCTGTCCCAGGGCGGGCTAAATGCCACCACAGTCCTTCCTACCCAGCCCTACCTGCCCCAGGGACAGCTACACCCCAATATTCATGGAATAATACCCCAGTTTTTTCCCATGGCAACATTCAGACCTAAGTTGCCTATGTATTAAATCCCAATATATTCCATGCAACCTTCAGACCTAAGTTGCTGTGGTTTTAAGCTCCAGTATATTCCATGGAAACTTTCAGACCTAAGTTGCCGTGGTATTAAATCCCAATATATTTCAAGACAATTTTCAGACTTAAGTTGCCGTGGTTATAAGCTCCAGTATATTCCGTGGCAACCTTCAGACCTAAGTTGCTGTGGTTCTAAGCTCCAGTATATTCCATTGCAACTTTCGGACCTAAGTTGCAGTGATATAAAATTCCAGTATATTCCATGGCAACTTCGAGACTTAAATTGTCATGGGATATACTGAGGTTGGATGGGGTTGTCATGAGAAATAAGTGGAATGTATATCTCGTAAACTGGTATTTTCGTGCAGTGAAACAACTTGCCCTTATGCCTCAAATGCTATATAGCCAGCTAATATCCTAAACTACCCTGAAATATCCGCCTGCCCTTATGCCTCAAACACTATATAGTGTGCCAATATACCAAATAGGCCTAAAAAAACAACTTGCCCTTATGCCTCAAAACCTATATAGTCAGCTAATGTACTAAACAAGCCTAAAATATCTGCCTGCCCTTATGCCTCAAACACTATATAGTCAGTTAAAGTACTTAACTACTTCAAGATGTCCACTTGCCCTTATGCCTCAAATGCTATATAGTGTGCCAATACTATGGCCTTATGGTGTTTGTAGCCTAAGGGCATTTGTGGCCTAGTGGCGTTTACAAGTGGCCTAAGGGCATTTGTGGTTTAAGGGCATTTGTGGCACAAGGGCATTTGTGGTGTAAGGGCGTTTGTGGCATAAGGGCATTTGTGCTTTAATGCCACTTTTGTGGTATAGTGGCCCTTGGTTTGCCCTTATGCCTCAAACAGTCATCTTTTTGAGGGTTAGTGGCAAATTTGTGGCGTAAGGTCCCCACAAGGGTACCTCAGATAATGGCTTCCGCTGGTAGATAAGGGAGTGGTCATTTTTTATTTTTTAACAACGGGGGGGGGGGGGTGGTGGATTGGGGGGGGGGGAGAAATTTGACACTTTGGAGGGTGGGACCAAAAGAATTGCCTCGCTCAATTTCAACTTGGCTGGAGGGGGGACCAAAAATATTTCAACCCCTCCGGTGGGGGAGGGGGGCAAAATAAATTTGACCGGCTTATGCAAAAATCCAGCAACCCCCGCCCTACTGTTGTTTTAAATGACCACTCCCTAAGGCATATAAACAAGAGTACAATATGTATATATGGATTGGGCGGCAGCGTCATGATAGCTGTAGTCCAGATTCTAGTCGTATAATGTAACCTTGATAAAAATTGTATCCTGTCTTCAATGTTTTGCTATGCGCAGTGATGTCATTAATAGGAATAAATATGCACAACCATATTGGGTAAGGGATACAGGTGGAGCTCGAATAAAAAATAGCATGATTGGAGAAAAAATATGAGTCGGAAGCCGAACAGTATAATTGCTTTAGCAGTGTCATAGTACACTTTGCAGGAATAGAGTTGTGTAGATATGTTGCAGACATTTTATTCCCCGGACTGGTCCAATTTCAGGTCACCCTCAATATTAGGTCCAGTAGAAGTCCAGATAGTACCAAAGTGCAGTGCAGTGCTACATGTTCAGTTACTTGGGGAAATCCAAACATGATGGCACTAGTACTGTAGTGATGTAATCCAAAGTCCCGGCAGCATCTCATACTGTATCACGGGATGTTAATAAACTCTGCAGGTCACGAGGAAGTAATTATTATTCCTCTATGCTTTTATTACTCTCAAAATTTGCACAAGGTTTGTTGACCATAGTTTTAGCCCTAGCCATATTAAACAAACCCACAAACACTGTGTTTCAGCCTCTATCATGGGCATGAATGACCATGAAAATCTCAAGAAAGTAACTGTTATTCACGGGTAGTCAAATTTTGCCCTGTTTGGGGCCTATAATCAACCTTTAGCCATATCACTTTTTGCATGACTTAGAAATTCGCCAATCCTGTACATGGCATGAAACAAAATGTGTCATTCAATCGAGAAAATGCTTTTAGTAACACCTGTGATTCTTTTCACAATTTTAGCCATTTTTGTTGCATTTTAAATATAACCCAAAACAGCCAGGACTCCCCTCAATGTTGACAGTTGACAGCAATAACTTTCGTGGTTGACAACTATGAAAATCAATATATTGAGAAATATCAATATCATATAAAATGGTAATATTTTGTTTTGGTGACCTGAGGTAATTGACAACACACATGTATTTATAAATCTTGTATAAGCACCGGGGGTCTAAGGGTCTTGAAATTACTCTTAAGCACTAAAACTGGATCTTGAATAAGCACCTGTCTTGTATAAGCGCATGGGGTAAACACCCCTCCAAAGTAAGAAGCGCCGGGCGCTTAAACACGACGGTACGGTATTTGACAAACATTATGGCAGAACTCTCACAATATGACAAAGAGTTTGCAAATCAAAAGCAGCAAGTATATCTCAAGGCTTTATATTACCTTATGCAGGTCATTGCGGCCATTCTATCTTGCTTTACAAACATGCAACGGTGAGCAGTGGCAGATATTGCAGAGGTTGGCTTTCTTATTGTTGGACTGAGGTATCGTAATCTGCATTGTCCTCAGACTGAAAGGAATCCGAGTTGAAGAAGAAACTGAGCTATAGTGGTAGAAAACTTTTGACAAAGGAGTTGCCTGTACAGTAGATATCGAATTGTTTGTCTTGAGTAAGACGATCTTAAAAGGATAAAACTTGTGTGTTATCTAAAATGTCTGAATGAATTCACGATGTCTTGATTAAAGAAGCTTCTCTTAAGACGTTTATGTTAGTAAAACAACTCTTTAGAATCTTTGAAGTGATGTTTAGCATCGAAATGTAACAAAACTTACGCACTTATATCCTAAGGACTGAATGGGCCAACTCGAGGAAATCACCAAACTTACAAATTATTTGTCAACCATCCTATTTACATATACACAAACATGTGCCAACTGGTATAGGTGTTAGAACTGATGATATTCTGTGACCTCGCCATCATAAACTGTTTCCATCAGGCTGGTCTGATATGGCACCCGGTTAAAGATGGCACCCGGTTAGAGATGGCACCCGGTCAGAAATGGCAACTGGTCAGGGACGAAAACATTAGCCCAAGTTTGTGAGACACAGCCCAAGGCGGATGTGGAGCTCTCACCCTTAAGCAATTTGAGAAATCCAAGATGGCCACCAGAAAGTTGCTGAACACTGTCTATCTTTGCTTCTAATCACCTTAGAGACTCAAATAAAAAGTTCAAAAATTCCATTCACAAGGCCAAGGAATCCAATACAGCTATTATCAAAAAGCTATGTGGCAACCAATTTGAATTGCTAATGAAATTACCAATCCAATGTGGCGAAATTGGAGCCGAAACTGGGTCTACCAGCCTGTCATTATTTTTTGATCTGTTATTTGAGTCTCTAAGTTGATTTGAAGCAAAGATAGATACGTTTTCAGTTTTCAGCAACGTTCGAGCATTGAAGCATCATGCCGACCCCATGGGGTTGAGACACTCTCAGAGTTTGAGTTGAGTTTGATTTGTTTTTATTGTAAACACATCTCCGGTTAAGGAGTATTAATAGTTTCACAATAATGGTAATACAATCATATTATATGTTTCGTAGAAAAATATATATATTTTCCACAAATGAATGTCAATAAATCAAGTTAAAGAGTTCTCAAGAGTCTTGATCAATAACTTCAGACAGTACAGGTGACTTCACCTGCGTAGCATAGCTTGGATCTAGCAACTTTCATAGCCTTCAATCAAAGTACAATAAAGTGTATTTAAGTGGTGATGTGGGGAAAGTGTGGTACAATATCAGATCAATACGGTACTGGCATAGACTGCTTTAGCTTGATTAAAGGGATGAAAAGAGCTGGCACTTCGAGCTAGGCCTGTCCAGGGGGGTAATGAATTAACCTAGTCTTGTAAGTCCTTTCTTGACTCTCGTCAGATAGCTCATCCCAGAGGGCTTTCCCTCTAAACACCAGGCTTTTCAGGTAGATGTCAGTTTTAGGATTTTGAATCTTGAGCCTAATCTTCTTAAAGTTCCTCAGAGCTCGGGGTGCTGGAACTACGAACTGTGGTTTTCTCGATCGTTTGTACATTAAGGTAAGCAGCCTCTCATCGCGCCTGTCTTTCATGTAGCGTGACTCACACAGTATCATTAGGGCAGGAACACTGATGTCCCTGGGATCCCATATTTCTTGAGTGATCCTGAGACCATAATTATGGAGACGTTGCAGTTTCTTAGGTAGCCATCCTGGGCCACCATCCAGTAGGAAGTCTGAGTAGTCTAGTATGGGAAGTACCATCGTGTTGTAAATTTCTAAAGCTAACTCACAGTCTAATGACGGTCTTATCTGCTTCAGGTGCGCTAGACGTACCTTCATTAAGTTTACCACCTTATTGGCCTGATCCTTCCAATTCAATTCTGTATCCACGATGACTCCCAGATAGTTGTAATTCTTCACTGTTTTCAGGTCAATTCCGTTCAAGACTATACGATGCATCATCAGGTCAGGAGTATTCCTGTTTGAGTGAGTCCACATCAAGACTGTCTTCTGCGTGTTTACTGTTAATTTTTTAACTGCACACCAAGCAGCAATTTTGTCCACATCTGCTTGTAGAAGCCGTATGACAGATTGAGGGTCCTTACCGGTTGTAGTCAATGCCAGATCGTCGGCATACATGAACACATGTGAATTTTCCACAACTCCAAAGATCTCATCCACGTATAGTATAAAAAGTAGCGGGCCGATCACGGAGCCCTGTGGCACGCCGAAGGGGACTCTGCCCTCCTGGGAAGATGCTCCATTTACCAAACTACATTGGGTCCTATCCATAAGAAAACTTGCGAACCAAGACACAGCACGTTTTGATAATCCCAAGGTGATAAGCCTGGCTAATAGTATTTCATGAGAGACGGTGTCGAAGGCTTTGCGTAGATCTAAATAGACAGTCGCAGCTAGTTTATGCTTGTTACGAGCCTCGTATAGTACAGTTGATAGTGCCAGAATGGCATCAGCCGTCGACCGCTCCGGCAAAAAACCAAACTGATTATCAGAGATAAGATTGTTTTCCAGAATGAACTGTATTAACTGACCATGCATTATCCGTTCGCTGAGCTTTGAGAACATGTTCAGTAGACTGACCGGTCTCCAGTTGCCTATCTGTTGCTCGTCCCCACCCTTGGGCAGAGGGACCACAGTGGCTTTCTTCCATGGTTGCGGGATGACTGAAGCTTCTAGAGTCTTATTTACCAAGCTCTGTAGTAGAGTTGACTTGGAACTCAGGAAATCTTTAATTACACATGTTCTAATGTTGTCTATAACAGAGGTTTTATCTGTTTTTATTGTTGCACATAACTTTTTGCTGTCTTCCTGCGTAATTAACCTGCAGTCATGCAAGTCCTGAAAGTTGTCGCCTCTCAGCATGTTTGGTATGTCCAGTGGTGGATTCGTCGGCGGGAACTTGGCTGCCAGTTCCGGCCCAATATTACAGTAGAAGTTGTTAACAAAGTCTGGTAGCTCATCTGGAGGGACTAGCCGGCCATCTTGATCTTTTAACGCCATCTCTGTTTGTGCATCGTCACCCTTCCAAATCTTATTGATTTCCTTCCAAAATCTTTTCGGATCCGAGCGGTATCTCCGCAGCTTCTCAGTTACCGTCTTTCTAGTGCACTTGGATATAGCTCTATCTATAGACTTTGATATGGCCCTGGACTTTTGAAGGTGTGTGTTGTATGTCCCAGCTTGTACCTTCCTGTATCTCTTAATGATCTTGCGCTTCTTCTTGACTAAGGTGGCCACCTCCTTGTTGTAGTCCCGATCGTCAAACGTCTTCACCTTGAAAGTCTTCACTGGATGTGCTTCATCCAGGTAGTCGGTGACCAACCCGATGAAATAAGTGTAAGCGTCCTCAGGGCTACTGTCAGGCGATAAGACATCTGTCCAGTCGTTATTTATACAGGCATTTTTTGCATGCTCCTGGTTGTAGTTTTTATAGCTGCGTCCAGTTATATTTTTAACTTTAAGCTCAGTTCGTTTATGTTGTCGCTGTACATACATAGGAATGTGGTCACTAAGGGTGTCGGTCAACAACCCCCTGGACATCACTTTAGTACTGTTTGTATAGACATAATCTAAGGTTGAGTTACCAAAGTCATGATAGTGAGTAGGACCTGTATGCAAGAGACGTAGTTTAGCCTTCCGCAGGAAACCCGTCAGGTATTTGAATTTGGTGCTATTTCTGGCCTGTGCATCGACGTTAAGATCCCCGACCACCCATATCTCCTTTCGTCCCACTCTTGGGTCAGCTAGAATCAATTTGAGTCTCTTATAGCACTCCTTCGGTTTACATCTTGGTGGGCGATACGCATTAAGTATAAACATGTGTCTATGGTTTGGCATAGTTACTGTGAAGCAGAAGCATTCCAGGTCCTTGGTCAGGGTGTTCAAATCGGAGAGAATTGTAACATGTGGCATGTATTCTTGCTTGATATAAGTGATCAGTCCCCCACCTGTACTAGCCAGAGTCAGGGGACGGTCTTGTCTAATAAAGCTGTAATTAGGCAATCGTAAATTGGAATCCCTGTGTGTATGGTTCAACCAACTCTCGGTGATCGGCATGATGCACCAATGCAGCACCAGCGAGTCACGTTTTTTAGCAACACATGTCCTTAAGGGGTTAAGAGCACATGATCACACGAGGATCACATTCATTTGTCTTGCGGTGTATCAACAGGTGGAGGACTAGACCAGTGATACAGCCCGGCCCATGTTTCCAGGCATCCTGTTAATGCAGGCTGCCCAGGCTGGTATAACAGGTCAGGAGTCTTTACAGGCAGAGTGTTACGTCAGGTTGTTCACACTCTCCCAGCACATCAGCCTGGTATAGCAGGTTGGGGCTCAGGCTTCCACACCTTCTCCAAAACAGTGGCAGCTGTTGTGCCTATACAGTCTGTATCTATACAGTCTGGAAGAATATCTGTACAATGCACCTCTATTAGACTATTGTCCCAATCCAAATATTTAATTTGCAATATTACTATGCCAGTATAGGGGTATTATGCTTCAAATAGGCCAAATAAATAATGTTAAAAAAAAAGAACGTACATTTTTGCCAAGGTGGGATTTGAACCTTTGAGGCCATACATTACCTCATTCATGATCATGTGATCATGGCTAACCAATCAGTGGTTGAGAAATGATCCAGGATCCTGGATTATTTTTTTAACTAGGTTACAATTATTACATACAAATTGTCCACGCCCATTACTGCCTGATGGCGGTGATGGGCCTGGAGTGCTTGAGGCTGGATTGTCCCCGGTTAGTGTTTAAAAGGAGCCTGTATGGTCTGCCCAGTGCACTAATGTGATACCGGTGATTACCTGTTGGCTCAGAATTCACAGTATCTTGGTTGATTCTGATGTAATGTACCTCCTCCGAAACAAAGTGTACATTCATGCATTGTGCTGAGTATTATGATGGTGCTGGGAAGATATCAGGACAAATACCACAATACCTCTCACAATACACTATCAGGTTTACCGGGCCCTTCTATTACTCTTTGTGAGTCCCTTCTACACATATTATCAGCAGATATTGCAGAAGTATTGGCTCTCTTATTGTTGGAGTGGATCAGATACTAAGCCCAGACTAAAAGTAATCCGAATCTTAGGAGAAAGAAGTTATGATACGAGAAAACTTTGGAGTTTCATGATACGATATGAGAAAACTTTGTAAAGAAAACTTTGTAAAGAAATCTCCTATACAGTGGATATCAAATAATTATTATGTATGCATTTAAATTAAAGCACAACTACAACAACAGAAGTTTGGTGTCAGTGACAGAAATAACGCTTTTATTTCTGAATATATATCACCATGTTTGGCTTAAATCTGCCAACATCAGGTGATCCTTTTTTGATTAATTCTTCATGAAAGATGTCAATGCGATTCCACATTGCAAAGTGCTAAATAATTCACAGATCGACCCCAAACCAAGTTCATTGAAGAATGTCTATAGAATTATGCACCATAGAAAGGAGGTCAGAGATAGGCACCCGTATATCAGGCCTGTTTTCTGTGCCCTATACTGATAGATTAACACAGAGAAAAGAAACAGCGTCAAAACGGAGTCCAGGTTCCTCCAGAATGACTCCCCACTCTAGGGGAGTCCAGGTTGCCTAAGGGAGCCTAGGTGACTCTCTGGCTGACCTAAGGGAGTCACCTGGTGGAGTCATATAGTTCTCTGCGTCATATGACTCCTCCAAGTGACTCCCTTAGGTCAGCCAGAGTCAGCCAGGCTCCCTTAGGCGACCTGGACTCCCCTTAAAAGGGCGGTGGTCCTTGAGGCAACCTAGACTCCCTTTTGACGCTGTTTCTTCTCTCTGTGTTGTTTGCCTTTGTGTATAAGGACAGCCCCCCGCAAGGTCAACCAAAGATAAAGCACACTGATATTCCTAGGCTCCCTATACGTCCAACCTCTCAGTCACTAGTGCCTAGCCTAGTTAGTCATTTTTTGGCTCCCTATACGACCAACCTAGGTCAGTTATTATTGTCAGGTTGGTCAGTACTGACCAACCCACCTTAGTCCTTTTATTTCCAGGGGGAGCCACTGAGTGGTCATGACAGGTGGCCCCAACTAGTGGTATACAAATACAACACATCAATGATGAACCTAGGCTAGCCACTACTGACTGACCCCTCGGTCATTTTTGAACACAACTTTGCCATTATGACTAACACTCATATGACCAACCTAGGATAGTCTGTACTGACTAACCCTTTCAATCTATGGATTTTCAGTGCAGGTCAGCTACTGGTAGAGAAGACAGAAACACTGAGACACTTTCCTTCATGTACACTGGTCTGTGTAGTACACATAGGGTTAGCATGTTCCCAATGGTTCCTACAATCGTCAAGAGAAGTTGAAAAATAGTAACTGATATCATGAGATAAACTCCATCATAGTCTGTTGAGTTACGTGGCAGTTTGTATTCTCCGAGGTCCTGACTCGCATTCATCGTCTGATGCTGCTTAAAGAATTTGAGCAATCTAAAAATAATAAAATGAGAAAATTGCATTAGAACCTGTGTATCTTAATAGGTGCTTCAACAGTTTTAGAGGACTGTGTATAGCCCTGTAACACAAAGAGCCAGATAGGGAAAAGGTGGGGTTGAGGGAGGGAGGCGGGGAGAGCTAAATAGAGACAGAGAAAGACAATCATACTAAATATATATATATATATATATATATATATATATATATATATATATATATATATATATATATATATATGTATATATATGGGTGCACAAAGGAGAGTGAAGGAAACAAGCCAGACACATTCAAACAGAGAATGACAACATGTTTGACATAATGATATTACAAACTGTCCAAGAAACAGAACTTAGTACAAAAACTGATTTCTTTACAAACTTACCCTTACAAGAGGTGCTCCAGTGGATACTGGGCAGATGGAGGATCACAGTGACTGTGATGCTCAACACTAGTTGGCTCCCTATGATATAGAGTGCCAGAGCCACATGTGTATACCTAGTCCACAGCCAACATAGGAGGAAGGAGAACAAATATTTGTTTAACCAACATGTGCCAAGCGGGATAGGGATGATGCACTTATAATCAAATCATCATTATTGGAACTGATGACATCCCGTGCCCTCAGGTACGCAGTGAATTGGTCATAATTAAGTATTTAACTTGTGCTGGCAGTTATCAGTTTATTGTCATGAATTTACCCTTAGGCTAGCATCATGTCCAACCTGTTAGTATATTTGATGAGAATGAGCAGCTGAATTACCACACTGAAAAAGTAAACTTGCCTCCAGACTCGTCTAAGTGACTGTCATAAAATAAATGAGTTATAGGTTGTCTAACCTATCAGGTTAACACCGTAAAAATGTAATCTCGAGCTGGCAAATGTCAGGTTTTGGGCTGGCACATGCCAAGTGGGTCTTCTATCTGACAACTCCAGCTATAAGACCCACTTTATTGTCATTTAGATGAGTCTGGGATGGTAACCTGATAGGTTAGACTCGTTTAACTCGTTTATCTTATGACAGTCTGGAAACAAGTTTACTTTTTCAGTGCAAGCTGCCTTCGCAGGGTTAACAGCTGGGTCCCATTCTATATACATGTAGATCTAGGTTGTTCTGCTTGGGGCGGTGTAATATCAGGATCCTACATGGGAAACTATCATAAACTACCGGTTTCTGTGGGCGATACAAAATTACTATTGGCATGTTTAGCACCTCTTTCAATCTAGAAAATGATATTAGTTATGTTATGTTTAATGCGTAATACATTGCAAAAACCAAATGTACAGAAAGCATCGTGTATTTAGCAGTAATAATTTATTATTTAAAAGTAGTACACAGATGGATCCACCACTTACAGGCTCAGTCTCACAACTTTGTAACAATTGAATCTTCTTTCACCTGGTGACGTCTATGACAGGGTGACGTCTTTGACCGGGTGACGTCTTTGACCGGGTGACGTCTTTGACCGAGAAACGTTATTATAACCTATACAATACAATATACGATATGCAATAGATAGACTATGGTTATGAGAGGCTAACTCAAAATAACCACTGCCAGTCTACAGTAGTCATATTTTGAGTTAGCCTCACATAACCATTGTCTATCTGTTTTAAACCACAGCTGTAAGGTTATGTGAGTCTACACAGAAATAACCAAGGTGTGAACTCCTTTGTTTTAGCCCTTCGCTGTGGTTTAAACTATATTTAACCCACGGTGGACGCCTGAGACAAAGGTTTCACACTTTGGGTATATTGCATACCCGAGGGTTAAGTCAGATAGACGACACCTGTACCTTGGTATGCCTTATACCCACTGCCCACTGGTCATCGACTCGGTGTATAACACCTCGTCTTGACCCTGTGGGGCAGTGGGTATGAGGCATACCAAGGTACAGGTGTAGTCTATCTAACACGAATAAACTTACAGTGCAATACAGGTCAGTACTGTAGTATCAGATGTTCCTGGCAGGGCAAGCTCCACTTTAGTATGGAGTATTTACAGTCATTGCCTCCATTCGTATGACATGGACCGGGCAAAAACATACAAATGACTATCCTGCTGTTTCGCCCATAGTATCAAGATGTCAATGGCGCAATTAGTTGTTGAGTGGTATTATCATATCATTATGCTTTTTATCGATGAGTATTATGCCATTTAAGCAGTGCTTTGGGAAAATAACCTTGAGGGGGAACGATATATACAATACCAGTGACAGTTTTGGATTGAGTTATTGCGTGCTACATTATATAGCCCAGGAGCTGCACCCAGAGAATGTGAGGGTGAGCTGGACGCTGGCAATATCAAAAAGTAAACTTGTCTGCAGACTCTTCTAAGTGACAAGAGAGTGGGTCCTCTAGCTGTAGTTGTCAGATAGAAGATACACTTGGTATGTGCCAGCCCAAAACCTGACTCATGCCAGCCCTAGACTCGTCAACCAGGATCTGATTCAGGATTTTCCCTGTAGGTGGCATCAGTATAACATGCATTCTGTATAAAGTCGGGGAATGAATTGTATAATTTCTATGTTGATTTAAATAATATTTATGGGAATACACATTCATGTTATGGAGAATCCTGAGATCTATTGGGGATGCTAGAAAAGGTAAAGGAATCAATGTTTTGATATAATTGAGACAAAACAAATATGTGTAGGGCACAGACACCTCTTTTGTGGTTATTTCTATGGTACAATAGCTGCGAGGAAACTCCCATTGGTATGACATCCACATATGTGTTAGCAGTCTGTAACTAAAGGGTAGAAATACTCTCAATATAGACTTGGGGATATGGCAGGAATTCCCTTCACCTACATACCTCTATGTTTGTATGAATTAGCTATTACAAACCTCAGAAATATAGACAGACATGGACAACAATTATGCCTAGGCAGAATCCATTTAGCTCCACATGCAGTGAAGTAGAGGTTATAGTGCACAAGTTAACCCTGTAAGGGGTGCATAATGCTTTAAGGTGCTATGCTCTATGTGATCATAATACATGAATTCAGCCTTGGCAAGTATACTCGCCCAACTGTTGATTCATTTCCAAAGGTGCATGAATGCAGGCTTGGCGAATAGACTCACCAGGGCTACATTCATGCATCATGCTGACAAAGGGATTCAAGCACATTTAAAGCAGTTTGCAGCCAATAAAGGGTTAACTATTCTGGGTTGTCAATTTGACGACCTTAGACTTGTCACTTGGAGTGGGCCACTGCCTGGGCTAACATTGTCAGTTAGATGACCCTAGTCTTGTCTTGTGGGATGGTAACCGGACAGTTCATCAAATAGACAACCTTTAACTCGTTTATTTTATGACCGTCACTTTAAAGACCCTAAACTCTTCTTATAAGACAACCTTTTGACAAGTTTGGATCCCTTCATTTTATCAGTGTATGTCACCAAAAGCACTCTCCTACAGGGTCCAGGTATTTCTGTGAGTGCAAGACCTTTCTGGACCAACCCACAGGAGGGTCAGGCATTGCTAGACTCGGGGGAGAGTCTCTTCCAGCCTCCAAGAGTCTAGCATCGTCAGACTCTTGCATGAGGATCCAGCACAGCCAGACTCCTGAGCAATTTTGCAATATTCCAGCCTGTTATTGAAGGTATAGCATAGCCTGACCCTGACCAGAAATCATAATAATAATCATATGGTCTTTATGTTTAGTACAATGTTTAGGAGTGATGAGATGAGAAGAGCAAGGATTAAAAGTGTTATACATTGGTTTGAGCCCGTTCCATCTTTCTATTGCCCTATAAAGGGCATTCTTCATAGGCTTAAGGCTACATATACTCCTTGGTCTATTACCTAAGTGTCTGCGTGTAGGTATGTCACGGTAATCAATTAATTCATCCTGTTTAGAGAATGAAATCTAAGACATACAAACTGATTGACATCAGCAGTGACATAGTATTTTCACTAACACGCAGTTTTTATTGCCTGAGGACAAGGTTTGCATATGGCTTTCTAGGATGGCTACGCTGGGGAAAAAATCAACTCTGAAACAAATGTTTCAGGTAACTTTGCCAGAAAGCCGGGGGTCAAGCCATTTGCATTTAAACTACCAAAAGGAGACCGGACAGAATGCTTGGGATGCCTGTGGGGAATGTAGGTTAAAGGGCTGATGTGAACGATATAAGTTAAGCACCTAACATAACACAAGACCCTGAAGGAATGAAAAAGTTAATATGTGAAATGTTTTATAGCATATATACCACTTTAAAGGGAGAACTAGCAGTTGCATGAATCACTGGTGCCTCTACATAACTAAGTTTTTACACATGTTATAAATAAAATAATGCATATACATATAGTTGGTATAATATCTGCATGTTTCTACATTTAAAGTGCATAGAACATGGAGTTGCAGAATCGGCTCAGCTTCACAACTCAACATCTCAATAAGCTCGTAAAAACCACAATCCAATAGTTTTGTTTCTTACCATGGATCGGCAAAAAAGCAGGACTGTTTGGAGAGTAGTAACCCTACCTTCAAAAAGTATGAGATGTATATCATGGCCAAGGACAAGTTGACATATGATTTTATAAGATAGGGGCTTTTTACCGGTAAGGGGCCTGAAATGGTCCCTATCTGACAAAATGATCAGTTTGTAAGACAGGGGCCCTTTGCAAGATAGGGGCATCACAACAACAGATCAATTATGACAGGGAAAACACAACATGTTAAATTTTCGATGCCTTTGTTTTTGTTCCGGCGTGGGGGGATCAGCAGGTGGGGATGGCTTTTTGCTTGTAGTCTGGTGGTTATGGCTGTGTGATGTATGGTTAGGCCAAAAGAAAAAAAAAGTTTGTTTTAGGTCACCCGACCGCAATTTTAAACAATTTCCGCATTTTTATCCTTTTTTGGTCAATTTCAGGGTCTTCGGAGGGGCTGGCTCATACTTTCGTACTAAATAAACCCATTAAAAATGAAAAATATCCGACCTACCGACCCTACATTTTCTGCTCATGATACCTGAAACAAACCTTTTTTTGGCCTTAGTGGCCCCAGGGAGTTACAGCTGGCTGAGTCCATTCATAATCGACCAGAAATGGAGGATTTCCCCGGGTGACCATCTCAGAATTCATTCTTATTAGGTAGGATGATGGCCCAATATCTTCTGAGTAACATCTGTAAATATGGACTCCAAATTCCAAGCGGTTTGGATGTGGCAACCCAATTAGTGAAGGGTAGTGGGCTCATCAAAAGCAGATCTTAAAGCTGGACCATTTTCACGAGTGTCCCATGTGAAAACTATGGCAACAGGGAACCCCCAACTATAGCAATGAAATATTCTATATATGGACAGGGGACACAACATGCAACATTTAAGACATTTCTCAACTTGTAGGGGCAGGACGATTCCAAACTCAGTCGGAAATGAGGCAAACATTGGAAAAGTCCAACATTTGAAATGTCACCTAGATCAGATTACTGATCAAAACACAACCATATATTTAAAAACGGTGATAACCTATACAGTACTATTGGACATAGCAAGATATACTCTAGATATATCACACAGAGGGCACTGGGGGTGATCAAAGTTGGGTCACTTATCAAAATGACCCAACTTTGATGGTCATTTCCTATGTGTGCAATAACTTGAAACACCTGGCTATATTTTTTTCTTGAATAATCGCATCAGTATCTTTGAATTGAGTATAGTGAAAATCTCTTTCCGGACTTTATTTCTATTGAAATCGCATCATGAACATAAGAGAATTGGCTTATTTATGAAAATCACCTAACTTTGGTGGCCATTTTGACTATGTCCAACAACATTTTTCACTTTAGAAAATATTTTCCTTGATCAAAAAAATCATTCCTCTTCAAATATATATAAAAACAAAATGTTTCTGCATGTTCTCATAGTTAAAATAAATCTTTAAATTGATTAAAAAAACACATTTCTGCAATATGATTGTTCACCTGTTATATTGCACTGTGGGTTCTTACTCCTAATTCTGCTGTCGTTAGCTAAGGTTATACTTGGTAAACTTGTCACAGACGTCTTTGCATGCCCTCTGTTGAATTTTGTAGGTTCTTCTATCAGTAGTTTTTTGGGCTGCAGTTGCACACAAAATGATGATTTGGGGTATGACCCATATGTCTTCTCTAGAAGGCCATCTGAAGGTATTCAATGGTCCCTTTGGCCAGATTTGTTTAACATTGTAGTCTTCATTGTCTAGACACATTTCCTGGAATGAATAGACACTCACTTTATCGTGTTTGAGATAGTCACGGACAAAGCAAGTACATAGTGCCTTAATAGTATTGCACCTAACACAGTGCAGACAACACTATCATGCTCTTTTCACATGCTCTTGTATTACCTGTTTTTCACTTGACATACCTTATTGCGGGTAAATACCTGCCTTTTCAGCTTATCTGTGGTAGGTAGGGGGCATATCTGCCCATTTCAACACGTGGGCATACCCAGGTACCCAGGCTGAAATGTACACACATTGAGTCTTAAATTTGCCCCTTCAATGCACTCATGGGTGGACTGAACAGGCTATCAAGGGTTCATGAGTGCCACTAGGGCTGCTATCGCTACCCTATGTGGTGTAATAAGGTTAGGGGCATTTCAGACTGGTAGACAGTAACTCATTCTGGATGAATTCTGTTTATTTTAACATATTTAGAGACCATCTGTAAGGGCTCAGAGACTTTACAAATAGCTAAGCCATGTCCTTTGGAACATGCAAAATATGAAAGGGGAGATTTGGTTCATTCAAGATGAGATACTATCTTTAAGCTCTTTACCTTCTCAATAGTATATAACTGTAGGGTAAAGTGTTGCCTGGGAGTTATCCCAATACAATACTTGAGCTGAGTCCTGTACTATGATGGAATAATTCTCATCAAAGTCCATGACTATTGGAGCAGTATTACAGGGCAATGTGTATTTAAGATCCTTCAAATGCCCAGACTGAGCTTTGACCGTGAGCTAATGAAAGCTAAATTAGGAGTAAGAACCCACAGTGCATCGTAAGAAGTTCATAATCATTGCAGAAATGTGTTTTTTAATTAATTTGAATATTTATTTTTACTATAAGAACATGCAGAAACATTTTGTTGCTATATATATTTGAAGAGGAATGATGGTTTGGATCAAGGAAAATAATTTCCAAAGTAAAAAATGTTGTTGGACATAGCCAAAATGGCCACTAAAGTTAGGTGATTTTCTTAAAATAAGCCAATTCTCTTATGTTTATGACGCGATTTCAATAGAAATAAAGTCCTGAAAGAGATTTTCACTATACTCAATTGAAAGACACTGATGCAATTTTTCAAGAAAAAAATATAGCCAGGTGTTTCAAGCTATTGCACACATAGGAAAAGACCACCAAAGTTGGGTCATTTTGATCAGTGACCCAACTTTGATCACCCCCAGTGCCCTCTGTGTGGTATTTCTAGAGTATATCTTGCTATGTCCAATAGTACTGTATATGTTATCACCATTTTTAGATATATAGTTGTGTTTTGATCAGTAATCTGATCTAGGTGACATTTCAAATGTTGGACTTTTCCAATGTTTGCCTCATTTCTGACTGAGTTTGGAGTGGTCCTGCCCCTACAAGTTGAGAGATATCTTAAATGTTGCATGTTGTGTCCCCTGTCCATATATAGAATATTTCATTGCTATAGTTGGGGGTTCCCTGTTGCCATAGTTTTCACATGGAACACTCATCAAAATGGACCAGCTTTAAGATCTGCTTTTGATGAGCCCTCTACCCTTCACTAATTGGGTTGCCACATCCAAACCGCTTGGAATTTGGAGTCCATATTTACAGATGTTACTTAGAAGATATTGGGCCATCATCCTACTCAATTAGGATGAATTTTGAGATAGTCATCCGGGAGCCATTGGTCGATTATAGATGGACTCACCCAGCTGCATGCAGAAACCACTAGCTGTGGCCTGGTATTTGGCCTGGAGGAGCACTCAGCAGCCCGCAGTTGGTGTTGATGAATCATTAACACCCACAAAGCAGCCATTAATGGCAGCTTGATGGTTCTGCTCTGCTGAGTTCATACTGCAATGGTTTAGCAGGCAGTGACAGGTTGGCACCATTAGTATGGAGTTCAATATGCCTAAACTTTAGTACAAGGTGTCACGGTACTAATCCGCCCAGAAAACCTAGGACAGCCAAATAGTCCCTACTAAAAACAGACTTCTAGTGGATATAATCAGTGCTAGGAGACCTTATTTTTGACTGGGAGTAATAATAGGCATACCAGAAGATAGGCAATGCTTGGTTTAAAAAAGGTTTTTGGTATCAATGGTAACCAACGGGTCACGCTTGGAGGTCAAAGTCAAGGTCACGGGTCGGTGGGGCACTTGAAAAATTGATCATATTCAGACTATGCCTTTACCATAGCAACTAGCGCAAAATCTTATCTGACTCTGATATTGACAGATATTTTTAAAAGATTGGAAATGACGTCAGCTTTTGTTTAAGGTGTCATTTATGAACGCCATCAAATTTTGAACCGCATTTGGAGCCACTTGATAGTGAAAAAAAGGAAAATATTAGAACATCACTGTGCCAATAAGTACCGTTACACCACAAGCAATTTCATAGTAGGTTCCTAAAAGTTTAAGAAAAAGAATACTGAATTTAGAGTAAGATTGGAAATAGTAAAAATAATAGGACAGAGTTTTACAGAATCGAGAAGAGGGTTGATTTTGAAGGGCATCAAACCATATTGGCACGTAGGTGGGAGTTATGGGGCCTTCCATCATCCATAGTGTGAATAGTCGGGATGAGGATCGTTCTGCTCATCATTATCATCACACCTCTGCTGCTTTCTAAATTGGGCCACCCACATTTACACTGAAAATCCATAAGCTGAAAGGGTTAGTCAGTACAGACTACCCTAGGTCGTCATATGTGTGTCAGTCATAATGGCAAAATTATATTCGAAAATGACTGAGGGGTCAGTCAGTACCTAGGTTCATCATTGGTGTGTTGTATTTGTATACCACTAGTTGGGACCACCTATGAGATGCTAAGATGACCACTTAGTGGCTCCCCCTGGAAATTAAAAGACTAAGGCAGGTTGGTCTGTACTGATCAACCTGACAATAATAACTTACCTAGGTTGGACGTATAATTAGCCAAAAGATGACTAACTAGGTTAGGCACTAGTGACTGAGAGGTTGGTCGTATAGGGAGCCTAGGAATATCAGTGTAGGGCATCATCCCATCCAGACTGGCCCCTGCCACCCGTGAGGGGGAGGCTGTGCCTCATGAGATTGATACAATTGAAACGTCTTTGAATAGATGTAGTATTTGACAAGTTGTGATCTTTGATCAACAAGTCTCAAAAGGGCTGAAATTTGGGTTATATACACAGAACTGGCGGGAAAATGTTAAAGGATATTCTAACACTATATATTACACACTTCCCGGCATTTCAGTGGACATAGCCCCTGTTTCAGCCCTTTTGAAACTTACTGGTTGCTTTTAGAATAAATTGGAAGGGTTTAGATTCGACCATACGTTGTACCTGGTCATTATATTCATATTTATTGAATCTATAAGCTGCCTGCAACCCTAAGGATTCTTTAGTTAAAGCGAGATGATTTAACTTCAATTGGTAACTTCTGTGACCTCTTTGTCACAGAGCTTGGGACCTGGCAGTTCTGTGTTTCAAAGGCAATGATACATTTTATCTTACAAAACAACAAAAAGAAATCAGCTCAATATTTATAACATTATGAAATATTAATATTGAAAGTGTCTCATATTTCTCTTAGCAGGATAATCCAAGAAAACTTGATACTGGCAGTCCCTGGTTCCTATGATGAGGTAACGTGAATCTGCCTTATGGGTAAAGGAAACTTATAATCACCATTGAATAGAAACCTCATTAATTGCAGCTTTTATCTAATAGTCAAGTAGATATGTAACATATGCAGACCAACATTGGCACTTCTGGCAGAAAGCATGAAAACTTGCCTATAGGGGTTTTTCAATGTGCTGAATCCGAATCTAAGTGGACACATCATTTTTGAAAAATGTTTCCACTTCAAAAATGACTTTGAAAATAAAAAGTTTTAAATAATTTATAAATTCCAGAGAAAAATCTGATAATTAGTTCTATACATACTAGGAAAGGTTTGATATGGGAACAGACACTTAAAATGGTTTTTGCCCATTTAAAACTATTCCACACTTCACAATCAATAATACTTATATTCAACATTTGCATATTAAGCCCCTAATTGGCATATTATAATCAATTATGATGCGTTGCCAATGAAATGTCCAAACAATAGCAAGAAAACACATATTCTTCCTCATGTCTATCAAGTTCAGTCCTTATATGGGCCAAGACCTTTAACATCATCACACTAAAATATATAATTGGTACTAAATTAATTCATAATTAGCATAATGTATGCAAAGATGACACATTACTGTATCTGCTGTGAATAAAAGTATAACACTGCAACACTAATGCCCTGGGTAATACGAGGTAACTAAACACAAGAAGCACCTTTTTCAAGTTCAGAAATAAGATTGACTATTTATATTCAACATTTGCATACTAAGTCCCTTATTTGCATATTATAATCAATTATGATGCTTTGCCAATGAAATGTCCAAATAATAGCAAGAAAACACATATTCTTCCTAATGTCTATCAAGTTCAGTCCTTATATGGGCCTAGACCTTCAATATCATCACACCAATACTCATTATTGGCACAAAATGATTTCATAATTTGCATAATGTATGCAAAGATGACATATTACTGTAGCTGCTGTGAATAAAAGTTTAACACTGCAACACTATTGCCCTGGGTGATATAAGGGTTCTAAACACGAAAAACACTCTTTCCAAAAGTTGAGAAATAAGATTGACTATTTATATTCAACATTTGCATACTAAGCCTCTAATTTGCATATTATAATCAATTATGATGCTTTGCCGACAAAATGTCAAAATATTAGGAAGAAAACACACATTTTTCCTAATTTCAGTTTTTATATGGGCCTAGACCTTCAATATCATTACAGCAATATTCATTCTTGATATAAAATGTATTCCTTATTAGCATAATTAGCATAATGTATGCACAGATGACACATTACTGAATCTGCTGTGAATAAAAGAATAACTATTATCTTGGGTAATATGGAGGGGGGTTAAACACAAAAAACACCCTTTCCGACTCGACAAATAACACTATGTCTGAAAGCTAGAAACAAAGTGGCCACCAGTGATTTTTGAGGAGAAAGTCTAAAACCCTATGTATCGTCACCTTGGCTGAGAAAGGTTGTAAGTAGAAAACTATAATTTTGAGATTATAGTCATTTTAAGAAATAAAGTGACATATAGCATGCTCTCATGTCTGTAATAAGAGGTGGTATATAACAATATTGATGTTTAATGTCATCCATGGTCACATGATCCTGATTAAGGCCAGTTGCAACCTTTCTCTATGGAGCTAGAAAGCAGAATATCCACTCAAATCTCATAGGAGAAAAGTCCTATCTGAGTACATTGGTCACTGAATCACTTGGTCACCCCCCCCCCCCCCCCCCCCCACAGCAAGAACAATGCCTCGAGAGAATGCTCAAGCAATACCCCCCCCCATATATTGCGCCTGAGGAATCCATTGAGCTCATTGATATGTTGCTAGGATAAGGGGTTGCTTAGCAACAACCATACTCATTATCAATTTCCTTGCAACACACATTTACTTTGTCCCTATACTCCAGGTTCAACCATGCCTTCCCCACTAAAGTGAATCTAAGGACTTTAATGGAGTTAATCATCTGTTGCAAAGGTTGTTGGTTGAATAACAACCACAATGCTTATTATTCATTTGTATAGTAATATAAGTTTACATGGTCCTTAGCTCAATTCAGATTATATCTACCCCCATAAAATGAAAGCAGGGATGTCAGTAGTGAAGAATATTTGCTGTTGAAAGATACTGTACATGATGAAAATCAGGGGGTTCATGATGTGGGAAAGGGGTTGTGAAGAGGGACGGACCTGGTAAGGGGGTGGCATGGTGAGGGAGGGGCATGGTGTAGGAGGGGGCATGGTGTGGAAGGGGGCATGCTGAGGTAGAGGTGTTGGGTTCTGTATTGTCCACATGCTACAAGGTTCCACTTCATATTTATGTCCATTTATGAGAGGGGAGAGGGAAGAGGGGAGAGGGGAGAGAGAAGACCTGAGAGCAGGGACCTAAGAGGGAAGATAGGGAGAAGAATGGGGCATAGGAGGGAGGAGAATGGAACAAAGGAGGGAGAACATGGCACAGGAGGGAGGAGAATGGGACAAATGTACATTTTCATGTACATTTCGACCAACATTCATGAGGACTTGAGATATGCTCAGATTTAGTAATTTCTCATGGTATATGACCTTCAAATAAACTTGACTCAAAGGCCAAGGTCATCCATAATCAGCCATGGTATAGGATTCATAGGGGTGGATGTCTGGACCAAATTTGGTGTCTCTGCCATTGTTCAACTTCATTATAGGTCATTTTTTGTGTTGCCTATTAATATGTTGGTGCTTATAGCATATTATGAACCATTCCTCTTAACCCTTTATGGCCAAGCATCAACTATTATTGATGCCATGGGAGGCTGAGCGTCAACTATAGTTGATGCCATGGGGGCCGAGCATCAACTATAGTCATGATGACTCTATGGGATTTAGCAACGGCTCAGCCCTGGGAAAGTTCCTGTGAAAATGTCCCGCCCCCCACAGCTGATCTATAAAGATTTGGCTGGCCTTAAAGGGTTAAATTATGACTTAATAATTTGCCCCACCAATGGAAGACATGGGTACCTTTCTCCACTGACTTGTGGTAGATGTTGGTGTGCAGAAGCCAACATGACATGTGCCCAAATGTGTAACTGCCGGACAGTGCAAGCAAGACTGAAAAGCATGACTCTTCCTATATGTGCATACATTATGCTAATTAGTCAGTGCATAATGCAATGGTATGTTCACATTGACTTAATATATATATCCCAGGGAAATGGGGCATCTCACAAAGATGAATTCTAAAAGATTATTACAATCATAGGATCAACAAAGTCCACTTGATTCGGAATTTGTGGAAGATAATTATGCAAATTAGGACATTAACATGCAAGTACATAGTTATATGCATTATTCATCTGCAATCAGATTCTTTCCAGAAACAATTAATGAAATTTAAAACTCTTGTCATTCAGTCTAAAGTAATGCTACTTGCTACTTGTCCCTGGTCAGATGATAATGTACTAGCCTTGTCTTTGGTTTTGTATAAATTATGCAAATTAGGAACACTAGTAAATATCAGAACATTGCATTTACATTAAAAAGAAACTGTCACCAGAAACCACATTCTAATTGAGAACTAAAAATGTTATGCATATGCCACATTCAATCATTTCACCTTTTACCTATCTAAAAGCATGTACCTAATCATAATATGCAAATTAGCACCTTAATATGCAAATTTATCATAGGAAAAGTGATGATTGGGATTGTTGGTATTTTTCTTGAAATAAAATATGGATTTTAATACTTTTTTTTTTCAAAGTCATTTTTGAAGCGGAAACATTTTTCAAAAATGATGTGTCCACTTGGATTCGGATTCAGCACATTGAAAAACCCCTACAGGCAAGTTTTCATGCTTTCTGCCAGAAGTGCCAATGTCAAACACATATCTACTAGACTATAAAGGCTTTCAAGCTTCATCATCTTTCATGAAGGCCTTGCAGTTCCAGGTCAACTTGCATTAATTGGTTTACATAGTATCAGCACCACCTTGTTTCTGATACCTATTCAGAATAATATTGAGGGGATGGATACAAATATATGGGTAAGAATTTCCTTACTTGTACAATTCAAGGTGTGACCATGTGCACTGATATTCCTAGGCTCCCTTTATGCCCAACCTCTCAGTCACTAGTACCTAACCTAGTTAGTCATTTTTTGGATCCCTATACGCCCAACATAGGTCAGTTATTATTGTCAGGTTGGTCAGGACTGACCAACCCACCTTAGTCTTTTTATTTCCAGGGGGAGCCACCGAGTGGTCATGACAGGTGGCCCCAACTAGTGGTATACAAATACAACACACCAATGATGAACCTAGGTTAGCCACTACTGACTGACCCCTCAGTCATTTTTGAATATAACTTTGCCATTATGACTAACACTCATATGACCAACCTAGGATAGTCTGAACTGACTAACCCTTTCAATCTATGGATTTTCAGTGTGCTCTACATTCTATAATGCTTTAATGTTTTGTTCCGACTGAAAGTATGTATGAATAAATGAGAGCCATGATTAAGACCAGAACCAAGGGCAGCAACATTTAACATTGTTTGTGTCAAGAATATGTGTCATGACAATCCAGAGCCAAGGCAGGCAGGGTTATTTGCATCAGAAAATGATCTATGCGTTGGGATCAATTGGATACTGTTTCAGGAAATTACTTGAGTGCTTGCTGTTATAAGAAATCCCTTTTAGTGACCGGGCTGACACGAATCGACAAAATTGGTGCTCTGAGCGGCATGTTATCCCATGACGTGACTTTAAATGGCATCCTGGTGGAGTTTTGTCATGAAGTCCACTTGATTAGGCACCAATTAGTTTTGTCAATACTTGTCTTGGTGCATGCAACCAGGGCTTTCTTTTTAGATCCAGGTCTAAATCTGACTATAAAAATAAATAGTTTTTGTGTGATCCAAAGGTCGACCTGCACATGGTTCAGTGTTTTAAGATTACAATTGAAACAGGAAAGGCATGTCAGTCACGATGCCTGCATTACACCATGGGTTGTGTGATACTTCTTTTTTCTCACATCTAAAAAATATTTACATGCGAATTCAGCAATACAAACACATTTTAAATAGTGGGCTAAGAAGCTATACAGTTTGGACAAATTAATGTCCCGGAGCGATGTATGAAGCTTTGATCAATTAAAAACAGTAGGTTCCTATACCACACGCCGGGTTCTGCTCCTCTCCACACCCAGGTATCCGGCAGTTCCCGCCACCGCTCTGCGTATTATATACCAGAAATACATGAGCTATTTCTTGTTACAGAAAACCTTCATAAAACAGATAATGGTGTTGAGGAGGCTGCTATATAGAGGGCGGATAGAAAGCTCCCTTGGTACTGATGAGCCTCTAGGCAGGGATTAACCCTCTAAGGATGGGCGTCCATAGAAGGTGACATTTGTCGTCATGATGCACCAGTGCAGCCCCGGCGAGCAACTCGCCAGTGCTGCATTGGTGATCATGCTCACCCTTTGGGGGTGTTGGAACCCTCTAGGATAAGCATGATGCTTGAGTGTAGCACTGGGAGGTTACTCACCAGGGCTGCATTAATGCATCAGGACGACCGAGGGCATGATGCATTAAGGCATCATGCCATCTTTAAAGGGTTAAGTAGAGATTACTCACCTCACAATCCACTTCACTGAGTACGTCACCTACGGCTTACCCAGAATCCCTCCACAACTTGGTAGCTCTGCTTTGGCCATGGTAGTGTAAAGCAAGATATACAAAATCACAAAGTGGTAATGCATATAAGTAGCTCAGAATGAAAAATATAATGCATTACATAGAAATGCTATGAGGAATAGTGTATGAAGTTGCCTCAGTGTAGTAAATGCCTTACTTAGGGAGTGGTCATTTTCTAACAACAAGGATTTTTGTGCAAGGGGTCAACTTTTTTTGGTCCCCCCTCAGGCAAGTTGAAATTGAGCGTGGCCGACCCCTTCGGGCTATAGTTACACATAGGCGTTTTCGCTATCTGTACAATTATTTTGGTTCCCCTCTCAAGAGGGGTCCAAATTTGTCTGGTCCCCCCCAATGTTGTTAAAAAATGATGACTCCCTTACCAGCACCAGTGGCAGGTGGATAAGAGATAAACCAGTATAGATGAGTATCAGAGAGGCTGCAAAGACACGAGAGCTTTTGCGATCCATGTTAAGGGACATTTAGGTCTTGTCAAACCAGTCCCACATCCCAGTGAGAGCCATTATGGTATTATTGTCGTTGCTAATATCAATCTCATACGCAGCAGTGCCGAAGCTGAATATATTTGCGACAAATCATATGATAAAATGATTATGAGCTATATGACCTAATGTATAGCTTCCATTGTAAATCGCTGTAATATCAGTTAACCGTATTGCCTCTACTGTTTACTACTGTCTCATGATATCGGGTCAATGTAAACGACTTTGACCAGGTGCCATCTTTGACTGGGTGCCTTCTTTGACCAAGTGCCATCTTTGGCAGGCCAGCATGAAAAAGGAAGATTTTAAAAAATAAATTCTTCTTAGATATGTAAGGGATAAAATAAAGAAAATGGCTTGGTTATATCTCCTTATATAACTGTACCTGCCCTATATAAACCTTTTTCTGTCAGGAGTCAAAGATGGCGTATGCGGTCAAAGACGTTCACATTGGCCCAAACTCAAGAGACACAGCCTTACATCCAGCGAGCCTTGCTCAAGGGACAAAGAACTTACCTCTAGTCTGCAGGGGGATTTGGTGAGGTATCATTAAGAGGTGTGGTAGGAGGGATCAGCAAGCTATATACTAGGCAATACAGAATGCTGATATATGTGTGTCGCTGGCTGTGGATATGGGATCTAAAGCCACCTAGGGTACCTTGATGCAGATCCCACAATGATATATCACAGCCGCTGCAGATAATGGCTGTTACTTTAAAGCATGGTGATATATGTCAGTTGTGGTATGGCAATATCGTGATATAAATCTCCATCAGAGGAAGATTATGCAGAGCTAGGCTAGGAGAGGCAAATTTTACCATCATTGGCTGCTGAGATAATTCCACCAACTCTATCATTTGTTATAGTGCGGCTTTAATGCATCATAGTGTAGATTCAGCTGCAAGTGATTCAACGACAACATACCCGTACACAGTGACTTGAATTACTACAGTACTTAAGTATGCCAAGCCTTCTATTGGTGCATATTAGAAAAATTTAAGTGTCACCCTTACCAATAAAAGACAACTATCTATAGAGTGCAAACGCCAAAAGATTTTTTCTGCAGAAAGAGTATTTGCGAAATATTGTAAAAAGGCTTAAAATGAATCTATCAATGGAAAATGGGGCTAAGTATTCCAGTAGTGCCATCAGAAGTACATGTTTGGAAACTGAGTGACTAAGGGGTAGCTCTGTGAGATTTGCTAGTAGATGAAAGAGTGAGCTACCAGGGGGCTGTGAGAGAACACAATGTAAACACATTTTTTACATCGTTTTTCAAGGGGGGAGGGGGTGTTACAGAACAAAATTTACGTTACAGATTTTTGAACGTGTGCAGAAAATGTGTAAATTAGCCTAAATAAGCATAAATTTGAAGACCAGAATGTAATTTGAAACATTGGATTTTGCTAATAATGAACGTAAATTTTTAAATGCTAAAATAAATTATTGAATAAACGGTAATTACGCTCTGTAATGTAAATCGTGTTCTGTAACGGCCCCCAGGGGCAGCATGTAGCACAGGGAGAGTTCACAGAATATTGATTTCTGCTCAATACATAGAGACTCCTGAGGGTATGATATTTTGTCAACAACGGATCCCAATATGGCTAGAGTGGGTAATTCCTTCATGAAAATTGCATGGGGAAGCAGCCAGAACCCTTAAGAGTAAAATCTATTAAGCAGAAGTCTCCAATGTAATTTATAACAGGCAAACCACTGAATAAATTTTTTTTTTACAGGCCCAATTATAACTGCCCTTTGAGTAACAGTCAAGGTGCAGCAGGGCCAAGGACCCGAGGCCATTTTTTGAATTATGTATAAATTGAAATTCATCTTCTGAGTAGATTCATAGGTCCTGTGGAGTAGTAGCCTATTGTACCCCCTATCTCTGTGACAAGATCCCCCCTGCAGTACTTCCCTATGCTCTGTTTACCCAATATGTGAATCCTGATAACAACCAGGGCCTTATGTGTCTTCATATAGTCATTGCAGCAGCTATCTATTTGTCTTCTCCTATCTCTTACTCATATACCCTGAGCCACCCCCCCCCCTCCGCCTAGCGGTATAAGGAACATATACATTGAGGCACTGCTGCAGCCACATCCCATATTGTGATGACCTGCACTGAAAATCCATAGGTTGGAAGGGTTAGTCAGTACTGACTATCCTAGGTTTGACATACCGTATCGTCGCGTTTTGGGGCCCCGGCGCCTATTGTTTTCAATGCCCTTTACCCCCGGCGCCTATTCAAGGGAGGCGCCTATTCAAGACCCGGCGCCTATTTATTCAAGAGATGTTTTGCTGGGAGAAGAAAAGTGTTTCAAGAGAGGATACCAGATGCAATGGGTGTAATGACAGTGTGAAATTACATGAATGTCCGGGATGAATGCTACACTGAGGTTACTACACTGTTAGCACTCCTACACCCCTCCCTCTAACAGCTTAATTGGCTGGCTTTCTCTCACACCCAACTGCTAATCCCCTATATATATCTTCTGTTCTAGGACCAACCCCCCCCCCCCCCCTACCAGGTCTTGGTGTCTTATATAAGTTGTCCACCCGGCCCCTATTCAAGGCCCGGCCCCTATTAACTTCAGAACCCTCCTACCCCCGGCCCCTATTCAAGGGAGGCCCCTATTCAAGACCCGGCGCCAAAACGCGACGATACGGTAGGTGTGTTATTCACAATGACAAAGTTATATTCAAAAATGACTGAGGGGTCAGTCAGTAGTGGCTAACCTAGGTTCATCATTGGTGTGTACCTTAGTTGTTGTATTTGTATACCACTAGTAGGTGCCACCTGTAAGATACTATTATGACCACTCAGTGGCTCCCCCTGCAAATTAAAAGACTAAGGTGGGTACTGACCAACCTGACAATAATAACCTAGGTTGGTCATATAGGGAGCTAAAAATGACTAAATAGATTAGGTACAAGTGACAGAGATTGGTCTTAAAGGGAGCCTAGGAATATCAGTGCAGCCACATCTCATATTGTGATGACCTGGTATGAGTTCTCCATTGAAGGAGTCTGGAATGTCAGCGGGGCTGTTATAGGTGTATAACAGGTTGATGGTAGCAGAGGACAATCAACAGACAGCTGCGTGCCCGTGGGTGTAATGCTATTTTTCAAATGTTTAAACACAATGTAAATAATTGGTAAGGTAAGTGACAAGATAAGCCAGTATTACAATTTGTACATGCATAGGCCCATGCATACACGTGTATTAGTCTTGTTTAAGGCCAGAAAATGATGTATGTTTCAGGTAACATGGCAAGAAAATGTAGGGTCGGTAGTTCGGATTTTCTCCTTTAAAAAATAAAAGTTTAACATGAAATTCCTATCCAGCCTCTCCAAATACCGAAAAGAGTAAACATATGAAAATCTCTTCATAATTGCATAAGAAAAACTTGGGGGTGACCTGAAACAAATGTTTTTTATGGCCTTAGCTTAAGGCCCCTAAGCCTTTGCAGTCCATGTTCTCATTGATGGTAAACATTGCGAACTACGGTCCGCTACCTGCTTCACCATTGTAGGAGTTAGTGTTCCTATATCCCAACATCTACCCTTAACATGCAAATAAGTCTTTCTCAATGTATGTTTAAGACTGTAGCTATCTGTGCCTGAGGATGACAGCCAAACAACTCAAACCAGCGCAGACTGATCTCCAATCCAGTATTGACTACGCAAAGCCAGATCCTTCTAAAGAAGTCCGACATCTGAAATCAAAAATGACTCAATCAAATATTTGAACTGGATAGTAAAGCTTAGTCAGATTGGTATCCACAGGTCTGCCAACATGTCTGGTGATAAATATACATACATTACTTGCTTATGTATGCTTTGCCACATCTCTTTCATCCTTATACTGACCAATAAACTGCACGACTGCTGACATTTAAGCAAATATTGGACTGCATGAGGTCATACTTTAAATCATCTAATACTGGTAATTGCCAATTTGAGCTGCTTATATGTCATTGTGTAAAAATTGTGTACTTTCAGTGTTTTGATGCAGTCAACCTGACATCATCAGGCGTTTTGAAAAAATGGTTACCATGGTAACCAACTAAGACATAGTATCACCTTAAATCAAGGTTCTGGTTGCCATCGTAACCATTTCTAAAAACACTCAACCATGGCAGATCCTAAAGGTACAGGATTTACTTCACCCAAAAAACCAGACCCTACTTGGGGAATACTTTTTCCAAGGCTGAGTGAGCTGGCGTCAGCCTGTGACACTTCTCCTCTGGTCAGATCCGGGAATATGGGAATCCTCTTTAACTTTTTTTGTGTGTTTAGTCCTCAGAACATCTAACTAATTGAATACTGTTCTTTTTGTGACTGAGCAGATAAGGTGAAATAATTTGAAGCACATGAGTAAACCTGGGAAAAGGGTCAGCATTAATGTGGAGTTTCATCATGGAATCCAGTATAGTCAAACCCGGATTAGTCATATCAATAGGTGCCAGGCTGCATGGAACCAGGCCTTTCTTTATTACTCCCCGTTTAACACAATTTATTACAGTATCTTATCAAAATGACACTTGTATATGTCCCAGCTGCGAGTTAACAGTTAAATCTGCGAGTTACCAGTGGGCAGTAATACATGAAGCACGCCAGTCATGATCCTAGTATCACACTTTGATGTCTACATACACTTGAATGTTGTGACTTTAAATGTAAAGGTATGTACACATATTTGTGTTTGATGCAAACTTAATTTCATCATTGCCAAGGTAGCCCTATAATGTGTGACGATAGTTTAAATCGTTTGCATGAAAGATGGACGGTAATGCTATTGGTGTACACTCCCTGTACACTCCCCTAACAACCCCACTCTTTGACCCTTTGTAGTCATGATGCAGCAATGCAGCCCTGGCGTGTAACTCATCGGTGCTGTATTGGTGAATCATACCGACCCGTCAGGAGTGTCTCAACCCTGTAGGGTCTGCATGATGCTTGAATGCAGCACTGGTGAGTGACTCACCAGGGCTGCATTCAGGCATCATGATGACCAAGGGCATGATTCATTAAGATATCATGCCATCCGTAAAGGGAATTGCTACTTGTCGCAGAATTTTGGAAAAATACCTCTTTTGCCTTAACTATAGGATCCTATGGGTGGCCTAGCAGTGAATATATATGTGAACAGTGGAGGCATACTGTCAAAATAGCAAATACAATTAGTTGATTTAGGGAAAGTGGTCTATGTAGGAATATAAATACAGCTTAAAGAATACTTTTTATGAGCTTCGATTTTTGCCGCCAAGTGGCTTCTGTGTAGGAACCAGCAATTCCCTTTAAGGGTTAACAGTGCCTACTTACCATATTGCCAAATCCTCCCTACAGGCAGATGTAGTGATGTACCGTGCGGAGGCACAGTAAGACGGCTCAGTAAGCCGTATACCGGATCTATCGTACCTTGATATAGTGTTTGTGGCATGGGGAGGTGCAATGTAAAGCCACCCCGGTCACTTTTATGTAGATCTCCAGATGATTGATTATGAGCCGCTATATTGCCGTCTTGCTTACTTTAATGTTGGGTGACGTATTAGTCGTGGTATGGGAATAGGAGATGTAAATCTATACACGAGGCAGACTTATCATGGCTAGTCTATGAGATTGTACAAAGGTACCTTCCTTTTAATATCAGGAGAGGATCTCCTTTGATAGCTCTCCAGCCTAAGATGTAATCAGTAGAGGATGAGGCCAACATTAGCAGCAACAGCAGTTAACAAACCCATGCCACATCTAGTATAGTTATAAGTAACCCTTTTTTGAATGCATGATGGCTAGAGGTATATCTGTGCTGTCCGAGGGGACCGGTAGATGAGGACAGGTAAGGGACCTTGTTGCTAGACCGATAATGTGACACAGACCAGGGTGAGATTCACCTGCACAACTTCTTCTGTACCATGTGACACCACCAGGACAAAGGTATCAATGTAGGTGGTTACCAGTTACTAAGGTTACTAAAAATCTTTTGCAGAAAACCACTCAACTCCACAAGAGAGGGCTTTGATGCATGGCCTCCCCGGTACCCGGTACCGCCAGGGGGATTCAGAAATCAGGCTTGGGAGATTGTGAATTTTTCCCCCAAGAATGATACCCAATGATAGATTAAAGTGGCATTCTCACCGAGCGTTTCCCACTCACAATTCTAGTACTGCTCTAGTCTGCTATGTGGTAAGTGTGAGTGGTGAGAATGCCCCTTTAAGGTTGACATCAATTTGTCTTCACATCCAGTATTACGATAAACCATGAAGACTAGAACATTCATGTGCTTTGGGTCAAATATTTGCTAATAACACAGTTTGTGTTCTCATTATAGGCAACATGACAAACAGTTCTTCACAAACTACTACACTATAACAGTGCTTATAGATTCCTCTGTCTCTCACATTGATCCTTCACAGACAAATCAGTCTTTCCCAAGACGGTATCTATTCGTGTTTAAGAGTGACCAGCAAACTACTCAGGCAAGCCCAGACTAGCCTAGATCAGCTCAATGGATGTCCTAACAAATATAATTGGGTGTACCACCAACCATTGCCCCATCGAATTGGGCTTCCCTTATAGAAGTGATGTCATTCAGGTAGCACAACTTCAAAATATTTAATAGATGGTTTTCCAGCTATCTTCTTTGTCAGTTTAGTTTATTTTTGCAAATTCTTTTTTGTTTGCAGTAGGAGTGAATGGAACCATATAGAAATGCATTCTTTAATTAGACTGAAGTCAGGTTGATTGAGGGACTTATTGAGTGAGTACCGTAAAACTGTGCGTATAGGCCTAACTCGCATATAAGCCATACCCCTACATTGGGCCGCTGCTATATGCTGCACCAGAGGTCTGATTATGGTGACTTTCAGTACTGTACCATTGTAGCAAAAAAAACACGCATATAAGCCACACCCTGACCCTGGCCTTTACTATAAGCCGCACCATCAATCTGACTTGCGTACTAGCCGCAGCTTATACTCAAGGTTTTACAGTAACAGGTGCTGGGGAATGTGGAATCATGAAGAGATGATGAAGGATGGTGTGGACACCAGGGATTACTATATATGGAGGGGCTGCAGAGGGATCCATATGTACAGAAGTATGTTGTCGATAAGTCTGTGTATGTTCAGAACTGATAGTGTGCAGAGGAGTGGGTGGTTTGTTGTAGGGTGTACTTCTGATACATAGAATCTTATCACGGGACGACGTCTGGCAGCATTGATGGGAAATAAGATGAGCAGCTATACACTAAGGGAATGCTCACTTTTTAACAACGGGGGTGTAGTGGGGGAGGGGGGCCAAAACAATTTGGACCCCTTGAAGGGGGGGAGCAAAAACATTTACCCGCTTTTTAGGGAAAAAGCCAGCATGGTGCGATAGCCCAAAGGGGTAGGCCGCACTCAATTTTCAACCTGCCTGAGGGGGATGTGCAAATTCTTTTTTTATTTCAACCCACTCCCACGGAAATCTACCGACCCCCCCCCCCCCGTTGTTAAAACATGAGCACTCCATAAGTCCAATAGGAAAATAAGTCTCCCAGAAATGGCCTTCAAAATAAATAGGTTTATTGATTCTACTACAGTCTGTCTGAGCCTTTTCACAGCTCTCATGAAAGCAAGAACTTATCTATTTGTGATTCTAGCAAGATGGAAATAAATTTATCATTATCCAGTAGGTCTCACTCTGTAGCTACAATCATCTGTACACTTCCAGTGGATTCTGTTGTTTACCAACAAAGAAAGCAATCTTATGTTTTACAGTGTAGGACATGAGTAGAGTGGGGATTTCACCTGTTGAAAGCTCTCAGGGAGGGGGTAAGTCACTGGAAAGCTTTCAGATGAAGAGTGGCCTTTGTATGAGATTACATGGAATGTAAAAGCTTGATCAAGTGATAGAATAGCTATGTATTGAGGCGCTATATTAAGATTTAATATCTTACAAAGTATCAAATTGTAGAAAAATGTCCCACTTATCGAATATTGTGCAACTCATCTTCATTTTAAGTTAACCAATTTATCATTTCCGCAAAGGAAACATATGGCAACTGCAACTTGGACAATGCTGATATATTGCTGATATTGGACCATCTCACATCTAACACTACTTATCTTACATGGTCACTAATCACCGGATTACCTAAGTCCGAAAGCATCTATCATCATAAACATTGCTACCAGTCATATTACCTTTTCCCTGAAGCAGGCCTTCCAGCAACACATCGTAATGTGTGATGATCTCTCTACTACATCTACAGTTTACATTAATAACCCTAGATTGGGTTCTCACTGATTAACAAGAACAGCATGTCACTAAAAACTATATCTGTCTTCACGTGCATCATTACAGCCCCACCAAGCAACTCTTCAGTGCTGCATTGGTGCATCATTATTACTCCTCGGCAGTGTCTCAATCCGATGCATTGCTGCATTATGCCTTCCTTGTAGAGTTGAAGGGATGCAGAGATGAAGAAACTATATCTGGTAACAACAAAAAGGGGCACATAATACACTGGTATTCCTAGGCTCCCCTTACGACCAATCTCTCAGTCACTAATACGTAAACTAGTTAGTAATTTTTTGGCTCCCTGTAAGACCAACCTAGGTAAGCTAATATTGTCAGTACTGACCAACCCACCTTAGTCTTTTAATGTTTAGGGGGAGCCACTGAGTGGTCATCATGGTTTCTTACAGGTTGCACCAATGGTATACAAATACAGCAACTAAGATACACACCAATGATGAACCTAGGCACTGGTGACTGACCCCTCAGTCATTTTTGAATAAAACTTTGTCATCGTGACTAACACACCTATAGATGATGAATGTAGGATAGTCAGTACCGACTAACTATTTCAACCCATGGATTTTCAGTGTAGTGTTGATTTGGTACAGGGATTGACAGGGAGAGACCATTTTCCAGGTTGTGGTGAATAATATTGACTTGTAGAATGTACCTGGTGATACCATCAAATCAGTACACTAAAATCCCAACCTCATTAAAAAACACAAAAAAAACCATAGATTTAAAAAAAGGGACAATGAATATAAAAGCTTATATAAGGACTGAGCCATCAACTTTATGACATCTATAACCATCAATGATCACTTTAATTAACCCAATCAGCAGACTGTGGTAATGGATCCATAATACATTTTGAGACATTCTGCTCACTGGACAGGCATATTTGTCATTCCTTCTGATTCGTTAATCCCCTCACCGCCAGAAGCCTGCTATAGGTTGGTAGAACGTGATTTACATACATCAATTCTGTTTTGTGTGAGGGTGAGGTTTGGCAAAGGGAGATCAGGTTATTCATAGATATTTATGCACATCCCCGAGGGAGGGCTCTGAGTAATGGCTGCATGCAGAAACACTTAGTGTGGCCTGGGTTCAGCCTTGGGGACAGCTCACAGTGGGTGTAGATGAATCATTAACAGCAGCAAGCCAGAGAACTAAGAGCTGACAGCTTTATGGATGGTAAGTTCATACTGCCTTCAAAGATCAATTCTCACTGATGTGTGAGATAAAGACCATGGCTAGAGAATTCCCCGATCCCACAGCATTTCATGTAGAAACAGCTGTAGGTCGAAAATCACAGAAAGTGTGCATATGGGGCTTGGGGATGAATGTGGGGGTCTGAGAATAAATCTTGGAGTATACCAAAGTTATTTCTTTTGGGTAATGTATAGGTATTGGGTCACCTTCTCATGAAGTGTTATGAGTTAAATATGAAAACTGTTGCTATGGCAACCCCTGCGACCTATACACCCTAGAAACAATGTCCGGGCGAGTGACATTTGGGATATTATCACTAAAGGTACCCAAAAATGTTCTTTATGTGTTTGATTACCATTTATATATTTTATTACGTTGAACAAGGCCCTAAGGATTATTTTTTGAGTGTTTTTGGTGAGTATTGATTGGTATATTCCTTTGCACTGAGTCATTTTATGCAGAGGAGCAACGTGAAGTTTATCTTAATTTTTGGTCTCTAAATATATACTAATTGTCACTTTGGCTAACAGGAGTACATAGATAGGTAGGAAGTACCAAGAATATGGAATACAAGCCCAAGGACATATACCTTTAGGTGGTATATAGCTTTAGTGGGGAAAAAATATGTGTTTACCTGTATATCTATATGGAAAATGCCTTGCAACAATGTATAATGTCACTCGGGCGGACATTTACCCCTTAAATTAATCCCTTTATGTAAAGTTAAGCTTGTATGTCAAGCCATAAGCTGTGGCCTTTTTGAGTTTTGAGTAGGTTCATACTAAGGAATGATATTCATATTTTATATATGATATATAATCACATATAATCCCATAGGTACCAATAGCATCCCATAGGGACCAGTATAAGGAAATCATAAAAAATAAAGGTTTAAAAAGACATAAAAATGGTAGGTGCCAGAGGCACACAGCCTGTCTCTATGGGTACCGATATAATTCTATTGGTACAGGTCTATGGTATTCTATTGGTACTTATATGTGATTCTTTTGTTACCTTTTGGGATTCTATTGATACATTTGGGATTCGATCTATATGTATGGGGTTCTGGAGAAGGATAAACATAGAACATAGGCAAATTCAAACTCCAGCAACTCCAGCATATATATGGCTTGCCATAAAAACCTTACCCTATTATCCCATTGGTACTAATAGAATCCCATAGGTACCAATAGAATACCATAGGTACCAATAGAATACCATAGATACCAATAGAGTCCCATAGCTACCAATAGAATACCATAGCTACCAATAGGATACCAGGACTACCAATAGAATCCTATACTGATATAGGTACTGATATAATCTACACATCTAAAAATGCATGGTACGAACAACCACTTTTCTCAGGAAATCTCTTTTGCCTCTGGCTCACATATTGCTCAATATCAATTGATCTATAGCAGATATCAAGAAGCGGATTTCTGGATAGCAATACTGGGATACTCCTCTTTCAGGACGTAGGTCTGCCATCTCTGTAGACCTAATATTACTGTGTGAAATGTAATGTAGAATTTTAGGTGTCACTCGCCCGGACATATTTCGCCCAGACATTTCGCCCGGACATACATAGCTTTCCCCCCTCCTGTTACAGACTATGGCCAGGAATCAAATGTCCTATATAGTGGGAAGTTAGGTATATATAGGGGGTATATAACTGGCATAGTTGGCATAGTTAAATATAATTATGGCAGACAGGGAGAGGGATAATGTAATTTGGGTGTCCTGTCGACAAAAAATGACATTTTGAAGGAAAAACACTCATAGCCCCCTCAGACAGAAGATTACAGAGGAATTCCAATTTTCTTTTGCCATACATACACTGCTATATAACTCTTATCATCAATGACAAAAATGAACCCATATGCATCATAGGTAATAAGTGGGGGATGGAATGGTGCTAAAAATTCGCCCGGACATTCCATTTTACAAAATTAATATTTCTTGAAAAATATAGAAAAAATGCTCCCACTTACACGTTTTTTGTTCCAGATTTACTGGGATAATTTATAGTTTAAGGGGAAAGTATGGGATTGTACATTTTTAGTGCCTTTCTTAATTTTTTTTATTAAATTAATCATTTTTTGTTATTTTTGGACCAATTTTGGGTCATTTTTGGCCTATTTTAGGCCCCTGGAATTCTAAACATGGATATTTAACCATGAAAACCCATATGTAACATCAAGAACTCATCCATCCCGATATTATAAGACAAAAAAAATCATAAAAAAAATAATATCCTAAGAATGCTGACCTGGGGAAGTATGAAAATCCCATATGCACAGTTTCTGTGATTTATGACCTGTAGTTGCATGGTAGTTGGGCATACCTGTCCTACTAGCCTCTACTCCTCTGTGTCTTGATGTTTGACTCGACTAGCAGCATTGATGAACTTAAACTAACTGTGATATATCTTGCTTCCATGTAGACCAATAATCTAGTGCAGAAAGGCAGTGTTGGCATGGAACTCTGGTTGTTGACCGCTTTAGCTGTGCTATGACCTCACTGTTGAACTCTCCACATGACACCGTTCTCGGTAGCTTGAAACAATTCAAAACCTCGCAGGCTTTCTATCCATTCTATCAAGTCCCTCTCCTGTTGTTTAGATGCAAATGGTGTGGCCCTTGGCTCTCTGGGGTAATGAATAAGAAGTCGTGCTTGCATATGTGTCGGAGTAGTGTTTTGTCTTGCTTGGCTGTCCATGACATCTATAAGTAGGTAGCTTCCACAAATGCTGCAAATAGGGCAATAACAATCAATTAATGTTTTCAACTTGAAATTGACTGCTACTTCATTGCAATCGGGCTTTGGATGGGCATGCTTGACTGGGGTGCCAGTATTTCTTCAAATATCCAGTGCAACATACACTGGTAAAACCCTGCAGCTGCAACTAACATTTTGACAGTTGCATTAACAACACCCACAGTAAATTCCTGGTAATAACCAGCACCATGCATATAACCCGCGTATAACTAGGAGAATTACATAACCCAAACCTGGGGCCTGAAAATTAGCATTTTAGTATTGTTCTATACTTTCAAAATCCTCATATTACCCCCACCTAGACTTTGAAAATATTGTATAACCAGTACTGGAGGTTTGATTACTGTATAACCTGTGGGTAATATGTGGAAATTTATGGTTATTATAATAATGAAATCAATGATACTGTTTCAATATTTACAGCAACACTCAACATCACTCGATGCCTTCTATGCATAGTGACAGTTGATCAATGTCAGTAACTACATTCATTATTTCCCGCCACCTATCACAGCAGAGATAATGAGTATTCCCCATGCTGAATAATTGAGTCCTCACCGTCACTTAGTGTCATTTGTATTCGTCGGGGATGTGGATGGGGTAGGTAAGATCAAGCTGATATTGTATTGATTGGTCCTGAATTCAAGCCTGATAAAAATGATGTAGGACAGGCGTATTGCTGTTCAATTAGTTCCCATTGCCTTGCTAGATTTGATAATCATTTTCATGAAAGTAAATGTGTTATTATGCCTTCATACATCAATAGTATGTAGATAGTGCTGCAGCATCGGGACGCTATCATCAAATGGCAGATTGATGCTGAAAGACCCTCAACGCAGACCAAGTGAAAATTACTAGGCTGGCTGTCTGATTATTCTAAAAGCAATCTTCGTCATCAATCATACATACATATTGGGTTCACGTTATAATACATATCACAACTAGCTGATTAAATAGGATAAGGTGAAAGCTCTATAGTTATGCATACAGTATACATTGTTTAAAACGGTACCGTATAGAGAAGTTTTGACTGTGACAGTGGATACCAACAGCAGCTCAAATATATGGAAGCCGTCAAGGTTCACCAAAAATATATCCCCATATGAATGTTTATGTTGATCATACAATTTCCCAAAGTCCCAAAATGTTGCCCTCAACTGTCAACATTGGCCGAGGAGGGTTACCCCAAAAAAAACTACTTTTGAATGATTTTTTTTTTACATTTCTGCACCGTTTATTACAATTTCTCAAAAAAATTTTTTTCGCTGTCAACATAACAAATTGGTGCTGTCAACTGTCAACTTTTTCAAAAACATAGCTGTCAACAGCAACAATTGACACCGCCAGCACCGATTTTGGATGTTAACAGGATAAGAAAAGGATTAAGAGAAATTTGATAAAATATGAAATAAAAAAAAAAAAAAGATTCTTGAAGTATATTTTTTGGATGAACTTTGACTGCTTCGGTACAAATGGTTGTGCGTCAGGCACACCTTCTTCAAGGACTGGCATCCTAACCAACCACTTACACACACACCTACAGCAGCACACAGACACCACAAAACCACCTCCCACTCACACAAAGTCATTGTCCACACTTGCCAGCCTGGTATCCTATAACCCAGAGGAGGTATAGCTTGTGTACTGAGATGCTCTGAATGTGACAATGAATACATTGAGCAGCTCAACCCATCTCTTGTCAGACGGACCTACTTTATGGCCCCTAGTATAAAGACTTGAGTCGCATACTAACCCAAAACTCCACGGTAATGTGTCTGGCCCCTGTACACCTTGAGCGTATGCCTGTCTCGTATACAGCCTCGAGTGCATAGCATGAGAGGGCCGTACTAGACACTGTCACAGGTATATGCGAAAGGCGGTTTTGGCTTAATTATACCAAGCCATATGTGTCTAAAAGTCTTGTAATAAGCTAGTATTGTTGTAAACATATCAGATACACAGGTTAAAATAGTATAATGCAGTCATGAATTGGATTTCATGACAAAACTCCAGATGGACCTTTATTAGAAAATGAGGCACTCCTTGGCAAAGCACTAAAGGTGGTATTACATCACTTGCAGTTAATCATATATCTTTACATACTCGACCATATTACATAGGCCAGCAAAGTGACAACAAAAGGGCCAGGATCATCTGACCAGGCTGAAGAGAAGAGAGGCTGATGTAGAGACTTGGTTAGCAAAGTGCTGGAGGGTGGTGTGGACACTAGAGACAACTATGTATGGGGATTCTTCAGGGTAATCCATAAACAGAAGGCCGTGTCTCATGAGATCAGGCCAATATGAACGTCTTTGACTGGGTGCCATGTTTGACTGGGTGCTATCTTTGAACCGGTGCCATCTTTGACCGACCACCATAAAAAAATAGATTTAAGATAACTAAAACTCTTCTTTAATATATCAAGTATAAATTAAAGAAAATGGCGGTGGTTATACCTCAATATATAAGCTCACCTGCCGTAAATAAACCATTTTATGGTCAAAGTTGGCACCCAGTCTAAGATGGCACCCGCTCAAATGCGGTCACTTTGGCCTGATCTCATGAGACACAGCCAGATGAAGTGTAATGTTTGGTCAGAACTGATAGTGTACAGCAGAGTACTAGAGGGTGGTTTAGTGATAGGGCCTACTGCAGATACATAGAGCCATATCAGAAGGTATCCAGGGATAGGAATTAGATGAACAACTACAGACTGAGATGAATATGAAGAAGTCATGATGAAACGCTAGACGCTTCGGAAGATGTGTAGACACGAGATAACACTATGTATAAAGATGTGCCTGCATGGTCTGTTAGCAGACCGAGGTGGTCGATAAGTCCACGTATGTTTAGAACTGATAGGGAGCGGCGGAGTGGAAGGCTTGGTGGTAGGGTGTATTGCAAATACATAAAGTCATATCACAAGATGAAGTCTCGTGGAAATGATAGAAAACAGGGTAAGTGGCAAGGGACCGACACTAATGGGATAAGAAGTTATACAGAACTGCTAGATGTTTCAAGGAAAGTAGATACATTGCTTGTGTTCAGCTGCACCGAGTAAATAAGTAGAATCACTGTGACTCCCGACTTGATCACTGAGGTAACTCTCCCCAGGACTCTAAAATGACTCCCTAACATTAGCAGGACTCTATAATAACTCTATAATGACTCCTATTTAAGACTATCTAATGATTGGAAATTGGTGATCAAGCCGACTTCCATTTGGGAGTCACCCTGATTCTAATTATTTTCTTTGTGCAAGTTTTAAGACACACCTCTACTTAACTCACTATTATGATCATCTGTCTGGGACCTTTGTAAACAGCTCTCATGAAAATTGAACCACGAAAAATGAATGTGATATTACCTTGGTGAATACCAACTTGTTATCATTCACACTAACATCATGATAGGCCTGTATTAAAGCACGGAGACATCTTAAACCTTTAAGGACGGATCAGGCTAAAAGATCACAATTTTTGTCAATATGTACCGATTCAACCCTGTTGAGCAACTCGCCAGAGCTGCATTGGTGCATCATGCCGACCCTTCGGGAGTGTCTCAACCCTGTAGGGTTGGCATTATGCTTGAATGCAGCAATGGCGAGTTACTGGCCGGGGTTGCATTTATGCATCATGACGACCAAGGCATATATTGCGTGGCCAAAGTCTGTTCCTTTTTGACATGCATGAAGAACCGTATATAGATCTGATATCAGGGTGTATGCTATCAGCATCACCACAGTGTGTTCATGCCAATCCACGACTATACCAGTTTACGCACTAATTGAAAAATGTTGCACAACCTCCTGCCCACTTCATCTTGCAAACCCTACTCATCATTTCCTTTATTTGCTTGAATACAGCTCTTCAGCTGTTGAAGTGTATTGTTTCTAATAAAATGTTGAACACAATATAGTACAATATGTTTGACAATTGGCAATGCCAACTGTGAGCACTGCTTTGAATATAACTCTCTCCAATGCTAAACCTTGACCTCACCTTTCCACCTATCTTGTCCATTTTATGCTTACATGTTAGTCAGTATAGAACATCAGGAGAACTTTGGAGTAAACTTCAGATTTTATTCAGTTATATCTATTATTTTTAAATCATTACCTCCAATCTGTGCTTTTAGATCACTGAGCATTGAAGAAAAAAACATTTATTGCTCTGAAGGGTGGTCTTCAGGGCTTTATAATTGGGTTGACAAAATATGATCTCACCTGTGTCAAAGCCCTGACCTAAACATAAATCCTCATCACTTATATTTGAAACATGGATGAAAACCACAAGAGAAACAGAATACCGCCTTAGATGCCATGGTCTGTGGACTGACCCAATAACTTGGATGATTGGGTCTTTTAACAATGCAATATACATATAAGTTTACAATTTAAGAATAAAGGTTAGGGAGAAGCATGATCATAAATACATTAAACAATTATCCTAATTATCAACACCTAAGGATGTGTTATTTTACACAGGATTTAACCCCTTATAGGAGTGCAGAGTTCTTCAGGGTGTCAGACCTATCAAAATGATTTAGATACTCACACATAGTAGGTTCTATTCCTTGTAACTTTGTACTTATCCCCCGAGGGAAGTCTCTGAGTAATGGCTGCATTCAGAAACACCTGGAGTTCAGCCTGGGGGGGGGGGGACACTCTGCATGTCACAGTGGGTTATAGATGAATCATTAACAGCAGCAAACACTAAAAGCTGTCAGGGATATTGGTAGTGAGTCTGTACTGCCTTTTAAGCTAAACTGTGACCACAAGTGGAGCTGATGCTGACAATCACACAGCAGTTCACACTCAGAAAGTAAATTTGTCTCCAAACTCTTCCAAGTGACTGTCATAAGATAAACAAGTCGAAGATTATGTGACAAGGAAGTGGATCTTCTAGCTAGAGATAGAAGACCAACTTGGCATGTGCCAGCCCAAAACCCGACATTTGCCAGCTCCAGATTCTATGTATGGGATGGTAACCTGATAGGTTAAACAACTTTTGGCCCATTTATTTTATAACAGTCACGTAGACAAGTCTGGAGACAAGTGTACTTTTTTAGTGCATGTAGACACAACTGTAGTAGTAATGTAAGACCATGTCTTGGCAGCTTTTGTGAGCTGCGCAACTATTTGACCAAAATTCTGACCGAACTACCAGAAATAATGGACTAAAACTGTAGTGTCTCTCCAGAGATTTGTCAACACAATCTGGTATACAAATACAACACAACCACTTTAACTGTGCTGTAACATTACCTCGTCGATAAAGCCTCTAACCCCCCCCCCCTATCCATACATGACACCATTCTTTGCAGCCTGAAACAATTCAAACCCTCACAGGCTTCGTATCCATTGTGTCAAGTACCTCTACTGCTATTTACATGCAAATGGTATGGCCCCTGGCTCCCTGGGGTAATGAAGAAGAGGTCCCTGCTTGTATTTCTGTCAGAGTAGTGTTTTGTCTGGCTTAGCTGCCAACAACTGCTATTATCAAGCCTCTCCACAAGTGCTGCACACAGAGGTAATAACCATCCATTATAGTATATAGTAACCCATTTCACCACCAAGGAGCTGAATGCCTTTATCTTAGCTGCTTCCAATTGAGTGGTGCGCTACTTCCAATTGAGCGGTACTTGGTTGCAATTAGTCTTGGAAGTTGCATGATTAATTGGCGAGCCAGTAATGTAATGATGGTCACTATAGAATGATAATGTATAGCCCTGCAGTTGAAAGCAACTCACAGCTTAAAGCTGATTGGTCCAAAGGGACTGTTACCATGGAGATACAATTGAAAACAAGGTCTGCTGGTAAACTGTAGATATGGTTACCCTGAATTTTTTTTCTATAAAATACAAATATTAAGTAAGAATTGAGCAGTTGCATTAGCATTTGGAGAACAACTAATTAGAATAATGAGGCCAAAGGTACTGCAAAAACAATGAACAACACCTAATGTCTTGTATTTATATGTATCATGCATGCAGTGTGAGTTGATCAATGTCAGTTACCACATTTATTTTTTTGGGTCCACCCATCACAGCAAAGATAATGAGTGTTCCCCAGACTAAATAATTGAACCATCTGCGTCACCTAGTCTCATTAGTGTTGGTGTAGGAAGCTGAGGGGTAGGTAAGATCGAGCTGATATTGTATTGATTGATACTGAATTCAAGCCTGATAAAAATGCTGTATTACAGAAGTGTCAATTAGTTTCAGGCTTGTTAGATTTGATAGTCACTTTCATCGATGTTAGTGTGTCATTTTGCCTCCATATATTAGCTGGTCCTGCAGTCAGCATGCATTCCCATCTCCAGCATCTAGCCATCGTTGCACTTGAGCATCGCGTCATCATAAAATGCTTGGTAGATTAATGTCAAACAAACTCTTATTCCAATCTAGTCAAGAGAAAAGTAAAGTGATGAGACCTGCTGTCTGTTTATTCTTGAACAAAATGGCTCACATATATTGATGTAGATATTGAAAATTACTAATTACCATGAATAACTACCATATTATGAAACCACTTGATAGTTAAATATACATATATGAGACACATTCTGTAGCATTGAAGTTCTCTCATAAACGTATAAATAGAAATGTGCGACAAGTTCCAAATATAGATGTTCTTAATCGTGCAGATCTCAGGGGCCTGATGCAATGATAGGAACTCCAAAATAGTGTGGATAAGCCCTACGTCTCATGTTATTAGATATACCGTATTAGACGTAATGAGCGGCCGGGCACTTATAAAATTATCTTTATGGCGTTTTAAGTAGGGCGCTTATAAAATTATCTTTATGGCGTTTTAAGTACTTAAGAGTTAAATTGTCTCCAAAATTGGGAAATATGAGTCTTTGTTCTAGTCTGAAAATGCCCCACAAAGGGGGGGGGGCGCTTATTAGGGGGAGGGCGCTTATTACGTCGAATACAGTATATATATATATATATATATATATATATATATATATATATATATATATATATATATATTTGCATTTGCATTTTTGAGGATGACATTAGGAAGAGCTAGAAGTGGGTCACCACGCCAAATTCTTTTGCTTAAACTCTACTGCAGGAACAAGTAAGTATACATGTTAAACTAGCTATAACAGATTTTCCTTTCCTTCTGCTCATTGGCAATTCTATCATACCCTCAACACAGTGAACTGATTGGATGTTGTGTTAGGAAATCACTTGCCTGTTTTCTGTTGTAAGGAAGTTTTTGAAGTGGATGAGTAGATAAAAGTGAATTAAATGGGAGCACTGGAGGAAGCGTTATCCCATGACATGCCTTTAAGCAATCATCCAATTGGAGTTTCACCATGAAATCCAATTCGATTAGGGACCAATTAGTCAGCTTAATATTTGTCTTGACGCATGCAACCAGGTTATTCTTTTACAATCCAGACTGGAAACCACCCTTCAAAACAGAAACATTTTGTGTTACCCGAACCTATCCTTGTTCCAGCAGTCTTTACCAGTTCAAATTTGCAAATTACAGTTGAAAAGCAGGAATATTAAAGATGTCAATGATTGCTCATTTATCAATAGTTACCCAGTGATGCAACATATCTGTTACTTTGAAAGAGGCCACATATCATAAAATGGTTGATATTTATTGCGATCTGTAACTCTGACAAAAAGAAAAAAATGGTATGAATATCTGACACCATAGACACACAATTTCATCTGCTGTACTGTATGGTGAAGGGGTTCACAATTCTAATAATTATGTTTCCTGCCACTAATAATCAAACAATGGATATACAATATCAGCAAATCTTTATTTATATACGCATTATACTACTATAACAGACATATTATTAGGGACCCCCGGGATACCAAACTGTGCATAAGACCTTAGCCTTTATTATAGCTCTCGGGTATGAGAGTTATATGTATGATTTTCTTTGCAGGAACCCAGAAAGACTCTCAGGTCAATATGACCACAGATAACATGCTTTATAGCATGTGGTATGCCTGAGTCGCAGCAAGACTATTGATGCACCTTTGAGACTCATTAACAAAGACATTGATACTCATTATTAATACCTATAAAGCACTATGCTATATCTCTATATTACCATTATTCATAATATGAAGTTACCACACTATTTATTCACTCAATGAAAAAACTTTAAAAAAACAAAAAACATCCATGAGGAAAATAGTGTATGTCTCAGTGTGTGGTAACGATGAGTAGTCCCCAGTAGTGATGTGAAAAGCCTGTGTAGCTGCCTTATTTCTCAGGCCAGGACATTCCGGGACTTTCTCCACTGCAGGGAAAATAGCCGGCAGGGGAGGTTTTACCAGCATGGGGAGGTTCTCCCCTAATTAACACAGCCCCCTGGTGGAGGCTCGGCCCTTAGATAATGGTGGTAGAGATGAGGGCCGCCACTGGTTCTCCCTTCTAAGGGGGAATATCGCAGTGCAGTATCTTATACCGGTGTGGTGGTAAGGGAGGGGTAAGGGGGAGGGGAGTCCACATAATATACCTTATTTAGGCTATATTTTGACATCTAAATCATTATATATATAAAGAATACAAGACTAGTATAAAAGCCCATTCACATACAATAAGCTATATTGTCTACCTTTATATAGGTTAATCAAATTTTCAGCAAATAAGGGTAAGATACCAGCAAATTAGATTTTCTGATTTAAATTAAAGTTTAATGTATATCGTATACCCAAAATCAAGGGATAAAACCCCCTCATCCTGCTTTCTCCCTACAAGGTATTAAAGGCAGGGTTTCCCCAAGCTGTTACTATCCAGATTATAATAAGCAGACAATAACACATGTGGGGTGGCCAGCCCTTGCTAATATATGACATATATGAACATGTCCATTCTAAAATCGGGTTGTTGGTCATTATAGGTATACCCACAATGTATTGTAGCTTGAAGAGTTTATTAAGTTTCAGAATTTTGTGTATTACACATATAGATTCTTAGGCCCCACACATATTCAGCCTCCCCCCCCCCCCCCCTCTCTGGGTTTGGGGGCCCCCTTTTCCTACAGCACTGCTGGAGGATGGTATGAACATCACAGGTTACTATGTACAGATATGCTGGGGGTGATCCGTAGACAGAAGTACACAGAAAAGGTTAAAAGGGTTAGTCAGTACTGACTAACCTAGGTTCGTTATATGTGTGTTAGTCACAATGACAAAGTTATGTTCAAAAATGGCTTAGGGGTCAGTCAGTAGTGGCTAGCCTAGCTTCATCATTGGTGTGTATTTTAGTTGTTATTTTTGTAATTGGTGCCACCTGTAAGATACCATGATGACCACTTAGTGGCTCCTCCTAGAAATCAAAAGACTTAGGTGGGTTGGTCACTACTGACCAACCTGACAATAATAACTGACCTAGGTTGGTCGTATAGGGAGCCAAAAAAAAAAAGACTAACTAGGTTAGGTACTAGTGACTGAGAGATTGGCCATATAGGGAGCCTAGGAATATCAGTGTAGGCGGTCGATAAGTCTATGTATGTTTAGAACTGACGGTGTGCAGCCAAGTGGGTGACTTGATGGAAGGGTGTTTTGTATATACATGGAGTTATATCAGGAGATGACATCTGGTGGCATTGATTGAAAACAGGATGAGAAAAAATATACTGAGCCCAATGGGAAAGGACCTTAGACAGAATTGCTTCAAGAAAAAGGAGTTGTTTCAATAGCAGGAGAATACTCGTTGGAATTGTGAGTTTACACTTGAACAAATTGTCATACACTTCGGTCTAAAATATGTCCTTGCAGCTAGTTCAATTACTATCAAACAGTATTATGGTAAAGGACAAATCATTGCCAGTGTCATAGGAGTAATGATGTGCAACTAATTCACAATATAGTATTATCAGTGGGTTTAAAAAAAGGATATATATGGTGAATTTATTTGTAATGTTATCACATAGTGTGATACTATGACCTAGCATAATGCTGCGAGCCATTATGATCTCTGTGGCAGTATGACATACTTATGCAGAACGGTCAGCTTACCCTGGAGAACAGGGGAGGAAGTAAGTGCCCTGACGTCTGGAGGGGAAACGATGCATAACTGGTTCTCTGTGCTATGTGTGAAAAGGCACAGGGAACCAAATGAAGCCTTCAGCAGCACACTACTGACCCCTTTTGATAGTCAGAGGAACTAAATTTGCATACAAGTTCTATGGGGCAGGGACCACAGATACTCCATATGTGTAGTTGGATGTATATATGATTTTCATCTAAATGCAGTGTGTCTCCTCTGAGTCTCCGGTCTGCTTATTGGACATTACACATCTGGCTATTCATTTCTAGCAACATGTTAAAAATACCTCCACAAATAAGTGTGTAGGACATGTTCAAAGTTAGCTAACCTTAGGGTTTCAAAAGAGAAAATGTCATGTGAGTATTCTGCATCTGTATAAGCTTACACATTTTCAAAATTATAGCAGAACAATGGAAAATCATATTCATATAAAGTAAGATATTGTCCCATTTCAGTAAAGGACAGACTTGTAAATTTTGATTTTGACCATACCTTACTCTGCACTGCTTATGTTACAGTTTCCTAACGTTTCATGGCAGTTAATTACTAGCTCACCTGAGTCCTCCAACACCGATCACCTAACACAAATGTAGGGCCGGTAAGTTGGATTTTATTTATTTTTTAATCTTTTTTTTAACATGATAGTACTGGCCGGCCTCTCCGAAAACCCTAAAATTCACTCAAAAAAGGGTAAAAATACAAACTTTTCTTCAAAATTGCATAAAAAATCGTAGGGTCGGCCCTCTTTTGAGAGGGTGGGTAGGGTTACCTGAAACAAACCTTCTTTTTTTTTGGCCTGATTTTTTCCCATACACTCTAAGAAAGGTGTGTTATGTTAACATGCTTTTTTGAAGCCACTTTTAACACACTTTTGTATTATAACACAACACACACTACTCAAAGTGTGTTGATCTAAAAAGTGTGTTACTCTGTTACGCTACTCAAAGTGTGTTACTCTTTAAATGCATGTCCCCACAACACACATATCTTAGAGTGTAGGTCCCATCTCACAACTCATAGACATGTGTGATGATCTCCCTACTACATCTTCAGTTCCCACTCATCGTCTCAGGCTGGGTTCATAGTTACCTGTTGAAGGAAGTGTCTCATGGAATTGATACAATTGAAACGTCTTTGACCGGGTGGAGTCCAGCAACTTTCAAAAGGGCTAAAATGAAGGCTATGTACAGAGAAATGGGGGGGGGGGGGGTTAATGGATCTTTTAACACTATATTATTACAGACTTAGACCTCACTTTTTTGGTGAAATTTCCTCACACTCAACCAGCGCAATGTCAGGCCTTCTACCATTGTAACGATATCCGCCCGGACTTGCCTACCATATAATTACAAATTTCCTGTCTCCCGTTTCTTTATCAATATAATGTAAAGGAAAAACACAAAAAACATCAGGATGAAATAATCTTACTTCAGTCTAGTTTTAATTGTTAGAAACAGGGATTGATTGGTGAATAAAGCAATACAGATGACAATTCAGTAGATATTGGGTCCATTGACAGTTTATAGGAAAACCTGCCAGACCGGCTATAGCCGGCTAAAAGCCTGCTGGTCCTGCAGAAAGTTTGTGTCTGCCGGTCTCAATGGCTGGCTATGGTCCTTGTCTACATGCCAGTTTTTACGGCTTGTAAATCGGATCATTATTAAGGTTTCGAGAGAGTAAACTAGAAAATTACAAAATTCGACAATTGTAATTATCAAAATGATTTGGATATACCAGTAGCCTCTATTCATGATCAATTCCTATGTAAATTCTAGCCTTATAATAATTTATCTTATTACAATCATTTCCTCTGGGTATTCTGGCCTGCAAACATTTAGCCGGGCCTGCAGAATAACAAATCTACAGGACCGAATGTCCTGCAAGGCGAAAAACTTTTTGTATAGACTGCATTGAAAAGGTGCTATTTGATTAGGTACCGCGCATAAGCGAGTCATAGCTGCGAAATTGCCGATCCTCAGAGAAAAAATGTCAATCTTTACAAGCCTCCAGAGACAAAGAAAATGAATGCACAGAAATCTCAAACCCCTCAATAGAAAGATATGGATCTGCTAGTTTGAAATATCATTGGTATTAAGTAGGTTGTACTTGCTATACATATGCAAATGGATCTTCACTGGGGGTCACTTTGGGTCAAATTACAGGTTTTGTCACCTGTTTTCCTGCTGCTGATTTGACTCTCTGTCATATAAACTGAATTTCCCATTGCACCATACATTGCACATGAAATATACCAGCACCATTGATTAGGATACACATCAGGCTTCACTGTGGTCCCCGGGACGAACAAAAATTATCAAAGATTATTACTTTTGTAGCATTTAATAGAAAATATTAGGTTAAAAAACATATTATTATTGAAAAAAAATGTTCGTCCCGCCCCTCACACTGAAGTTTAAAATAGTTATTACAACCATGTGAAGAGAGCTAAGCAATCCTATGGATGGTGCAGTGGCAAAATTAAATCATAGTCATTTTTCTATACAAATCCTATATAGCATACCGGTAAGCTTAAAAAAAATAAAGCTAATTTCCAAAAACTTTTATTATGGTATTGATTTTGACATGTCATGGGTAGTATGTGTTTTGAATTACAAAAGGATTGGACTGCTAGTTAACAATCTATGGCAACATTTGCAGTATAGCATTTGTGACAAACGTACATATTAGTGATCTTGCCATTTTAAAATGAATATGACTCAAAAGATACACATAGAAAATGATCTGAGAAAAATTATTCATGCTCTATGTAACATGTAGACATATTACATGTAATAGCAAAGTCCTCAAGTATGTATTCCTTGAACTAGGTATGGGGTCAAAATGGCAGAATGGCCATTTTCAGTGGTAAGGGATTGGTATTTCTGCCATGTTAGAGGGTACAACATTTCAATACAAATATGTCTGAACATATTCTGAAGATATTTATGCAATGTCCATATATAGTTGATTGGGAAATATCATTTTTCAACTGCGAATTGTCATCGAAATAAGTGTAATATCACTCTGAAATTGGCCCATTGGCTATTGAAAAAGAAAAATGCTAAACGGCTGAAACTTTTATTTTTCGAAAATTCATATAAAATTAACTACTGAACAGATCTTAACATAGTTACCATCATTCTTCAGCATTCTTTATCAGCTTCCTAACCAGTATAACAATTTTGTTCAGGAAAGGGTTTCTTCAAACTACCCGTGGTACCTAATTTGATTCATGAAGGGATATGAGCCTTGCACCATCTCCTCTGCATTCTAAGAACAGTGTGTTGCATTTACACACTTTTTAACACACCTTTCATGTAGCTTCTTTCAACATTGTTTGTTTGTAACACACTACATAATACACGCCTCTTGCCAAAAGTGTGTTCAACTCAAGCGTGTGTTGCAAATTTGCAACCCAAGCAGCAATGTGGTTGGATGCCGAAACCGGTGCTGTGACTGTTTAATTTTTCCTGTGTATATATATATTCTGTGAAGCACGTCTAAATCTAAACCTTCCCAATATATCACACTGCTACACTCTTTGTTGTCATGATGCATGAATGCAGACATGTTGTCCCCTGGTCCAGCATTAATCATGCACTCATTAAGCCCTGCATAATCTCTGCAGGGTGTAAAAAATGCTTATAGTTGTACCTCTTCAGCTGAGCTCTAGTAGGTTGTTAATGCACTGAGATCAAACCTTCCTGAGAGAAAATATGTATTCCTTGATCAGACTGAAGAATTGAGGTGGTGCAGAGATAAATTGGAAGTTGACTCGGGAGTGTAGAATATGTGGCGGGTGCAGCCCAACTTTGTGGTGCGGATATATAGTGTAGACACATGAGACTACTATATGTATGAGATGCTGCAGCATGGTCTTTAAGCACACAGCAGTGGTCGATATGTCTATGTATGTTCAGAACTGATAGTGTGCAGGGGAGGAGCTGGCTCTGTGGTATAGGGGTGCTGCACATCTATATAGAATCATATCTTGAGACTTCCGCTTGTAGAATCAATAGAATGTAGGATGAGGTCTAGATTCTCAATGGAGAGATTATTTGATGCTGCAAGAGAGTCAGATTCAGTGATTGTGTTTTCGTACAAATATGTTCCTCTATCTATATTTCAGCAAAAGGACATACACAGCCAAAGATCATTTTCTCATTTCAAGAAACTCAGATAAATAAACTCTCCTGGCGGACAAACGACTAGTTTTGAGGAAAAAATCTTTTTTTCAAAATAGTCATTTGGCCGCTAGTCAAGTTTATTTAACTTAGTTTCTTGAAACGAGAAAATTATTTTTGGCTGTGTATATTCTTTATTGTCTGAGACTGACAGCTTTTGCGAGAGGCTCAGTTTTTCATGACCATCAGCAAATTCTACATTATGTCAAGGTAAAACACTTTTGGATCATATTTGTTGTACCAGACATCTTGTACATTGAGGTCGTCTTATGGTAAAGTTCTGGTCGGGTCATGGTGAAATCAGGAGGGTTTCCAGAGTGTCCTCGCCAAATGCATGCATTCAAATATCCACCACGTAAAACAAGGTTAAACATTCCCATTTCAGCGCATTACCTTATCATAATTTATCGAATTAATGCATAAGGTAATAGAACAGGAGTTCAGATGAACCAACAACGTTTCAAAATTCATCCTTAAACGTGTATCGTATACCCAATATAGCATACATGACCTACAATATGGTGTAGAAGGTGGTGGACTTATGGAGGTAGGTCGGAAATAGGTGAGCTTACCCTTAAGTTGTTCACAAAAGTGTCGAGACTAAAGCCTGCTGTCGATAAGGCTATACTCTGTTGACCCTAGAGCTCTGTGTGCAGCATATTGGGTACTGAAATGTGTAGAGCAGAACTTTATGCTACAATGGGATAAGATGCATTTGATATGTTTGACATTTAGCTCTATCTGTCGGGTCTGATTTGAAAATATTCTGCTGTAATAAATTGTATAAGGTAAACTTGACAACTTTAATATGTTTCCTGCCGCAATTTGACCGTATTTTGATCCATTAGTGCATCTGCAATGCAATTACTATTATCATAGTTTTAGTTGGCTCTAATGTGCATTAATTTGTTATAATCCATTGATCCCCACTAGTGATATCACAACCCTGCCCATAAGCCTCATTGCATTTTCTTTCCCTCTTGTATGGCTATTGGATTTTGAATTTACACTCACAGGACAGTGTTGTACATTGAAGTACTATCTTTGCCAAAAGTGTATTGACCTGAAAGTTGTGTTGTAAATTAATGTGTGTTACTCTCAATGCCCTGTAACACAAGGTATAATGATATGTGGAACATAACGAGGGATTTTTCCTGTACCTATTCTAACTTAATAGTAGGGGGTCAGGTTCCAGTGAATTTTATATCTATTTATATAAAAATTCTGGGGCACCATGGGTGACCTCCCGGTGTTGGGAAAAAATCTCCAAATAGCGGTAAAAACAAAAATAAATGTAAAAAATCGAAAAAATCCGACAATATTATAAATCTGTCTAGCAGGATTCTCGCCATAGCTGAAGCTCAAGTACTTGAAAAGGGATTAAAATTCTGCCCAACCCAAACAAAAGTAGACCTAGCAGAAGTTAGGAAAGACTCAGATGTATTCCACAACAGACTGCGAACAAAACAATATTGGAACAGTGGGAAAGGGAAAAAATTCAAACAGGCCCAAAAAAAGCTAGCAAAAGAAAAACAAAAAATTAAGGGATGGGAATCTAATCCAACCTCTAATTACAGACCTTCTGTCAAACAGGGACACACATGTGCCCCCGTTCGACCAACCCCATCTAATAAAAACTGGGAAAGGGTCTAACTCTTCGTGGCAACCACCAAAAACCTGCATCCCTCTAGAAAACTGGATAGCAGAAAATATAAAGGACCTAAATAATTCCGCCCAACCAAAAGCAGTTAAGAAACACAACCTCAACACTCATCAAAGAAAGGCCCTTAGATCTCTGGCAGTAGACAAATCCATTACCATCAAACCAGCTGACAAAGGGGGTGCCATAGTAATAATGGACACCATGGATTACATCTTAGAGGCAGACAGGCAATTATCCCAAGAATCCACATACCAAAAGCTAGACCATGACCCCACCCCCTTCTACCAAGCAAAGGTAGAAGAGAGGGTACAAACAATGGTAGAAAACAAAGAAATAACAAAAAAGGTAGCAAAATCTCTAGTAGCACAGAAACCTAGAACCCCCCAGATATATTTTCTACCAAAAATCCACAAAAATGTCGACCCCCCTCCTGGGAGACCAATTTGCTCAGCAAATGGGTGCCCCACAGAGAGAATATCATCCATGGTTGACCTTTTCTTAAAACCTTTAGTACAAAAGGCAGACTCCTATGTAAAAGACACCACCGATTTTATCAAAAAAAATCGAAAAAATCGAAAAAACAACACAAGAGACTATAATAGGGACACTAGATGTCACTTCACTGTACACCAACATTCCAAATGATGAAGGGATACAAGTCATTTCAGAAACCCTAGAAAGGGAGAGACAGGGGGAAGTAAACCCCAAAAATCAATCATTAGTCGACTTGCTAGAAATTGTTTTAAAAAACAACAATTTCCAGTTCAACAATGAAAACTATTTACAAATAAGTGGGACAGCAATGGGCACACGAGTAGCACCATCTTATGCAAATTTGTTCATGACCGATCTGGAGAAAAAATTACTAGAAAAATCTTCAGAAAAACCCACAGTTTGGTTCAGATACATAGATGACATCTTCTTTGTCTGGGAACACAGAGAAGAAAAATTGAAAGAATGGGTGGGGTTCCTCAACGAGGAACACCACAGCATCAAGTTCACAGCAGAATGGTCCAAAGAAAAGATCAATTTTTTGGACACTACCCTAAACAAAGATATTGACGGTAGCCTGTATACAAGCCTATACACAAAACCAACAGACACAAACAGTTTCCTGAGATATGACTCAGCACATGCACCCAATGTGAAGCAAAGCCTACCATACAGCCAATTCCTTAGATTAAAACGAATCTGTAAGAAAGATTCAGACTACCTGACATGCGTAGAAATGAAGGTAAAACAATTCCTCAAAAAAGGCTATCCACAGAGACTGTTGGATGAAGCCAAACTGAAGGTGTCCCTACTAGATAGGGACACTCTTCTTACAAGAAAATCCAGAAAAGCCCTAGAGGCCGAAAAACTGGAAGAAAGAGAAAATCTCAGAAAATTGTCCAAAAAGGACAAAACAATAGAAAAGCCTGAACCAGAACAGGAGAAGGCCTTTCTAACCACTACATTCAGACCCAACTATCATAAGTTGGAGAAAATTGTGAAAAGGAATTGGGACAATCTGTCCCAATCCTACACAACCCGGGGCATCCAAAGGATGAAATTGATAACAGGATACAAAAGACCAAAAAATCTGCGAGACCATCTGGTAAGAGCCAGATGCAACTTCAACCCAGCAGACTGGGTGAAGAAGGAAGGAGAAGATGGAAAGAAACCAAACTCCAATGTGTGCAAAGATCCAGAATGCAAAGTGTGCCCTGTATTAGACAAAACAGGGAAAATACACATCACAAGCCAACTACAGAGAGACACCAAGACGAATGTCTGCTGTAAGAGCTCAAACCTGATATATTGCATTGACTGCAAAAAATGTGGAAAAAGATATGTCGGAGAGACATACAGAGACATAGAGTACAGAATAAGTGAACACCTGGGAGACATAACCCACAAAAGATACGATACAAGTGAAGTGGCATACCACTTCAATCATGAGGGACACAACCAGACAGATGATGTCCGCGTGTATATCCTAGACTTCATATACGAACACCCACAATCCAAGAGGGGCACCAAACTCCGAAAGTCCATTGAATTTTCATGGATACAACGTTTAAAAACAGTTGTACCATCAGGGATGAATATCCTGGAGAGCCGCTATGGTTAAACCGATAAACTAAATGCCACGTCATTTTTTTCCAAACACCGGGAGGTCACCCATGGTGCCCCAAAATTTTTATATAAATAGATATAAAATTCACTGGAACCTGACCCCCTACTATTAAGTTAGAATAGGTACAGGAAAAATCCCTCGCAAAATCCCATTGGTCTAACCAGAAGCTCCATCTCATTTGACCAAGAAAATAAAAGTCCACCTACCATGTTGATGCCCACAGGTATCACCACACAGAGTCACAAACATAGATTGGTTACATTCCAAATTAAACAAAGAAATAATATTATTGGGCAAAATAATTATTATTTCAAAAAAAATAAATCCATACCCCTAGATTACACCTGATGAGGCCACTAGAGGGCCGAAACATTCCAAGTTCCCAAAAGAAAATACTTCTCTTTGAGAGTATATATTGGCAACCAATCACATTTCAGCACTGGCTAACTGACTAAGTCAGAAAACCCAATTCCAAATTTAAGTAAAATAAATAGACTAGATCTATTTATAGTAGTAGGAACCACATAGTAGTTCCAACAATTTGGTAACATTTTTATGAAAACATGCTGAAATAAAATAAATAAAAAGAATGCCTGCTGGGAGATGCAACATTCAGCCAATGAAAATACTCCAAATGGAACATGTGACCCCCATTGCTGCCAGGAGCGGCAAATCTGGACTCACCTTGGTCAATTGGAATGTAGTGTTGGGAGGATTCACACGCCACGTCCCTTGATCCATTGATATGTGGAACATAAGGCAACTTATAAAAATTAAATGGTTTCTCATCACAGCGCGCATCATAAAATTCAGTTCTTGAGGGACATGTGGGGGGATATATATTTGATATCAAATTGAAGCTAATGCTGCCTGTTATGCAGTAGGATAGAGATAATTTACATTTTCCCTGTTTTGAAAAACCAGTAAATTCTGAACTACTAAAATATGAATTTAGGTTGTGAAAAACATATATTATTCGCTACATTTTGGCCGGCAAGTAAAAAAAAAAAGCCTCCCTTGACGTATTATTCAGTCCTTATTTTTGAGTGGCCTAATGTTCAATGGCATGTATTACTAATAGTTCTGCTACATAGCAGTATATATGCATGGCACGACCTGTGTGGTCATAAGCTATCAAAGGGCAAAGGGGATTTACACTCAGCAGAAATGTAGAGTGCAGACTGTAGATTCAAGTCACAAACAGGTTTTAACTTTGATGATACAAAAGTGAAATGTTCAATTGCAAGCTTATTAAATTGGCGGTGCAGAAGCAGCTAGTTTTGGAAAATGTGAAGGTAATCTAGGCAGGTTGTGCAGCAAGCAGCCCTGTTTGTGATGGTGAATAAAGGAAGCAGCTTAAATCACCCAGCCTCAGGCACAGCTCCTGACATCCATACCCAACACAGACAGCAATGCTGATACCATAACACCACTGCCCCTAGCCCCCTACCCAACTCAAACAAAATGATTGTCCAAATTCACCACCCTGGTACTCCATATCCTTAGTAGGGAGGTTGTGTACAGAGCTGCTCGGGATGTGACAGCCAATACTGTGAGCAGCTCAGACCATCATGTGTCAGACACCCACTTCACACTTGGGGCTGGCACCACACAACCTGCACTTACTGATATTCCTAGGTTCCCTATATGACCAATCTCTCTGTCGCTAGTACCTTACCTAGTTAGTCTTTTTTGACTCCCTATACAACCAACCTAGGTAAGTCATTATTGTCAGGTCGGTCAGTTAGTCTTTGACCTCAGTCATTTAATTTCTAGGGGGGTCACTGAGTGGTCATTATAGTATCTTACAGGTGGCACCAACTAGTGGTATACAAATACAACAACTGAGGTACACACAAATGATGAACCTAGGTTAGCCACTACTGACGGACCCCGCAGTCATTTTTGAATATAACTTTGCCATTGTGACTAACACACATATGATAAACCTAGGATAGTCTGTACTGACTAACTCAGTGCACTATGAAACTGACAACTGAGCTGCACATACAGATCAGAATGAGTGTTCCTCTATAAGACAGTGTTAAGTAGCATAATCACCTAGCGGGTCCCATTCAAAATTCTAGTACTGTTCTAGTCCATTATGAGGTAGCTGTGTGAGTGCTGATATTGCTTTTCTAAAACGAAACATACAGACATGAAACAATCATTCGCATATCAGCTGCTCCCTCTCCCTCTGCTATTATACACTCAGTAGAAACCATACGCTTTTCACAATGACGGTATGAACTAGATGAGCCTAAAGAGGATATGTAGTGATACGCTTATACCCTTCTATCCTGGTTGTTGCCCATTTCTCCAACATTCTACTCTAGCTTCAACATTGAGAGCACCTTCACCAATCGATATGAAAATCCGAACTGTCTATCATAGACGTTCATGAATGTGCCATGCTCTATGCAGGATAATGTGCTGGTCCTTAGCTATTAACCAAAGAACTATGTGAACTGATCAAGATGATATTTCTTGAGCCGGTATAAGTTAATTTAGTACATAGTTTATTTCTGTGTTAGATAAGTCAGCGCGTTGTGATTCAATGACTTTAAATATACCCCCTTATATATTTTCCCTGTAGCTGTACCAGAGCTCCCAAATTGTATTTCACTTTGTGAGAGAAATGTCTATAGGGGCTTTCAATAGAATAAGCAGCACCTCTAGGTATCATAGATGCAAAGCTCAATCACATCAATATAGCACATTGGGAATATTCAGGCAGCTATTGGTTCCCTTTGCAGCAGAATGCACAGTGACTATCTATCCAAGCCATTCATAGACAGATTGTATGCACAGTTGATATTCCTCAGGGGCAATACATATGTTATACTGTTCCTTGTCCCAATGGGCCAGAGATATCTATTTCATGGTGAATATGGCAGCCCACTTGATTTAACCAAAGAACAGCCTATTGTATCCTCTTCCCCCGGGTAATAGCCCTGTTTGTCATTGAACAATTATGGTCTTGGCTGGAGTATTGTGGTGTACTTGACAACATAACACAAAATCAAATAGCTTGTACACTTTCTCTGTTTTAGTTGAGTGCTACTCATATATATATAACTCAGCACATTGGTTAAAGCTGGGCCGTCAGGGAAGAAGTTTAACATTTCCCATACATGGACTAAAATAACAGTTCCACCAGAGCGCAGCAGTGTTTGAACAGGGGACCATGAGCATTGTCCAGCTACAACATGTTCACCCTATCTTGTACCTGTAAGAGCTGAGCTCCCAGCCCATAAGAGCCCTCTTGTCAATGAAATCTGAACTATATGCAAAAGTGCTTTTGGCCTCACTTCAACCATGACGGTCAAGCTTTAAGGCTGGATTCATGCATTGAGATGATGAAGCGCATTGTAATAGAAACCTTACCCAGAGATTGTACAATTAGGTGTGTGTCCACGATATGATAAGGAAAGGGGGCAGTTTCATCTGCTTGACATCCAGTAATATGTACATATCTTTGAATATATTTCCTAGATATATTCCACTTTGACTGCAGATAGGCTGTGTCCACTAGGCATTATAAATTATTGCTGAGAGTGCTCAGGGCAAACATGGACAAGGTATTTTTATAGAATAAGGAGCATATTGCCCAATTTCCTCACAAAAAGCCAAGGTTATGCGATGTGTGCCTATTGTCGCTGTGCCCTGTACCCTGCCTGTCTCTTTTATGTAACTAAGGCATAGAGCATGCCGGGAGTGGTTCTTACAATTTGATGATTTCTTAGAGTAGAGAGTCTTTGAATCTTCTAGAACAAAATAATAACCAGGAATTTTGGTGAGAATTTAGAAAAATGCAACATAGCACACTACTTGAATCAACTCTCTAATGTCACATCCACATAATCCTCATCTCATCCTTATTTTGAGCAAACGGATCCCTACGGACGATAATTCTCAAGGAACTGCTTCACTGAGCCATACTATGTACAACTACACCCTTTGCGTGCCAGAATACTCCAGTCCCTTCTCTATAGAGTTCAGATATATATGGCCCTTTGGCGATGTGTGAAAAACAAATTCCCTAATTAAGGATAAGGAATGGGAATTACATACAGGCTGTAAATGCTAAAAAGGAACTGTTAGATGAGATTATGGGAGAAGTACATTAATACCCATCAGTGCGATGGTTAGAGGTAAGAGACAAGTCATTCCCTGCTCTCCTCCTGTATGTGTACACAAGACCTGAAACTAATTTCATAGTGCAGTGATTTACATTATTATCATGAAGGAGCCACATGAGCAGATAACAATATAAATAGTGATCACTATTAGAATATGAAAAGGAGACATCAGTTGGTGCAAGACAAATAAGGTAATAAGGATAGGGGGATGTTCTCTAGGGACCTAGTGTTATCAGCTCTCAGCAGATAACATGATCCCTGTATTTGCATAAAAGTATTCATTCACAATCTCTTGCTGAGGCTCTCCGCCTGTATGTGTTGAAATGGCCTGGTACTAATTTTATAGTATAGTGATTTATATTATATCACTTAACACTTTAAGGATAGGTGTCACCAAAAGTCGCCATTTGTTGTTATGAAGCAGGAATCCAGCCCCAGCGGGTGACTCACTAGTGCTATATTTGTGCAGCACAGGCAGGTTACTAGCCATATAATGTACAAGTATACCCTTAGAATGCTAGAATACTCCCGCTCCCTCTATAAACTTCAGATATATAGCCCTTTGGTGGTGTGGGAAAAACAAATTCCCTAGTTAAGGATAAGGATTGGGAAATACATACAGGCTGTAAGTGCTAAAAAGGGACTGCTAGATGAGATTATGGGAGAAGCACATTAATATCCATCAGTGCAATGGTAAGAGATATGGGACGAGTCATTTCCTGTGACATCAGAGAGGGAGGTGATGTGGTTTTTGGATAGTGGAGGTAGGTTGGATGCTGATACTGAGGAGAGGGGGATGTTCTCCCCTGTGTTATCATCCCTCAGCATAATTATAACATCATCCCACCTTTTGCTTCAATGCATTCAACGGGAGTCCAGCAACTTTCAAAAGGGCAGAAACTGGGGTGGGCGGGAGGGGGGGGGGGGGTTAATGGGTCTTTTAATACTATATAATTAGAAACTTGGGTATCACTTTTTTGGTGAAATTTCCTCACCCTCTACCAGCGCAATGTCTGAACCTCTACCGTGGTAGCGATATCCGCCCGAACTTGCCTACCATATAATTACAAACTTCCTGTCTCCCGTTTCTTTATCAATATAATGTAAAGGAAAAACACAAAAAACATCAGGATGAAATAAACTTACTTCATTCTAGTTTTAATTGTTAGAAACAGGGATTGATTGGTGAATAAAGCAATACAGATAACAATTCAGTAGATATTGGTCCATTGAAAAGGTGATATTTGATTCATGAAGGGATATGAGCCTTGCACCGACTCCTCTGCAGTCTAAGAACATTGTGTTGCATTTACACACTTTTTAACACCTTTCATGCAGCTTCTTTTAACATCCTTTGTTTGTAACACACTACACAATACACGCCTCTTGCCCAAAGTGTATTCATCAGGGCAGCCCTACACAGAAAGGGTAAACTTGACTCCAGGCTCGTCTAAATGACTGTCATAAAATAAACAGGACAAAAGTTGTCTGACATATCAGGTTACCATCCCACAAATAGAATCTGGAGCTGGCAAATGTCGGATTTTGGGCTGGCACATGCCAAGTGGGTCTTTTATCTGCAGCTAGTAGACCCGCTTCCTTGTCACTTAGACAAGTTTTCAACTTATTTATTTCATGGTAGTCACTTCGAAGAGTCTGGAGACAAGTTTACTTTTTGAGTGTAGGAGCAATGTGGTGGGATGCTGTGACTGTTTAATTTGTCCTGTGTGTACAGTCATATTCTGTAAAGCACGGCTACATCTAAACCTTCCCAATATATCACACTGCTATGCTCTTTGTTGTCATGATGCATAAATGCAGACATATTGTCATAATGGCAAAGCTATTTCAAAAATGACTGAGGGGTCAGTCAGTAGTGGCTAAGCTAGGTTCATTATTGGTGTGTTGTATTTGTATACTAAATCTTTTAGTCATAATGGCAAAGTTATTTCAAAAATGACTGAGGGGTCAGTCAGTAGTGGCTAAGCTAGGTTCATCATTGGTGTGTTGTATTTGTATACCACTAGTTGTTGGTACCACCTGTAAGACACTATGATGACCACTCAGTGGTTCCCCCTTGAAATTAAAAGACTAAGGTGGGTTGTTTAGTACTGACCAACCTGACAATATTAGCTTACCTAGGTTAGTCATATAGGGAGCCAAAAGAATGACTTACTAGGTTAGGTACTAGTGACTGAGAGATTGGTTGTATATAAGATGCTGCAGCATGGTCTTTAAGCACACTGCGGTGGTCGATAAGTCTCTGTAGACTGGGCAAAATCTCCACAAATATCATTCTATTCCCCCCAAGGGGCATTTTAGAAATATCTCGTTCAATGTGAAAACTAAAAACAAAATGGCTGCCATTCATTTTTTAGAAAACCTACGAAACCTAAGTTATTTATCATTCCTGGTTATGTAATACATCAAAATGAAGGGATTTTAGAGACCAGACTGTCTGAGACACCTGCCAAGCTGGAAACTCATTTCCTGAGAGTCTCAAAGCCAAAAATTCAAAATGGCTGCCACCGTTTTTTGAGAAAACCCCAAAAATGATTTATTCATTATTCCTTGTCATGTTGTACCTCAAATGAAACAGATTTGCAAGCCTAGTCTATTCTAGTCCATTGCCAAGATAAACAGGGACCTTTGTAACACTTAACCAGCTGTTGGCTAGCCAAACAAGTAGCCCAATGAACGAACATTAGTATGGCTATTTATGGAAACTGATTGTTCCCCCCACATACTTCCATTCTGATCGGAGCCCACCCCACAATCAAATCCTTAGTACCTTATGCAAATCCTCAAGATCCAACCCAGTCCGCATTAGTCCCTGGGGCTCATTTGTGTTTTACTGGGGCCAGATGGGTTAGCCCACATCTGAGTTATGGTCCTTTTTGTCCAGGGCTAAAAGTGGGAGCCCAAATGGGCCAGCCCAGGAAAACTTTTTCATGAAAATACATTATAGATACTAATAGTGTGTGCTAAAGTGGAATAATTCTGGGCTTAAGCTGGACACTTTGAATCAGCCCATCTGGGCTCCCACCTATAGCCCTGATAAAAAAAGACCCATCACGGGCAAATCAGCTTGCCCAAGTAAAAACACATGGGTCTCACTAAGCAATGCTGGCTTGGAAGTCCTTGTTCCAAGATATCTATGCATCAGGAACTGTAACATAGTATCTTGTTTGGAACTTACAGGGACTTGTGACTTTTACATGCTATAGGGCCCTACATTATCATTTAACTTCAGCAAAAGATTTTCATGTAATTGAGAAAGTCTAGGGAATGGGGCCTCTAGTCCTTGGGAAGTGATACCAAGTCCTAAGGATCTCATATTCATTTCATAAGAGACCTCCTCCAGCAACCCTGACCTCTCCTTGAGCCTTCATTATTCCTCATCTAGAGCATCATTCTCTGTCATTCCATTCCATCTCACTGAGGTTCACCTGTTCTCTAGCGCTTCATACAATCTCATACTCCAGGGTCTCAGATCTTCCATCCAGGGTCCCAATCTCTCCCTTACAATATCAAGCCAGGACTTTTATGTGTTGAAGATGGAGGTAGTTATAATTAGGATAGGGATAGGGTGACATGGTGAGGTGGAAGGGACATGTGGTATCTGCCCAACACAGACCTCTAATATTCCCTTTCTAGCAAACCTTTATGCATTCCATACCATCCCATATCCGTACCTCTATCATCCACTTTCCCTGTGATTTTCTTCTTCTCCCCTATATCCCTTCCCAGACAGCCTTCTGTTGTCCACTTCCCTGCCCTCTCCCATATCCTATCCTCCCATTCAAGCCCTGCCCTACCCCTGTATTATTCTCTCGCCAAGACTCATAATTATGACCTCTACCAACCAGTATCCTCTCCACTCCTGTGAAATGCACTCAGCCCTACCTCCTCCTCTTATCCCCTCACTTTGCCACCGTGTTCTGCCCTGCAGCAATTAGTTGGACATATAGAGGGGAAGTAAATGGGAGTTAGGTGGGAAAGGGTGAGGTAAAGTGAAGGGAGAGAAAGTGTTGGGAGGAGGCAGGAGAATGGGAATGGAGAGGAATAGAGCAGTGGGAGGGAATGAGCAGCATGAGATCATTGTACAGGGAAGCATTGAGATACAAGGCAGGGGCTTGGGGAGGAAAAGAGGAAATTTAGTGGAAAAATATGCCATAGGGAGGGCTGGAAGCTGAGAAAGGTTGGGTGGAAGCCCCAGAAGATGTGGGGATTGGGCCCAGGAAGAAGGCTAGGAGCCCTGGGAGGAGCGTTTAGAGCTGAGGCAGGAGAGATTGAAAACCTGAAGAAGGGTCAAGACCCTAGGGAGGAGGGCTTGGAGCCTTGGGAAGAGGAGTAAAGGCACAGTGAGAGGGGTTAAAACCCTGGAATAATAAGAGGGGTGGGGTAAGGAAAGGATGGATGGTCTGGATGGAAGATTGACAACCCTCAAAGAGAGGTTAGTGTTGCTGGAGGAGGTCTCCTTTGAAATGGAGATCCCTAAGACCCTATATCAGGTCCCCAGGACTAGAGTTCAGATCCCCTAAATTTCCTCAAGATAACATGCATAGATATCTATCTGGCTCCTAGGACTTGGAATTGAATCCCGACAACCTGGCATTGGGTGCAGATGCTCTAGGTACTTGATTCCGGGGAGGGCTTCCAATCAGAAAAGAAGTTTTTGAGTGAGGACAGTCACTACTCATCCCTAAATAGTTACACTTGTGTGGTCCCATAGATCTTTTGGGCTATATGCAATGTTGGCCCACAGCAGAAAAAATACTAATGTCTACCCTTGTACATAGTATTTAGTGGCATCATGATGGGATGTGCCTCCTAACTGGACAAAACTACTGGTTAAAAATGATTTTTCTCTTTAGCATAATATAATAAAACCCCACCTATAATTAGAACCCTAATTTTGAGAAAAAGAATTCCTCTTATAGCAATAAAAAACGCCAAAATAGATTAGTCTTATAGGTGGGGTTTTAGAGTATACAGCATAATTTGACATGTTGATGGAAGGTGGGTGGGGTTGCAGGCTGTATATATAAAAGGGTGTGCAAACAATTATTGACATGTTGATGGAAGGTGGGTGGGGTGGCAGGCTAACAGAGTTGCCCTTTTTTAGATTTTAATAAAAAAATGTCCGTCCTCCTTGGAAATGGGCTGAAATGAACTGTGCTAAAAAATTACTAGTGGCCATTTTGTTTTTTGGAGAGGGTATTCATGTTGCAAAGGTCCCTGTTTATCTTGGCAATGGCCTAGAGTGGACTAGTCTGGCAAATCACTTTCATTTGAGGTACAACATGACAAGAAATGATGAATAATGCATTTTTGGGGTTTTCTCAAAAAACGGTGGCAGCTATTTTGAATTTTTGGCTTTGAGACTCTCAGGAAATGATTTTCCAGCTTGGCAGGTGTCTCAGACAGTGTGGTCTCTGAAATCCCTTCATTTTGATGTATTACATGACTAGGAATGATAAATAACATAGGTTTCGCAGGTTTGCTCAAAAATTAATGGTAGCCATTTTGTTTTTGAAGTTTTCATATAGAAGCAGCCATTTTTGAGCTTGGCAAGTGTGATATTCAGATTCAGCACACCCAAATTACTCCAAAAAGTGATCTTGCCTGTTTGTACTCTAAAATGCCCCTTGGTGGGAGAATTTCTCATTTTGTCACCAGTCTACTGTATGTTCAGAACCGATAGTGTGCAGGGGAGGAGCTGGCTCTGTGGTATAGGGGTGCTGCACATCTATATAGAATCATATCTTGAGACTTCCGCTTGTAGAATCAATAGAAAGTAGGATGAGGGCTAGCTTCTCAATGGAGAGAAATGTTTGATGCTGCAAGAGAGTCAGATTCAGTGATCGTGTTTTTGTACAACTATGTTCCTCTATCTATATTTCAGCAAAAGGAAATACACAGCCAAATATAATTTTCTCATTTCAAGAAACTAAGATAAATAAACTCTCCTGGCGGACAAACAACTAGTTTTAAGAAAATTTTTCTTTCTGAAAACTAGTCATTTGGCCACAAGTTAAGTTTATTTAACTTAGTTTCTCGAAATGAGAAAATTATTTTTGGTAGTGTATATTCTATTATTGTCTGAGACTGACAGCTTCTGGGAAAGGCTCAGTTTTTCATGACCATTGACGAATTCCTCATTATGTCAAGGTAAAACACTTTTGGATCATATTTGTTGTACCAGACACCTTATACGTTGAGGTCGTCTTATGGTGAAATTCTGGTCGGGTCATGGTGAAATCAGGAGGGTTTCCCTAGTGTCCTCTCAATAATAACCATATTTTTTGTAAAAATCTTTCAAATATACAGTTTCGACATATATATATGCATTAATATAAAATTATCAAGCAGTCTATTGTTGATGAAAGTAGATGGAAACAATCGCCAAATGCATGCATTAGAATATCCTCCACGTAAAACAAGGTCAAACATTCCTATTTCAGCGCATTACCTTATCATAATATATCGAATTAATGCATAAGGTAATAGAACAGGAGTTCAAATGAACCAACAACACTTAAAAAATCATCCTTAAACGTGTATCTTATACCCAATATAGCATACATGACCTACAATATGGTGTAGAAGGTGGTCGAGGTAGGTCCAAAAATTTAATAGGTGAGCTTACCCTTAAGTTGTTCACAAAAGTGTCGAAATTAAAGGCTGCCATCTATAAGTCTATACTCTGTTGACCCTCGAGCTCTGTGTGTGGCATATCAGGTACTGAAATGTGTACAGCAGAAGTTTATGCTACAATGGGATAACATGCATTTGATATGTTTGACATTTAGCTCTATCTGTCAGGTCTGATTTAGAAATATTCTGCTGCAATATATTGTTTAAGGTAAACTTGACAACATTAATATGTTTCCTGCCGCAATTTGACCGTATTTTGATCCATTAGTGCATCTGCAATGCAATTACTTTTATCTTAGTTTAAGTTGGCTCTAATGTGCATTGATGTGTTGTAATCCATTGATTCCCGTTAGTGATATCACAACCCTGCCCATACACCTTATTGCATTTTCTTTCCCTCTTGTATGCCTATTTGATCTTGAATTTACACTCAAAGGACAGTGTTGTACATTGAAGCACTATCTTTGCCAAAAGTGTATTGACCTGAAATTTGTTTTTTAAATTCATGTGTGTTACTCTCAATGCCCTGTAACAAAAGGTATAATGATATATGGAAGATAAGGCCATTTATAAAAATTAAATGGTTTCTCATCACCGTGCGCCTCATAAAATTCAGTTCTTGAGGGACATTTGAGGGGATATTTGGTATCAAATTGAAGCTAATGCTGACAGTTATGCAGTAGGATAGAGATAACTTACATTTTCCCTGTTTTGAAAAACCAGTAAATTCTTAACTACTAAAATATGAATTTAGGTTGTGAAAAACATATGTTATTTGCTACATTTTAGCCGGCAAGTAAAAAAAAAGGGAAAAGCCTCCCTTGACGTATTTTTTAGGCCTTGGTGATGAGAAACTACTTTTTTTTGAGTGGCCTAATGTTCAATGGCATGTTTTACTAATAGCTCTGTACATAGCAGTATATATGCGTGGCACAACCTGTGGTCATTACCTATCAAAGGGCAAACAGAATTAACCAAACAGTCAGCAGAAATATAGAGTGATGTGCAAATGAATTTTATATACCAGAAACAACAGCACACATTCTTCAGTTGTAAGTTGAGGGGCGTCGTCGTATTCCCAGATAAATAATGAGACATATTTGTTTGGTTTACACACCTCCGAAGGTAAAATGTTTTTAGTCCCTCCTTGGTTCCCGGTGATGATGCATTAACTTACCGCTAGATGTGTAAGAGGTGTCTATGACTTTGATCTTGATGTTAATTTCACCTGATCTGCATTCATTGGGTTGGAATACAGTGTCTCAATGATTCATCTAATCATATCTAAGGCAATATTAATGTCAAACCTTTGATGTTGATATTTCTTAAAAGTGCGGACTGTAGATGAAAGTCATAAATAGGTTTTAACTTTGAATATGACAATGAAATGTTCACTTGCAAGAAAGCAGCTAGTTTTGGAAAATGTTAAGGTTATCTAGACAGGTTGTGCAGCAAGCAGCCCTGTTTGTGATGGTGAATAAAGGAAGAAGCTTAAATCACCCAGCCTCAGGCACAGCTCCTGACATCCATCCCAAACACAGACAGCAATGCTGATACCATAACACCACAGCCCCGAGCTGCCTCCCCCTCAAACAAAATGGTTGTTCAAATTCACCACCCTGGTATTCCATATCCTTAGTAGGCAGGTTGTGTACAGAGCTGCTTGGGATGTGACAGTCAATACTGTGAGCAGCTCAGACCATCATGTGTCAGGCATCCACTTCACACTTGAGGCTGTCACAACACAAGCTGCAAACACTGATATTCCTAGCCTCCCTATACGACCACTCTCTCCGTCACTAGTACCTAACCTAGATAGTCATTTTTTGGCTCCCTATATGACCAACCTAGGTAAGTTAATATTGTCAGGTTGATCAATAGTGACCAACCCACCTTAGTCTATTATTTTCCAGGGGGAGCCACTGAGTGGTCATCATAGTGTCTTACAGGTGGCACCAACTAGTGGAATACAAATACAACACACCAATGATGAACCTAAGTTAGCCACTACAGACTGAACAAATCAGAGTGAGTGGTCCTGTGTAAGACAGTGTTAAGCAGCATAGTCACCTAGCAGGTCCCATTCAAAATTCTAGTACTGTTCTAGTCAACTATGTGGTAGCTGTACGAGTGCTGATATTGCTCCTTTAAACAGAAACTAACAAACATAAAACAAACATTTGCATATCAGTTCCTCCATCTCCCTCTCTATATGCAATCATAAACTCAGAAACCATACACAAAAATCACAGAGGGGTCAGTCAATAGTGGCTAAACTAGGTTCATCATTGGTGTGGTGAATTTGTATACCACTAGTTGGTGGAACCTGTGATGACCACTTAGTGGCTCCCCTTAGAAACTTAAAGCCTAAGGTGGGTTGGTCAGTACTGACCAACCTGACAATATTAACCTACCTAGGTCGGTCGTATAGGGAGCCAAAATATGACTAACTAGGTAAGGTACTTCGAGATTGGTCGCAAAGGGAACCTAAGAATATCAGTGTATGAACTATTACCAGCGAGGATGGTAGAGTATAAGCATACATAGCTATATCTAGCTATACGCTAATACTCTATGATCCTTGTTATTGCCCTTTTCTCCAACATCCTACTCTAGCTTCAATATTGAGAGGAGGGTACCTTCACTCATTGATGTGAAAATCTGAATTTGTCTATCAGAGACGTTTATGAATGTGTCATGTTCTATGCAGGATAATGGGCTGGTCCTTAAGCTATTAAGCAAAAAACGGTGTGACTTTATCAAGAGAATATCTTTTATAAAGGCTGTATAAGTTAATTTAGTACATAGTTTATTTCTGTATAAGATAAGTCAGCACGCTGTGATATACCCCTAATATATTTTCCCTGTAGCTCCGTAATTGTACATTTTACCTTGTGAGAGAAATGTCTATAGGGGCTTTCAATAGAATAAGCAGCACCTCTAGGTATCATAGATGCAAAGCTCAATCACATCAAGATATCACATTGGGAATATTCAGGCAGCTATTGGTTCCCTTTGCCGCAGAATGCACATATCCAAGCCATTCAGACACAGATTGTATGCACAGTTGATATTCCTCAGGGGTAATACGTATGTCATATTGTTCCTTGTCCCAATGGGCCAGAGATATCTATTTCATGGTGAATATGGCAGCTCACTTGATTCAACCAAAGAACAGCCTATTGTATCCGCTTCCCCCGGGAAATAACCCTGTTTGCCATTGGACAATTATGGTCTTGGCCTGGAGTATTGTGGTGTACTTGACAACATAACACAACATCAAATAGCTTGTATACTTTCTCTGTTTTAGTTGAGTGCTACTCATATATACATATAACCGTTCCGCCAGAGCGCAGCAGTATTTGGACAGGGGACCATGAGTATTGTCCAGCAACAACATATTCACCCTATCTTGTTCCTGTAAGAGCTGAGCTCCCAGCCCGTAAGAGCCCTCTTGTCAATGAAATCTGAACTATATGCAAAAGTGCTTTTGGCCTCACTTCAACCATGACGGTCAAGCCTTAGGGCTGGATTCATGCATCGAGATGATGAAGCGCATTGAAATAGAAACCTCACCCAGAGATTGTACAATAGAGGTGTGTGTCCACTTTATGACAATGAAAGGGGACAGTTTCATCTGCTTGACGTCCAATAATGTGTACATATATTTCCTAGATATATTCCAGTTTCACTGCAGGTAGGCTGTGTCCACTAGGCATTATGAATTACTAACCAGAGTGCTCAGGGAAAACATGGACTAGGTATTATAATAGAATGAAGAGCATATCGCCCAATTTCCTCACGAAAAGTCAAAGTTATGCGATGTGTGCCTATTGTCGCTTTGCCCTGTACCCTGCCTGCCTCTTCTATGTAACTAAGGCATAGAGCATGTCGGGAGTGGTTCTTACAATCTGATGATTTATTAGAGTAGAGAGTCTTTGAATCTTCTGGAAAAAAAAATAACTGGGAATTTTGGTGAGAATTTATGGGTTTGATATAACCACAAAATGCAAGATAGCACACTACCTGAATCAACTCTCTAGTGTCACATCCACATAATCCTCATTTCATCATAATTTTTAATTGGATGGATCACTACGGACAATTATTCTCAGAGAACTGCTTCTCTGAGTCCATAGAGTTCAGATCTATCGCCCTTTGGTGCCATGGGAAAAACAAATTCCCTAATTAAGGATAAGGAATGGGAACTACATACAGGCTGATAGTGCTAAAAAGATACTAGTAGATGAGATTATGGGAGATGTACATTAATATCCACCAGTTCAATGGTAAGAGATAAGAGACATTCCCTGCTCTCTTTCTGTATGTGTACACAAGACCTGGAAGTAATTTTATAGTGCAGTGATTCACATTATTATCATGAAGGAGCTACATGAGCAGATAACAATGTAAATAGTGATCACTATTAGAATATGAAAAGGAGACATCAGTTGGTGCAAGACAAATAAGATAATAAGGAGAGGGGGATGTTCTCTAGGTGCCTCGTGTCATCATCTCTCAGCAGATAACATGATCCCTGTATTTGCCTGAAAGTATTCACACAGAATCTTTTGCTAAGGCTCTCTGCATGTATGTGTTGAAACGGCCTGATACTAATTTTATAGTATAGGGATTAAACTTTAAGGATAGGTGTCACCCAAAGCTGCCATTTGTTGTCATGAAGCACGAATCCAGCCCCAGCGAGTAACTCGCTAGTGCTAGATTTGTACACAATTCTGACCCTTTGGGACAGTATCAATTAGGTAGGGTTGACATAATGCTCCAATGCAGCACAGGCAAGTTACTAGCCATATAATGTACAAGTATACCCTTAGCATGCTAGAAAACTCCAGCTCCCTCTCCATAGAGTTCAGATATATGGCCCTTTGGTGGTGTGGGAAAAACAAATTCCCTAGTTAAGGATAAGGAATGGGAAATACATACAGGTTGTAAGTGCTAAAAAGGGACTGTTAGATGAGGTTATGGGAGAAGAACATTAATATCCATCAGTGCAATGGTAAGAGATATGGGACGAGTCATTTCCTGCGACATCAGAGAGGGAGGTGATGTGGTTTTTGGATAGTGGAGGTAGGTTGGATGCTGATACCAAGGAGAGGGAGATGTTCTCCCCAGTGTAATCATCCGTCAGCATAATTATAACTTCATCCCACCATTTGTTTGAAAGTATTCATCCACACTCTCTTGCAGACTCTCTCTTAGTGTCAAGAAGAAGTACTTTGTATCATATATTGGGCCACATCATAGGAACAATTGGGCACTAGATGTACCGTATTTGATGTAATAAGTGCACAGTGCACTTAAAAAAGTAGTTATGGCCACTTTTGACTTTAATTGGGGTGAAAAAAGATATTTCTGGTTGTTTGTAGTATAAAAATTGGCCAAAAACAGGGGGTGTGAGCTTATGAAGGAGTGTGCGCTTATCACGTTGAATACGGTATTATGAACTGAGGTGACCGCATTGTTGTAATAATTTATTCTTCTAAGGAGCACAGGCAGTGATTTAGTAAACCCTCTAAAGGCTCCTGATGTTACTACACAGCCACACCTATCCATCCTATACACAATTTAATACTTTATTAAAGAGAACACACAAGTGTACATTCCAAAAATGTGCTGGAGTATGGCATACCTATAGAAATATCTTAACTACATTGGTTTTCCATCACTGCTCTTATACAAAACGGTAAGCATTATATTAATATTGATTAACATAAGGCTGGACTCCACTAGGGCGGCACAAAGCCTTGCGAAACGTGGCAATCTTTTTTATGTTTTGATTTCCACATTTCGCTTCATTTCGCCTCATTTCGCGACAGTGTCGCCCTGACTGTTGCTCTTTTCCTGATGATAACTAGGGCGACACTGCCGAGAAATGAAGCGAAATGATGCGGAATGAAGCAAACTGTGAGAATCAAAACAGAAAAAAGATTGCCACTTTTCGCAAGGCCCTGTGCCTCCCTAGTGGAGCCCAGGCTATAGTAATTACACCCTGCCTTCATGTCCAGGGAACAGGGCTCTTCTAATGGATTTTCAAATTGCTAATGTAAGACTGTAAGGATCAATTCTGAAACAGATACTTAAAATCACTTTGCCACCCAGCCTTGGGTCGAGCCATTTCCATCTGGAGAACTGGAAGATGACCTCACATAGTGGACAGGAAGCCGGTGGGGATTTCACCTGCTGGAAGCTTCCCATGGGGGGCGGGGGGGTTGTCGACTTGAAAAAGTGCAGGGGCAGAATGGCAAGGAAAAGGTGCTAGGAAAAAATTGACAGCAGTTGAACACAATGTTGGTTACCGGGTACTATGTTTTTTTCGTACTTTTTTTGCTGATTTGATCCTTTCACTCCCCCCTTATGCCATGTAAAGATTACTTGCCTAACTAATCTCACCTGGTTAACTCCCTTACAATTCCTGTTCCCTAATTCAACTCCTATTTGCAACCTACCAGGTTTCCATCAAATATCTGTCACCCATTTACACACAACGCTCATGCCGCTTCCTTTTAAAATGAAACCGGCAATCAATTTGGCAATCAGACAAATGGTACACAAGATGAATTGCACAAAATGAACTTTTTCAGTTATTTCACCATGGCGAAACACCAATTTCCTGAATTAAAAGAGTGCGAGTTAAATCCAGCACACTTTGCTCTTGATAATATAACACCAGAGCAGCACACTAAAAAGGCAGAAGATAACTATATCAAAGATGCAGGCTTAACAGATTGTAAATTGAGCAGCCCTAACATAAACCAGCTGCAGTTGCCTGCACAACAGTCAAAATAATAAAACTGAGAGGCCAGTAATCAGACAGGTCAGAATGAAAAGGTGTCTTGACACTGACTTGATTACTGTATATAGTTATAAAAATGATGGCTATGTAGTGTGTATTGGCACATGAAAACAATAATGTGCAGTGTATATATACTGGAGGGTTTTTTATGCCGAAGTGGTGGTGTAGCCACCTGGTGGTGCCGCCAGGCACCACCAGAACGAGGTATATGATGTTTGCACTTTGCAAGAAGTCAGAACGGGCGCCGCCATCTTGGATTATGCCGCCATCTTGGATTAAGGTGTCACAACACAAATTTATGCTATGTGATAACAATAATATAAATCAACCTTTGATAGTTCCTGAGGTTGATTATAATCATACCTACCCCCCCTAATATGGACCCAAGGAATTCAATGGTTCTATTGGTTTGTTGCTAATACAGCTGGTTGCCTAGCAACGGCTATTCTAATTGTTTATCTGCCTAGCAACACACATTTCCATGGTCCTGAAGTTGATTATAATCATACCTAGCCCCCCTAATATGGACCCAAGGAATTCAATGGTTCTATCAGTTTGTTGCTAATACAGCTGGTTGCCTAGCAACAGCTATACTAATTGTTTATCTGCCTAGCAACACACATTTCCATGGTCCTAAGGTTGATTATTATCATACCTACCCCCCCTAATATGGACCCAAGGAATTCAATGGTTCTATCGGTTTGTTGCTTATACAGCTGGTTGCCTAGCAACGGCTATTCTAATTGTTTATCTGCCTAGCAACACACATTTCCATGGTCCTAAGGTTGACTATTATCATACCTACCCCCCCTTATATGGACCAAAGGAATCCAATGGTTCTATCGGTTTGTTGCTTATACAGCTGGTTGCCTAGCAACGGCTATTCTAATTGTTTATCTGCCTAGCAACACACATTTCCATGGTCCTAAGGTTGACTATTATCATACCTACCCCCCCTTATATGGACCAAAGGAATCCAATGGTTCTATCGGTTTGTTGCTTATACAGCTGGTTGCCTAGCAACGGCTATTCTAATTGTTTATCTGCCTAGCAACACACATTTCCATGGTCCTGAAGTTGATTATAATCATACCTAGCCCCCCTAATATGGACCCGAGGAATTCAATGGTTCTATCGGTTTGTTGCTAATACAGCTGGTTGCCTAGCAACGGCTATTCTCATTGTTTATCTGCCTAGCGACACACATTTCCATGGTCCTGAAGTTGATTATAATCATACCTACCCCTGCTAATATGGACCCAAGGAATTCAATGGTTCTATCGGTTTGTTGCTAATACAGCTGGTTGCCTAGCAACAGCTATTCTAATTGTTTATCTGCCTAGCAACACACATTTCCATGGTCCTGAAGTTGATTATAATCATACCTACCCCCCCTAATATGGACCCAAGGAATTCAATGGTTCTTTCGGTTTGTTACTCATTCAGCTGGTTGCCTAGCAACGGCTATTCTAATTGTTTATCTGCCTAGCAACGCACATTTCCATGGTCCTAAGGTTGATTATAATCAAACCTACCCCCTTATATGGACCCAAGGAATTCAATGGTTCTATCAGTTTGTTGCCAATCCAGCTGGTTGCCTAGCAACATCTATTGTAATTGTTTATCTGCCTAGCAACACACATTTCCTTACCCCCTAACATGGACCCAAGGAATTCATAGGAAATGTCATATTTGAAGTAATATCATCCTTCCCCCTGATAACCCCTTCTCGGCCCTGCTTTTTTGGTGTCTTGAATGGGTTCCCTTCAAACATACCAACCATGTAGACATTATGTTTCTTCGAATGCAAGAATTGCGGTTGTTGCCGCGTACAAAAATGCCTGAGGCATTTTTTACGTGGCAACAACCGCAATTCTTGTTAGACAACAATGTACTTGAAATATAGAAAATAAATGCTGGTCAGCCAAGTATTACCATGTGTGTATTCAGCACCATAAAGAAAGGAAAGACACAATTAGAAGGAATCTTAATATGTCTAGTATGTTCAAAGTTGAGTATTTCCTAAATCAGGTATGGCATATGTTCATCAATATGTCAGGTGTTTGGCTGGATTGCCAAGATAGTTACTTTTATCATGGATTTCATTGGGTGTAAATAAGACCATTATCAACAAAACTACAGCAAGATCCTGGGTAATTGGATAAATGTTTACCTTTACTTTTGGCTCAGTTCTTTGCAAAGGTGCAATTAAAGATCGGTTTGCTTGTTCAGCAAGAGAACACTGCAAAGGAACAAGGAGACTGGATTTTTAGTAATGATGAGAGTTATCCTTAAAGGCTAATTACAGTCAGTCTGAGGCTGAAGGTTAAGTTAAAAGGTTAGTTTCTGACCGCAATCAATATCAACAGAATTAGGCTGTGTCTCACCAACTTGGGCCAATGTTTTCGTCTATGACTGGGTGGCGTTTATGACAGGGTGGCGTCTATGACTGAATGCTGTCTATGACCTCCTGAGAGAAAAGGGTTTATCTAGGGCAGGTGAAGATATTTATGGATATGCCACCACCGCCATTTTCTTTATTTTATCCCTTACAACAAAGAAGAAATTTATTTTTTCTAAATCTTATATTTTAAGGTAGACGGTCATAGACGCCACCTGGCCATAGACGCCAACCGGTCATAGATGAAAATATTGGCCCAAGTTGGTGAGACACAGCCATTAGTATATGGGGAGCTCATTCCTCAATCACCGCCTCAGTGTGAAAATATATTTAGCAAAACATTTGACTCAAACCAATGTTAATGTGATTTAATTCTACTAGCATCTTTAACATTAAAACATCTCAAGTGAAATACAGTTTATATGTTTTTCCTTATGCTCTCATGACTGGGGCAAACTGCCAGGGGCATATAGTACATAGCTCTTCATCAAGTGACATCATAAAAAATACATCTAGAAGATATAAAAGCATCATCAATGTATCACGACCTTACCGTGAGCCATATCAAGCTCCTACCTTGCTAAGGCTTTCCTGTAAAGGATATAAGGACGGTAACAAAAGGGGGTTCTTGTTGCTGGTTGTGGTTGCCTGCTGATCTATCTAATCTTTTCCAATGTACAGACATAATCTTCACATTATATACAATATTAGCTCAAAACAAGTCATGTTAATTAAATCATGCCACACTAACAAATGCCTGCACACTATAAGGTCATGGATGATTGAGTAGGTCGAGTTACATATACAGTCGCTACGTCGCAGTGTTGGCAAACAAAAACAACACATGCTTAGGTAACCTCACCATGATAGTCATGCGCCAGGGTTATTACACTAAAATATGTTTTTAATTATCCCTTGATTATTTTGGTACATATCTTTTACTGTACAATATAATATGTAAAATGTATGACTTTGGCTTCATGAGTATCTAATGATACATTTATGGCTATTTACATTTATACATAACTGGTTGATTCACCCTACCCGGTGGTCAGAGTGCAGTGGTCTGTTTGCCCGCCACACCTCACATATAGATAGAATAATCAAGTATATATGGAACTCGACCTATTCAGAATCGCAATGCAGCAGTGTGTAAATTGTGGAATCACAGTTACAATGTTGTAACATGTTACAGCTCTAAACCAGCTGATCACCTTGAGAACTACACACAGAAAAGTAAAAGTGTCAACTGTGTCTCTCACATGGCTCTGGTAAAATAGAGAGCTAAAGTGCTAATGACTCTGCTAATATGAAGGGTCAACTTGAGTTGACTCTGTATGATCGGTGTCAACTCAAATTGGCTCTGTCATATCAGAGTGAACTCGAGTTGACCCTGCATATAAGCAGAGTCATTACCAGTTCGACTCTCTATTTTGCCAGAGCCACGTTGATGACACAGCTGACACCTTTACTTTTCTGTAATGTAATTGCCATTCCACTAAAGCCAAATCTCAGAGGGACAAAATTTAAGTGTTATTTATTAAAAAAATCCCTTTTTATAAATGCACCACTGATGGCCCTGCTTAACCCATGAATGCAGGTCTGACATTTATGGATCAAAAGCTACAACTAGTGCCGTATTTGTTTATAATGCCAACGAATCAGGATGCCATCCTTAGAGGGTTGTCTACAGGCCTCGGGTAGTGGTGGCTTGGGAGCTTGCTAGAGTGGTGATGGGAGAAGGAAGGCTGCCCCATAATAGCTAGATGCATACAGCAGCAAGGTAAGACTCCAGTCCCAAAGCCTCCTTGTGCTCCTTCCATCCTTGAAGTGCTCCCCTCTGTCCCAGTAACTTTAGCTGGACATGCTGAGCCCAGTCCGGCTCCCATTGTTAAGTCACGGCTCTCTTGGGGAGTCACAGCTCTGGTGGGGGATAGGTCATTGTGGGTACAGAGAGGTGGGGAGGTTTGGACACCCCGTTGGGGGCAGCATCAGCATGCCCTCTCTTTGCAAAGGAGGCAGGGGGTACCTGGGTGCCCTAATAGTGCATAGGATAGTGACCTAATCCATCCCAACATTAGCTAAGGCATTAAGATGTCTCATGCCAAGTAAATCCTTATCTTGTTTGGTACAAATACCACTGGCTGCAAAGCCGACCTGGCTTTATGCGACATCACTCAGTATCGTACTAATCCAAGCGATCCAGTGCTGTTTTCATATCACTCATCAGACAAAACTACTGAAAAAATGCCACAACCATTGACAGTTTACACCCCTACAAGGGTGAGGAATGACAGGGGTGTGGACAGATATCCATATCCCGTGTGGTTCTAACCGACCCATATCTGTAATGGTAAGGTATTGAAAGGATGGGGGCAGGCTGAGGCATCTATTACCCCTGTGGTCCCCTCAATGCCCCAGACATATTCATCACCAGCGCCGTTACTGAGGGTCCCTGTATTCATTTCAAGCCCCAGGGTGTGATTTATCAGGCAGCATGTGTTGCATCTGGTGCTGTCTGTTTATTGACCCTACAGACACCTGTTTGATACTCTACATCAATTCATGGCAGACGGAACAGTGATCTATATGGGTGTTGCACCGAGAAGCATGCAACGAACAACAAAGAGATAACGCCTGAAAGTTAGTACATACAATGTGTGTGACAAAAAATAGATTTCCTAAAAAGGAGTCAGAATGTTCACAAATAATATATATATATGACTTCCTATCTGTTCTATTCTACCTAATATCCTCTGATTTTGCTCAAGTTTGATTTTATTGCCAAAATGTTGTCATTTTGGAATAAAAACATCCACGCTTTTATTCCCCCCCCCCTTGAAAATACACTAGAAAAGCCCATGGTTGGGGGACATTGGAACCCTTTGTGATATGTTAAAACCCATTGGTGACATTTAATTATACATTTTGTACCCATTTTAAAATGAGAGATTATTTTTTTATGTTGCTTTTCATTTCACTGATTTACCACACTTATATTGTAAGTTCATCATTCTAGATTTGTGAATGTCTGACATGGTGATGGTTATATTAGCAATTACCAAATTCTTCCGTGGGGTTGAAAATGTCATCATCATCATGTATATATATGTTAAGAACAATAAAATAGAATTTCCTCAGAGCGCATAGTCTAAGGGAAGGGTGAATTGAGGCTACTGAGTACACAGCCCTTTGTGCTCAGGTGTTGGGTGTAGGGTTTTTAGACTGTTAGGCTATTGGTTAACAGCTCTTAGACATCCCGGGGGGCTTGATAGTCCTTGTCTATACCAAATGTGCTGTCTCTTACACTAAACTTTTCTAATTGAGCTTCTCTCCTGTGTCACAAAGCCTTCAGAGATTTGTAAAAAAAAAAAAAAGGTACCTATAGAACCTTTAGCCATAAGGAGGGCAGGCATATAGGATATGAGTGGGAAAAATTCCACATTGTCCGACCACTTATCGATCGGGTCCCTGTACGATGGCTGATCACACAGTGTCTGTGTACATCAGCATTCAGAAGACTGGTCGCCGCATAACCTATGTGGTCTATGTGGTCTTTGCATATAGGTGTCCAAAGCAAATATGACTGTGAATTAACAAAGGAGGATTTGAAACCTCCTTTAGCTGCTGACTTCCCGATATCAACCACATCCACACACACACACATACACACGTGTCACCTGTTTATGGCAAGAACGGGGGACTCAGGATCTATGCTGTTAAAGGGGCCACCACGCGCACTTAACCACATAGCAGACTAGAACAGTGCTAGAATTGTGAGTGGGAAACACTCAGTGAGAATGCCAATTTTAACTGGGGACAATGCTTTGGGAAGGGTTTAGGAGCTGTCATCTCAACCCCTCTTTATAAACTCATAAACTCTAAGAGCAACCTATCACAAAATCATGATGTCATTCTAGATCCTAGATGCTCATTATTTATAAAGGTATCTGAATGATAAAACCACTTGATCTTTAGTTAAAGCTTTATTGAAGCATTAAATACTTCTAGTGTAATACATTTCAGCAGAGACAATCAATAGTACGGACACCTTCATATGCTATTGATCCATTGGCAGATCACATAAGCATTAAACATACATATATATATGTGGAGTCTCCTTTTCCTTGTCCTTTTCCCGGTCATCAAGTTCACTTTTCCTCCTCTCCCTTTGCTCCCTGTACTCACGATTGTCCTTGCAATATGGACAATCTGTCCTGCGTCCGTCAAACTCTTCTTTACAGCCTTCACAAAACTTTGGCATATTGACAGATAAGTGACGCACAGAGCAAAAATTTGAACTTATACCAACGGCTAACTACCACAGACTGACCGAGTGGTGGGCGGCAATGGAGAGGTGGGGCCAGCTTGGGCGCCCTCTAGTATGTACCTTAGGAACCACCATTTGCCGCTGCTCCCAAATATATTAATGTTATCCGGTCAGACTGATATCATACATATATATATATATATATATATATATATATATATATATATATATATATATATATATATTCAGACAGCTATAGGTTCCCCTAAGAGTAGCATACAAAGCGACAATATCTAAAGCATTCATAGGCAGATTGTTTTCAAACCGGGTATACCACTAGGATTTAGATAGTAATGCATATTACAAGTTTCTTGTCTCTGTAGCCCAAACGCAGGCTTAGATATATATCATTCTTAGACGATTCACAATTCTGACTGCAGAAGCAAACAGAAACATTACAATGTAGTATCCCTGTCTACACACATTTTCCATGATGTTATGTTACACACTACTACACATTGCCCTCCCATCAAAAAGACATATCCAACACGAGAAAACATCCATAAAGGGAGAGGCACTATAAAGGGCAACCCCTAGAACATAAATACTGCTGCTTACAATCTGTACATGACACTTCATTTCTGGACGTCGTAAATGTGATGACCAGAAGTCATAACAATACCATCAAGATGTCAGGACTTGTAGAACGAAGCCATGATTAGGTAGGTCGTTTTTTTAAACCTTTCTTTTTAAACATGAAAGTACTACCCAGCCTCTCCTAAGTCCCTAAAATTGACCAAAAAAGGGTAAAAATATGAAAGATTCTTCAAAATTGCATAAAAAACTTAGGGTCGGCCCTGTCTTGATGGGGTCGGTCGGGTGACCTGAAACAAACCTCTTTATTTTGGTCTTATCAACAAGCAGTACAGAAGTACAGGATGTAAAATAAATATGTGGATAGAAAGCACAAAGCTGGCTGGTGGTTCAAACCCATGTATCTCCTATATATACACACACAGAAAAGTGAGTCATTGTCGCTAAAACTACCCTCACCTGAGGGTCAGGCACTCTCAGGTGAGGATGGTTTTAGCGACAATGACTCTCACTTTTCTGACAGTGTATACAAGGAGAAAATCATAGGCATCTCTTGTTAATTTATACCAATATATAACCAGAATTCCCAGTTATTTCTCTTTCCAAAGACATATAACATGACTATTTTAGTCTAGACATATCCTCCTAGAAAATAATTCATCAACTCCTGTTGACCACCCGGGCCAATAGGAAGGCAATGCCAGAGAAAAATGCGGGCCCAGACCCAAAGCTACGGGTCATTGGTTCCCAAGCCAGCATTAGTATCTACCCTGCAATCAAAATCTTAAGCAGAACTCGTGCCAATTTTGAGTCTTGACTCGTGATCCCCAGGAGATTTTTTAACGTTTTGTGAACGTTTTGTGGTATTTTACCAGGAAATTCTTGTTCTTTGTACAAGTTTTTTGAATGAGTTTTTTTTAACAAGTTGTAACTTGTGTCATTTTTCCAAGTGGCGAATGTTCAATTCCCAAGTTCATTTTGTGAATAAGCCTTTTAGTGAGTGATCATCTTTTAACAAACGGGGGGGCGGTGGATTTTTGCGTTAGCGGGGCAACAATATTTTTGTCCCCCCGCTGTAGGGGTCGAAAAATGTTTGGTCCCCCCTTGCCAGGTTGAAATTGAGTGCGGCCACACTTTTGAGCTAAAGTAATTTGTGTGCTTTTTCGGTAAAAAGGAGTGCATTTTCTTTGGTCCCCCCCTCAAGAGGCGTCCAAATTGTTTTGGTCCCCCCCTTCAAGGGTTTCAAATCTTTTGATCCCCCCAAATCCAACACCCCCTCCTGTTGTTAAAAAATGACCACTCCCTTACCTGATCTCAGCCTCTAAGGGCGTCACTACATAAAGAACCTCTACTCCTATACAGACATAGATTATCTGCATGGGGAGTCTAGATGGATATCTAACTACATGTTGGATGGGCAACCACCGAGCAACGTATGCACATAGTAAGTGTAAGGGGGCAAAAATATTTTGAGTCATTCGCATGGAAATCAACCGAGCCCCGCCCCCCCCCCCCTGTTGTTAAAAAATGACCACTCCCTAAGTACAGACCTGTAGTAGTAGTGGCCAGGGAAGCCTGCCAGAGTTGTGGTTGGACACAGAGGCCTGCACTAATTTACCTTGTTCCTCTTTTCATGGCACGATTGTAGGAAGTAGTTTGCAGAATCCCATTCAGAGTATTCAACTCCTTGAACTTCGCCCTGGCTACCCTCACCCACCACCTCTACCTACACTGAAAATGCAAACTTGTCTCCAGACTCATCTAAATGACTGTCATAAAATAAATGAGTCAAAAATTGTCTAACCTATCTGGTTACCATCCCACAAATGGAATCTAGAGCTGGCAAATGTCGGGTTTTTGGCTGGCACATGCCAAGTGGGTCTTTATCTCCAGCCAGAATACCTGCTTCCTTGTCATTTAGAGGAGTTTTTAACTCGCTTGGAAGAGTCTGGAGACAAGTTTACTTTTTCAATGTAACTTATCAGAACTATTGGATCTGGGTAAACATTTTGTTGAATGCCACATTAATCCCTTTCTGTATTTCAGTGAAACGGTTCCTACACTGATATTCCTAGGCTCCCTATACGACCAATCTCACAGTCAGAAGCGCCTAACCTAGTTAGTCATTCTTTGGCTCCCTATACGACCAACCTAGGAAAATCATTATTGTCAGGTTGGTCAGTACTGACCAACCCACCTTCGTCTTTTAATTCCCAGGGGGAGCCACGTACACTGAGTGGTGATCAAGGTTTCTTACAGTGGCACTAACTAGTGGTATACAAATACAACACACCAATGATGAATCTAGGTTAGCCACTACTGACTGACCCCTTGGTCATTTTTGAATATAACTTTGCCATTATGACTAACACACATATGACCAACCTAGGATAGTCTGTATTGACTAACCCTTTCAACCTATGGATTTTCAGTGTACCCTCCACAATACACTTATGATTTCCCAGAAAAGGTGGAGATAAACAGTGTATACAAGACAGTAAAATACCACGTTTTCCTATACACTGGTACATCCTCAAATCTAATTTCTACACTCGATCTTTGCTTCTGTTCAAGATGATGAGTAAAAGCACTTTCCATTAAGTCTCAAATATCAACAAAATCATACGTGTAATTGCACACAGGCAGGATAACTTCACTTTATTCTAATTAAGTTGATTATCTGATTATTGCTATACAAGAAGGATATACCTGTAAAGAATAACACATCACATATAATACGCTTATAATTCAACATCAACTTTCAAAAACGTAACCAACTGTAGTTCTCAGTGATTTATGCAGAGTATGTGATAGGTGAAACTCTCACCCTTAACATCTGGAATTATATTGCTGGAGACTTCAGGTGCTGAGTAACAGTAACAGCAAGTAGATAACTAGGATACAAAACAGGTAGAAACTTGGCAGAAGAAAAGGTGAAGGAAGTCTGCTAAGTGCACAGCAGGATGGATGTAATGGGAGACCTAGGCTACACTGGAAAGTCTTCAACTGTTAGATGCTGCTACTAGATGTTAGGGTCTGCCGGTTGGTGAAGCCAGTTTGTTGAATCTTCTTTATAGGATCTCTTTTTTTACAGATTTTTTTGAATGGAGTAACAGTATTGTATGCTCAATAGTATACTCCTGATAACCAAGTTAAGGCCATTCACCACTTTACACAACTCAGGCCTTCTTATATGCCTGACTGTCTGTCTCATGATAAAATATATGTAACATCAGTTTAGTTTAACCCACATATAGGCTACTGATATAAATCTATTAGGCAAGTATTTAAGGTAGGCCTATCAGCATAAATGATGGTTAAGTGGGCGACTACGAAGGCTGGCTGATTATTATTATTAGAGATGTTCAACTATTAAATATCAAAGAGAGAAACAATAAGATGGAAATCAAGACCCTGACATTGTGGTGTAGGAAGTACAGTTTGGGATTTGGCAAGAGGTAGGAGAGGGGTCTCGGGTTACTTCAGCAAGTGTAATCAGAAAGAGATCCTCAGAAAACAAAAAAACAAAAGAGAGAACCAATAATACAGGCCATCCATAGGGTCCCCGCTGCACAACAAGTTTGGTATTTCCATTTAGATAAACTGATGAGCATTAAGGCTGTGTCTCACGAACTTGGGACAATGTTTTTGTCTCTCACAGGGTGCCATCTCTGACCGGGTGCCATCTCTGACTGGCCTTAATAAAAACAGTTAACTTAAGGCGGATGATGATAAAAGTGGGCAACTAATTACTACTTAAGAGAGTTATATCCATATAGCCAAATTCTATCTACATCTGCCCTAAATAAACCATTTCCATTCAGGCCTGTCAGAGATAGCACCCAGTCAGAGATGGCACCCAGTTAGAGATGGCACCCGGTCAGAGATGGCACCCGGTCAGAGATGAAAACATTGGCCCAAGTTCGTGAGACACAGCCTTAAGAAGAAAACAAAACGCAATGTCAAAAGTACCTGATGTAATTAGCTGTTTGAGTTGCCCTTATTTTCTGTACTCAGGGAACCTGAGTGGGTGGATGCATTCAGATCAATCCTGAGTTCACGGGTTGTTAGGTGTCCTGCATAGAAGCGGATTTATTTGGGAGCAACACAAAGGTCAAACTGATAAACTACAGAGACATGCAGCCATAGCAAGAGTGAGGATAACAAGGTTGTTTGGGCACTTTCCACTCTGGAAGGATATTAAAACAGCTCCTCTTCCTATCCAGCTAAAGCAATGAAGAAAAACTGTATCACCATATCCATCAACAAAAACAGAAATCATCGATACTAAGAACTAGTTCTAAATGTAATGTTGGTATCAATAGTATCAGAACCAGACAGAGCCAGTCTTTCTTTTTTATATGCCAAGAGAATAGACGAAGAAGGAAATGTCAGATTACAAGGAGACTGGTGAAGCTTCTATGTACTAGTGACTTTAAGGGTCATCTGTTAAAGCTGATTACTGTCAGGAGGTGGCTGAAGGTTAGAGGTCCAAAGGAAGTCCAAAGGTTAGATCCTAACCATGAGCAATGTCAGGAGAACTGGTATATGGGCTTATATTTCTCATTCACTGCCTACTTATATGAATATATTTGCTAAGGGCTCACTTTCACCAAACCAATGCAACTAAAATATGGCCATACATGATCAGTGGCCGTACATGATCGGTGGCCGTACAAGATCGGAAAACTATAAAATCAACTAATTACCCCATTCAATCCTCTATTTAATCATTTTAGCCATACCTACTGGCTGTAATGTATGTTTAGGGAGTTTATTAGGAACAAAACACTCCCAAAATATTTATAATGGCCAAAAGGGGAGTGCCTCAATGTACAACCGATCATGTACGTCACGTGACGTACATGATCGGCTTGCAATGTCATATAACATTTTTTTATTACCCACTGCTGCACATGACTTTGATAATACATGTTAAGACTTACATCATATGTACACCTTGCTATGATTGAATTATGTTTTAAATATGGTCAGAAAGGGTAATTAAGGCAGTCAATAGATAATAGCCAATCATGTACGTCACATGACGTACATGATCGGTATTGAAATGTCATGTAAAATTCCCTTCAATGGTTGCATTTACACATGTCTAAAATCTTACATGTCAAGACACACATCATATGTACACCTTGGTAAGGTTTATTTATGTTTTATGATGGTCAAAAAGGGTAAGGCAGTCAATATATTGCCAATCATGTACGTCACCGATCATGTACGTCACATGACGTACATGATCGATATTGAAATGTCATGTAAAATTTACTGTAGCTTTTATGTAACCATTTTTGTGATTTCCATGTGATATTTGCAAAAAATAGAACACCCTTTGGTATACAGATGAATATATGACCTACCAACTTATGAATGCATTTAGTGCATGGTCCATTGAATTTATGAGTAGTTTCAAGTTCAAATCAATATTTCATTTGGTTTGGCATACACAGAGCAGTGTATATCAGGCATAGCGGTATGGGGGGGGGGGGTGAAAGCCTGAGCCCATGCTTGTTTACCAGGCTGCCCTGCTGGAGCGGCCTGCATTAACAGGATACCTGTAAAAATGGGCCAGGCTGTTTCCCGCATACCATCCTCCACCTAGAAATAACCAGCTTGCCATGCTTCCTTACCCTTTTTTTTATAATGCAACAAAGTACATCAAACAAGAATTAGAGAACTAAGTAAAGGCCTGTAGTAGTAGTGGCTGGGGAGACCTGCCAGAGTGGTAGTTGGAGACAGAAGCCTGCCCTAATTTACCTTGAACCATAGAGAAGTAAGGAATAGCTCCAGGCCCAAAGCCTCTGGGCCCTAAGCTCATCGCTGAACAAAGGATGGGTCATGTCAAAGCACCGAGGCATCCTTTGAGGGGTAATTCCAGACCTATGGTAATGGCGGCTTGGGGGCCTTCTAGAATGGTGAAGCAAGCCTACCCTAAAGTAGCTGGATGCATACAGAAACAAGGAATAGCTCGCAGCCCAGTGCTTCAGATACCTGAGCCCCTCGCTGAGCTGCCCGTTAAGTCCCCTTCCGATAGCTAGAGCCGGATGTTTTGGGACCCACACACCTGCTTTTGTTGAGCAACAGCCTAAGGGGTGAATCCACCAAGTCGGGTCGGGCTCAAATCAATCGGATCGGGTGCAATAGCATGAATCGGGTAGTGCACCGACTCTGGTGGAAGCGCTTTCAGTCCGACGGATCGTACAATCAGGCTGCAAAAAGTCTGAAAATCTTAATTGGGAGCAAAAAAGGGCCTCCACTGAGCCCGTCAGACTGCAGTCGGGGCCCAATCAGATCCGAATTCTCCAGTGGATTCGGTTGCCCGACTGCATTTTGAACCTGATCGGGCAGAGAATTGGGAGAAAGACTGGAAATTCCTTCTCTTTTCCACGCCCGACAGCATATCAAAAAGTTTTGATATTGGATCGGATCGGGTTGCACCTGGAACCAGACGAGCAGTCCGATAGGAAGTGTGGCGGATAAATTGTTGCCACCTGGTGTATCCCGGCTGTACTATCAGTTCTCTCTTTCCCCGTCAGACGGCGATAGCGCTGTTTGGGATAACGTGACCTACAACTCCCCGGATGTGTCCGTACAAGATCGTAGTTTTAGTTGGCTCTAATGTGCATTAATTTGTTATAATCCATTGATCCCCGTTAGTGACATTACAACCCTGCCCATACGCCTCATTGCATTTTCTTTCTCTCTTGTATGCCTATTGGATTTTGAATTTACACTCACAGGACAGTGTTGGACATTGAAGCACTATCTTTGCCAAAAGTGTATTGACCTGAAAGTTGTGTTGTAAATGCATGTGTGTTACTCTCAATGCCCTGTAACACAAGGTATAATGATATGTGGAACATAAGGCCACTTATAAAAATTAAATGGTTTCTCATCACCGTGCGCATCATAAAATTCAGTTCTTGAGGGACATTTGGGGGGATATTTGGTATCAAATTGAAGCTAATGCTGCCAGTAATGCAGTAGGATAGAGATAACTTACATTTTCCCTGTTTTGAAAGACCAGTAACTTCTTAACTACTAAAATAACGATTTAGGTTGTGAAAAATATATTATTTGCTACATTTTAGCCGGCGAGTAAAACAAAAAAAAAGCCTCCCTTGATGTATTATTCAGTCCGTATTTTTGATTGGCCTAATGTTCAATGGCATTTTTTACTAATAGCTCTGCTACATAGCAGTATATATGCATGGCATGACCTGTGGTCATTAGCTATCAAAGGGAGTAGTATAGTATGTATCGGAACGGGACTATAGTTAAGTACTGTTTATTACTCAATCGACCTGCAGCCAATCAGAGGCCTCCATTTGGTCACGTGACCGGAAGTGACCTACTTAGGGGATTAGTGGTAAGGTCACGTGACCTAGTTAGCCAATCAGAGGCCGCCATTTGGTCACGTGACCGGAAGTGAGGTCATATGACCTACTTATGGACCGGAAGTGACGTCATATGACCTACTTAGGGGACCGGAAGTGACCTACTTTAGGATCACGTGACCGGAAGTGACCTGATGAGTCACGTGACCGGAAGTGACGTCACATGACCTAATGGCCAACCGGAAGTGAGTGACTTGATTGAGGATCACGTGACCGGAAGTGACCTGATTGATCACGTGACCGGAAGAAGAAGAAGAAGAAGAAGAAGAAGAAGTGACGTCACGCGACTTAATGAAGAGATGAGCGTCTGTAAGGGGTCACGCGCTTTAAAATGTGATATCTTTTTTTTGGAGGAGGAGGAGGAGGAGGAGGAGGAGGAGGAGGAGGAGGAGGAGAAGGAGGCGAGTCTCTTATTTTTTTCGGTAAACTAATAAAAAACACTACGATATAAGTTTGTTTTTTTTTTTCATTTTTTATTGTTTTACGAGCGACTGGAAGTGACTTATTGAACTAGGTAGAAGCGTTCTTTAGAGTGTATAAGGGGGGGGAGGGAAGGGGAGGGGAGGGGAGGGGAGGGAAGGGGAGGGGGGCCCTTTTAAGATGCATGGGGAGGGGGGCGCTTTTAGGATGCATGGGGCGAGTGGTGGGGGGGGGGAGGGGGGGAGGGGGGAGGGGGGGAGGGGGGAGGGGGGCACTCTAGGGGGGTGGGGGGGGGGCACTCTAAGGGGCGTTTGTCTCTTTTAAGAAAAAAAGAAAAGAAAAAGATTTCAATCGAGAGACACGCTTCTTCCTCTCGAGAGGAAGAAGCGTGTCTCTTCGTGTTTTTTTTGTTTATCACGTGCTTCGATGAGGCGATCAGCTGCGACTGGAGGAAGTGACACTTTAAGAGGGCGCGCGTCTTAATTGTTATGATATTTTTTTTTTTACTTACTAATAAAGAAGACGTATGAAAATAAAACACAACAATTCACATGTCCGTCGTTCTCGTTGTTTCTTGCTTGATAAAGTCAAGTAATATCGCGATGCCGAGGTCAAACTTTCCCATGTCCTCAGTCAACACTCGAAGGAGTTCAAAAGGTGTACCGCCGGCACCGTCAGCTTCATCTTGCCACATTTTCAACACTCGGAAGGCCCACTCAGCGGGACTTCCTCCGTATTCGCATTCTTCAGCGATCTTATCTAACCTCTCAGGCGACAATTTTAAATGGTCCCCCACCTCTTTCCACCTGCTACCTAGACGTCTGCCGAGGGTGCCCAAGTGCTTATGCATCGCGCGCGAGTCGGGGTTTTCGAAATCCAACCCCTGTCTGTGGAGAAGGGACATCCACTGAGCCAACAGTTCCACGCGTCTAATGCGGGTGAAGACGCGACCGAGCTCTCCCCATCTATGACGATGCGGGGTTTCACCCCACCAGACTCGGAACATCGCCGTACACAGCTCCTCCGGTGTCTTGACACTGCGCTCTACTAGAGCATCCATACGGGCGGCGGTAACTTTTAAGCTACTGCCCAACTCTCTCCAACAGCCGCTCAACTCTTTACCTAGTTGACGAAGCAAGGCGTCGCTATAGGCTAACCGCCGCTGTCCTACCTCTCTGTTCTCCCCATCGGTCTGCCTCGCGCGTCTCACGTCGTCAAGCCGCATTAACTTTTTTTCAGGTGGACAAGGCGGTGAAGGCGAGCTTGAAAGTGGAATAGCTTGAGCCATCTCGTCTCGTCTTGGCGGCGGTGGCGGCGGCGGTGGCGGCGGCGGCGGCGGCGGCGGCGGTGGTGGCGGCGGTGGTGGTAGTAGACGTTACTGTGGTCAGAGGCGATATGGTTTTTTTCCAACAGAAATCAGAGCTTTTTATACAGAGGGAGTTTAATCCCATTTCCAACAGCACTCCAGCTGTGTAGCGACCTGTCCGCATGACGCTTTTTTCAACCGCTCCGCTCCTTAAGAGCTTAGATGACGAGGGGTGTGTCAGCGCTATCCGTGGAGACCAGCTGAAAACGGTGTTTCTTCCTCATCCATAGCCTTACCTCCTACCCCCTACCTGAGGACGTCTCCCTCCCTCTGACATTCATTGTAACAAACGTCAGAGGTCAGGTGAAAATCGGATTTTTTTCATGCACAGCCTTAGTCAGCTGTCACCCCTCCCTATTGAACTAGCCGGCCGCCGCTGCCTGGCCGGCCCGGTCTACTCACCACGGCAGGAGGTGGTGATTTTTTTTTTGTCTTACACTTAAGTCGCTCACCACATGCACACGCCTCTACTCACAGACAGACACGTTCGTCTTAGGGGGGTCCTGCTTCACGCCACACGCCTCCTGTAGTTTTTTTTTGTATACACACTCTAAGCTCATCACCGTTAATCCTTTATACAGCTAACGCGCGCTGAATGGCTGAACAGGGTGGTAAGTGGCTTAGCTCATGACAGTGGATCCCTCAAAAAAGGGATCCAGCTGAAAACGTCATACCTTATGTCTTTGTGAATGGCCGCCGGTCAGTCGACGGCAGCAACCGGTTAATCCTTTATACAGCTAATGCGCGTTGAATTGCTGAACAGGGTGGTAAGCGGCTTAGCTCATGACAGTCGATCTCTCAAAAGGGGGGAAAGGGATCCAGCTGAAAACGTCATGCCTTATGTCTTTTGTTTCTCTTTGTGAATGGCCGCCGGCCAGCCGGCGGCAGCTGAACAGGGTCAGTAAGTAGCTTAGCTCTAGAAGCGAGAAGGCGTATATAAGGGGTCTGGAAACCTCCATTCACTCACTCATTCTTTTGCTGCTCTCTACAGTCACCACCATGAGCAAAAGACAACACCTAGCGCCGTCCAAGAACAAGAAGACTACGCGGAACAGCGCTCGTTTAGCGTCAGTGCCTCCTCTTGTTACTGAAAATGAGACTACCGCCGCAGCCGCTTGGTCTTATCACCCTCCCGCTGTAGCGAGCGCTCGCGGCAGTAGTAGTAGTAGTAGCAGTAGTAGTAGCAGTAGTAGTACTAGTAGTAGTAGTAGTAGTAGTAGTAGTAGTACTACTGGTAGTAGTCGTCGTGCTAGCGACGTTGTTACACTCGCGACGGTACACGTTGCTGCTAAGCGCGCTGCCGCTGCTACTGCCGCCCCGCCTGCTGCGGCTGCTGCTGCTGCTGCTGCACCTGCTACCGCTGCGCCTGCTACTGCTGTGCCTGCTGAGGCTGCTGCGCCTGCTACTGTTGCGTCTGCTGCTGCTGCTGCTGCTGCTGCTGCTGCTGCTTCTGCTGCACCTGCTGCTACCGCTACTACTACTGACGACAATGCTCCTGGCACAGCGCAGTACTGGCAACCGGGTTTTTACCTCCCCACTACTGTTGATGACTTTGATGACCTGCCGCACGTTGCACAGCCCCTCTCCTCCACCACTACATCGACCGACGCCCTCGACGCCGCTCGCGCTGAGAGTGACAGCTATTCGGACACTCAGCCCCTAAACCGAGAAGAAGAGGAGGAGGAGCAACAGGGTGAGACAGAGAACGACGCTGACGACGAGGCGTACGAACAACCCGAAGGGAAAGGGGTGGGCGGTACGTTTTTCGGCTTCCCTCTTCGACCTTTCGACCTCACTTCCTCCACTAGTAGCGTCCCGTCCGGTCCGTGGCGACTGCCCTCACCGCCACCTTACGAGGGCGGCGGCGCTTCATCTTCTACCGCTACACTCAGCACCGACGGCGTGTGGCTGCGCTGTTCCAACAACGAGGCCTCGGATACCACCAGCGCTGACGCTGCTCCTGCTATCGGTTCTGCTGCTGATTCAGCTCACGCTGATGGTGTTACTCATCCTGCGGGTGTGAAACGTTCTAAGGTGAGTTCCAGAACAACAAGGCCTAGTAAGAAGAGAAAAATACAAGAAAAAGAACGAGATGGACGAGAAGAAGCAGAGAAAACCTTCTCCCGTCTTCTCGGGTTAGAGTTCTGCTTAGACGGAGCTTTGACGCTGGAGATCTGGGAGGACGTGGCTAGACTGTCTAGGAGGCCGCGCTACACAAAAGACGGCCAGGTGAAAGAGGCGTCTCTGACCAGAAGCAAGCGAGTGCACTTCACGGCCGACGCGCTGCGCGAGCTAATAGCACGCATCGCCGATATCCGCGCAGTGGTGCGCATACGCGACACAGCGGCCGCGCAAGGAAAACCTAATCACACCCCCTGGTTCGCAGTGCTGGATGAGGAGGGCGAAGTGTACGCAGCTGTGAGCTACTACAGCGGTAAGAACCTCGTCCACGTGCGCAAGTACGAAGGTCCTGACAAAAAACCCACACAGCAGGGAGTGACGCTGTCCGCCAGAGCGCTCAAAGAGTTGGATGACAAAACAGAGATCATTCTGAAATATCTCGGCATAGATTCGGAATGAGAGACGCTCAACGCTCACGCGCGCACACACACACACACACACACACACAGCGTTTTGACGTACTCTGTATGAGACAGACAGACGGATACACAGACAGCAGACAGAAAGATAAATAGATAGATAGATAGACAGATAGATTGATAGATAGATAGATAGTTAGACGGCTAAGTAGTTGGTAACTGAGTGAAAAAAAACATGACACAGTACGTATGCGAAAAGTGTTTCAAAATGTTTAAAAGACCGTACAACCACGAGAGACACGTAGAAAATTGTAGAGTAGTACCTAAGTTTTGCCCTCTATGCGGCGAAGGCGATTGCCGAAAGATCGCCTGTCGACGCGAATCTCTGGACGGGGTGACCGTCCCTCCGCGCATATGTGCTGTACCGAACGGGGAGGAAACGTTCACGGCGAATTGGCCTGCGATACAAACGGGCGTCAGGATGCACGGGACTCGCGTGAGTGTAACAAACTTCAGGCTACCAACCGGCGAGTTGAGTGACGCTGTAGATACTATGCGTCGCATTCACTTGACACAAAGATTCAGATACAAAGTGGGTTTCTCTGTAGGCTTACTCTTACAACACAGAGAAGACAAGAGCAAACTGCGCTACTTTCACGCCTCCCAGAACAACGCAACTCTCATACAACCGCTCCCTACTATAACTAATTCAGAAACTTTGGAAGAGCTCCTCTCAAAGATGGAAAACACCGTCGCTTGCGAGGAAGTACGGAAACTTTGCGACGCTGACACCAAGTGGCACGTTCTTTTTCCTACCAATTTGAACATTTGCGTTTACATGGGACCGGGGGAATTCCCCATAGGCGGTAGGATCACTCAGGCCGGTCGAGTTGGAAAGAGAAGCGGCGTGTTAGATTTTCCCAACAAGGACAACCTCTGCATCTTCCGCTGCATTTCCTTTCACTTATACAACACCAGCAAGCACGCTTCAGATTTGTTACGTCAGTTCTGTCCCGCTGCCACACCTGAATCCTTTCCGGGTCTGAACATCCGCGACTTACCCGCGTTAGAGAACTTGTTTGACGTACAGATAGCGGTTTACACCGCGTCGCGTCAAGTGCCGGGGCGGAAGTTGAGAAGACGCGTTACTCTGATCAGACCGCCTTCCAGAACTCTGGCCGCCCGAGGTAAAGTCACGGCGAAAGGCGGTTTGCACGTCTCTCTCGTCACGGACTTCAACGCGTACGCGGGCATATACGAATGTTGCAAGTGTAAGGCGGCGTTCACCACCGAGTTCTTGCTGAAGAGACACAGGAACCAGCTTTCCTCTTGCCGACAAGTCAAGTTGCGCTACGTAGGTGGCATCTACCAAAATTCGAGAACGATTTTCGAAGCGCTAGCAGACTTCTCCATTTTTCCCCCCGACGGACATTCCGGAATCTACCCTTACAAGATCGCCTTCGATTTCGAGGCTTTCTTCAGACCGTGCAAAGAACCGTCGACGGAACACGTGTCCCTGCTGTGGGATCACGTCCCTTTGTCGGCTAGCGTCCCATCCGACTTTCCGGGGTGGGAGGGGCCCGTCTGCTTCGTCAGAGAATCCGACGCAGATTCCGACCCCTTGTTGGACCGAGTTTTAAATCACATAAACGAGAACGCCAAAGTCATCGGGGAAGCTGTGCTAGAACTTTACCGACCGACCTTAGCGAAGTTAGATGCGGCGATAGGTGAAGCTCTCCTGCTGGAGAAGGCGACGTTCACCCCTTCTCCAGGCGGCTTCGCTGCGGCTCAGACCAGACACCCGTTAGTTCAACTGAAGAAGCGTCTTCTGAGATACATCCGGCAAGCTCCAGTCGTGGGCTTCAACTCGGGGCGTTACGACTTGAACCTGATCAAAATACGCCTTCACTCGTTCTTCGCCTCCGGAGACCGAAGAAACCAAGAATTCAGCGTCATAAAGAGAAGCAATCAATACTTGGCGGTTTACACACAGCACACGGTTTTCTTGGACGTAGTCAACTATTTGGCACCCGGTTACAACTACGCGACCTATTTGCGAGCTTTCACCAGGAACGAAGAGAAAGGTCACTTTCCTTACGAATGGATGACGTCTACCAGGAAACTGGCAAACAGAACGCTGCCACCGAGATCGGCTTTCGACAGCGAGCTGACGGGCGTCAAAATGTCCGAATCCGACTACGCCGCATGTCAGAAAGTTTGGTCCGACGAGAAGATGCAAACTATGGAAGACTACTTGATCCACTACAACAACAAAGACGTCAAACCTTTCATAGAAGCTCTGAAAAATCACGCTAAATTTTTCCAAGATCGCGGCATTGACATGTTGAAAGACGGAGTTTCTCTCGCCGGTTTGACTTTACGGTTCCTCTTCCAAAACCTAGAAGACGCGTTCACAACGTTCCCCCAGTTCGACGCCGTCCTCCACGCTCTGATCAAAGAAAATCTAGTCGGCGGTCCTTCCATCATCTTCCATAGATTTCACGAGAAGGGCACCACGCGGATAAGGGAGCACAAGTACGGCGAAGAAGCGAGACCGTGCCAACACATCCTAGGACTAGACGCTAACTCTCTGTACTTGCGCTGCATGAGCGAAGCGCACTGCACGGGCTATTACGCGGTGAGACGGCCCGAGACCGAGTTCAAGCCCGAAATTAGGCAAAGAAACTCTCACAGCGCTTTGGAGTGGTTACGCTTCGTAGAGCACGACCGCGACGTGAAACTGCGCCACGCTTTGAACGGCGGCGAGATGGTTGTAGGCTGTCGAAGAATTCGCTTGGACGGGTTTCACGCGGCCTCTAATACGGTTTTCCAGTTTCACGGGTGTTGGTTCCACGCTCACGAGTGCATACCGTCGCACCGATATCAGTGCGCTTCACTGAGAGAGGAGAGACGCGACAGAACGACCAGAGTAAGCGCTTACTTGAAAGCGCTAGGTCACAAGCTGGTCGTCGTGTGAGAGTGCAAATGGCGAGAGATGAAGCGTCGAGATGAGCGGGTCAAGGCCTCCCGCTGGAAGGTTGACGCTTTGAAAGTGTCTCGAAACGCGATGAGCGAGAGCGACATCCTTTCCGCTGTGAAAGAGGAGAAAATGTTCGGTTTAGTTCAAGTGGACATCACTACGCCGCCTCACCTACGAGACTACTTCGAAGAAATGACCCCCGTTTTCAAGAACGCGACCGTTTCAAAATCGGACATAGGACCTCACATGTCAGACTTTGCGCAGGAAGAAAAGCTGTTGAACACGCCTCAGAGATGTCTGAAAGGGAGTTACCACGGAAAAAATATTCTCTTGGGAACGCCGCTTCTCAAGTGGTATTTAGAGCACGGTTTGATAGTCACCAAAGTGCAGCTGGTGGTAGAATACCTACCTAAACGCTCCTTTGCCGGTTTCGCGGACGAAGTAACGGCGGCGCGAAGACGTGGCGACGTGAACGAGAACGAGAAAATTCTGTCAGACTGTTACAAGTTAATGGGAAACGCTACGTACGGTAAAACAATCTGCAACAAAGAAAAACACACGGCGGTGAGATACACTGACAGTCGGAAGTTCGAACTATTGGCCAATTCGTGGCGCTTCAAAAAGGCGTCCGAGTTGAGTTCCGATCTGTTTGAAGTCGAACTACAACCGAAAACAGTCAACAACAACCTCCCTATTCAAATAGGGTTCATGGTATACCAGTACGCGAAGTTGAAAATGTTAGAGTTCACATACGACTTCTTGGATAGATTCGTCGATCGGCGCGATTATGCCCTTTGTCAAATGGACACCGACAGTCTTTACATGGCTCTCAGCGGTGACACGTTGGATGACCTAGTCAAACCTCGCCTGAGAGAGACGTACTTCAGAGAGAAACGAAAGTGGCTTCCGACAGCGGTGTGCGACGATCACTTAGAGCTTTTCGTGAAGACAAAAACGGAAAGAGTGCGAGAATGGTGTCCGCCGCCCGGCGGATGTTGTGAGAGACGGTACCTTCACGATCTGAGAACTTCGGGGCTTATGAAAGCGGAGTGGGAAGGTGACGGGATCCTAAGTCTCAACCCTAAGACTTACATTTGCTACGATCGAGTCAGCGACACCGGTGAAAGAAAATCCAAAAAATGGAGTGCAAAAGGCGTACAGAAGAAACAAAACCCTCAGGAACCAGACGACTTCTTGGATGTTCTTCGCCAACGAAAAACTCTCATTGCTGTAAATAGAAACTTCAAAGTGGTGCGAAACAAAATGGTCACCTACACCATAGAGAAAGACGGCGTGCGCTACTTGTATTATAAGCGTCGCGTGCATTCTGACGGTGTGACAACGAGTCCTTTAGAGATATGAAAAAAAAAAAGTAAGCGTGTGCATCTTTTCAAAAATAGAGTGTTTATCAAGATTGAAAAAAAAAAAAATAAGAAAAATAAAATAAAATATTGTTGTGTTTTTATTTTCATACGTCTTCTTTTACTAGTAAGTCGCGCAGTCTCTTAAAGCGTCACTCATGTGACGACGTCGCTTCCAGTCACGTGATCCTAAAGACCCTCACTTCCTAAACAAAAAACTTCTTCTTCCGCTCACGTGATCAATCAGGTCACTTCCGGTCACGTGATCCTCAATGAGGTCACTCACTTCCGGTCGGCCATTAGGTCATGTGACGTCACTTCCGCTCACGTGACTCATCAGGTCACTTCCGGTCACGTGATCCTAAATTAGGTCATATGACGTCACTTCCGGTCCCCTAAGTAGGTCAGTAGGTTACCCAGAATGCACCACTAATCCCCTAAGTAGGTCACTTCCGGTCACGTGACCAAATGGAGGCCTCTGATTGGCTGCATGTCGATTGAGTAATAAACAGTAGTTAACTATAGTCCCGTTCCGATACATACTATACTACTAAAGGGCAAAGGGAATTTACCGTCAGCATAAATGTAGAGTGCAGACTGTAGATTCAAGTCACAAACAGGTTTCAACTTTGATGATACAAAAGTGAAATGTTCAATTGCAAGCCGATTAAATTGCATGTGGAGAAGGAGCTAGTTTCGACAAATGTTTAGGTAATCGAGACAGCTTGTGCAGCAAGCAGCCCTGTTTGTAATGGTGAATATAGGAAGCAGCTTAAATCTCCCTGCCTCTGGCAGAGCTCCTGACATCCACCCTCCACACAGACAGCAATGCTGATACCATAACACCACTGCCCCGAGCCCCCTCCCCAACTCAAACAAAAGGATTGTCCAAATTCACCACCCTGGTATTCCATATCCTTAGTAGGGAGGTTGTGTACAGAGCTGCTCAGGATGTGACTGTCAATACTGTGAGCGGCTCAGACCATCATGTGTCAGACACCCACTTCACACTTGGGGCTGGCACAACACAAGCTGCACACACTGATATTCCTAGGCTCCCTATATGACCAATCTCTCTGTCAAAAGTTATCATTGTCAGGTTGGTCGTTAGTGACCAACCCACCTTAGTCTTTTAATTTCCAGGGGTCAGTCACTAGAGGGTAACCTAGGTTCATCATTGGTGTGTTGTATTTGTATACCACTAGTTGCCACCTGTAAGATACTATGATGACCACTCAGTGGCTAGAAATTAAAATACTCGTTTGGGTTGGTCAGTACTGACCAACCTTACAATATTAACCTACCAAGGTTGGTCATATAGGGGGCCAAAAAATGACTAACTAGGTGAGGTACTTCAAGATTGGTCGCAAAGGGAGCCTAAGAATATCAGTGTATGAACTATTACCAACAAGGATGGTAGAGTATAAGCTTACATAGTTATATCTAGCTATACGTTTATACTCTACTCTGTTATTGCCCTTTTCTCCAACATCCTACTCTAGCTTCAACATTGAGAGGAGTACCTTCGCCCATTGATGTGAAAATCTGAATTTGTATAACAGAGACGTTTATGAATGTGTCATGTTCTTTGCAGGATAATGGGCTGGTCGTTAAGCTATTAACCAAAGAACTATGTGAATTTATCAAGATAATATTTCTTGAGGCCCGTATAAGTTAATTTAGTACATAGTTTATTTCTGTGTAAGATATGTCAGCGTGTTGTGATTCAATAACTTTAAATATACCCCTTAATATTTACCCTGTAGCTGTACCAGAGCTTCCAACTTGTATTACCCTTTGTTAGAGAAATGTCTACAGGGGCTTTCAATAGAATAAGCAGCACCTCTAGGTATCATAGATGCAAAGCTCAATCACATCAAGATATCACATTGGGAATATTCAGGCAGCTATTGGTTCCCTTTGGCGCAGAATGCACAATGACTATATCCAAGCCATTCATACACAAACTGTATTCACAGTTGATATTCCTCAGGGATAATACATATGTCATATTGTTCCTTGTCCCAATGGGCCAGAGATATCTATTTTATGGTGAATATGGCAGCCAACTTGATTCAACCAAAGAACAGCCTATTGTATCCTCTTCCCCCGGGAAATAACCCTGTTTGTCATTGGACAATCATAGTCTTAGCCTGGAGTATTATGGTGTACTTGACAACATAACACAACATCAAATAGCGTGTATACTGACACATTTTAGTTGAGTGGTACTCATATACAACTTAGCACAATGGTAGAGGCTAGATTCATGCATCGAGATGATGAAGGGCATTGAAAAAGAAACCATAGAGATTGTACAATAAGGTGTGTGTCCACTATACAACAAGGAAAGTGGACAGTTTCATCTGCTTGAAATTCAGTAATATGTACATATATTTCGAATGTATTTCTTAGATTCACTTTGACTGTAGGCTGTGTCTGCTGGGCGTTATAAATTACTGCCCAGAGTGCTCAGGGCAAACATGGACGAGGTATTATAATAGAATGAAGAGCATATCGCCCAATATTACCTCTTCTATGTTACTAAGGCATAGAATATGTCTGAAGTAGAGAGTCTTTGAATCTTCTAGAAAAAATTTTAACTGGGATTTCGGTTGAGAATTTAGGTGTTTGAGATAATCACACAATGCAGCATAGCACGCTAATTGAATCAACTCTCAAATGTCACATCCACATAATCCTTATCTCATCCTTATTTTGAATCAGATGGATCCCTACGGACAAGAATTCTCAAAGAACTACTTCACTGAGTCCATAGAGTTCAGATCTATGGCCCTTTGGCGTCTTGGGAAAAACAAATTGCCTAATTAAGGATAAGGAGTGGGAACTACATACAGCATGTAAGTGATAAAAAGGAACTGTTAGATGAGATTATGGGAGAAGTACATTGATATCCATCAGTGTAATGGTAAGAGATAAGGGACAAGTCATTTTCTGCTCTGCTCCTCTATATGTACACAAGACCTAGAACTAATTTTATAGTGCAGTGATTTACATTATTATCATGAAGGAGCCACATGAGCAGATAACAATATAAATAGTGATCACTATTAGAATATGAAAAGGAGACATCAGTTGGGAGAAGACAAATAAGGTAATAAGCGGAGGGGGATGTTCTCTAGGGACCTCGTGTAATCATCTCTCAGCAGATAACATGATTCCTGTATTTGCCTGAAAGTATTCATGCACAATCTCTCGCTAAGGCTCTCCGCCTGTATGTGTTGAAATGGCCTGGTACGAATGTTATAGTATAGTGATATATATTGTATATCCCTTAACACTTTAAGGAAAGGTGTCACCAAAAATCGCCATTTGTTGTCATGAAGCACGAATCCAGCCCCAGCAAGTAACTCACTGGTTCTAGATTTGTGCACCATGCCGACCCTTTGGAACAGTATCATTTCAGTAGGGTTGACATGATGCTCGAATGCAGCACAGGCAAGTTACTAGCCATATAGTGTACAAGTATACCCTCCGCAAGCTAGAATACTCCAGCTCCCTCTCCATAGAGTTCAGATATATAGCCCTTTGGTGGTGTGGGAAAAACAAATTCCCTAGATAAGGAATGGGAAATACATACAGGCTGTAAGTGCTAAAAAGGTACTGTTAGATGAGCTTATGGGAGAAGCACATTAATATCCATCAGTGCAATGGTAAGAGATATGGGACGAGTCATTTCCTGCGACATCAGAGAGGGAGGTGATATGTTTTTTTGGATAGTGGAGGTAGGTTGGATGCTGATACTGAGGAGAGGGGGATGTTCTCCCCTATGTAATCATCATTCTGCAGAATTATTACATCATCCCACCATTTGCCTGAAAGTATTTATCCTAAATCTCTTGCAGAGACTCTCCATTAGTGTCAAGAAGAGGTGATTTAAATCATATATTGGGCCACATCCATTGGGACAATTTGGTACTAGATGTACTGTATTCGATGTAATAAGTGCACAGTGCGCTTCAAAAAGTAATTATGGCCACTTTTCACTTTAATTGGGATAAAACATTGAGATATTTTTGGTTATTTGTTGTATAAAAATGTTTGTGTGAGCTTATTAAGGAGTGTGCGCTAGTTACATTGAATGCAGTATCATGAACTGAGGTGACCACATTGTTGTAATAATTAATTCTTCTAAGGAGCACAGGCAGCGATTTAGTTAACCCTTTAAAGACATTTGCTCCTGATATTACTACACAGCCAAACATATTTATCCTAAGCACAATTTAATACTTTATTCAAGAGAACACAAAAATGTGCTGGAGTATGGCATACCTATAGAAATATCTTAACTGCATTGGTTTTCCATCATTACTCTTATACAAAATGGTGAGCATTATATTAATTTTGATTAAGTATTTGATGTTCAAAGGATGGCCAGAGCACACCAGACTCATGAAAACTATCATGGTGCAACATAACATAGTGATTTCACACTGCGTTCATGACCAGGGAACAAGGTTCTTCTGATGGATTTTTAAATTGCTACTGTAAGACTATAAGGATCAATTCTGAAACAGATACTTAAAATCACTTTACCACCCAGCCTTGGGTCATGCCATTTCCATTTGGAAAAATGGAAGATGATCTCACATAATGGACAAGAAGCCGGTGGGGATTTCACCTGCTGGAAGCTTCCAATGCGGGGGTTGTTGACTTGAAAAAGTGCAGGGGCAGAATGGCAAGGAAAAGGTGCTAGGAATGAATTGACAGCAGTTGAACACAATGTTGGTTACTTTGCCATTTATGATACAGTCTATACCAAAACGTGCCGGACACCGACTATAGCCGGCGAAAAGCCTCCTTGTCCGGCAGAAAGTCTGTGACTGCCGGTCTTAATGACTGGCTATAATCCTTGGCTACATGCCTGTTTTTACGACTTGTAAATTGGACCATTATTAAGGTTTCTAGAGAGTTAACTAGACAGCCTGAATATCATGTAAAAAAACACAAAAGTTTACAAATTACTGATTAAAATGATTTTGATATACCAGTAAGCTCTATTGAAAATCATATCCTATGTCAATTTTTGCTTTTTACTACATTTCTAGATACAAATATTTCCCCGGGGTATCCGGGCCTGCAAATATTAAGCCGGGCCTGCAGTTTTACAAATCTGCAGGACCGAATGTCCTGCAAGATGAAAAACTTTTTGTATAGACTGTAAATTTATGTACAATTATCCAATTTCTATAGGTAATATTTCAGATGACCATGACAGACAAATTCATCACATTCATCTTCAGGCAAACATATTTATCCTTTTTATTAACTCTGTCTCGATACAACTAATTGCCATTGCTGATTTGATCCTTTCAACCCCCCCCCCCCCCCCGCATGGCATGTAATGATGACTTGCCTCCCTAATCCCACCTGCTTAACTCCCGAGCAAATCTTGTTCCCTGATTCAACTCCTATTTGCAACCTACCAGGCCTCCATGAAATATCTGTCCACGTACCGAGAGAAATGCCAAAATAAGTCAATATTTTTTACATTTTAGTGTTAACTGATTGAGGGGTTGTGCAATCATTCATTTACACAGGACACTCATGCCACTTCCTTTTAAAATGAAACCGGCAATCAATTTGGCAATCAGACAAATGGTTCACAAGATGCACAAAATGAACTTGAATTCCCTTGTTCATTTATTTCTCCATGACGAAGCACCAATTTCCTGAATTAAAAAAGTGTAAGTTAAATCCAGTACACTTTGCTCTTGATAATATAATACCAGAGCAGCACACTAAAAATGGAAAAGATAACTATATCAAAGATGCCGGCTTAACAGATTGGAGATAGAGCAGCCCTAAAATGAACAAGCCTCAGTTGCCTGCATAACAGTCAAAATAATAAACCAGAGAGGCCAGTAATCAGACAGGTAAGAATGAAAAAGTGACTTGACACTGTCCCTTTCAAAGGCAGGGCAAAATATTATATGCTGCTCATACTGTCAAGCAGAGGTGGTAGCATAAAACACATTATTTTGAGTTTATAAAGTCTCTTTATTCCACAAAGTGATTCTCTAAAGAAGGCGATACGATTTGATAGGCAGTACAGCCTAACATGTTGAAAGCATGTGTACATACTATAGCCAGGAGTATATGAGAACGATACACAATCAGACTGATCACGTATGGGCAATCAGGAGGTAACATAGTAATATCCATCACTGAACAATAGTAGTAAAGACAGTATAACAGAATTACTGTGTACATATAGTTATAAACTTATAAACATGTTGGCTATGTAGTGTATATAGGCAAATGTAAACAATGATGTGCAGTGTATATACTTAAGGGTTTTGAGACAACAATGTACTTGAAATATAAAAAATAAATGCTGGTCAGCCAAGTATTACCATGTGTGTATTCAGCACCATAAACAAAGGAAAGACACAATAAGAAGGAATCTTAATATGTCTAGTATTTTCAAAGTATTTCCTAAATCAGATATGGCATATGTTCAGAAAAATGTCAGGTGTTTGGCTTGGTTGCCGAGATCAACTCAAATTGACCCTACATATAAGCAGAGTCATGAGCATTTCGACTCTCTATTTTGCCAGAGCCACGTTGATGACACAGCTGACACCTTTACTTTTCTGTATGTAATTGCCATTCTACTAAAGCCAACTCTCAGAGAGACAAATTTAAGTGTTATATATTAAAAAGATTAAATAACCTTTCATAAATGCACCACAGATGGCCCTGCTTAACCCATGAATGCAGGTCTGACATTTATGGATCAATAGGCTAGCTATAGCTAGTGGCGTATTTGTTTATAATGCCAACAAAGCAGGATGCCATCCTTAGAGGGTTGTCTACAGTCCTAGGGTAGTGGTGGCTTGGGAGCTTGCTAGAGCGGTGATGGGAGAAGGAAGCCTGCACTGAAGTAGCTAGATGCATACAGCAGCGAGGTAAGGCCCCAGTCCCAAAGCCTCCTGGTGCTCCTTCCGTCCCTGAAGTGCTCCCCTCTGTCCCGGTGACTTTAGCTGGACATGCTGAGCCCAGTCCGGCTTGTATTGTTTAGTCACAGCTCTCTTGGGGAGTCACAGCTCCGGTGGGGGAGATGTCATTGAGGGTCCAGAGAGGTGGTGAGGTTTGGGCACTCCTTTGGGGGCAGCATCAGCATGCCCTCTCTTTGCCAGGGAGGCAGGAGGTGCCTGCACTGAAAATCCATAGGTTGAAAGGGCTAGTCAGTACACATCATCCTAGGTTTGTCATGTGTATGTTAGTCAGAATGACAAAGTTAAATTCAAAAATGACTGAGGGGTCAGTCAGCAGTGGCTAACCTAGGTTCATCATTGGTGTGTATCTTAATTGTTAATGCCACCTATAAGATACTATGATGACCACTCAGTGGCTCCCCCTGGACATTGAAAGACTAAGGTGGATTGGTCAGTACTGACCATCCTGACAATAATAGTCGACCTAGGTTTGTCGTATAGGGAGCCAAAAAAATGACTGACTAGGATAGGTACTAGTGACTGAGAGATTGGTTGTATAGGGAGCCTAAGAATATCAGTGTGGGCGCCCTAAAAGTGTATGGGATAGTGACCTAATCCATCCCAACATAAGCTAAAGCATTAAGATGTCTCCTTATCTTGTTCGGTACAAATACCTCTGGCTGTAAAGCCGACCTGGCTTTATGAGACATCACTCAGTATGGTACTAATCCAAGGGATCCAGTGCTGTTTTCATATCACTCATCAGACAAAACTGCTGACAAAATGCCACAACCATTGACAGTTTACACCCCTACAAGGGTGAAGAATGACAGGGGTGTGGGCAGGCAGACAGATATCCATATCCCCTGTGATTCTAACCGACCCAGATCTGTAATGGTAAGGTATTGAAAGGATGGGGGCAGGCTGAGGCATCTATTACCCCTGTGGTCCCCTCAATGCCCCAGACATATTCATCACCAGCGCCGTTACTGAGGATCGCTGTATTCATTTCCAGCCCCAGGGTGTGATTTATCAGGCAGCATGTGTTGTATTTGTTATTGTCTGTTTATTGACCCTGCAGCCACCTGTTTGCTGCAACCAATTCATTTTTACAACATTTATATTGGAACAAGAGTATCAGCCTAGGGTACATTTGAACACCTTGAGTCGGACACATACCCTGAGACGGACACTTGAGTTTATGTTAATTCAATCATTTTAATCTCTCTATGTGTGATCAATGGCAAAGATTAAGTTTCATTTTTTTCCATTAAAGAGCGCCTAAAAGTCTTTTCATACATAGATAATTAAATGTTTCAGTGTCCGTCTCACACAGAATGTGTCTGACTCCCGGTCCCCGCACTCCCAAACCTATACTGACACCATCCTCGTTATGGGTTTTCAAATACACCCCCTTTCCATAGATTTTGGAGTGAAAAGGGTACCTTTTTTATAGTGAAATCGCGGATTTTTGGAGCCTAAAAAGTACCCCTTTTGGAGCCGACCCTTTTTATAAGTAATCAGAACGGTCGCAATTGTTGTTTTTTATTGGGGGGGGGGGGGGGCATGCTACTGCATTCCGACACCCCTATATTACAGGTATCATTATCAATGTGGATGGCGGATGGCAATAAAATTTCTAAACCTAGCACTTGACATGATACTCCAACAGAATTACAATCAAAGAATATTTCTTCTATTGACTAACTATTTACAGGACATAATACATAGTACGCTGTGTGTGACTTCTTCTCCCAGGATTTTACTGCATACCGTACTGCATATATTAGCCAAATATATCTGAAAACAAAAGATATGACATAGTGTCCAACTCTAGGATCATTTGTGGCATGAAGTGTCCGACTGACTCAATTCATCCTTTTATAGTCAACATATTAGACGAAGATTTATTCATACTTATGTTATATGTTTTGTTACATTCATATGTTAAGAGCAATAAAATAGAATTTCCTCAGAGCGCATAGTCTAAGGGAAGGGTGAATTAAGGCTACTGAGTACACAGCCCTTTGTGCTCAGGTGTTGGGTGTAGGGTTTTTAGACTGTTAGGCTATTGGTTAACAGCTCTTAGACATCCCTGGGGGCTTGATAGTCCTTGTCTATACCAAACGTGCCTAATATGTGCTGTCTCTTACACTAAACTTTTCTAATTGAGCTGCTCTCCTGTGTCACAAAGCCTTCAGAGATTTGTTTAAAATAAAGAGGGTACCCATAGTACCTTTAGCCGTAAGGAGGGCCGGCATATAGGATGTGAGTGGGGAAAATTCAACATTGTCTGACCACTTACCGATCGGGTCCCTGTACGATGGCTGATCAGACAGTGTCTGTATACATCAGCATTATGCAGAAGACTGGTCCCCGAGCACCCCTATTGTTGTTATAGCCGGTGGTGTTTACTGGATATTCATGCCTGTGCAACAGTATAGCTCCCTTGAATATATAGCTATTGCAACTATGTGTAACCATTTTCATACAAGAACCCTTCCTTCTATGTGATCTTTTCATATATGTGTCCAAAGCAAATATGACTGTGAAATAACAAAGGCAGGATTTAAAACCTCCTTTAGCTGCTGACTTCTCGATATCAACCACATCCACACACACACACACACACACACACACACATACACACGTGTCACCAGTTTATTGCAAGAACGGGGGACTCAGGATCTATGCTGTTAAAGGGGCCACCACGCGCACTTAACCACATAGCAGACTAGAACAGTACAAGAATTGTGAGTGGGAAACACTCGGTGAGAATTTTAACTGGGGAAAATGCTTTGGGAAGGGTTTAGGAGCTGTCATCGCAGCCCCTCTTTATACACTTATGAACTCTTAGAACAAAATCATGATGTCATTTTAGATCCTAGATGCTCATTATTTTTAAAGGTATCTAAATGTTGAAACCACTTGATCTTTAGTTAAAGCGTTATTTAAGCATTAAATACTTCTAGTGTAATACATTTCAGCGGAGACAATCAATAGTACGGACACCTTCATATGCTATTGATCCATTGGCAGATCACATCAGCACAAAATATACATATATATACAGACAGCTATAGGTTCCCCCAAGAGTAGCAAACACTGAAAATCCATAGATTGAAAGGGTTAGTCAGTACAGACTGTCCGAGGTTTGCAATATGTGTGTTAGTCATAATGGCAAAGTTATATTAAAAAATGACTGAGGGGGTCATTCAGTAGTGGCTAACCTAGGTTCATCATTGGTGTGTTGTATTTGTATACCACTAGTTGGGGCCACCTGTAAGATACCATGATCACCACTCAGTGGCTCCCTCTGGAAATAAAAAGACTGGGGGGGGGGGGGGTTGGTCAGTAGTGTCCAACCTGACAATAATAACTGTCCTAGATTAGTTGTATAGTGAGCCAAAAAATGACTTACTAAGTTAGGCACTAGTGACTGAGAGATTGGTCGTATAGGGAGTCTAGGAATATCAGTGTACAAAGCGACGCTATCTAAAGCACTTATAGGCAGATTGTTTTCAAACTCGGTATACCTCTAGGGCTTAGAAGGTAATGCATTTATCAAGTTTCTTGTCTCTATAGCCCAAAAGCAGGCTCAGATATATATATATACCATTCATAGACGATTCACATTTCTGACTGCAGAAGCAAACAGAAACATTACAATGTAGTATCACTGTCTACGCACATTTTCCATAATGATATGTTACACACTACTACACATTGCACTCCCATCAAAAAGACATATCCAACACGAGAAAGCATCCATAAAGGGAGAGGCACTATAAAGGGCAGCCCCTAGAACATAAATACTGCTGCTTACAATCTGTACATGACACTTCACTTCTGGACGTCGTAAATTTGATGACCAGAAGTCATAACAGTACCATCAAGATGTCAGGACTTGTAGAACGGAGCCATGATACCACAAGGTCCCCAGTATAGGACAGCAACAATTCTCATGTACATGATATATTTGTAGCTGCTGGCTCTGAAGTGTGAGAGCGTTAGGCCAAAAAATAAACAAAGAGGTTGGTTTCAGGTAACATGGCAAGAAAATTGAGGGTCGGTAGGTGTTTATTTTTGTTTTTTTTTAAACTTTTCTTTTTAAACATGAAAGTACTACCCAGCCTTTCCTATAACCCTAACATTGACCAATAAAGAGTAAAAATACGAAAATATCTTCAAAATTGCATAAGAAACTTAGGGTCGGCCCTATCATGATGGGGTCGGTCGGGTGACCTGAAACAAACCTTTTTTTTTTGGTCTTATCAACAAGCAGTACAGGAGTACAGGATGTAAAATAGATATGCGGTTAGAAAGCACAAAGCTGGCTGGTGGTTCAAACCCATGTACCTCCTATATATGCAAGGAGAAATCATAGGTGTCTCTTGTTAATTTATACCAATATATAACCAGAATTCCCAGTGATTTTCTCTTTCCAAAGACATATAACATGACTATATTAGTCTAGATATATCCTCCTAGAAAATAATTCATCCACTCCTGTGGACCACCTGGGCCAATAAAAAGGCAATGCCAGAGAAAACTGCGGGCCCAGACCCAAAGCTACGGGTCATTGGTTCCCAAGCCAGCATTAGTATTTACCCTGCAAACATAATCTTAAGCAGAACTCGTGCCAATCTTGAGTCTTGACTCGTGATCCCCAGAAGATTTTTGAACGTTTTGTGAATGTTTTGTGGCATTTTACCAGAAAATTCTTGTTCTTTGAATAAGTTTTTTGAATGAGTTTTTTTTAACAAGTTGTAACTTGTGTGATTTTTGTGAATAGGACATGTTCACAATTCTTGAGAATATCTCTTGTCTTTCTTGTGTTATGGTGAATTCCCCAGATTCTCCCTAGTTGTGAACATGCAATTCCCAAGTTCTGTTTGGAGGGTACCCCTAAATATTCTCTCTGTAACAAACCTTGGCCTTAGCCACACTGCTTAGCTAGCACTACAATAGTGTGTCACTATTTGTTTTGCTCCTCTAGCATCCCGTTTAGTGAGATAAAGCTGAAAAGGACAAGACCCAATTCCACTCAACACAGCATACAATCTATCCACACCCGGGGGTCTGTCCAACTGCCTATACTCCATCACTGAGGAGGTGTTCCTGTTAAAAAAGACAAGCCTTTTAGGGAGTGGTCATTTTTTAACAACAGGGGGGTCAGTGGATTTTGCGTTAGTGGGTCAACAATATTTTTGTCCCCCCGCCGTAAGGGTTGAAAAATATTTGGTCCCCCCTTGCCAGGTTGAAATTGAGTGCGGCCACGCCTTTGAGCTAAAGTAATTTGAGTGCTTTTTTGCTAAAAAGGAGTGCATTTTCTTTGGTCCCCCCCCCCTTCAAGAGCCGTCCAAATTGTTTTTGTCCCCACCTTCAAGGGTTTCAAATCGTTTCGATCCCCCCAAACCCACCACCCCCTCCAGTTGTTAAAAAATGACCACTCCCTTACCTGATTTCAGCCTCTAAGGGTGTCACTACATCCAGAAACTCTACTCCTATACAGACATAGATTATCTTAATGGGGATGACTCTTCTAAATGAATTTCTAATTACTTGTGGGATGGGCAATCACCAAGCAATGTATGCGCACAGTAAGTGTAAGGGGGCAAAAACATTTTGACTCATTCCCATGGAAATCAACCGAACCATTTCGCCCAGGCTATGCTCACCCATCACCTCTACCTAACCTATCAGCACTATTGGACCTGGGTAAAGATTTTGTTGAATACCATATTAATCCCTGTCTGTATTTCAGTGATACAGTTCCTACGCTCCACAACACACTTCTGGCTTCCTAGAAAAGGTGAAGATAAACAGTGTACATACAAAACAGTAAAATACCACGTTTTCCTATACACTGGTACATTCTCAAATCTAATTTCTACATAAGGCACTCCACCTTTGCTTCTGTTTGCGATGTTGAGTAAACACACTTTCCATTAAGTCCAAAATATCAACAAAATCATATGTGTTATTTCACACAGCCAGGAAAACCACACTTTTATTCTAATTAAGTTAATTATCTAATTTTTACTATACAAGAAGGATAGACCTGTAAAGAATAACACATCACATAGGCTTATAATTCAACATCAACTTTCAAAAACCTAACTGACTGTAGTTCTGAGTGATTTATGCAGAGTATGTGATAGTTGCAACTCTCACCCTTAACATCTGAAATTATATTGCTGGAGACTTCAGGTGCTGAGGAACAATAACAGCAAGTAGCTAACTAGGATACAAAACAGGTAGAAACTTGGCAGAAGAAAAGGTGAAGGAAGTCTGCTAAGTGCATAGCAGGATGGATGTAATGGGAGACCTAGGCTACACTGGAAAGTCTTCAACTGTTAGATGCTGCTACTTGGAGATGTTTGGGGTCTGCCGGGTGGTGAAGCCAGTTTGTTGGATCTTCTATATAGGATTTCTTTTTTTACAGATTTTTCTGAATGGAATAACAATATAGTATGCTCAATAGTATACTCCCGATAACCAAGTTAAGGCCATTCACCACTTTACCACTCAGGCCTTCTTTTATGCCTGATTGTCTGTCTCATGATAAAATATATGTATACAAAATCAATTTAATTGAACCCACATATAGGCTACTGATGTAAATCTATAAGGCAAGTATTTAAGGTAGGCCTATCAGCATAAATGATGGTTAAGTGGGTGACAACGAAGGCTGGCAGGCTATTATTAGAGATGTTCAACTAGTTCTCAATGTAATGTTGGTATCAATAGTATCAGAACCATACAGAGCCAGTCTTTCTTTTTTATACGCCAAGAGAATAGACGAAGAAGGAAATGTCAGATTACAAGGAGACTGGTGAAGCTTCTAGTACTAGTGACTTTAAGGGTCATCTGTTAAAGCTAATTACTGTCAGGAGGTGGGTGAAGGTAAGAGGTGCAAAGGAAGTCCAAAGGTTAGATCTTAACCATGAGCAATGTCAGGAGAACTGGTATATGGGCTTATATTTCTCATTCACTGCCTACTTATAAAAATATATTTACTAAGACATTTTATTGAACCTACACACTCGTCGTTGTCACCAAAACCTGACTTTCAGGTGCTCACGCAAAAGTGTGAGAGAATTGTGAAAGGTTTCCCTTGTGTACTTTATAAATGCATGTTTCGCTGACACTACTCACTCTGAGTAGCACTCTCCTCCTCACTAAAGCCACCAGCTGAAAACAGGTGGAAGACTGCCCGATGTCTCAGCCTGTCTGTTACAGCACTGTGCTTTTAAATAACCATTTTTGTGATTTCCATATGATATTTGCGAGAAAGAAAACACCCTTTAGTATACATAGACAAATGCCAACGGCCATTGATACCGTCTCTGTTGTATTTCACGAGTGGGGGCTGGGGCCATATCCCATGAAGCCATTGAATACGGCCACATTGTATTCAATGGGGGGCATTGAATACGGCCCTTCAGTGCTAAAGAATAGAAAGTCTTGTATTTCCAAAAAATAAAGATCAATATATGACCTACCAACTTATGGTTGCATTTAGTACATGGTCCATTGAATTTATGAGTAGTTTCAAGTTCAAATCAATATTTCATTTGGTTTGGCATACACAGAGCAGTGTATAGCAGGCATAGCTGTACGGGGGGGGGGGGGGGTGAAAGCCTGAGCCCATGCTGGTTTACCAGGCTGTCCTGCTGGAGCGGCCTGCATTAACAGGATACCTGTAAAAAAGGGCCAGGCTGTTTCCCTGGTGCAATCCTCCACCTAGAAATAACCAGCTTGCCATGCTTCCTTACCCTTTTTTTTTATAATGCAACAAAGTACATCAAACAAGAATTAGAGGACTAAGTAAAGGCCTGTAGTAGTAGTGGCTGGGGAGACCTGCCAGAGTGGCGGTTGGAGACAGAGGCCTGCACTAATTTACCTTGAACCATAGAGAAGTAAGGAATAGCTCCAGGCCCAAAGCCTCTGGGCCCTAAGCTCATCGCTTAACAAAGGATGGGTCATGTCAAAGCACCGAGGCATCCTTTGAGGGGTAACTCCAGACCTATGGTAATGGCGGCTTGGGGGCCTTCTAGAATGGTGAAGCAGGCCTACCCTAAAGTAGCTGGATGCATACAGAAACAAGGAATAGCTCGCAGCCCAGTGCTTCAAATACCTGAGCCCCTCGCTGAGCTGCCCGTTATGTCCCCTCCCGATAGCTAGAGCTGGATGTATTGGGACCCACACGCCTGCTTTTGTTAAGCAACAGCTTAATGGGAGCCACAGGTCCTGAGGGGGAGAGGTCATTCCGCTTCCTGGACTGAGAAGCCGGCAGGTAGCATAGGCACACAATGAGATCAGGATATGTCAGATACAATACTTGATGTCTAACTGAAGTTGGCGCCTGCTTGTTGCATTAAATCTAATTCTGGAAGCACTGACTACACAGTGATCCCTTTCTAAAGAGTCAAGAACTAGAAATACATAGAGTTATTGTCTGGATATGGGTATATATTGGTGAACCCTTTCCTCTCAGAAAAAAAATCTATTCACAATTCTTTTAAACTTTTACAGATTCTCACAATGGCACAAATATATTATCACACAAATAAGGTAACTCTGTAATCAATATTCATTTAAATCTCTAACAAATTTAAATGAACTGCCTCTAGCAATAACCCATGTGCTTCCACCTGTTGATGTAATATGTGAAATATCCTACAGCATGTAGCTCAAGTGGCCACTAAAACAGGTAGAATCTCGGTAGAAACCAGAGTAGGTTTAGTACATTGGTAATGCAGTGGGAGGCCAACAAGTGAAATAACAAAACACCAAGGCTTTTACAAAAAGAAACAGAATGACACAGACCAAGAGCCTCGACTAATCATGCATGAATGGGTTTGGGCAGTGCCGTAGACTTGGTAGGAGGAGGGAAAAGCCTCTTAGATGACTTATGTGTAACATGGCTTCTTCAACAGGTGCACTCAGGGCAGAAACATATAGATGGCTGTGTCTCATGAACTTGGGCCAATGTTTTAGTCTCTGACTGGGTGCCATCTCTAATCAAGTGCCATCTTTGACCGGGTGCCATCTTTGACTGGCCTGAATGGAAATTGTTTATTTAGGGCTGATGTAGATAGAATTTTGGCTAATGGTTTATGAATATTATACCTCTTCAAAGCAGTAAATAGTTACCACTTTTATCATCATCTGCCCTAAATAAACTGTCAGAGATGGCACCCGGTCAGAGATGGCACCCAGTCGGGGACGTTTACATTGGCCCAAGTCCGTGAGACAGAGCCATGTAAATAACAAAGCATACCCGGCTTACCAAAATATTTTATGTCAAGTAATGTTGTTGATACTATATAATATTTTGCAACGATAAGAAGAATAGAGAAACGTTATATAGCGTTGTATTACGTTTTTTGTTTCCTGGGTAGGTATTACTCAGAGCGACAAGGCTTCTCCCGAGTTATAAAAAAGAGATATAGATTAGCAGTTTTCTAAAATTCACATTGTCCTTCGAATTAATTCCATTGCAACCCACTCGCCATCCTGTGCCAACTCCCTTTCACAAAAACCCATGTGGTTCACTCATATGAGTATACCGGCCTTTCACATCCATTGAAGCAAACTGTGTTTAAATTACAAATTAAATTTTCGGTTGATGCATATTACATGATTGGTTACATTTTGAATTCAATTCCTAGTCTAAATTCAAGCCTTTCTAGGTTGACTAAACTGGCAAGAAATGGACTTATACCTGCTGGAAAAATCAACAAACAGATAAATGTGCATGAAATTTCAATCTAAAATGTATCTGTCAAATATTTTACCACTTCCTATCATACAACGCTATAGATTGTTGAAAACACGAAGGATAGAATACACTTAAAAGGGGAATCAGTTTTAACAAAACTGCCATGTTCTTTCTTTTTCTTACTACTGGTGAAGGCACAGGTTGTCAGTTGAGGCTGATTGCTGTCAGGGTGTGGGAGAAGGTGAGAGGTTAAGTCCAAAGGTTAGAACCTAAACATAATCAATGTCAGTAGAAGAAGCAGCAGGGTTCATAGCACGTAACTACGGCACACTTGTTAGAAGATATTTAGGAAGCCATTCAAACTGCATTTAAACTCTGTCGGCATCTTAACATATTCAAGACATATGGAAGATAACTGTGAATTCAGTTTTTCTCTTTCAGTATTCTCTTAGCTCCTATAGACCAATGCAATAAGAAAGGGTAACTTATCATGAAAGTTCTTGATAAAGTTCTTGAACATTTCGGAAGTGTCACTGACAACTACATGAACATAATCTCAAAATCCTGCATTCTAATATACAATATTCAAAAAAGAATAGTCCTGTGAATATCCTGATATTAGATGTAAGCAAACATAGCTGTAATAGTCAATGTCATGGAGATTCTGCTAAAGCAAATGTGAACACAACTTTATCATGAAAAAGTCACCCTTTCTAGCTGCATTTATCTATAGTAGGAAGGAAGAATTCACGGAGGGGAGTCTTCCCAGAGGATATGCCCTAGACCATAAACACTGCCGCTATGGCCGGGTCAAGCTGCGGGAGGTAATCTCTACATGACACTTCATTACACGACAACATGAAAACTACATCCAGAAGCCATCAAAGTGTCATCAACATGTCAGGGGCTGTAGGGTCCAGCTGTAAGACCTCAAGTACCATGATAAAGAACATGAGGTCTCCTTTAAAACAGATAAGGCCTGATGCAGCAAGGTTTCTCATCACCAAGCACTAACCAATACATATGATGACAGAGCTTTTGCTTTTTATTTTTTCTATTCATGGGGAGTTATATGTTTTGAGAAATACATGTTGTTTAATCAGTAAAATCCACGTTTTGCTAATTAGGTTATATTCAGAGGTTTGGAAAATGTATATGCATGGTAGTTGATTGTATTCACTAATTGTTTGGGCACATGATGAACAGACTAACCCTTAAAGAGCCACATAATATGTCATACATAAATCCAGTACATGTTTTCGTCTCTGACTGGGTGAATTGAAACGGTTTATTTAGGGCTGATGTAGAAAGAATTTTGGCTGAAACGTTTAATGAATATCATAACTCTTCAAAGCAGTAAATAGTTGCCCACTTTTATCATCATCTGCCCTAAATAAACTGTCAGAGATGGCACCCTGTCAGGGATGGCACCCAGTCTGAGATGGCACCCGGTCAGAGATAGCACCTGGTCAGAGAAACAGCCAGAATAATAATAAGGCATATTCAGCTAACCAAAATATTTTACTTCAAAATAACATTGTTAACATTTTATAACATTTTGCAATGATAAGAAGAATAGAGAACCGTTAAATAGTGTTGTATAATGTTTTTTTGTTTTCTGGGAAGGTATTACTCAGAGTGACAAGGCTTTTACTGAGTTATAAAAAATAGATAATAGCTATAGATGAGCAGTTTTCTAAAAATTTGCATTGTCCTTAGAATTAATTCCATTGCAACCCACTCGCCATCCTGTGCCAACTCCCTGTCACAAAAACTCATGTGGTTTTCTCATATGAGTATACCGGCCTTTCACATCCATTGAAGCAAACTGTGTTTAAATTACAAATTACATTTTGGGTTGATTCATATTACATGATTCGTTACATTTTGTATTCCCAGTCTAAATTCAAGCCTTTCCCGGTTGATTAAACTGGCAACAAATGAACTTATACCTGCTGGAAAAATCAATTCACAAATGAATGTGCATGAAATTTCAATCTAAAATGTATCCATCAAATGTTTTACCACTTCCTATAATACAATGTTATAGAATGATGAAAAAACGAAGGAAAGAATACACTTTAAAGGGGAATTAGTTTTAAAAAATCTGCCATGTTGTTTCTTTTTATTACTACTGGTGAAGGCACAGGTTATCAGTTAAGGCTGATTACTGTCAGGGTGTGGGAGAAGGTGAGAGGTTAAGTCTAAAGGTTAGAACCTAACCATGATCGATCCCAAGATCAATCTCAGGAGAAGTAGCAGCAGGGTTCATAGCCCATAACCACCGCACACTTGTTAGAAGATATCTAGGAAGCCATTCAACTCAAACTTAATTTTGAACTACATCGGCATCTTTACATATTCAAAACATATGAAAGGTATGAAATTCTGCTTTTCTCCTTCAGTAATCACTTAGTTCCTATAGACCAATGCAATAAGAAAGGGTGACATGGCATAAAAATTGTTGAAAAGGTTTATGAACATTTCTGAAGTGTGACCGACAAATACATGAACATAATCTCAAAATCCTGCATTCTAAAATACAATATTTCAAAAATGATAAATGTAAGCAAACATAGCCATTATAGACATTGTCATGAGGATTCTGCTAAAGCCAATGTATACACAACTTTATCATGAAGAAGTCACCCTTTCTTGCTGCATTGATCTATAGTAAGAAGGAAGAATTCATGGAGGACATGCCCTAGACCATAAACACTGCCGCTATGGCCGGGTCAAGCTGCGGGGGGTAATCTCTACATGACACTTCATTACATGACAACATGAAAACTACATCCAGAAGCCATCAAAGTGTCATCAACATGTCAGGGGCTGTATGGTCCAGCTGTAAGGCCCCAAGTACCCTGATAAGGAACGTGAGGTCTGTGGAGTCACTTTTTGTCCACATGCTACAAAGTGTCCACACCCATTATCAAACTCTTTGTAGAAACTTGATTTATTTCTTCAGACTAGAAATTTGCAAGGTTTATTATTTGTTCTAGTAAGTCTATTAACAGAAATATCATTAGATGACTGAATCTCCCATACTGGTGATGCATAGTACATAATAAGAAAGATGTAGCCTACAATTATACCATAATAAACTGTAACTGATATTTCTAAGTGGGTCCTAAAGTTGCCTGTATGGTGAACACATCCATGGAGCAAAGAAATTATACTCCAAGTGAAGACACAATTCATTTTAACAGCACCAACAGCGCTTTCCTTGACCTGTGAACACTTTGTGGCCTGTGGACAAAACGTGACTCCACAAGGTCTTCTTTAAGACAGATAGGGCCTGATGCAGCAATGTTTCTCATCACCAAGCACTAACAAATACATATGATGAGGGAGCTTTATCTTTTTCTTTTTACTGTTCATGGGGAGTTATATGTGTTGAGAAATCCATGTTTTTAATTACCAAAATCCATGTTTTGCTAACTAGGTTATATTCAGCGGTTTGGGAAATGTATGTGCATTGTAGTTCACTGTATTCACTTATTGCTTGGGCACATGATGAGCAGACTAACCCTTAAAGAGCCACGTTATATGTCATACATAAATCCAGTACATTATGCTGACCATACAGGCTTGGCACAAAACCAGGGCCTAGTCTGAGCAATGAAGGCAGTCCTGGACCTCATGGATAGATTGGCTTGCTAATGTTTTCTTTATTGAATCATCAATTGGCATTACACATGAGCACAGGACCAGCTCTCGTGCTATCCACCGTACTGTTTCTCATGAATTGCAAGGTCATCAGTAGAGCTAAAGAGAAATCGAGAGAAGGCTTTGTTTTTATAATATGTAGGTCGAAAATGGCTTTTGTTTGCTTCCCCTTGTTGCATAATAATAAACAAGCTTAAAATAAGTGACATTTTTACCTCCCCCTCATCCCCAATCCACTCCGCCCCCACCCTACTGTTAACAAATGAGCACTTCCTAATACATTGACAAATGTTAACGCCCATGGATACCGTCTTTGCTGTATTTCATGAGTGGGAAAAAATGAAGAAACCCCAGCCTTTTCTGAACCCATTGAATACGGCTACATTGTATTTAATGGGGGGCATTGAATACAGCACTTCCTATAGTTAAGCATAGTAAATCTTGTATTTCAAAAGAATAAAAGTATATTCCCTCTCACACCTCTTCAGTACATGCAACATATATATTTAACTAACCTCTAAGTTCTTGGTTGAAGGCTCTAGCATGATAGAGGGCTAAGTAGGTATTATGCTAAATGATGAAAAGCAAAACAGTGTGACGATACATCTAAAGGTGCATGCAAGAATGCGATAGGCAATTAGCCACTTACCCAGCACCTCTGTCATTGTAACACCAAGACATGGGAACACTGCTAGGAATAGATCATGAGTGAGGAGGTCACTGAGTGACTAAATGAGCCAACACATGATCAGTTTTAGGCCAAAAATAATAAAAGGTATGTTTCAGGTTATATAATTTGAAAATCTAGGTAAGGTAGGTCAGATTTCTTTTTTAGTTTTTAATGAATTTCTTTTTAATTTTTTTTTTACTTGGCCCGAAAAGTACCTTAACATTAACCTTGATACTCCAGCACAAAAATGGATGAAAAGGATCTAGGGTCAGCTCTTTTATGCTAGGTAGTGTCGGCTAACCTGAAACACACATTTTTTATCCAAAGTTTGGCCTTACCCTCAGGCATACATGAGTTTGAAGAATGATAGAATTAGCTTTTCATAAAGTATCAGATCTAGCCATGAAGGTTTACCAATGCTGTTGTCCAGCTTTGGCCATGAATTTAAGGTGGGTTAATGCAATATGAAGAGAGAAAACAGTTTAAATCATTGCTACCTCATCGAGCCCTCATCCATTTCACCGGTCAATCTGCTCTACCTGAATGTAAACCAGCAGGTAATTTGGTAATGGTACTCAAAAATGAAATTAACCAAAATATTGTCGTTTAAAAAGTTTTTTTGAGTGCTTATTTCAACAAATCGAGAGAAAAATGGAAAGATTTACAACATTTGCAGTTTATTATTGAGTACTGTAACAGTAATAGATCATTGTTGTACAATGAGAGTTATTGAAACTGCCATACACTGGCTCCGAAGTGAAGTGACTCAGACGGAAAGTGTGAGGATATAATTATTGAGTTATGTCATCTCAGCTTTTGACAGTTGAAATTTATAACTCATTGTCGACAGAACCATTGGGGTCTCTCATTCAAGAGGCATTCCTTTCTGCTGGGACAATACAAAACGAAATTAATTACACCAGTCAATACAGGTCTTGATAAAGAAGTGCTTATATTTGTGCAGTCAGTAATAAACACATTTGGATATTAACATGCTACTTTTAATGGAGTAAATGTTACTTTTAATGGAGTAAATGTTACTTTTAATGGAGTAAATGTTACTTTTGATGGAGTAAATGTTACTTTTGATGGAGTAAATGTTACTTTTGATGGAGTAAATATTACTTTTAATGGAGTAAATGTTACTTTTAATGGAGTAAATGTTACTTTTAATGGAGTAAATGTTACTTTTGATGGAGTATATGTTACTTTTAATGGAGTAAATGTTACTTTCAATGGAGTAAATGTTACTTTTAATGGAGTAAATGTTACTTTTAATGGAGTAAATGTTACTTTTGATGGAGTAAATGTTACTTTTGATGGAGTAAATGTTACTTTTGATGGAGTAAATATTACTTTTAATGGAGTAAATGTTACTTTTAATGGAGTAAATGTTACTTTTAATGGAGTAAATGTTACTTTTGATGGAGTATATGTTACTTTTAATGGAGTAAATGTTACTTTCAATGGAGTAAATGTTACTTTTGATGGAGTAAATGTTACTTTTGATGGAGTAAATGTTACTTTTAATGGAGTAAATGCAGTAATGAATGTTAACAAAATGTCAGTTCAGATGAAGTGCCCTGACTGACTGATGCAAATGAAAATTTCCGTTAACATGTGTTCCTATCCTGAAAGGACTAATGGTATTTGATATGAGATTTAATGAACAATATAGCTTGCATTGAGTGTCAATAGTAATATGCAGGACCTATTTGGTATTGAAAGGTACACTTTTCGTTTCTATGTAGTTTAAATTTGACTGGCCGAGCTCTATTTAATTTGTAATGGCAAATTGTTTAGGATCATTGAAGGCCAGATATTGATAAAGCGTAAGAGGGATGATGAATGAGAAAAGAAAATACGGCGTCTGATTCATGGCTGCACTTCAGTCGGTGTTAAAATTAGTTTGGATAATATATTTGTTCAAGAACACACAAAGACAAGCAGGAATACTTGTCACTGCATTTTTCTTCTTTGCTCAGTCTTTGCCAAAACGTGCCAGACAGTGGCAATGTCCGCCCAAAATGGCTCTGGTCCGGCAGAATGACTAGTGTTGCAGGGCCAGATGACTTCCACATTCTGGGGTTTCCAAAACGGATTTTTTTTTTCAAATATGCCAACTCAAACTCAAGTTAAAAGTGCTAGAGTGCACACTAATATTTTAAGCAAGTTAGAGCAATTATTTCGTTATTATTTCTACTATAAATGTTTTTCTATTCTAAATAGTACGCAAAATTTTGATGTTGGTATCCGGTCCTGCAGAAATCTATCCGGTCCTGCCAAAGTGGCTAGCTGCAGAACCGACTGTCCTGCATGCCAAAAAAGTTTTCGCGAAGACTCTTTGCTTTGAAGACCTTAAGGCAATTTCTATCATGCCTTAAAGATACCCTGGCTTAGCTCTGGACTGCCTGATACTATATCCTATAAGTCCATCCCGGTAAAGGTCCCTGCTTTATAGCTCTATGCAGTATCGTACCATGTATCATCATGAAGGTAAACTAAGTGGTTTAAGATCCCAAACCACGAGCCCACAGACCACGGTACTATAAATGCTGATAGGGCTTACCGAGCACTCCTTTCACACTCCTTACCCAGTGGGCACAGAACATTGAATCAACATTGATAAATGGTTGTCAATGTTGATTCAACATTGATTCAATGTTGATTCAACATTGGACTCAATTTGATGCCCACTGGGTACTACTCCTTCACTGACGCCCTTATACAGACCTCAGGTTGAGGATCTGTCCACCCAACACACTGCTGCAGTGTTGTATATTCTATGGAGATATGTTCTTGTGTTCCGGACATGTAACAGTATAAGCAATGCTCCTGCTTTTGCAAAGACACTTACCTGATAGAAGGGGCAAATGGAGTCTCACAGGAATTATCAATGATGCTGCTACTTGGTATAGTTAGTTTAACATCTGAACATTTTGAGTCTACCAAATTTGCTTAAGACACCTTGCCATACCACACAATCCCTTAAATCCCCACAAAAAAAGTGTCCAGGGCCGTTTTATCCTGTTCACCACTGCATGTACAATTCATCATTATGAAATATACATAAAAGTAGCTAAGGCGTCTTTTCATCCACATCTGCAGCCCACAAACCATATAAATCACTATAACTATACGCCTTAATGCCCTCTCACTGAATCCCCCGCAGACTATAGGTTGGCAATCTATCTCCCCGGCTCCTGGAGACCTAAAGAGACTACTACTATTATGGTGTCTTTTCTATACAGAAATGTGATGTCAATTCAACAACCTATCACACTGGACTGGTAATAAATGTCTGAATTAAAACTAGCTAATTCCATTAGCCACTGCAGTATCTGTTCCAAAAAGGACCAGTTAACCCAGCTCTTTTATGAGACTTAATCTACTTCTAGTTATGACACTGCCGTCCATCAGGTATAGCCAGGGGTGTGGCAATATCCAACTTAAAGGCAATATCCAACTTAATATCCAAATCAAATCAAAAAGACAAATCAAATCAAAAGGCAAAATGTGACATATTTGGTATTTCATAATAATATATGGCTCTCAGACCGTACTATTCATTTCTACCATAAAACTGCATGTCCATTCATTATTGCATCCCCCCAGGAAGTAACAGGAGGCCAGCTGGGTGAATAACATTTTATTAATATTATTTTGTTGTTAAGATTGTATTATATACACATTTTATAAAATGACAATTTTTAATACAATTATTAATGAAATACACTCCAATGTCCAGTATTGAGATGTGGGCGCCATGAGCGCGTGGAGGTGTATGGAAGATGGCTTCAAGTCAGGGGAGGAAGTGGAAGGTGTAAGGGTAAATGTTTGACCCTGTAATATTTGTATGTGAAATATATAACCTTTGAGTATTTGTAGTGTTCTGTATTTCCATCAGGGGACAACAATAATCTGCAGTTAGGCTATTACCGCCCAACTGCGATACAATGATGTAATACAGTTCTTTTATGATTAACTAATGATAAAACAACTTCCTCCACCTCTCTATGTCTTGTAACTGCCTTGCATCAACTCTGAGCCTCCAGCTGCTGCTTCCATAGCATTAGCCTTAAAGGGGCATTCTCATCACTCGCACTTACCACATAGCAGACTAGAACAGTACTAGAATTGTGAGTGGGAAACGCTCGGTGAGAATGCCACTTTAAAGCTTCGTCCTTACAGGCTTCCTGTCAGGAAGTGGTGAGGATGCGTAAAAGGCAATTAGACAAAGTGTACCACGCTTACATCGCATAATGCCGGAGAGGGTCACTGCCATATGACAGCTCTAACAACAGTCCCTATTTACATACATCTTAGAAATTTTTGGCTATTATTTTACAAGGCTACATGCAACGGTAAAGGAGTATAAAGTCCCTTTAAGACCAATATGATTTGATAGCTTTGTTATACTCAACAGTATAGACATGATGGCCTATGGTACACTTATAAATACTTAACAAAACTATATCTAACTAGACACATACAATATAGAATATCACCTATAGGAGAATTTAGGTGATACTAAAATAGGTCCTGCAGTTGAATTGGAATAAAAAGGTATCTAATGCATCAAAGAATACAAGTTAAAAGTGAGCATCACAAAGTAAATTGCATTATGTAGATGTTAAGTTAAGTTAAGCGATACGCCTGCCTTTTATCATGTTAGACATCAGTCGGCTTTTTCTGGGCTTGCAGCTCTGCTACATGGTGCTGGGTGCTAATCTCCCTTTGACCCCTAGCTTTCAGGAGGTGTACCTCACAGAATATCAGACTACTATTATCTGATCTCAGGATACATGCACAGTGCCCAAGGGAATCACTTGATGGTCGCTAAGGTTATTACATCTTTTTGTCACTGCCTCCTGCTTTACTCGCACCCTTGAGATAAATCTCTAGGGCCACTCATTTGAGGCTGAGTCAACCCTACTCACATGTAGATGTCTAAATAATCAAAGCTGATTTGTAAAGAAATTAACCTTGAAGGTTGTTTCGCCACATTACTGCAGCACAGAGTGTTTCCTACCAAGATAAGCTATGGACTTGGATAAATGAGAAATGGCGGTAAGCAGAAATCAAGTGGGCAAAACCCATGGGTAGGGTAAAACGAGGATTCATGTGAACATGAACTCTTATCTATGCCTTTTCAGTTCCTAGTCCATTAAATGTTACATCCCACAAAAAAAAGATCCTCGCATTCTTAACTGCCCCCCCCCTGCTCTTGTAGTGCATCTTCACATAACAATTGTAGCACTAGAGTGACTACTACAAACCGTCTATTCTCTTAAGGACTCTACTCACGGAAAAGCAGATGCTATGAAGCAAATGTATTTATATAACTTCTATCTTATCTTAAAAAACGACTTGCTACGATCTAGCCTATGCATAAAAGTCAGACTTCCTTTCTGAGAGTTCGTGATGGCAGCTTTGACCAATCAGAGAGGTCCTTAGCTGCTACGGGGTGAGTGTCTAGACACTGTGCACTATCTAAATGGATACACCACGTGCAGCAACAGAAGATGTATTGAAAATGACAGACACTCCAGGCGTTCTCAACGCAGAACTATTTTAGATTATCATCCATGTGGCCTGCAATGCCATCTTTAACTAGCCCTGCTCTAACCAAACACAGAACAGTCAGCGCTTTATCAGCTTAACCTGCCCAAGTGTTATGGGGTAAGATTAGCTGATCCACCATCCCCTTAGTGCAGAGAAGCAGAAGACAAGACCTCCATCCAGCAATTGATCGGCGCCTACTGTGCTCTGCACACATCAGAAGACATCACTTGCAGTAGGCAAGGCTCTTAGACCAAAATTTGATTAATGTTCTACAATAAGAATAAGTACTGGAGAAGTCCTTCAGGTGGGTAGACCCCATAGTTTGAAAGTAATTAAATTTCGTGAAGATTTTCGCCCTGAAGACCAAATTATAAGTTCTCTTAAATAGAGTAAAGGAAATAGGGGGGGGGGGGTCCCGAGTTGGTTTGTGAGATATGATTTTGAGTTTGGACTATCTGTAATAGGATCATAGAGTATTTATATATATATGCAAGAAGCATCATCTTGACGTAATAAAATTTCTGTATACTTCTCTCAGAATATAGTCCCGAATGTTTTACATCCAGAGACAAAATTTGGAACATATGGTCCCTGCATATTTTAAAGGTTTTTGATGTTTGAAATAAGAAATATATAAAAAGGGCCACACAATCTCAATGTGATGTTATGTATAGGTTTCAGCCGCTATCGGGTCCTCAGTAGAGTAGGGTTAAAAGCATTAGCTTCACATGCAGGAGTTCCTGAGTTCAATGCACAGTAAGACTCATGGGACGCTTTTGACAAAACATGAAAATATGACCATATAAGACAAAGTCCCCACCTGGTATCTTATGAGAGACCTACATAAAGCTGCGTACTGAGCTCAGTTTGGATGGGTACTAGCCAGCTTAAGGTGGCCAGCGGGGATTGTAGTTCTGTAGCAGGACACCAGGGGGACACCAGGGGGACACCAGGGGGCAATTCCACACACTGGCACGTGCTATTTCGGATTTGATAAAACCTAAGTAATTTGGCATGGCTGAGACTAGAACCCCAGGTCCTTGGATTGGAAGCCAAATGCCATAACCATTATACTATGGATTTGCTGTGGTTGTATAAGTAGTAAGGCATATTTATCTTGCCTGGTATTGTTCTTTTATTTTTTATTTCAAACATCAGTTCCATGCAAATATGCCCGGGACCATATGTTTTAAAACACATTTTCTGGACAGATAATTTCATACAGAATGTTGTGTTGAAGTTTGAAAAAACTGTAGTTACTTTTCAATGTGATTTCATCCACAGATGTAGGCAAGTACTATGTAATCCTATTACAGGTCACTCAAGCTTTGTGGTTAAATATCTCAGAAACAAGCTTGGGACCGCCATATTATTTTCTTATTTTCTGAGAGTATTTATATATTCTTTGGAACATCTGGTATAAATATGGTGAAATTGTAGTTAGTTCTAGTCTATAACCGCCGGCCACCTTAACCTAACCCAATTTCTGCCTGATCTACCCATTGGGAACCTTTGATGACTCTATATGCTAAAAAGGGGTTACCCCCCCCCCCCCAAAAATCCACCCAACCCTCTATTGTTTAAAAAATGCCCTGCCCCCCTACATCCCTCCAACCACTCACCTCACCTCAACCTCAGTGCACCATTGGCAAAAGGAAAACCTTGTTTCATGCAACAGTAATTCAATTTTTTACGTCAGTGATTAAAGTCTTAGCCTGTGTGAGGTCTCATCCGTCTTGAACTTTGTGTAGCTAGTGAAGACGTGCTTTGTGAAGCAGAAGGGTACCTCTGTGGGAGAAAGTGCAACATCAAAGAGTGAGGAATGCAGCATTTATGTTTTTTTTGTTTCAATGAGCCCTCGCGAGACCCGTTTAATAACAAATTACATGTTCAACATATGATGCAAAAAATAATGATGTCAGCAAAAGATGTCAGGCATGTATGGCGTCACCATTGGTTTAAGCGATCAGACCTGTATCTTGCTGTCCAATTGAAGGACCCATTCCAGAGCTACACTGCATTTGGCTCTCTTATGTTCGATAGATGAAGTAAAAAAAACACAAAGGAGGGCTTGCTCGAGACTGCTTTAATATTTTGCTCGTTAAAAGTTGACATTGTGCTTTTTTTCTTTTCTGTATTCAGTTGGCATTACTACCAATTCTCAAACATGTCTTTATGTCGACTCATTAAAACGAAAAAAATATTTCTTAGATTCAGGGGTTCAACTTTGTTACAGGCAAGATTTTACTAAAGCTGATCATAGGTGTGGTTGACTCACAGCCACGGTATTACACTAGTGTGCATATGCTGTGGGCCTAGATCTACACTGGTAGTCCAAATGCTCTGGGCCCAAGTCTGTAGTGGGTATTTCAGGATATTGGTCAGAATGACTAACTGGTATTCAAAAATGACTGAGGCAAAACAGCATATGACTAAGGCCTTACCCAAAAAGATATATTCGTATAACTACAGTAGTATTGTATGTATCGGAACGGGACTATAGTTAAGTACTGTTTATTACTCAATCGACCTGCAGCCAATCAGAGGCCTCCCTTTTGGCGGGAAATTCAAAAGCAGCCAATGAGAGGCCTCCCTTTTGGCGGGAAATTCAAATAGGTCACGTGACCGGAAGTGACCTACTTCCGGTCACGTGACCTTTGGGCGGGAAATTCAAATAGGTCACGTGACCGGAAGTGACCTACTTAAGAGGGTCACGTGACCACCATGTTGGCGGGAAATTCAAATAGGTCACGTGACGGGAAGTGACCTACTTAAGGGGGTCACGTGACTACTAGGTTGGCTTTCAAAATAAGTCACTTGAGATTTTGATGGATAAATAAATTTAAAAAAAGAAAAAAAAAGCAAGCTGAAAAAGCTTGCTAAAAAATAATTTAAAAATACGGCTCTTTTTTTCTAGGAGGGGGGGAGAGGGGCACTCTGGGGGGCACTCTTTAAGATGCATGGGGGGGGGGAGGGGGGGAGGGGGGGAGGGGCAGGGTTTTTTAAGAGTGAGACTCGCTTCTCTGCCCTCTCTAAAAGAGAGGGCAGAGAGGCGAGTCTACTTACAATGAAAGGTATCATGATCGCGTTTATGATGATGTGCATCTCTTGCTGGCTAGACTTTCAAGCAAATTTGCTAAAGTCCAGCCCGTTATTGAATGTCCGGCCTAGCCTGACCCTCAGTAGAACAGTCCTTGACCCATCTTTTATAGTCTAGCAGCGCCTGACCCTTGTATGAGAGTAGTATTGGCGACATTGGCTGACTCTGATATTTACCTGTGTGTACGGAGAGAGGAGAGGGTTCACAGCCACAGCTCTCTTAAGGCAAAGCTTGCGCTTATAGAGCACTACTAGTGGAGGTCTGGATAAGGAAGCTATGGCGGTTGTCTTCAAAAAAAATAAAAAATAGCCATGGCACATGTCGATGTCGCTTAATTATGCTCATATCTCGTGTTTTAAGAATTGCTCATGTCACCTGTCACTATGTTTTTCAAGCTTCATGTCAAATGTCACTAGACCTCATGTCGAATGTCGATTCTAAGAAACAGATATGTCACCATCTCGAATTTAGCGGTCCACATTGCCGCTGCTGCTGCTGCTGCTGATTTGCTGTTGCTGCTGCTGTCGGTGCTGCTGCTTGTGCTGCTCGTGCAGCTGCTGCAGCTGCTGACAGCTGCTGCTGCTTGTACTGCTCGTGCAGCTGCTGCAGTTGCTGACGATGTCACGGATGCTGTTGACAGATGCTGCTGCTTGTGCTACTCGTGCAGCAGCTGCTGCTGCTGCTGCTGCTGACGATGTCACTGATGCTGCTGACAGATGCTGCTGCTTGTGCTGCTTGTGCAGCAGCTGCTGCTTGTGCTGATCGTGCTGCTGCTGCTGACGATGTCACGGATGCTGCACGAGACCGAGTAGCCGCTATTACTAATGCTACTAATACTAGTATGAGAAAATACATTTAGTCAGTCGACTAAATCAAGGAGGTTTTCTGACTTCAGTGGATCGTTTAGCCATCGGCCACAGGCAAAACTTGAAACCATTTTATACATGGGACAATTGGCAGAGTCGAAACATGTTGGTACGATGGGGTCGATCATGTTCATCATCAGTTCAGGCAAAGGAAGTGTGTCGACAGCACGCGAAAACTTCATGTCCGGATGTTTCAACACAACACTTTTTATCACACTCACACAGCTGCTTTGAAGAGTGAATCCTTGACCAAACTTGAGCTTTTCCAACACAGCTTTGGCCTCCTTCTGTGCAGTAAGGGATCTCTCTTTCGGGGTCATCGCAGTGCTGGCTAGCATGTCCTCAAAGTCTTTAACATAATGTTCCAACGGGCTACAAATGATGTACTCCAGATCATCGTCCGCATATGTCGTCTCCTCGCACCATACTTCTTTTGTTTCGAATTCCGTCATTTTCTGAACAATCTCCTCGTGAGTGCGTTGCATATATCGAAGCTTCTTCAAAGACCAGATAACTTGTATGCCGAACGCTGAAAAACCTGAAGGAATTTCACCACTACAGTCACGCCAACTATACGGAGCTAAGAAAAATAGCTCCAACAAAATTTTCTCCCTCTGTCCAAATGAAACTACTTCCGTTCCGATGAAAGTAGTATAGTATGTATCGGAACGGGACTATAGTTAAGTACTGTTTATTACTCAATCGACATGCAGCCAATCAGAGGCCTCCATTTGGTCACGTGACCCGTTGCCATGGTAACGTGACCTACTTAGGGCTCTCAGCCAATCAGAAGCCAGCATTCTGGGTGACCTACTGACCTACTTAGAAGCTCTCAGCCAATGAGAGGCTGGCATTCTGGTAACCATGGTAACGTGACCTGCTTACGTCACGTGACCTACTTAGGCTCAGCCAATCAGAAGCCGGCATTCTGGTAACTAGGGTAACGTGACCTACTTAGGGTTTGTTTGTAAACAACACCACGTGGCTCTCTTGTTTGTAAACAACACCACGTGACACGTGCCTGTTTGTAAACAAACAACGTATATATAGAAAAAAACACAACAAGTTCCATCTTATGTTAAAATTATATTTTCGAATAAAAAAGCACATCTGTAACTACGCGCGTTCTCATTCAAACACTATAACACTATCATACCGTAGCAGCAGCAGGTAGGACCGGAAGAAAAGCAAGCGCACGAGCAGAAGCGACGACACCATTTGCACCATCCGGCCGTCGCGTTGGTAGCCCTACTACCCGTCGCGCGTTCCACTGGAGCGGCTTTAAGAGTGACAAATGACGATTCTTTGTCGACGCGACTGCTAACATCAGCATCGGCAGCAGCATCGGCAGCATCGGCAGCAGCATCGGCAGCAGCGGCAGCAGCCTCGGCAGCAGCGGTAGCAGCAGTAGCAGCAGCGGCAGCAGCAGTAGCGTGAGCATTAGCAACAACAGCAGCAGCGACAGTAGCAAGGGCGGCAGAGCGGGCACTAGTAGCGTTATCAGCGGCGTCATCGGCAGCCGCAACAGCATCAGCAGCAGCAGCGTCGGCATCGGTGGCATGAGTAGCTGCATCGGCGGCAGCAACAGCAGCAGTCACAGCCGCAGCGGCAACAACAACAACGTCATCACGACCCGCGTCACTAACAGCCGCAGTAAATGCAGCAGTAGCACGCTGAGCAGCACTAGCAGCAGCAGTAGCAGAGGCTACAGCATCAGCTTCACATTCGCGCGCCGCTTCGTCATTCCGCTTCATGTCACGGTAGCAACTTTCCATCACGAGGATCTGCAAATTGAGGCGCGGTGCTGGTGGTGGTAGTAGTAGTAGTAGTAGTAGTAGTAGTAGTAGTAGTAGTAGTAGTAGTAGCGTGAACGATGATGACGATGCTGAATGTGGTTTCACTCCCCTTATATACCCTTACGCCCCGCCTTTTTTCAAGCCACCGGCCAGCTGCCCCTTCACGGCAGGTCTTTAGATCAGCCTTAAGTCGCTTACTACGTGGCTCATCATCCCTCTAATCGCATTTTCCAGCCGCCAGCCGGCTGTCTGCTGATGACAGGCGAGGGTGATTTGTTTTTTTCTTTAGATATAAGCCGCTTACCACACGCGCACCCTCTAGTCACAGACAGAGTGACAGAAAGGGAGGGGGTCGCTTTGTTCACGCTACCTGTAGTTGTTTTTCTATACACACGCTGAGCCCATGACCCGTTAATCCTTTATACAGGTAACACGCGTTCAACTAATTACCCTATTGTATGACAGTCGGTACACGGATTTAATTTTAAACCGCCTTCCCATCTGGGATCCATGTCTGGCGGGGTGGAAGGATCCAGCTGAAAAGTGTGATTAGGGCTTTTGTTTCTCTTATGCTAGCAGCAGGTCAGCATGCGACAGCTGAAAATGTCAGACTCGCCGCTCCTATAAAAGACTGAGATGCGTCTCTCTTTCCACACACCCTTCTACCATCGCCGCCGACACCGCCACCGCCGGCCGGCCAGCCGACCGCCGCCACCGCCTGCAGTCACCGCCATCACGCCAGCAGGGAATTTCGAGCTGAGTCTGCTTATTGCTTATTTTTTTTCTTTGAGCTTTTTGTTTTCTTAAATTTGTATTTTCACTCAGGCTTTTTTGTTTCGGAGGAAAGAAATATGGCGCTGCAGAGGGCGCGAGTTTCTAAAAGACGGTCGCGCGAACAAAGCGCTCTCCTCAACTGCCCGGCTATTTTTTTATCTCAAAGGAGAGAGCGTCACGTAGTTGAGGTTCACGCTTCTCTTGAGGCGTACCGAATTCTCGAGAAATGCAAAGCTGAGCGCCATCGTCGTTATACAAGAGCGGAAAAGGAAAACGTAGCGACATGGCCGAGAGCCGTCTTCTCAGAACAGCATTTACTCTACTATTGCATAACAGCTGCTCTCAGCGCCCCCACTCGTTGGGCGTTTCATGAAAAGAAAGAGCGCCGCTACTCTCCTCACCCTGCCTCCTCTTATAAAGTGAGAATAAGTGCTATGAAACGATTCGACAAGCCGATCGGTTTCTTGGGAGCGACTGCAGCTCCCACTCGGTGGGCGCGCGTTGTGGCCGACGTGAACACGGTCTCTAAACGTTTCGACGTCGTCACTTGTTATCCCGCATATTGCAACGCAGCCGAATTGAAGAAGATAGGGACGCACTATTTTAAACCATACGCTCCAATATGTATTTGTCACCGCCGCGCTCACACGCCTTATTGCTTTTTCGAGACGATCGTGTCACAACACAGAAATAGAAAAAAAAACGGCAAAGCGACGAGCTTTGCCTAAATGATCAAAAAAAAAACAAAAAAAAAAAAAAAAAACTAATCTCCTCCTCCTCCTCCTCCTCCTCCTCCTCCTCCTCCTCCTCTTCTTCTTTTTTTAAAAAAAAATAAATATTTGTATCAGACTCCTCTGGAGTCTGATACAAACATTTATGACTATTGAGTGAAAATAGAATTTTATCGCAAAAAAAAAGTCACTTCTGCCGCCGCTACTGTGACACCGGCCGGAATCAATAAAAAGGTCGGCGGACTTTTCTCCACAACCATTCACCACCGACCGTTCGAGTGAGAAACACAGCAGACAGTCAGACACACAACCGCTCTCTGACGCGTCCTGAAAAAAAAAAACAAAAAAAAAATGTCCAGTAGTAAAAGCAAACTCTTCACAGAAATTCATTTCGACGCTCGACTACAAGGACCCTTTAGTTGTATCATTAGCGGTCCGTCGGGTTGTGGAAAATCGCGCTTGGTGGATCAATTTCTGAGCGACGTGAACAATTTGGTCACGCCGCCGGTGGAAAAGACTTTTTACCATTACGGCGAGTGGCAACCTCTGTTTGAAAAAATGGCAAATCGGTACGGTGTGGAATTCAGAGAAGGTCTTCCTAGCAAAGAGTCTATAGCGGGAGACGTGGAAGTAGCAGAAGACGCTGTACGACCCCACACTCTACTGATATTGGACGATCTGATGAGCAGTTCCAATCAGCAAGTGGTAGCCGACATCTTTACTAAATACTCGCATCACTGGAACGTGAGCGTCATATACATCACTCAGAACCTCTTCCAGAAATCACCCGACTTTCGAACTATGAGTCTGAACGCTCACTACATGATCGTTTTCAAGAACCCGCGCGACATGGGGCAAATAGCTAGTCTGTCTCGCCAGGTGTTTCCGTCCAACGCGGCGGCCCTCTCTAGTATATTTACCCATGAACTCAAGCGACCTCACTCATACCTCCTCCTGGACTTCAAGCAGTCAACACCTGACGATCTGAGAATACGCTCCTCTTTGACGGCCATACACTCTCAGCTAGTGTTCGTACCGCTAGACAAAAAAAAGAACAACAGAAAGCAGTAGCAAAAAAAAATGTCTTCTCATCTACTCGAAAGACACTTTGGTACTCTCAAGCACTTAGCTAAGTGCTCGCCAAAGGACTGCTCGCATCTAATAGACTCTGGAAGCGACGAGCTGATCGCAGCGTTGAGTGAGATCTGTCACAATTTACTGGTAGGGAACATCCCGCTCAGCGACAAACAACTGGACAAGCTTCGAGAATCCGCTGACGTGTTGAGGGAGGTCAGCAAAAAATCTACGCCCATCAAAAAAAAGAGACGCGTCTTGGTACAAGAGGGAGGTTTCCTCATTCCGGCTCTCATAGGGATGGCCTTACCGCTTATAAAGAGCATTCTCCGTATATGAGACACGTCATTCGACACCTACTCGCCGACAGCACCACCACCACCACCACCACCACCACCACTACCGCCACCACCAGCGTCATTGCCACCGGCGTCCCCATGACGGACTCAGAGCAGCAACAACACTACAAACGTTTAGCGCTCGTGGATCCTGAGACGCTCTACAAATCATCACGAGCAGGTCTACTTCATCATGTGCCCGCTGCTGCTGCTACTACTAGCGCTGCTACTACTGCAGTCGCTGCTGCTAGTACTTCTACTGCTCCAAACCTTCCTCCTCTTCCTGATGAGCGCACTGAAAAGAACGAGAGTTCCGCTCCTGCCACCGCCGCCCGCCTACCCGCCGACATGGCCTATTACCACAAGCAGGCAGAGCAGTCCCTTCATCCCGACGCGGCCTTGCACCAGGTGCTACAGTTTATCTACAGGGACTTGGATTTAGTGTTGAACGACCCCACTTTGGAATCGCGCGAGAAAATGTTGAAATACCGAAGGTTGTTGAATAGATTGCAATTTTTTCTCGCGAATCCCCACAACAGCAACATCTCTTCGTCCTACTCTTCTTCGCCCCCGGCTCACCTCCGTCAGTCTGCTGAAGAGGCCAGCGCGTCCCTACTCGAGCGGTTGGCGAACCAAGTTCCCAAGAGGAGTCGCCGCCGGACCGTGGAGCTGTACAAACAATTGGAGAAATCCGGAGTGATCAAGTGGAACGAGGACGGGGCGGTGCGCGAGATGTCGGGTCGGAGAATACCACCTGAGCATCGCATCAACATAGTGGACTTACTGAACGACGCCGCCAGGTTCAGGAAGACGGCGCCCAGACCGGCGGGCTACTCGCCGTTCACGAAAGCGCTGCGCGAAGCGGTTCCCACCACAGACGCCTTGATCGGAAACCATCTGTATAAAGCGAGCGGACCTGGCCAAAGTTTGGACACACGGCTTGCTGACAGAGGTCGGAAACGACCGAGCTTCGAATCGGAAGAAGGAGAAGCAGCAGCAGCAGCAGCAGCAGTAGCAGCAGCAGACTCTTCTCTGCAGGTGGTGGACGATCAATCCTCTGACGACGAGGAGGACGACCGTGAACTTTTCCAAACTCCGACTTCCTATAGGAGCGCGCCGCGTAGTAAGAAAAGGAAAGCGCGCAACCGCCTAGCGGCGAGCTCGTCTTTCACGCCCTCAAGAGACCCGCGATGGGCAAACCAGTGAAGAGACTGACCAAGAAGGAAAAAGAAAAGAAGCGCGTAGTAGCTAGATATACCGACGTCAAAGCGCCCTCCAGTTTCACTAGCGTGACTAAACTCCAGAAACAACATTTTTGCCACCTGAACCCGGCCGTCATCCGAGATGCTTTAGTGTCGCTGGACGCCTACACTAAACATAAACCCATTCGGAGAAAATTCGCAAGGAACAAGACTATAACCGGCGCAATCGATCAGCAGTGGCAGATAGATCTGATGGACATGCAAGCTTTGGCGTCTCACAACGACCGCTTCCAGTACGTGGTGACGGCGATCGACGTTTTCTCTAGGTACGCGTGGGCCGTTCCCATTAAATCCAAGAGCGGCGCTGATGTCACCGAGGCCTTCCGAGAGATGACAGGCCCTGGCGAGAGACGACCGCGCACTGTTCAGACAGACAAGGGGAAAGAGTTTTTGAACAAGATCTTTCAAGATCACTTGAAGAGCGAGGGCATAGAGTTCTTCACTGGCGAGAACGACGACATCAAAGCTAGTCTAGTGGAGCGCTTGAACCGCAGTCTGAAGGAGAAGCTGTGGCGTTATTTCACACACAAGCGCACGTATCGCTACGTAGACGTGCTGCACCATGTAGTGTCTTCTTACAATCGCACTCACCACAAGACGTTGAAAATGGCGCCGGCTCAAGTCAGCTCGGAAAACAGCGAAACAGTTTTCTACCGACAAGATCTCCCAACTAACAAACAAATCGACAAAATATGGAAAAAGAAGAAAAAAACAAAGACGTCCGCCGTCGACGTCATCGCTCCGGGTGACAGAGTGAGGATGTTGAGAACCAAAGGCGCCTTCGACAAAGGGTACGAGGGAAACTGGCGCGAGGAAGTGGTGGACGTTGCTAACACGTTGGGAAGCAGAGGGTTCGAGCTGAAAGACGACAAGGGCGAGGAGATAAAAGGCGTCTTCTACCCGGAAGAGGTTCAGAAGGTGTACAAGAGTCGTTACGACAAGAACTACCTGATAGACGAGGTGTTGCGCCGCAAGACCGTCGACGGTAAAGAGTTAGCTTTCGTACGTTGGTTAGGTTACGACGACAAGTTCAACGAGTGGATCCCCGTCAAAAAAATAACGTAACAAAATGAACATCACTCTACCTAGCAACAGCTCTATGGAGTATTATCCTGACAACAGCTTGACGTCTTTCCGAACTCACTTCGACTCGCCGCTCCTTCTGCCCGAAGCGTACGAAGCGGCTCTGACTGAGATCATCCTCCCTACAGAATGGACTAACGTGCACGACGACGACTTGATCATCGTTGTTCCTCTGCGCACCAAAGGTTCGCTAGAGGAGGCGATCCAGGTTTTAAAAGAAACTAATTTCTCCGAAGGAAAAAAACCACAGGTAGACTGGAAGAGAATGAAAAACGCGAACGGTCTGAGCAAGCTAACGTTCAGCTCAAAATTCCCGCTGAACTGGAAGGAAGCGAGCTATGTAACGGTGGAAGAGATATCAGACACGTCGGAAGAGCAGCAATTGAAACCGGAAACAAAAAGGTTCAAGAGAGAGGTCGACTTGAGACAGACGAATGCCGTATACAAGCAGTTCTTGTCCCCGGCGGTGAAGAAGAAGACGATCAGCCATCAAGCAAGACAGATGATCGAAAAGATGGAGAAGGACATGGGAGTGCGCAGTTTCATGCCAAACATATTCGAGATACCTCCTATTTTCACCGGAAGCAACCACACCCTAATCGAGCGCTTGAGTGAGACGTTGCGAGATGACAGACTAGAGGGCGACAGCTTCTTGCTCAAACCGATGCGGATCTTATCGTACGACGCCAAGACGAAACGCGTCACCATCAAACCGCCGAGACACTGTGCTGTCCTGCTGAGTCAGCATCTCGCATGCGTTCTAGGCTTCGGAGAGAAGACGTGTTTCGCGTCGCCGACTACCGGCGCCTACTCGATGGATGTTTACGGGGACGTGCACTCTGTGTACATATACACCGACATGATCCAGGAGAGACGTGTGGGCGACATGCAAGTGCCGCTGTTGCGCTGCGTGGCGGTGGACAGAGGCGGAAAGCGTCGAGGTGGCGTGCAAGCTATCAGTTTTCCCCATTTGGATTATTTCCCCTTGAAATCCAAGAGGTTTACCGAGGTCGGCATCTATTTAAGAGACCGATCCGGTCATTCCATCCCATTCGGTAGAGGCGAGGTGACCGTGACACTTCATCTGAGACCTATTGAGCGCTGAAAGAGAGAAAAATGATGCGTCAACGCGTTCCGTACTTTCCACCCAGGCGCACCGACTTCGGCAGAGGGTACAGCGATTACTACAACGCGCAGCTGGGCAACGGCATGACCGTGTACAGCGGGCGCTCTTTCCAGAGCGGGCACGGTTTGGGCGGCGCTCTGTTAGGTCTGATGCGCTCGGCTACCCCGCTATTGAAGTCGGTGGGAAAAACGCTGCTCCGCGCCGGTGTGGGCGTAGCTAAAGATGTGCTGGCGGGTCGGACTTTAAAGAGCAGCGTGAAAGACCGAGGCGCAGGCGCTCTGAAGAGACTGGCGAGTACGGCGTTCTCGGGAGGAAAGACGTCTGTCGCGTCTAAGAAAGGGTCGAAACGTCGTCGTGGGCATTCCCCTCAGACGGGCGGTGGCTCTTGCAAGAGACGTAGAGGGGATGTATTCGACCGGTAAGCGCCTAGGCGTTCAGGTATAAATAAAAAGACTGGAGGGGGCCGGCGTCAGTCTGTCGGCCGCGTGAAGAGAGAACACAATGGCTTACGTACACGAGAGCAGTAACGAGTGCGCGCTCTCTGAGCTCGACCTGCACACCGTAGCGCCGACTCAGACTACTATCTTAAAGTCGTCTTTCCTGGGGATAGAAACAAAAAACTCTTTAGAGGATGGAGGTAACATAAATTTCACCATCAACAAGTCGCAAGAGTACACAGACCTGAACGAGAATTACCTTCATCTGGAATGTCAAGTGCTAAAGGACGGAGCGGCGATCGAGGCCACCGACGCGGTAGCTCCGGTGAACAACTTGGCTCACTCGCTCTTCAAAGACGTCCAAGTCTCCATCGGCGGTTTCAAAGTGTCTGGCAACACCGAGACCTACCCTTACCGAGCTTACTTGGAAGGGTTACTCAACTACAACAAAGACGTGAAGGACGGCGTCATGAGCGCCCAGGGGTGGCATGAAGATACGCCCGGTCAGTTTGACACGTTGACTGACGCGAATACGGGGTACAAAGCGCGCAAGAAGCTAATCTCCAACAAGCGCTTTTCGCTGATGGCGCGACTGCACTTTGACCTGGCTCATCAACCGAAGCTCATCGTTGGAGAGACAGAAATCAATCTCACTCTGAAACAAGCGGCGCCCTCTTTCTATCTGATGTGCGCCGCTGACGGAGGCTACAGCTTGAAGATCTACAAAGCAAAGCTCTACGTGCGACGCGTGCTGGTGGCGGACGCTGTAGCGGAAACGCAAGAGAGAGCGGTGATAGAACACGGGCCCTTCGACTACCCGGTGAACAGAGTGGAGGTGACGACCTACGCCATCCCTCAAGGTAACAGAGATCACAGCTACACGCACTCCAACACAGGCCAGCTTCCCAAGTCGATGATGATTTGCTTCCTTGACCACGACGCCTTCAACGGTAGCTACACCAAGAACCCGTTCGAGATGAAGCATTACGACATCAGCTCGCTTCAAGTGATAGTGAACGATCAGAAAGTGCCGAACGACGCCTACGTGCCCGACTTTAAGACCAAAGCGGCCGTGAGAGAGTACTTGGCGCTACACACGGAAACGGGGATGTACGAGGGCGCGCGCTCCTGCGGTATTTCATACGAACAATTCCTGAACGGTTACACGGTGTTCCCCCTCGACTTAACCCCAGACAGATCGCACGACGGGTGTCGCGTGAACCTTATAAGAGCGGGTCAGCTGAGGGTGGAAGTCAGTTTCCGCTCGGCGCTACAAGCGACAACAACGGTGCTACTCTACTTGGTGTACGACAACGTCGTCGAGCTGACCCGAGATCGACACCCCGTCACCGACTACCACATGAACTGAAGACAAGACGGCGGTACTTGGCGTATCGTATGAACACGCTTGAAATAAGCAGAGTGTTGAAGGAAAACGTTCACACAAAACATCGTTTCCTGGGCGTTTTCTCTTGTGACACTATTCCGAAGCACCCTATCAAAGACACTTGTTTCGTGAGCAACACAGATCCGCAACATTTACCAGGTCAGCATTGGGTGGCGTTTTACGTGTCGAGCACGGGTGAAGTGTACTACTTTGATTCCTTCGGCTTACCGCCGCTGAGTGCGGAGTTCTTGTCTTTCGTGGAACGCTCTGCTCCGTTCAAGTGGCAAAGAAACCGCATTCAACTACAAGACACTTCTGCTGACACCTGTGGACCTCATTGCGTTCATTTCCTAATTGAAGCATGTCGAACAAGAAACCCCAAGAAGTGCGTCATGCGCATGAGCAAAATCCCAAAGCTGAGCGACCGGGTCGTGAGTCAGAAGCTATCGATGATGCTGTTGTGACGGGTTGTTGCGATGGCGGCCGTTTCATGGAGGCAAAGATTCTCTGCCTTGCCGAAATGGTGTTGGATTTATCCAAAGTCGTGCAATGTCTATTGGAGAAAAGTCGTCCGGGGTGTGGTGGTGCGAGTGACGGCGGCGTGAGACTTTGCGGCCTGTTGAGTTGCTGCAAATCGAAGAAGCGAGCTAAAAAAGCATAAACTTGTGTGTTTTTTCTGATTGAAAATGAAAAAATAAAGAATAAAATGAAAAGAAAAGAAATTATCTTGTTGTGTTTTTATTTCTATATATAAGTTACATAACTTTTTTTTTGTTTGTTTGTTTACAAACAGTCACGTGTCACGTGGTGTTGTTTACAAACAAGAAAGCCACGTGGTGTTGTTTACAAACAAACCCTAAGTAGGTCACGTTACCCTAGTTACCAGAATGCCGGCTTCTGATTGGCTGAGCCTAAGTAGGTCACGTGACGTAATTAGGTCACGTTACCATGGTTACCAGAATGCCGGCCTCTGATTGGCTGAGAGCTTCTAAGTAGGTCAGTAGGTCACCCAGAATGCTGGCTTCTGATTGGCTGAGAGCCCTAAGTAGGTCACGTTACCATGGCAACGGGTCACGTGACCAAATGGAGGCCTCTGATTGGCTGCATGTCGATTGAGTAATAAACAGTACTTAACTATAGTCCCGTTCCGATACATACTATACTACTGATGAAGTTGAAGCATGCTTCTATCCATTGCTCCTTGGTGACGTCCTTCCAATGTTTCTTTACCTCACATGCATCATAGAGCACCGTTTCTCTTCTTGCTTCTAGTGGGAGTTGCTTTTTCTTTCTTGGACTCATTTGGAGAGTTTCGATGCTCTGTAGCGTCGACACTTCGATAAGAAAAGAAGCTGTAAAGGTAGAAATAACCCTCATAACATGCTGAGCGAGCGTGGAGTGGACGATGCTACGATGATGAAGGGCGAGTCGAGAAAGTGTGATGAGTGAGAGCAGCGTTTCACTCTTTATGTACCCTGTCCTAGATAATCCTCTTAAACAGCTGAAAAGACTCTCTCAGTACAGAGTCTCTACTCAATTAAGTGATCTGTTAAGTAAGTTTTCACATGCTACTTGACTACTGCAGGGGGGTTTAGACTTAAGCAGCTTAGTGCACACACGTGTCTGTTAGAAAGCTACCTGCACACCTGCCTTCCTTTTTCACTAGTATTTACCCCTTGCCGACTAATAAGGCACCTATACACGTGTCAGCCTCCTTATATACGTCATTCTTCCTCTCGAGAGGAAGAAGCGTGTCTCTGGAAGCGACTTGATGAAGCAAGTGACTAGAAGCGACGACGTCACATGCTTTTAATGAGGTGATCAGCTGTGACTGGCGGCAGCGGCGGCGGTGGCAGCGGCGGTGGTGCTGGTGGTGGTGGTAGTAGACGTTACTGTGGTCAAAGGTGATATGGTTTTTTTCCAACAGAAATCAGAGCTTTTATACAGAGAGAGTTTAATCCTATTTCCAACAGCACCCCAGCTGTCCAGCAGCCGCTCCGCTCCGTAAGAGCTTCTTAAGAGCTTAGATGACGAGGGGTGTGTCATCATCATCTTTGGTGGCCAGCTGAAAATGGTGTTTTTTCTTTATCCATTAGCCTTACCTCCTACTCCCTACCTGAGGACGACTCTCTCCCCCTTTAGCATTCATTGTAACAAACGTCAGAGGTCAGGTGAAAATCGGATTTTCATGCACAGCCTTAGTCAGCTGTCACTCCTATTGAACTAGCTAGCCGCCGCCGGCCGGTCTACTCACCCCAGCTGTCCAGCAGCCGCTCCGCTCCGTAAGAGCTTCTTAAGAGCTTAGATGCCGAGGGGTATGTCATCGCCATCTGTGGTGGCCAGCTGAAAATGGTGTTTTTTTTCCTTATCCATTAGCCTTACCTCCTACCCCCTACCTGAGGACAACTCTCTCCCCCTTTGGCATTCATTGTAACAAACGTCAGAGGTCAGGTGAAAATCGGATTTTCATGCACAGCCTTAGTCAGCTGTCACCCCTATTGAACTAGCCGGCCGCCGCCGGCCAGTCTACTCACCACGGCAGGAGGCGGTGATTTTTTTTTGTTTTACACTTAAGTCGCTCACCACATGCACACGACTCTACTCACAGACAGACACTCCCGTCTTAGGGGGTCCTGCTTCACACTACATGCCTCCTGTAGTTTTTTTGTATACACACTCTAAGCTCATGTCTGCTTAATCCTTTATACAGCTAATGCGCGTTGAATTAGTACAGTCGGTACACCGCCCGCTCATGGCAGTCCATCTCTCAAAAAAAAAGAGGGAGGGGGGAAAGAGATCCAGCTGAAAACGTCATGACTTATGTCTTTTGTTTCTCTTTGGGAATGTCCGCCGGTCAGCTGGCGGCAGCAACTGCTTAATCCTTTATACAGCTAACGCACGTTGAATTGCTGAACAAGGCAGTAAGTAGCTTAGCTCGTGTCAGTCGATCTCTCAAAGGGGCGGGGGAAAGGGATCCAGCTGAAAACGTCATACCTTATGACTTTTTGTTTCTCTTTGTGAATGGTCACCGGTCAGCCGGCGGCAGCTGAAGAGAGCTGTAAGTAGCTTAGCTCTAGAAGCGAGAAGGCGTATATAAGAGGCCTGGAAACACCCGTTCACTCACTCAGTCTTTTGCTACTCTCTACAGGCACCACCATGAGCAAAACACAACAACTACTGTCGTCCAAGGATCTAATCGAGTTCAACAACAAGAAGAATACGCAGAACGGTGATCGTTTACTGTCAGCGTCTCCTCTTGCTACTGAAATTGAGACTACCGCCGCAACCGCTTGGTCTTATCACCCTCCCGCTGTAGCGAGCGCACACAGCAGTAGTAGCGACGTTGTTACACTCGCGACGGTTGTTGCTGCTGAGCACGCTGCTGCTGCTACTGCTGCGCCTGCTGCGGCTGCTAGTGATCCTCGTGCTGCTAGTGCTGCTGCTACTGCTGCTGCTGCTGCTGTTGCTGCTGCCGCGCCTGTTACTGCTGTGCCTGCTGCTGCTGCTGCTGCTGCTGCTGCTGCGCCTGTTACTGCTGCGCTTGCTGAGGCGGCTGTGCCTGCTGCTGCTGTGCCTGCTACTGCTGCGCCTGCTACTGCTGCACTTGCTAGCGCTGCGCTTGCTCCTGCTGCTGCTGCTGCTGCTGCTCCTGCTGCTGCTGCTACTGCTGCTGCTGCTACACCTCTTGCTGCGACTACCGCTACTAGTACTGACACGCAGTACGTTGCACAGAACCTCTCCACCGCTTCATCAACCGACGCCATCAACGCTGCTCGCGCTGAGACTTACAGCTATTCGGACACTCAGCCCCAGCAGCGCGTAGTAGACATACATGTCCTAAAGCAACAGGGTGAAACAGAGAACGACGCTGACGACGAGGCGTACGAGGAACCCGAAGGGTCACGGGCGCACAGTCCGTTTTTCGACCTCATTTCCACTGGTAGTGCGTCCGGTCCGTGGCGACTGCCCTCACCAATACCTTACGAAGTCATGTGGTTGCCCTGTTCCGACAACGAGTCGTCTGATACCAGCGCAGACGCTGCTCCTGTTATTGGTTCTGCTGCAGTAGTACCTGTATCATCATACTTCAAAGCAGAGCCGTTAGGATACTTGTCAGACGCTATGCTACTGAAAATAAGCGGTAAGTTGCCGACATCAGATTACATACGGTTAGGTTCATTCCTTGAAGTGAACTTGAAGGATATGGGATATCTCAGTTGTGAGACAAGTGTCATAACTCAAGCTAGAGAAATGTTCACTACTTGGTACCAGAAAAGTTGTACTAGTAGGTGGAAGGACCTAGCCGCCGCCTTGGAAGAATCTTACCGTATGGACCTCATCAAATTCTCACGTGAGTACATGGACAAGCATGACATGTGGGATGGCTTAGAGAGTGGAGACATGGAGTGGAAAGTGCAGAAATATTTCTCTCTTTTAGCTGAGCTCTGCCCTAGAGACTGGAAGACCATAGGGATCTACTTAGGGTTGACTTCTCATGAAGTAACTTCCATCTCTCAACCTGTGCCTTCTGACAGGACTGTGAAGAACCCTGTCTATGAAGTGCTGAAAGCTTGGAAGTACAACGAGACGTCTGAGCCTATGGCTCTGATGAAAGTGTTGGAAGACTACATGGGACGCGGCGACGTCGCAATGTATGTTCAAGGGTTGTATGCAGCTGTACCCAAAGAAATAAAAGTGAGCTGTGACACACCAGTGTTGACGACTCTCGTCTGATCCCTGCAGTAAGATGGACATCTGTTGAAATCGATCCTACACTACAGACGTCTTTCACTATGCTAATAGCATCGTGTGGTAAGAGGCGTCTAGTATTCGAAGTGATAAACAACGTTTATTTTTTTAATATTTGGTAAATAAGTGAAAAAAACAAAAAAAAGAAAAACATGCCGCAGGACGTTTGCGAAAAGTGTTTCAAAATTTTTAAAAGACCGTACAATCACGAGCGACCCGTAGAAAAATGAAGAACGATACCTAAGTTTTGCTCTCTATGCAGCGATGTCGGCTAGCGTCGCATACGACTTTCCGGGGTAGGAGGGGCAGCGTACGTCAGAGAATCCGACGCAGATTCCGACCCCTTGTTAGACCGAGTTTAAAATCACATAAACGAGAACGCCAAAGTCATCGAGAAAGCTGTGCTAGAAGTTTACCGACCAACCTTAGCGAAGTTACATGTAGCGATAGGTGAAGCTCTCCTGCTAGAGGAAGCGACATTCACCCCTTCTCCAGGCGGCTTCGCTGCAGCTCACACCAGACAACCGTTAGTTCAACTGAAGAAGCGGCTTCTGAGATACATCCGTCAAGCTCCAGTCGTACGCTTCAACTCGGAGAGTTACGACTTGAACCTGATCAAAAAATACGCCTTCGCTCGTTATTTGCCTCCGGAGACCGAAGAAACCAACAATTCAGCGTCATAAAGAAAAGCAATCAATAGTTGACGTAGTAGTCAACTTTTTTAGCACTTGGTTACAGCTACGCGAATTATTTGCGAGCTTTCACTACAAACAAAGAGAAAGGTTGCTTTACTTACGAATGGATGACGTATACCAAGAAACTAGTAAACAAAAAACCCCTGCCACCGAGATCGACTTTTGACAGCGAACTGACGGGCGTCAAAATGGCCGAAATCCGACTACGCCACATGTCAGAAAGTTTAGTATGACAAGAAGAAGCAAACTATGACAGATTACTTGATCCACTACTGTGCAAATGACTATGTTCAATGTAAGGTGAGAAAGAAGTAATGAACAAACATTGTAAATAACAGGTGTGTTTATTGTAAAACCTAAATAGTAGGGAAAAAAGGGGCCTGACTCACGACAGTGTAACGAGCAGGAACCAATTATATTGATTTGCTGAATATAACTGTATAATGCATGTAGCCAAACAAATATAATCGGATTTACAACGCAGTGGTCGATCTGTGGTGAACATGGGGGAATGACAGAGCAATACAAATTGGCAAAAACCAGATCTAAAACACAGCACGATGGGGGAAAAGGCCTTCGGTAGGCCACAGAGTCCTGAAGTCAGGACCAGCCGAGAGAGGCTGGCTGGAGTACTATGCTGGGAACCCTACTCATTCATGAAAACAGTAACAAATTGCCCAGGACAGTCATGAATGAAAGTGGGTGGAGTAAAGGGAACCTCACCCAGAGGGCAGAACTGCACTGGAAGCACTACTTGGAGTAAGGGGGAATCCCTTGAGTCCACCAATCAGAAAGGACCTGGGGATACCCAGGGAGGGTAAACCTGGGAAACCCAGATATATGTTCCATATAGAGAGGGGGTGTGGCCATGGTGGTCCCAGCCGAAGGGAATAGACCTCTGGTAGAGATGACGTTAGGGTGAGCACTCCAGTGGAGGAACGACGTCACAAGGAGGGAAGCCCTGGGAGATCCGGAATATGTTCCATATGAAGAAGGGGTGTGGCCATGGTGGTCCCAGCCGAAGGGGATAGACTTCTGGTAGAGATGACGTCAGGGTAAGCACTCCAGTGGGGAACGACGTCACAAGGAGGGAAGCCTGGGAGATCCGGGAATATGTTCCTTATGAAGAAGGGGTGTGGCCATGGTAGCCCCAGCTAAGGGGGATAGACCTACGGCAGAGATGACTTGCAGGTGGGTTCCCCAGCAGCAGAAATACGTCATGAAGGGGAGCCTCCTAGAAAGAAAATGAGAAGGAGTAAAACATTGATATACCTCGGGGTGCGGGACTTGTCCTGCCAGTGCAGTAGACAGTAGTTCACTAGTAAGGATGAACACATTTTCGTGCTGTGGCTCTAGTCAATAGAGCAACTTGTGGTTAAATTAATTCTACCTGGTCCCAACACTAGTAAGGACTGGGGAAAATTATTGTAGGGGCAGACCCTTTTCGCTCTGTCAGTTCACCTGAAACCACACATAGACTGACTATTACTGGGAGACATTAACCTGGTAGAGACTATGACCTCACACCACCATCATCAAGTGCCATTGAGGGACGGATACGTTAGGTCCCCTACGCGAACGATTATCACCGGTGGGCCGGATACGTTGGGCCCTACCCAGCAACAACATTTGTTACGGCCAACCTAACTTAGTTTTGTGTGTGTAGCCTTCCACCCAGCAGCCCGGTAAGGATCACCAATATACTATCAACGGCACCTAATGGCCTGGTGGATTACGTGACCAGTCATTGGGAATTAAGCCGAGGTGATCAAGTGTAGAGTGGTGCAGATTTCCCACCCGGCGAGTGGATACCAATGCTCGTGGAGAAGGGGTGTAGTTGGATATACACTTATTCTAGATGCCTACCTATACCTACCGGCTGTCAGGCAACAAACAGTATCAGTGCTTTACATGACTGTGTTGCTACAGTGGGACACAAAAGTAAGTACCCTAAGCTGGTCTATCGCGCTGGTAACCAATTCTACGTAGGAAAAGTGCTAGCCAGCTACCGTGGCCTCGCATAGCTCTAGTCTATGAGACTGTAACCGCTTATGGTGTTATACAAGACTATCAAATTTATTCACCACACTGACATTGAACATTGGCCTACGGCTATATATATATATATATATATACTTACGGTGATAATAGCATTCAAGCAGCTACTGCTTGGTATCGTGGAACCAGCCGTGACTGTGAGTTTGGTGGCTGGATAAATGACTAGAATAATGAATCCACACACAAATTGATTGGGTACTCGGCAGTTGAAAACTGATAGATGCGGGGCTCAAACCTTGTATTGGTGGTTGAGGTTAATGGGTAGTTCAACCTGGGAGTCACAGGTAACTTATTTAGTAGGTAAACACTTGAAATTTCAGGTGGTTAGTAAATAGGTGCCTTAAGCACACATTATCTATGTCTGTTTACCCACGAGTATTATGTACATATCTTCTCGCTGATAAGAGATTGGACTAGAGGATTGAATACTGGATCACGAGTAAACCTGTATTGTTACCACGGAACACATCAAGGAATGAAATAAATGGCTGTTGATTAAAGTGCTGTCTCACTGATTCTTGGGTAACTCCTGAACTGGTTCCCCAGGGTCCTGCCAAGAGAGGTGTCCCCTACCATCGGTGCTAGCCTCAAACCCCAATCTTGTACCAACAGAATCATTACTATAACCCTTGCCTAGGGGTTCGACCAGAAATAACACTAGCTGTGGGGCTTGACCAATCAAACAAATAGTTCAGGCTGGTGGAGAACCCGGGCATTATACAAACCAAATTACAATTTAGACAAATTTTCAAAAAAATAAATAAATAAGATAAAATAAATGAATTGGGTTGCGTAATGAAAAGTATGCCATTTAGGAACAATTTTCAAAAAAATACCTCTATGAATAAAAAGTGAAAATGAAGAAAATAAGGAAAGAAACAAAATAATTTTGGCACAGAACAAATGAGCAGAGTGTGGCCAAGGCCAGTGTAATCAACAGCCTGAAGGGGATAAAAAGAATGTGCAAATATTACAAAAGATGTTGTGGTACAATATACACATATAAAGCCTGTAGAAGACTACAGGATTTATATCCGACCGACCCAATGGCTTGTGCAAATGACTATGTTCAATGTAAGGTGAGAAAGAAGTAATGAACAAACATTGTAAATAACAGGTGTGTTTATTGTAAAACCTAAATAGTAGGGAAAAAAGGGGCCTGACTCACGACAGTGTAACGAGCAGGAACCAATTATATTGATTTGCTGAATATAACTGTATAATGCATGTAGCCAAACAAATATAATCGGATTTACAACGCAGTGGTCGATCTGTGGTGAACATGGGGGAATGACAGAGCAATACAAATTGGCAAAAACCAGATCTAAAACACAGCACGATGGGGGAAAAGGCCTTCGGTAGGCCACAGAGTCCTGAAGTCAGGACCAGCCGAGAGGGGCTGGCTGGAGTACTATGCTGGGAACCCTACTCATTCATGAAAACAGTAACAAATTGCCCAGGACAGTCATGAATGAAAGTGGGTGGAGTAAAGGGAACCTCACCCAGAGGGCAGAACTGCACTGGAAGCACTACTTGGAGTAAGGGGGAATCCCTTGAGTCCACCAATCAGAAAGGACCTGGGGATACCCAGGGAGGGTAAACCTGGGAAACCCAGATATATGTTCCATATAGAGAGGGGGTGTGGCCATGGTGGTCCCAGCCGAAGGGAATAGACCTCTGGTAGAGATGACGTTAGGGTGAGCACTCCAGTGGAGGAACGACGTCACAAGGAGGGAAGCCCTGGGAGATCCGGAATATGTTCCATATGAAGAAGGGGTGTGGCCATGGTGGTCCCAGCCGAAGGGGATAGACTTCTGGTAGAGATGACGTCAGGGTAAGCACTCCAGTGGGGAACGACGTCACAAGGAGGGAAGCCTGGGAGATCCGGGAATATGTTCCTTATGAAGAAGGGGTGTGGCCATGGTAGCCCCAGCTAAGGGGGATAGACCTACGGCAGAGATGACTTGCAGGTGGGTTCCCCAGCAGCAGAAATACGTCATGAAGGGGAGCCTCCTAGAAAGAAAATGAGAAGGAGTAAAACATTGATATACCTCGGGGTGCGGGACTTGTCCTGCCAGTGCAGTAGACAGTAGTTCACTAGTAAGGATGAACACATTTTCGTGCTGTGGCTCTAGTCAATAGAGCAACTTGTGGTTAAATTAATTCTACCTGGTCCCAACACTAGTAAGGACTGGGGAAAATTATTGTAGGGGCAGACCCTTTTCGCTCTGTCAGTTCACCTGAAACCACACATAGACTGACTATTACTGGGAGACATTAACCTGGTAGAGACTATGACCTCACACCACCATCATCAAGTGCCATTGAGGGACGGATACGTTAGGTCCCCTACGCGAACGATTATCACCGGTGGGCCGGATACGTTGGGCCCTACCCAGCAACAACATTTGTTACGGCCAACCTAACTTAGTTTTGTGTGTGTAGCCTTCCACCCAGCAGCCCGGTAAGGATCACCAATATACTATCAACGGCACCTAATGGCCTGGTGGATTACGTGACCAGTCATTGGGAATTAAGCCGAGGTGATCAAGTGTAGAGTGGTGCAGATTTCCCACCCGGCGAGTGGATACCAATGCTCGTGGAGAAGGGGTGTAGTTGGATATACACTTATTCTAGATGCCTACCTATCCCTACCGGCTGTCAGGCAACAAACAGTATCAGTGCTTTACATGACTGTGTTGCTACAGTGGGACACAAAAGTAAGTACCCTAAGCTGGTCTATCGCGCTGGTAACCAATTCTACGTAGGAAAAGTGCTAGCCAGCTACCGTGGCCTCGCATAGCTCTAGTCTATGAGACTGTAACCGCTTATGGTGTTATACAAGACTATCAAATTTATTCACCACACTGACATTGAACATTGGCCTACGGCTATATATATATATATATATATACTTACGGTGATAATAGCATTCAAGCAGCTACTGCTTGGTATCGTGGAACCAGCCGTGACTGTGAGTTTGGTGGCTGGATAAATGACTAGAATAATGAATCCACACACAAATTGATTGGGTACTCGGCAGTTGAAAACTGATAGATGCGGGGCTCAAACCTTGTATTGGTGGTTGAGGTTAATGGGTAGTTCAACCTGGGAGTCACAGGTAACTTATTTAGTAGGTAAACACTTGAAATTTCAGGTGGTTAGTAAATAGGTGCCTTAAGCACACATTATCTATGTCTGTTTACCCACGAGTATTATGTACATATCTTCTCGCTGATAAGAGATTGGACTAGAGGATTGAATACTGGATCACGAGTAAACCTGTATTGTTACCACGGAACACATCAAGGAATGAAATAAATGGCTGTTGATTAAAGTGCTGTCTCACTGATTCTTGGGTAACTCCTGAACTGGTTCCCCAGGGTCCTGCCAAGAGAGGTGTCCCCTACCATCGGTGCTAGCCTCAAACCCCAATCTTGTACCAACAGAATCATTACTATAACCCTTGCCTAGGGGTTCGACCAGAAATAACACTAGCTGTGGGGCTTGACCAATCAAACAAATAGTTCACTACAACAACGAAGACGTCAAATCTTTCATAGAAGCTTTTTGAAAAAATCACGCTATTTTTTTCCAACATAGCAGCATTGTCATGTTGAAAGACGCCATCTCTCTCGCCAGTTTGACTTTACAAGACCTCTTCCAAAAACCCTATAAGCTGTGTTCACAACGTTCCCTCCGTTCGACGCCGTCCTCCACGCTCTGATCAAAGAAAATGTAGTCAGTGGTCCTTCCATCATCTTCCATAGATTTCACGAGAAAGAGTGTATAGGTGTCTTATAAGTCGGCAGAGGGTGAATACTAGTGAAAAAAGGAAGGCGCGTGTGCAAGTAGCTTTTTCTAACAGACATGTGTGTGAACTAAGCTGCTTAAGTCTAAACCCACCTGCGGTAGAAGCTCTGTACTTAGAGAGTCTTTTCAGCCGTTTAAGAGGCTTATCTAGGACAGGGTACATAAGGAGTGAAACGCCGCTGTCACCAGTCACACTTTCTCCACCCGCCCTTCATCTTCGTAGCATCGTCCACTCTACGCTCGCTCAGCACGTTACGATGGTTAGTTCTGCTATTTTCTTTGTTTATGAAAGTGTTGACGCTACAGAGCATCTAAACCCTCTCGAAATGAGTCCAAGAAAGAAAAAGCAACTCCCACTTGAAGCAAGAAGAGAAACGGTGCCCTATGATGCATGTGAGGTAAAGAAACATTGGAAGGACGTCACCAAGGAGCAATGGATAGAAGCATGCTTCAACTTCATCGGAACAGTAGTTTCATTTGGACAGAGGGAGAAGATTTTGTTAGAGCTATTTTTCTTAGCTCCGTATACTTGGCCTGACTGTGGTGAAATTCCTTCAAGTTTGTCAGTCTTCGCCATACAAGTTATCAACTCCTTGAAGGAGCTTCGATATATGCAAGGCACTCAGGAGGAGATTGTCAGGAAAATGACGGAATTCGAAACAGGCGAAGACACAATATGGTGCGAGGAGACGACATATGCAGACGATGATCTGGAGTCCATCATTTGTAGTCCGTTGGAACATTATGTTAAAGACTTTGAGGACATGCTAGACAGCACTGAGATGAACCCGAAAGAGAGATCCCTTACTGCACAGAAAGAGGCCAAAGCTGTGTTGGAAAAGCACAAGTTTGGTCAAGGATTCACTCTTCAAAGCAGCTGTGTGAGTGTGATAAAAAGTCTTGTGTTGAAACATTCAGACATGAAGTTTTCGCGTGCTGTCGACACACTTCCTTTGCCTGAACTGATGATGAACATGATCGACCCTATGGTACCAACACGTTTCGACTCTGCCAATTGTCCCATGTATAAAATGGTTTCAAGTTTTGCCCGTGGCCGATGGCTAAACGATCCACTGAAGTCAGAAAACCTCCTTGATTTAATCAATTGACTAAATGTATTTTCTCATACTAGTATTAGTAGCATTAGTAATAGCGGCATCCGTGACATCGTCAGCAGCAGCAGCAGCAGCTGCACAAGCAAAAGACAAACGCCGTAGTCTCCTCATCCAGACCTCCGCTAGTAGCGCTCTATAAGCGCAAGCAGTGGCTGTGAACCCCCTCCTCCCGCCGTACACACGGGTAAATATCAGAGTCGGCCAATGTCGCCAATACTACTCTCATACAAGGGTCAGGCGCTGCTGACCTATAATAGATGAGTCAAGGACTATTCTACTGAGGGTCAGGCTACGCCGGAAATTCAATAACAAGCTGGACTTTGGCAAATTTGCTTGAAAGTCTGGCCAGCAAGAGTCCGGCATACTCTCCCAAGAGTTCAGCATTGTCAGACTATGGCATGAGGATCCCGCATGGTCAGACTTTCAAAAGCAAGTTTGCCAAACTCCAGCTTTTTATTGAATGTCCGGCGCAGCCTGACCCTCACTAGAATAGCCCTTGACCCATCTATTATAGGCCAGCCGTGCCTGACCTTTGTCTGAAGGTAGAATTAGCGCTATTGGGTGCCTCTGATGTTTGCCTGTGTGTAGTCAAACCTCGCCTGAGAGAGACATACTTCAGAAAGAAAAGAAAGCGGCGTGAGAAGGTGACGGGATCCCAAGTGTCAACCCTAAGACTTACATTTGCTACGATCAAATCAGCGGCACCAGTGAAAGAAAATCTCAAAAAAAGTGTACAGAAGTAGTCGTCTTCTTAAATGTTTTCGAAAACGAAAAACTCTCCTTGCGGTAAATATAAATTTCAAAAGTGGTACGAACCAAAAATGGCCACTTACACCATAGAGAAAGATGACGTGCGCTACTTGTATTATAAGCGTCGCGTGCATTCTAACGGTGTGACAACGAGTCCTTTAAAATATGAAAAAGTGTGTTATTGATTGATTGAGCGCATCTTTTCAAAAATAGAGTGTTATTAGAATTGAAAAAAAAGAAAATAAAAAAATAAAATAAAATTATTGTTGTGTTTATTTTCATACGTCTTCTTTTATTAGTAAGTAAAACAATTATAACAATTAACTAGCGTGTCCTCTTAAAGTGACACTTCCTCCGGTCGCTGCTGAATCGTCTAATTAAGGTATGTGTCGTCGTCACTTCTAGTCACGTGACTCATCAGGTCACTTCCGGTCGCGTGATCCTAAAATCGATCACTTCCTAAACAAAATTAAATTAAGAGACACATTTCTTCATGACCCAACCAATCAGAGGTCTCCATTTGACCAGAAGTAGGCCCCTCATTTGCATAAATGGGTCACTTCCGGTGTACCAGCCAATCAGAAGCCTCTAACTAAGTCAAAGTCACTTGACGTCACTTCCGGTATGCCCTTATATGTACATGTGAAGGTCACATGACGTCACTTCCGGTATGCCCTTATATGGGCGTGTGACGTCACATGACGTCACTTCCGGTATGCCCTTATATGGGCGTGTGACGTCACTTCCGGTCAAATGGAAGCCTCTGATTGGCTGAGTCATGACCTTGACCTCTAACTAGGTCAAGGTCACGTGACGTCACTTCCGGTATGCCCATATATGGGCATGTGACGTCACTTCCGGTCAAATGGAGGCCTCTGATTGGCTGCATGTCGATTGAGTAATAAACAGTACTTAACTATAGTCCCGTTCCGATACATACTATACTACTAACTACTGATCAAAAACGAGTACTAGACTATTACACATATGAGGCATTGTATTCTTTTCCTTTGGTACGCTATGAAAAGCGCCCAGCATCTTGTGATGTGTTTTGGAAAATAACAATTCTTACCTCAATGGACTACTTTGGGATGGTCACTCCTGATTATACCTAATAGTATTATGGTCATATAGGAGCCAGAAAATGACTAACTAGGCTCATCACTGTTGACTAAGTTCTGCACCCTAAAGATTATCTGTGTACCGTGCATTTCTTCAACACTTTACCGTTGACCTCCTTTGATCGTAGAGTACCATTGTAAGCCGACCATGAGGGGTCTCATTAGTCTGCATCCACATTCTGACATCACTTTCTGAGGCACTTAGCCCAAATCAGACTAAACTTCATGAGAAGCTTTCTCCAGGGACGATTTGCACATAACTACTCACTAGGCCTAAATAGTTATGCTCATGATTATGGAAAAGTAAAAGATACAGATCCCTGATGTTGCTTTACAGATCAAAGATAAGGCAAAAAAAATGTTTGTTTCGGGTAACATGGGATGAATGTCTAGGCTTGGTAGGTCGGATTTATCTCTTTTATTTTCAATTTATTTTATTACATGAAGGTCCCTCTACATACCCTAAAATTGACCTAAAAAAGTGCAAACATTTTGAGATTTATTCAAAATTGCATAAATCCTGATGTACCATACCACCTTTCACTTTCACATTATTTTCTGAATATGAAAAAAGTTTTCAGCTCTGTGCGAACCCTAAATTTGAACCCAAAAAAAATGTTAAAAAGGTAAAAATTCTTTAAAATTGCATGAAAACCGTAGGGTCGGCCCTATTTTGATAGGGTCGGTCGGGTGAGCTGAAACAAACCTCTTTTTTTCATTTGGCCTAACCAGTAGGAAAAAAAACCCTTAGCCATAAGAAGGATAGGCAGCTTGTATCTTGGTGGTAAAAAAAGGTACCATTTATAGTAGAGATGATGAGATGAGTCGGCTGTATCCATCTGTGTAATAGCAAAAGGCAATTAATGAATGGGGCATTTACTGCACTGTACACAAAGAAAAGAAGTGGAATCACGGTGACTCTCAAATGGGAGTCTGGACTCGATCACTGAAGTAACTCACCCCAAGACTCTAAAGTGACTCCCAATCATTAGTGAGTCTTAGAATTGGAGTAATTATAGTTACAAATATGTGCTACTGTTACTGTAAGGGAGTCACTTTAGAGTCCTGGGGAGAGTTACCTCAATGATCAAGTCGGGTGTCACAGTGTTTCTACTTTTCTCTGTGAATTGACTTATTATCTTCTCTAACAGTTCGGAGCTGATACTTTGAAGGTAATGCCATCCATCTTGGCTACACTATAGGGTTCTGCAATGTGTCTAAATGCTTTCTAATATGACAAATTATTTTCCTTTACACTGCAACGAAATCATTTCCAGTTGGTTCTAAATGACATGGAAATAGAAAAACAATCAGGGGTTAAGGAAGGCTTTAGGAAGTACTGCAACAAATAAATATACTTTGGTTTAATTTGAGTTACGAGTGTAATTGCAAATATTTGTTGCTAATTTCCTACTACACTGCATCGACCTACTGACAACTTTTCCCAACACCTGAGAACAATGATTTATAGTTGCCTTCTTATCCATCTAAACCATGGAACTCTGAATGTAATGCCGAATTTACTTTAAGTGTATTTAGTGTGGTATTATAATGTAACACAACACCAAATACACCTATTTGACATCAGTTGTACTTAAACCGTGTCATTCCCCATCTAGAGACCGATACATCATCTTAAAGCAGGGCGAAATATTAAGTGTGTATAAGTGATATAGTGTGGTATTTAATATCAGACATGCTTGGGTCAAAGACCGCACACTTCCATCCAAATATGATATCTAACTGCGTTTTTTTCAAATGTAATCCACTTCAACCTTACTTCCATCCAAAACATATCTTAACCTTGCTTAAAGCTATCAAAATGATGAACAGTAGAAGCTGCAATATGCCTTACCTCGAGTATCCAGAGGGATTTCTGTACTACTCAAGTTTGCTTGCCATCTTAACACAAACACCTGTAGCTATAGTATATCATGGATCCCACAGCAGCGAAATAAAGTGGCCAAAACAGGTAAAAACCTGGCAGAAAGGAGAGAACCAAGTTAAGTGCATTGGTAAAGCAGCACGCGGCCAACATGGAGGAGATTTCCCCTTGAGGTGTCAGAAGCTGCTACTTGTGAGGGCCTGCTGGGTGCTAAGGCCATCTTGTAGGAATTATTGTGGGATATGACGTGACACAATGATTAGTTGGTCAGAGAGCCTTTTCATAAGAGGTTTTTACGATAGCACAAACTTTGTGTGTTTCATAAGGCGCTATCCTTATTTTCGCTATCCTTAGCGGTATCCTTAGTTTTGCTGTCCTAAAATGGGGTAGCCATCCTAAAACGGGTATTTTGAGTGTATTTCATAAAGAATAAGGACAGCGTTTTTATGATATCGTAAAAAAAATGCCAGTTAAGGATAGTGATTTTAGTGTTTCGTAAGGTATATTTATCGACACCTATAACCCTGGTGATAAATATTTTATTGTCCTAAAAATATGTTAAAAAGCAATTGGCGATTTGAATATAGTGGTAAATCATGGTTCATAATTATTTACCAACGGACATTGAGTGGGATGTTTCTTTGAGTTAAAGCTCACCACCTTGTAAGGGAGATGTTTTTACTATTAGAGAGATGTGAAAATACACATCCCTATTTATTTATACGGAATAAAGAAAGAGCAGCTAGGAATACATCCCTAATTAGTAGTGCTTGATTAAATTACCGGGTATAGGATTTGAAAACGAAGTTCAGGACGTGAATACATCTAGATTTCCGGTAATGTTCATTTTTTTAATACATTTGCACTAAAGCATCCAAGTGCTCCTTTTAGACAAGGGTTAACAAGTGAAATAACCCTTCAACAGACCCAAAAGAGTGTACCTTTGTGTTTACTCTTTTATGGGTTTTGATTTGACATACCGAAATTATGATAAATGGAGCCTAAAATAGCTTTTTCTATGCCGTTCAAATGTAAACAAACCACCATTTTTGATGACATCACAAGTCGTGAAATACACAGGTCATGGGTTTTCTGATGGGAGTGTGGGCAATACGGCGTTCTTTGGTTAAACTTATTGCACAGCCGTATTTCATAAAAAAATACATAGACAAATGTCAACGCCCATTGATACTGTCTCTACCGTTTTTCACGAGTGGGGACTGGGGCCATATTTCACAAAGCTGCAGTCTGAGTGGAATATGCCCCAGCCCTCATGAGTAAATTATGGCAGAGAGGGATCAATGTAGCTGGAATTTGCATTTGATTTTTTTTATTTGAAACCATTTTTTTGAAGGAAAGACAGCTTTTTCTTAGCCCATTAAATCTAACGACATTGTATTCAATTAGGGGCTTTGAATACGGCCCTTCCCAAACTTAAGAATAGTGAATCTTAAAAAAAAAAAAAATGGCACTATCCTAAAAGCACAAGGAGCATACAGCCAGAACTCCTGCCTGTTTGTGACTTGGTTTCAGCACCACTGTAGGACGTCTCCACAGACAGCAGAGGCAGCCTCTCAGATTACTTCTGTGTGATATGGCTTCTTCAACAGGTGCATGCTGGAAAGAAAGATGAAGGCAAATAAAAAGGGGGCTACAAAAAAGGTACTCAGAGGGAGCATGAAGTATATGACCAGCACCTGAGAGTGCACTGTCAGAAGTTAGTGTAGCTGCACAGCTTTATATACTGTCGCTGCACAGTGTAGAAGGAGATATTTTTTATGAAAAATGGCAGTGCTATTGATTTAACCAAAGATCGGCGTATTGCACACACCCTGTGAAATAACCCATTGCCGTATTTCACGGCCCTGTGACGTCATCAAAATGGTGGTTTGTTTACATTTGAACGATGTAGAAAAAGCTATTTCAGACCTATTTAGGCCCTTCCCCCTGTAATAATTTAATTTGAATCAAAAAAGGTAAAAAATAAATACAAAGGAACACTCATTTTAGTCTGTAGCTGGGTCATTTCACTTGTTGAAGGTAGGGCCGCATTTCACTCAGCCTGCGGCCTCGTGAAATACGGCCCTACGTTCAACTCGTGAACTTACCCAGGCTACAGACCAAAACTCGTGAACCTTTGTCTTTTTATTTTCGATTTCAAGTATGACATAGTGTACAGCTACACTCACCAACTGTAGAACACCACACACAAGAGATCATGGGTTTGAGTCTTATCTTTGGAGTCTAACCCTTTCTCATCATATTTCTTTAACCCATTTGACATACATTTCCAACGATATTGTCATGGAAATGTTAGCTAGTGCATATTTGAATATGTGCATTTGCATAATTTCAATGTTCTATAGATAAACAATGGCACTGCCTATTGTGCCAAGGTGGGATTCGAATCCATGATCGCCTGTGTGTGTTGTAGGTGGGTGTAGTTGTACAGTATGTCATATTGGAAACCAAAAATACCTTCATGGTGGATACGATGACCACTATGCTTAAGTACTAGAAATCCTGTATCGCATTCCCCCCATGGGATACGATGTTCCCGAGTCCCATGGCGTGTGACATCATCATTTGTTCCAATTATTATGGCCATTTATGTGAAATTAAACATATTTTGAAGAGTAAAGTAATGTAGCTGCGCAGTATAAGGCCCATAGCCAGAGGATATTTTGGTATCGTTGGTACAAATGTACACTCATCTCATCTCATCTCATCAACCAAAACTATGTGATAAGTAGAAGAAATCTATTTTTGTACATCTCCATATACAAGTTACATTGAATAAGGATGCTATAGCAATATCATATATAAGACCGTCAAAAGGTTTGTGTATCGATAGGGGTGCTGGCGGCAGAAGGGCAATGAGCCCAAGCAAGTTTTTGCCCGAAAGGGTGGTTAGATCCAACAAATCCACGTTAAAAAAAAAGTTCCCCTAAAGTGGGCCTGGGGCTGCATCTCACTCAGCCTGTGGCTGAGTGGGACGCAGCCCCAGCCCAACCAAGTCCTACCATTCTGTGCAGCTACAGAACTTAATTCTAACAGTGTGGTTCCCACTTCTATTCCACTAATGACACACCTGGGTGTACGAGTGCTAAACCATACTGTGTTAAAGGGACACCCAATGTAGCACACCATCAGCCTAACAGCCTCACACCACTACTCTAACAGCCTCACACCACAGCACATGGGTTCTAATGAGTATAAACCATTTAAGGACCGCCTACTTTTATAATACAGTTTGCCATTGCATAAATATATCATTCTAAGCCTCCAGGGCTGACAACTCCCAGGGCTCAGCATGATGCACCAATGCAATACCGACGAGCTCTTTGCCAGGGTTGCATTAGTGCATCTTGACGACAAATTTGTTTTAGTGATATGTTGTGTTTGAAGGGTTAGCCCAATCGGTTACCAGCTGGCTAACACTGATACTGGGTGCTTTACATTAAGTCCTCTGTAGAGGTGCCAAACACCCTGAGAGGTGAAAACAGGAATCTGTGACTGTTGCCTGTTGCCTGATCTCAAAAAGCAAAAAGCAGAACATGACATGTGTGAAGACTGACATTATTATGTCAAAGTGCTTGGTATTTAGAATCTCAGCCACTAGGGTACACTAACTTGAGTCTGGTACATAACTCATCATTATGTGCTGCTTATTGGTAAAGCTTAATCAAGTGTTATTCTTTCCAACAAAGAACCATTATATGTTAGTGTACATGTATTAAATACAAATTACAATGTCTGACTTATAATAAATCTACGCTATGGCCAATGCCACACTGTAAAAAGTTGGTTTCCATTTTTGTGGGTATACAGTAGATTCTACTGAAGGTGTACAGTTTACTGTAGGTAATCAGTAGAATCTACTGTAAATCAATTCTACAGTAGAATCTACTCTAGAACTACTGTTTATCTACACTTACTATTTACAGAGCAGTCAGATACACTAAATTAAATGGCCTTATAAGGCCATATAGCATTTAATTTACAGCAGTAGATATTTCTCCAACGTCGTGTTTCTCGACACATTTACATCCCCAGATTTTCTATTCAGAAACCTACTCACCAACACTCACTATTGCACCTACAATTTGTAAACAAAATAATACTTTTTTCCCCTACTTGCCTGCTTGTTCTATTTTTCTTTCCCAACACTTTGGACACCAATCAATGGTAAAGGAGAGAAGGGACCTGGAACAGGTAGAAATAGAAGATTGATGACAGCCTTTTGTGGGTGAGGCGCATCTTTAAATTGATGTAGTGGAACAAATGGATTACTGTGGCATCGAACAAGGTTCTTCCCTTTGTCAGTAGTGCAGAGGGGTGAGAGGGCGCAGAGAGGCGAGGAACACTTCCACAATGTTATAAACAGAGAGGTGAGGAGTACCTTCACAATTCTATAGCCCTAGCTTTATTTTCTATGCAATACCATAGTGCCATTCAAACCACATATTTTATTGCACCATTGAATGTTTTAAATATTGATGCAATAAAGGTTAGAAAGAAGACACTTGTCTTAGTCTGATGTTGTTTTTTTCTCGTGTTTAATGCAAGCTGCTTCCCACGTGGAATAAGACCTTGTAGAATAAGATTGTCATGCCGGATGTTGCAGCAAAGCCTACAATGAACAGTCTCCTCCTAAAATGCCACTGGTTCAGCAGATTGAGCTTTACATATAGATACATGATAAGGGCACTCCAAAAAATATCCTTGTTTCTCATCACCAAGTCCTGACAAAAATGACAAGGGCGCTTTTTTCATAATTATTTCAGCAATCAATATAATATGGATTAGCAAACGTTGTAAATATGCATATTTTCCCTAGCTCATTAGATCTCAACACGGTAAGCTTTCATTTGATACCAAATATATATGCCCATAATTTCCCCTTTGTAATCATTGTTTTCCACTGAAAATTGCAATAAAAAAATCAAAAAAATCTCCAAAGGACGATTTTGGAGACGCACGCGGTGATGAGAAACCAGTATATTATTTGGAGTGGCCAAAAGCTGCTCCATTCCTAAGGTAGCAGTAAGCAGATGCTTGTATGGCAGGTGCAGGAACTTTCCCATTCTACTAAACCTGGGAGCTTATGCCCTTCATCAGGTTACTGACATCTTGATGATGCTTTTATGTCTTCTTGATATCACTTTTACGATGTCCAGAAATGACGTGTCATGTACAGATTGCAGGCAGCAGTTTGTTTCGGTCATAGCAGCAGTGTTTATGTTCCAGGCCTTGCCCTTTAGAGTGCCTCTCGGTTTATAGATTCTTTATTCTCTGAGGTGCGTTCCCAGGTCCCAGCAACATACTAAATATCCTGACATTGGCAGTTTTGCTGCCGTTGGCAAATCCCCCCTCCCAACCTGTAGTAGTCCAGCATTTGTAGATCTGGGTCACAGGTGGGTCACTTGGCCCTGAGGCCTGAATATTGGAAGGCCTACAATTACACTGACTGCCTTAGTACTGTGCAGTACTGTTTAGTATGTTAGTCAATACTGTTCCTAAATTGCACAGATAATACTTTGTAAATATACTAAGAAAGGAATAAATCTAGTGAGTTAAAATGAATGATATTTTCCGCAAAGTTGAAAATTTCCTATATGAGTTTAAGTTGCAACTCTTGCTAGTTTCCGTGCAACAAACATCATAGTATTCAATCAAATCATCTTTGCCATTGTTTAAAAAAATTGATAACACACTTGCATATCGATTCAACATTTATCTTCTTAACATAACCATCAATTCAGGCCAGATTCTTGAATGATTAGATTAAATTCAAAATGTTAAATCATAAGTCTGTACTGTAATCAGATCTGCTGACGGGGGCAAAGCTGATGGCACAAGTGTGGGCATAACTGCCCCGCCTGCACCACTGGTCACACTGGGATACCCTATATTACACACTCAGAAAAGTCAGTGTCATTGTCGTTAAAACCACTCTCACCTGAAAGTCATGCACTGCCTGACTTTCAGGTGAGAGTGGTTTTAGCGACAATGACGCTGACTTTTCTGAATGTGTAGCTGAGACCTGGTTCCTATTGGTGAACGTGCTGTGAGAGCAAAATTCCTACCCAGACCTCAGGCAGAACAGAGAAGATACATTTAAGGGTAACATTTTACAATTCTTTTCCGGTTGCGTTGGGTACCGGCATTAGACGTCTGCCTTTTTCTATATTTACAGAACAAAATATTAGTCAGCCTATGTCTATTGTTTGGGTTAATCTTCTTATTTTCACATAGATTTTTGGCCTCACTAGTAGCCCCTTGTCCTTACACTCAGGTGGTGTGCCAGATAGATAGACAACTAACCTGAAGTCTGTGGCTGATACAGTGAAGGAGCATTAAGGAGAACACTCGGCGAGCCATATACAACCATCAACAGTACCATGATGTATACGGTTTGTGGGCTGGGAATGTTGGGTATAAAGCTGCCTAGCTTACTTTATGTATATTTCATGATGATGCATTGTACAGTGGTGAATAATGATAAAACAGTGGAGTACTCCTATTGAGGAGGATTCACATGGTATGGTATGGCATCGTAGCCTAAGGTGGATCGCTACCCTTTGATGTGTTTGAATTCCTAAATCTATCCGAATGGGCTAAGATTGAGTAGCCAGATACATATATAGACATTCCCTAAACTGTGTTTAACATTTAGATCGTCTCAAGCAAAATTGTGCATTTTGTTATATTTGATATATTGGTAACTGAGTGAGTTTTTTTTGTTTTTTTTAAAGGTTTTTATTGGGTCTAATAATACATTCAAAATACGAATAAATATGAAATGTATCAATAACCAGCTATTGGCGCATTGCCTTCCCTCCGCTGGCACCCTTGATGAATCACATTCTAATTTATGTTATAAAATACAGTATGACGAGCATTTGAAATTCGAGTCACAATTGTATCTGTGGTTGGGTACAATATCTTACATAGTTCATAGGAGTTTCATGTATAACGATGAGATGAGATGAGTGAGAAAAGTGTGTATATCTAAAAGATGAGACAACATTCACATGGTATGGTATGCCATCGTAGTTTAAAAAGAATTCTGTTGATATTGCATACTATTTCCAGAAACATGATAATTCTTACAGTAAAAAGGAACATATAGGCGTTTCATATGTGATGCTTTACATTTCTAAGGATAATGGTTGATATGAAAAAAAAATAATGGAAGTTTTTTTTTCTCATTTTCAGACAATTAAAATACTTTAATTTTTAAAAGTTTGATATTTTTCCTTGCATTTTCCAATTGTATATGATTTAAACTGCCTGTAAAATAAATTGCAAGATTCTTTTAACTTTCAGTGACTTTGACCCAAGGGTAGCAACCCACCTTAAGCAATTTTTGGATAGTTGAGAGGACGATAGGTCTTCTCCCATTGTAGAGTAATGTAGGCTGATTATTACAATTTAAGATAATATGTGTAGACCAGCATAGTCACTTTTTTTTATCCATTTTAAGAATAAAACTTGAGTGTCCCCCAAGTCATCTAAATATTTGTCTTGTCTCAGGTTGCCAAGGCGAGTCTCTTAAGGTGGATGTATCCGATTTTAAACAAAATTATAAATCCTTAATAAATATGTTCCAAATACTGTAAAATGTATTTATCATGGATTGGGGCACATTAAAATGATATCCATGAGCAGTAAGAGCTGAGAAAGTGCATCTCATGGGGTATTTTCTAGTGTTTTGCAGTGGGGGGAATAGAATCGTGCACTAATTTCTTCTTAAATTACCATATATTGAGCAATAAAATTAATTTTGAGCAGAATCAGAGGGAATGGAGGGGAATGGAATAGATAAAAAGTTAAGTATGTCATGTGTGAACATTCTGACTGATTATCATTTTTTGTACCACATGTCGGATATACTTACTTTAAGGCTGAGGACGGTAAACACATACGCTGCACAACCTCTTAATCTAGACTCAACGCCTGCCCGTGCTTTATTATTTTGTGCAGCCCCTCAACAATAGGGCAGCCGTCATGGCAGAGTCTCATGAGTTTGGGCCAATATGAGCGTCTTTGTCTGAGTGCCATCTTTGACTGGGTGCCATCTTTGACCAGCTTGATAGAAAACGGTTTATATAGGGTGAATGAAGATCTATAGCTTTTAGTGGTTCGCTTGTACGTTTTGTAAGGATGATATATGTGGACTGTTTATTGACAGTGAGGTAATATAAAGGAGCTGATTCATAAGCACTATTGACTTCTGTCAAGGCAGAAATGTGCATAACAAAACCGATCTGTGAACAAAGTGCTGGGATCTCATGTGTCAATAGGGCCAGAGGCAGATAACACTATTCATGATTCCCCCCCTCCCCAAAAAAACCCACAAAAATACAACACTTTCCATCTTAGCCACTTGATTTTGGCGGCAGTTCATGGCAGTTTCAGCAATTTAAATTGTGCCACTTTCATCGTACCGTATGCTTTTCCAGTTCTGTGTAATTACTGGATTTTGACGACCCCTTTCAATGTGTTGGGATAACCATCCAACTTATTAAATCACAGGTTACGGATGGACGTCCCATTTTGGTGTCATTACATGTTGAGTGCTGTTCCCAAATTACTTGCCGGTTTAATATTTAGTCGGAGCAGCATGTGTGACGCATGGAAACGGCTCCTCTGTACGAGAACAGTCAATTATTGCAGGGAAGAAGCCTCACTGTTAACGTAGATATTTTCGCACCTAGATATTTTCGCGAATTTGGAATATTAAGTACAGTTTTGAATGTATTTGAAATTCACGGATTCACATTGTTGTTATATGACAATAATCGATAAATATTCACACTGTATATGTTTTCGCGAATTTTCATTTCTGTGAAATTTGTGAAAATATGTACAGCGGGAAATAACATACGTTTACAGTATAACACAGAAGTAGGGGAGAGAGAGGCACGTTGAGCCACTTATGCACATTTATTTTTTTCCTGACTTTATCATGGTCATCTGAACTTTGATTTTGTATCTAGTAGTTACCTTATATCATTGCGCTATATGACGACCCATGGCAAAGCAAGTATGGTCATTTGTTTTATTTCTTTTGATTTTTTGAAAATAAAATCTTTGGGTGGTTCAATGTGCCCCATGCCCTGGGCAGGTTGACCCACCCACTGAGGCACCTTGAACCACATATCTTGAATGGTTCAAACAATCAGCAATATCGATTTTTTTTTGAAAGTTAAGGTGGAAATACTTGCTACTGTTACTTTTGCATAGGATTGAATATGAAAAATACATATTTAATGCATATTAGTTATTAAATTATAGTTTCTAGTTTAGTCACTGGGTAAGAGCCTTACACATTTTCCTTAAGGTTAATATAAACCATCTTCAGAGAATTGCTGCTATTTGCATGCGTCATATAAATCTTTAATTATATTCTTGTATGATATAACAGGCTGTCCTACTCACAAAAAAAGATACATCTGAGGATAAACACACTATGAATATGCTATGAAATAATTTATTATCACAACTAACAAAACATGTATTCTATTGGACTTGTATAATCAAAGTGTATATCAATATTGTGTTTCTTTCTCTGTGGCTTAATTCTAATGAACTATGGGTGGTTTAACCCAAAGGCCTACTTGTTGGGTAAGCCTATGGTTGACCCAGAGATGGAACCGAGTAATATCATCTCATCTATTGCCTACGAGCTGACAAGGGGACCTTAAAAAGACCTCTGGTGAAAGCCCTCTGGTGAAAAGTGGTGATACGTTGTCCCTCATTGCATAGCACAGGCACATATGTGGTAAATTATGGAACTAGTCCTTCAAGACAGAGATTTGGGTACTTTGAGCATGGTTCAAGGTGCCCCAATTTTTGTGGTTCAATGTACCCCATGTGGACCATCATAGATAAGGTTAATCTAATTCAAATTACATAACACCTTCAGGACTAAAATAAGGTTCTACACAAGCATTCAGATATTTACTTTGACCTCCATATAGATCTTAGACCAGCAATGTTTTGTAAGAACATAACAAAAAAAGTTCAACAATTGCAAATTTTTACTTTCAATGGCTTAAATCTTTCATGTTGTCTGAGCTTCTCCTCAGCATCCCAAAATAAATATGATGTTGCTGCTCTGAACTGTTTATATCAGGGGGTAATGTGGTAGGAAAACTGCTGGAAAATTCCCAAAGGAATAGCAAAGAAAGCACGTGGTTCAACGTGCCCAGGTGGTCAACGTGCCCCTCTCTCCCCTAATCTGAGACGCTTCTCCCTCCTCCTACCAAGTCTTTTACAACACTTCTCCAACACGACCAAGTAAGGGTCTTGATCTGTATTGTTATATTTTATGTGTTTCAGAACTGTCATCGAAACATGTTAATCTTTGGGTATCCTTAGCAATCCTTGATAATGAATGTTTTATTTTCAAAAATCTTTTTTTCATTTTCTTCCCGTATAACACCTTCTTTGAGATAACTTATAGAACCTAAGGGACCCATCAAAGACGTATTGCCTTTCCAAGACCCTTCAGTGTCTATCTATAGTATAGAATGGGCATCTCTCTGGTGTAAGCTCAATAATTACTCCCACGGGTGCATCGGCAGGATGGAGCTAAAGCATGGGTTCTAAGGTATTATGACACCAATTCAGTGCAAACCTTTCGATGTGGCACTTCAAGGTAAACTGTATAACCTTTCATACCCAATATAAAAGTTGATTGTTTCATATAAAAGATAATAAAAGGATTTGGTTACTTGACATTTTTAGATATTTAATGTAAAGGTTACTAAAGTCTATTGTGTATGTTTTCAGATTATTTATCAAAATAAAAATATTCAGAATCAACATTGAACATGTTCACAAATAAAGCACAGTAATATTACTCATACTTCATTTACTCTTTAGCCAATCATTCATCGTCAGCCCTAAACTGTGCTGCGGCTCTAACTGATATTTACTTGCATATCTGATATTGTGATCTTTATTCAATAAGCTGTGAATCGCTTAAAAGAAAACAAAGCAGTATTGTATCGCTACCACGCACAACCCCTGTCATGGTGCGAGAAGCTGCTTCTCGAACTAGCACAAGCTGCACCGGGTAACCTATTACTTCAAGGGGCGTTCATGGCTGTGCTTCCAACCGCTCCTCACCCTACCTCATACAATTAGAGTACCGTGGGGTATAACTGGCACCCTAAGGAATATTTCCCTTGGTGCGATTTCTGTGAGAGTTTTTGAGAATGTGTATTTTCCCTTCCATGTGGAACATAGACTTTGTCACATTTCCATCATGGGTAAGATAACATATCTTGTCATATGAATATTTATGTTGGAATAATTCAGATTATTATTGCTAATACTGGCATGGCCAGGGGTATTACTGGCACCCTTATGCTTTCCTTAGAAAAAGCCATAGTTTTATAAAAATATTAGCCAACCATGTTGGGGGCACACAGTTATGTGTCATCCATGAAGCAATTAAGGTCAGAGACATCCTGACATGCCACATTAATATGCTATTGATATACACCAAAACACATGGATCTCACAGAATTGCTGTGAAATTATTTATGAATGTCTTTAATTAAACCAAACATATAAATCTACAATGCCGTGTCAAAGAAAGAATCAATAACTGATTACTATCATGTTCATCTTAAGTAGAAAGGATGACAGTAATAACCACAACTGTACAAATCTGTTGGTATTACTGGCACCCCCCCCCCCCATCTTTGGGGCATTAAGACCCAGTGCAAAAATAACTGTTTTAGCAGACAGAGGACGGAAATTGGCCATGGAAACACTGCTTAAGGTTTACGGAAAGTGAAGCTGTAAATCTGAATCCAATTCCTCTTACATCTTGGCAAAAGCTATAACTGCACCAATCTTGAGCTTAATGACTCAATGATCACAATCTTGAAGGGAATTATCCTAATCACAAAGCTTTATTTCCAATTGTTTTGTCTTTTAGGGTAAGAGGACAGGTCCCATAACTGTCTTGAATTATCATTGGCTACCCTGAGCCGATTTGCCTAGCAAGAAATCCACATAACACTGCCAGGGTGCCAGTTATATCCCCTCTGCCAGTAATACCCTACGGTACCCTACAGGCAGGGTAGAACTGGAGAGGAGGTGGTGGAACCAGCTTACATCTGTTGATGCAGACGTCATACGTCTAACGCATGGATAGACACTTTTGCCTGTTGACAACAAGTGCCAAGCAGGCTGGCAATCAATACTTAATCTAGCAAGCCTTGTATCTATGTCGATAAAGTAATTATATAGATGTAGTATGTGGACCTGATGGCAGGATTTAATGAATAATTCAAATTATGAACATAGCCATATTAATCTTTTTCATTCAGAAGGGGAACTACCGAGTGGGTACAGACTTTGGATCCACATTCAGGGTCGCTAATATCTAATGTTGATTCAATGCTGATTCAATATTGAACTGGTTATTATGCAAACTAGGATATATAAAGCTCTGTGGTATGGCCCTTAATGATTAGGGCATATGACAAAGTGGTTCCTATGTCAATGAGTTGACTATCATACCCTTGCTATACTTATGCCCAGATAAAGTCTCTTTGACTTGAACAGTCTGTATGCCCAGGCACCTTATAGGGATCAAACAATGCACAAGGGAGTTTCAGTATATAGACCAAACACCCATGGGGATCATACAAACCAACAGTATTCCCTGGGTGTCCTTGGGGTAAGGGGATCACTTTGGGTCCCCACTGGTAGGTTTACCTGTCTGCTATGCTTTGTTTGATCCCCAATCACCCATAAACAGCACTGACACTAACACTTATTATTCCCACATGGCCTGTGTGTATTCATGCAAACCTCTTATTCCCCTTAATTATATGGTAGCTCATAATCTGTGATCACTTGTGGTCTCAGATCCTCACCGTGCAGGTCTGACATATTGATGACGCGTTCATGTCATCTACATGTAGTTTTCACGACGTCATAAAGTGGAGTGCCATGCACCGTAAGTAGACAGCAGTTTGACTCGGTCATAGCGGCAGTGTTTATGTGCTTGGGCTTGCCTTTCATGGCTTATTCCTTCCACTCGGGGCTTCTGCTATAAGGTGCCTTTGTGTAAGTTTTTATAGAAGAATGTAGGACATTTTTGACTATCATACCCATGCTACACTTGTGGGGTGGAGGCTTTATGCCGAGATAAAGTCTCTTTGAATAGACTTGACCAGTCGGAATGCTCAGTTTCATATAATATATGTACAAAATCTTGCTGCTACATGATTTTGATGAAATTTGGATCTAAATATATTCCCATAGATGTATGTTATGCAGGATTATAATAATTTAAATATGTAAGAATATTTTTAAGACTTTAAATATCAATACTGTTAAATACTGCTCCTGAACAGCAAATATTGATTTGGTTCCACTAGATTCTGCTGTAGACCTGCAGCAAGTGAGCTTGTGTATATTTACAGCACTAGGTACTGTACAGGGACAACAGAATCTTCTGTTACTGTACCGCAAAATTCATTGTGAATCATAGTCTGAAGGTCCTGGGTTATCCTCCCAGTGCTGGTGATATTTTTAATCATCCATGTGAGGGGAAAACAAATTTTAGGTGGATGTAGGTAAAACAAGAGAAGTGGCTCGACCAAAGATTGAATTCACCACCTCAGGTGTTGGGGACAGGCCCTGATCCCTTGCACCGCAGAGCCGGTGTTACAAATGGTCATATTGGGATATATAAGCTACCTCTGCCATGACTGTATCAAATGAGCTGCAGCCTTGTTGCTAAAGATTCCTAATGAGAGGTGGCTGGACCAAGGATGGATCCCACGACTTCTCGTGTACTCATTACAGGGAATGGTGCTGTAGATCTACAAGTCACTACCGTAATCTGCATCTACAGTAACAGAATTCTACATGAGCAAACTTTGCTGCATTATTCTTTACAGCTAAAGTACTGTACATTTACAACAAATTTTGCTATTCACGAACAACAACTTTTTACAGTGAACATGTCCAGATATTGATGAAAGTCTCTTTCCCAGCGCTCTGGACTGCCTGCTGTCAGGTCCATGTCACGGCTGCTTTTTGGTGAATTTATTAATCTAACATCTTCGCACTGTCTCATTGTTGACCCAGGGACCCTGGGTCTCTGTGAGACGGTTTTCCAACAAAAAACATAGATTGGTGAGCTGACTTTGAAAATTCACCCTGCTTTTGTTTTTTGGTATTTCTCTCCCAAAAAAAGCTCATCCACATCTCGGGAACTATCTTTCTCTTCCCGTTTTTCCCAAAATTTCCGTACAATTTTTTTTCCTAGTGAAAAAAGACAAATAAAAAATGTCAAAAACTACCCAAAAAACAAGTCTCTGTGAACTAATGCTGAAGATAGGCCAGTGACCTTGAATCCTGACTTTAAAAGAGTCACGTTCACACAGACTTCCTATACCTGCAATGGTGAAGAGCAGGTGAGACGCTTTTATGAGACGCTTTTTGGTCAAATAGAGCCTTCCATAAGGGTGCTCTCAGAATCCACAGGCATCAACTTTCGCGCATGTTTTTGCGTGTAGTGCATACAACTTACAGCACAGGCATGTTGAAAACGCTAAAGTTAATGCCCGTGGGTGGTGGTAGATTTTTTTTTTTTTTTTTTGGTCTGCCAAGTGGGCCCTGGGTCACTTGTGATGTATATCACACAATCCATCTTTTTACTATGCTTATATGGTATCATATAATTAAGAACAGGTCATTTTGAGATTGACCACTGTTTCCCTAAATGAACAGTGATAAAATAGCCTCGTAAATCACAGATTGCAGGCAGTAGTCTCATTTTCATTTTAATCCACCTTGAATACAAGAATCAAATTAACGGCAGGTTAAATTTTCAATGTGATATTCATGAGTAGTGTACATGATGGGAATTCATCAACAAGGCAAATGTAATTTTGATTTCATTTCAATAGAAAAGTTAGAATTAGCGATCTTTTCTAAGGGTCGGCTGAAGTATAACAAACACTGGACAAGATGTCCCAACTAATTTTCTTGCACGTAATTTTTGGCTTGCATGCACTTACACAACCAAACTTATCAATGTACACCTGTAAGCTTGACTTTGTGTGACCAAATTACTTGATGATTAAAAACTAATGTCTTCCCATATGCAGAGTCAGCTATACGAACACACTGTTTTGCTTTCCGTCAATTTTACAAAATGCCTAAAACAAATTTATTTTGCTAGAGTTTGTAAAGTTTTGAAGTTAGGTTGTCCGAAAAATGAACTTGGTGAATCCTACTTGACTTTGTTACATACACTTTCACAATATTATCATACTACTTAAATGGTGGCAGATCATCAAGTGTTATCCACAAATTGTAAAGGCGTAAGTAAGGGGTGCCATGATATCCATCTAGAGGCTTGTTTTAGTGATTTGCAAAGGGTGCACGTAGTTTAGGTCGGAAAGTCGCCAGAATTTAGGGCACCGGGTCACAAAGTCTCTCTTTTAGACCATTTTTGCTCTAGCCATATTTTCCCAAAAGTCGCTAGGTTGCTTAAATTATTGCAACAGGTCGCCAGGTCGCCTGGAGAACATCCCAGGTCGCCAGGTTGCTTTTTACCCCTCTGGAGCCATGATCTATGAAGGGAGGCGGTCCATGAATATATACAGTAACCGCCACTCACTATACAAACATTGGCAAATTCCGGGTAGCGTAGTCCCCTCAATGCTGATGTATGCAGACACACTCTGGGTAAACGGTGGGAGAATATGGAAAGAAGATACATACACACACACAGAAAAGTGAGAGTCAACGTCGCTAAAACTACCCTCACCTGAGGGTCAGGTACTGCCTGACTCTCAGGTGAGGGTAGTTTTAGCGACAATGACTCTCACTTTTCTGAGGGTGCATGCAGTGGGTAGAGGGAGCCGGTGTGGAGGGCAGCTACACAGAAAAAAGAAACAGCGTCAAAAGGGAGTCCAGGTCGCCTCCAGAATGACTCCCCTCTATAGAGGGAGTCAAGGTCCTTATATGACTCCCTTATGTAAGCCAGTGAGCTATGTGACTCCCCCTCCCCCCCCCCCCCAGTGAGCTATGTGACTCCCTTGCTGAGAGTCACCTAGACTCCCTTAGACAGCCTGGACTTACCTAAAGAGGGGAGTCATTCTGAAGGCAAACTAGACTCCCTTTTGACGCTGTTTCATGTGTCTGTGTAGGGATAGATGATAATAGTTCTTAACCTTGTGAGTGCTTGATATTTCACCCAGCAAATGTATGATCAGTTAATATTTTTCTTTAATGTTGCTCTGTGTAATGTGTTTAATTTTGTATTACATGTATTATGATTTATATCTGAGCACACATAATGAATGATTTATATTACAGGGAAGTAACCGGAGAGGCTTCTGCCTCCTGTTGCCATTTAAGGTTGGTCAAATGTAACCCTCGGACTAATCACAAACTCATCTTAAAGTGGCATAATCATCGAGTGTATCCCACTAACAATTCTAGTATGGTTCTAGTCTACTTTGTGGTAAGTGCGAGTGGTGAGAATGCCCTTTTAAAGCTGGGCCGTTAGGGGATAAGTTCAGCATTTTCCGTACATGGACTAAAATAACAGTTCCACCAGAGGGCAGCAGTGTTTGGACATGGGACCATGAACATTGTCCAGCTACAGCAAAATCACCCTATCTTGTGCCTGTAAGAGGTGAGCTCCCAGCCCTTAAGAGCCCTTTTGTGAATCCAAACTGAACTATGTCCAAAAGTGCTTTTGGCCTCACTTCAACCATGACGGTCAAGCTTTAACTTGCCATTTTTAAGCTAGGACGCGATAACGCAGATCCACTCCTACCTCCTGTAATTCACGTTTGTGATTAGGCGCAACTGTACAGCAGTGCTTTTACAGTCGTGTTATCACATTATTGGTCGGCACTTGAGAAGGTAGAGGCAGTGCAGAAGTTAGTTCTTTGTCCAGGCTCTTTGCTTCTCGAGGGAATTAAGAATCCATGTAATCCAAATGAACTCAAGTTAATGCCCATACGGAAAATCATTCACTACTCCAATGCACGAGAACTTTTTTATGGACTGATTGGATACTGTTATGGATGTTACTGAAATCTGTACAACAGCTCATCTTCCTACATTACACACAGAGGGAAAGGAGATAAATAATGAATGCATAACTTGATCAATGTTAGATAGCAGAGAGTGAGTACGCTGCCGACCACATTGTTTACACAGCCAAAAATAATCATTTCAAGAAAATAAGATTATTAGATATTATATCATTTAATATATATTTTTCTTAAAACAAGTGGTTTGTCCGCCAGACAAGTTTAAATTGATTTTATTTTCTCAAAATAAGATGATTATTTTTGGCTGTGTCAATGTTCTCAGTACCATAGGAAACTATCATACTGAGCTGTATTGTCATGCAGTAGAAGAATGTGTGCATAGATATGGTTTTTATAGATATCTGCAGTATTTGAGAAACTTTTCCACCACGCAGGACATTCAGTTGTGAAGTTTGCTTTGTCAGAGCTTAGAACATAGTGTTGGGCAATACTTTATTACCATATAAATTTACCAAATCAGAATTCATCACAGCAAACCGGTGGCTGCAGGATCAATAAACAGACAGTAAGTAGGGTGGCTGGAGGGTATGACCGATTTCGCTGTCCGTATCTGATCCTATGCTAAATGACCCATTTAAGATGTCTTCCCATTTTAACTTGGGAGCAGTTAAAGACTTCTAGTAACTTGATATCAAGAGATTTTGAATGGGGTCATCATATAACAGCTGGAATAAGCACAATAAATTGTATTACATAATGTAATCCAGGGGCAATGTTGACAGATCTTCACATTTCGAGCCTGTTTTGAGCTGTATAATCGAGTGATTCTCCTAACTGTCAGTTGGGAGAATTCACACTGTGCAATGGCAAATTCATGTATCAATGCTATTCTTTTTTTGTTATATTGCTATTGAATGCGGGTACACACCACTAGGCTTTATTCTGTGCAGGTAAAATTATGTGTATGGTAGATAAATTATATATTTGTAACTTAAGATTTGTATAGAAATTCTAAATTGGCAATTTTTGGCAAATTACCAAATAAAGATCTGAATTAACTTAATTTGATACATTTTAAATGGGAATTAAAGGCCCTAGTGCCAGCCAGCGTCAGCCTATCTGCTGGGGGTCATATGGGGGTCTCAGACCCCAATCTTAAGTATTAACTTCATATTATAACACTAGAGGGCCACTCTGACATAGAGCTACAGAGAGAGTCAAGGATAGCTATTAGTGCATACTTTAGACACTGCGGCAGGACTGGGCCATGGGGGAGCCCTTTGACCCATGTATGTTATATGTGCCTGCCTTCAAATCTGTCAGAAAGGCTGGAGGGGTGAGGTATATGTAATCAGCTACCGTTAGTTACCTACTTGCTAGATCAACATACCATTGAAAATTTGTTAAATGCGAATGTTGAGGCATTCTAGACATATATGATAAACATATGTGTAATTAATTTTCAAAAATCCTCCGGCCACCCTACAGTAAGGGATACAACACATGCTGCTTAATGAGATACATATTGCATGCAGGCATCGTACTGAGGCTTTCAGAGTGGTGTCAAAAGGACCACACGGTATGTATGGATGCCCCTACACTGATATTGCTAGGCTCCCTATAGGACCAATCTCACTAGTACCATACCTAGTTAGTAACTTTGTGGCTGCCTATACGACCAACCTAGGTAAGTTATTATCGTCAGGTTGCTCAGTACTGACCAACCCACCTTAGTCTTTCAATTTCAAAGGGGGGCCACGGAGTGGTCATCATAGTATCTAACAGGTGGCACCAGCTAGTGGTATACAAATACAACACACCAAAGCTGAACTTAGGTTAGCCATAACTGACTGACCCCTCAGTCAGTTTTGAATATAACTTTGCCATTATGACTAACACACATATGACAGACCTAGGACAGTCTGTACTGACTAACCCTTTCAACTTATGGTTTTTCAATGTACCCACGTCCCTCCAATCGCTCACTTCTACAAATATTGGTTAGTTAAAACAATAGGGGATATGGAGGTATGTCTGCCAGCTCACTTCCCTTTAATTCCTCACCCTTCTAGGTGTGTAAACTGTCAATTGTAGTGACAGTAGTTATTTTGACAAGTTATTTGAAAAGAATAAATATGTCTGGTGGCCAAGGGGATCACACGGATATGGATGCTTCTGCTTATACCCATTTCATCGTACAGAGAGAAGTACAGGTGCTAACTGTGTCTCCCGCGTGGCTCAAGTTGACACTGATTGTAGAGAGTCAAAGTTGACCCATCATATAATCAGAGTCATTAGCTGTTTAACTCTCTATTTTACGTGGGAGACACAGTTGACACCTTTGCTTTTCTGTGTGAGCTCACTCCTACAGAGCTGGGTTTGTTAGAACCAACACACGGTATATTGATGTTTCTCCCCTCCTCTCTTTTATATCCTAATATCATGGCAGTGTAATCTGCCAACCACAAAGAATAAAAAAGCTATCCACCTTGTAGTGGGAGACTAAAGTTTGGATAATACATCACAGGGGTCCTTAGCATGTCGATTTTAAGACATTCCCATGTTGCATGTCTATGTTGCTTAATAATGCTGATGTCCCATGTCGATTTTAAAGTGGCATGCTCACCGAGCGTTTTCCGCTCACAATTCTAGTACTGTTCTAGTCTGCTATGTGGTAAGTGCGAGTGGTAGAAATGCCCCTTTAAGAACTGTCCGTGTCCCCTGTCACTATTTTCTTAACCCTCATGTCGTCTGTCACTAGGCCTCATGTTGCATGTCGAGTTTAAAATTTGCCCATGTCGCCATATCAAAGTTAGGTGTCTAGAGCTATATTACGGCTGATGTTAGGATGGTGGGGGAGAGTTGCCAAGTCAGGACTCGGCCTAGGAGACCATGGGTATGGGAGGTGTGCCAAGTGTAGGGCGGCCCCAGGAGGCCTTGTGTCATCGGCACATTGGCTGTAGAGAGGACACCCAGGAGAGCCTATTGATGACCTAGCTGCTCTCACAACACCCCCCTGAGGTATATCACCTCTCCTCACCCATAACCCTTTAAGGATAGTGGTTTACTGGCCATTTATTGCCATGTGAGCCCAAGAGGATCTAAAATAGAGTCATCTAGGGTAAACTAAGGACCAGTATTTTACTTATTAATTTACTTAGTGCCACTTATTTGGTGTAATGGGAAGATTGTGGGGAATGTAATGTCCTTCAGGGTCAAAATTCTCTTTCACGTCCACAGAGTGCCGCTCTCCAAAAAATCCCCGGAGGCGTCCACCGCCTTTCCTGCATGTGATCTGGGGCTCCTGCAAGTGAGCCTTGACTAAACAATAGAAGCCGGATTAGGCCCGGGACATCTAGCTAAGGTTAGCTCAAGGGTGGGGAGGGGAGAAGCCTCTGGAGGGAAGGAGCACCTTGGCGAGCAGATCAGAGCCCTGGGCCTTTGGGCCTGAGGCTATTCCTTGCTGCTGTATGGAACATGCTATTTCAAGGCGGGCCTCCTCCTCCCATCACCACTCTAGGGAGCCCACAAGAGAAAACCACCCCAGGCCTGTAGATAACCCTCTAAGGATGGTATATACTGTTTACATGTTTGTTCCTTGATGGTATGGTATAGGAATACAGCCCTGGTGAGTCTATCTATTAAGGCTGCACTCTTACATAAGCCGACCTGCAGGAGTTATATCAAGCATAATGGCACGACATACAGCCTTACAGAAGCACTGGCAGCACAAGGTGATTTAGTCATGTATAAAGGGCCTTTAAGGGTTAGGACGCATCGCAAGCTGGCTCTGATAGGAAGGGGAATTCTTTTCACGTAGGGTAGCGAAAACAGGCCCCAGATATATTATTTTAAAGACCAATTTAACTCTGAGGCGATTATGTTGATGATGCTTTGATATCCTCTAGATGCGGTTCTCATGCTCTCACGTAATGAAGGGCCATGTACAGGTTACCACCAAGCAGTTTACCCAGTCATATGGGCCGAGTACATATTGCAGCAATTGCCTTTCAAGGACCCTCCACCTCACTAGAGACAAATGCAGTAAGAAAAGGGTGACACGATAAAAGTATATTTATGTTGATTTTGGAAGAATCCAAATAGAATTCTCTTAAGGTTTAGGAACATTTCATACCAGTTATCTTTCAAGTTGTATGTATAAAAATGCAGGATTTTATGGTCACATTTATCTATTTTTTTGTCGTGTTTCAACAACATTTGTCAACAATTTTTATGAAAAAGGTCACTCTCACATATCTGGGTTATTGTCCTACTCTCATGTTTAAAGAAGGTACTAGTGGTTGAGGAATAGGTATGACCCCATGTGTCATTTGTCTTGACAGTGACCATGACAGTGACCATGGCTAAGGTGTGACCTTTGCACTTGACCTCTGTCCTAATGCTACAGCCTGACAGTAATAAGCATCCACTGAGGACTGCAACCCTGGCCAGGAGCTAGATGTCTCTAGTCAGTCCTTTTGTTCTTTGGCTTTCCCCTTTCCTGAGTGTCCTCTCAGGTACAACCACAGATATTATCTCATCGCCTTCTAATCATTTTCTGTCGAATGCTAAGTGTATTTACGCTGCTTGCATGATTATGCTGATAGCTCTCTCTTATTATTTTCCTTCTCCTTGTGGTACAGACATCTCTGAAAGTAATGGGATGATGTCTTTGATAGCGTTTACAGCATATATACAAAATATCTGTTATTATTTGTGCGATAGGGATGTGACAGACACTGCCAGACTGTGAGACATAAAGACAGCCACTAGATGTAGAACAGTGTTTTTATGATTCCTTTATCACATTATATGATTGCACATGAACAGAAGTCAGTGCAACAGATTATAAACTGTTCGCTTCTCGCCAGGTAAAAATTCAACTAATCCGAATAGATTCACCAAAATGAATGTAATGTAATAAATCATTCAATAATCTAATGTGCTTGGAACCTTTCGTAGATCTAATGGATATTGCTATGGATGTAGGTGACATCTGTACCACAGCCCTTCTTCTCCCATTAGTCGGAGTGGGAAAGGAGAGGCTTGCAATTGTGGGAAATCCATATTTTTCTGATTAATAAAGACATGACTACATTTGGATAGCACTCAGGGAGTCTGCAGCCAACCACATTTAAAGTCTAATTGTATTCAAAATAGAAGTGCCTCTAGGGTTAAGATAATCAGTATTGCAAATTGTACTGTTAACCATCTATATGGCTAAAAACCAGCCTCGAATCTTTTGACACACAGTATGAGAAATGCGTGTTTAACCTGTCTAGAAATATCAGCTAGATCTATTGAGAGACACATGGATTTAGGGTAATGTTTTCTACACTATTTATTGCCTGTCCTTTGATGTGCTTGAACAAATCATCACTTTGTCAGCCATATCATATACTGTGAAATCTCGTGAAGAAGCCGCGGCTAGTACGTGAGTCAGATCGCTGGTGCGGCTTATAGAATCGGCACAGAGTCTGGTTGCGGCTTATACGCAAGTTTCTGCTACTATGGTACAGTACTAAAATTCACCATACTCAGATATCTGGTGTGACTTATAGCATCGAGCCAAAATCGGGGTGCGGCTTGTACGCGGGTTAGGCTTATACGTGAGGTTTTATATTAGTATGGCGATACATGGCAACTCAGAATTCATTGCAGGAAACAGGTGGCTCTAGGGTCAATAAACAGTACCAGATACAGCACACGCTGCCCGATTAGTTACACCCTGGGGTGTTATTTGAATTTTTTAAATAAATAAAGTCAGATTATTATCGGGTTATTTAGGGCAGATGAAGATAGAATTTGGCTGAAAAGGTGAATGGATGTCATAACCCTTTGAACTAGTCATTACTTACCCATTTTTATCATCATCTGCCCTAAATAGCCCGTTTTTATTCAGGCCGGTCAGAGCTGGCACCCGGTCAGAGCTGGCACCCAGTCAAAGCTGGCACCCAGTCAGAGACAAAAACATTGGCCCAAGGTCGTGAGACACAGCCATAGATATATATCTAAACACTAAACACTACCATGTGCAAAAATATTTCTATTACCTCTTCATGAAAAACAGTTTAATCAGCAGTTGTAAGACCACAATACAATATTGTCTGTTTACATGGCTAATCTGTGCAATATAAAACTGGGGGATATTAACAGGAGTTATCTTTTAGACTTTTCAATGACATCCCATTCAATATGGTGGTATTTTGACCCAGGTTTAGCTGGAACATGTTCTACTTTTTCACCAAAGAACACTTGAAGTGCAAAATTACCACAGGGTGGATACTGCAAAAACAATGCACATGACATTTTGTACTTGTCAGTAACTTCATGGATTAATGTTATCGGTTTTGTTTGACATTCTCATATTGTAAAAAGGAGGAGATGGTGCAATGAATTAGACGCCCACTAGGTATCTATAGACAGTAACTAAGGCTGATAAATATTTCAAATGTCAATAAGTTAGATGGTTATCTCTCGTTCTCCTCACCAAAAAACTGAAGAATGTAGAGTGGAGCTAACACTTTGAGACAGAAAAAACTTTGAATTAGGGAAAACTTGAAACCTTTCCTCCCAACTGTATGACCACTACCTACTCCACCTCAATCCACTACATCATTGACTCCAAGCAGTTCATTGTAAAACGTTCAATATTAAAAAACTGATCCACTGATTCTTCTATGGTTGTTGAGGAAAATGACCAAGTTACTAGCGCTGTATGCAGATACTCTCCATCAAGATGAATCACTGATTCCCCCGGTACTAGGAATCTTATAGATCTCTTTGAAATTAATATAAAAAATCATTGGGAGCTTGTACTTCCTGGCCAAACATTTGCTAAGATTGAAAAAAAATTGAATATGAGTTGTCTAAAACATCACTTTTTGTCAATGCTGTGTCCTGATGAGTCAAGGCGTGAAAAAGAGTTGACCGGGGTCAGACCCTATTCAAAAAGCTGGCTTCAGATAACTCTAGATACTGAGAAATTTGCCTTACTGAACGAGCAAATTATGACCACAGATTATCTATGAATTCTGAGGTTCGGAAATTAATGTTTCGGAACACAGTGTTTCAGAAATCCCTGAATAACACAGGACCGTTGGAGACAATCATTAAATAAAAATGGGTTTAATGGAGGATTGAGGATGAGTGTAACGAACTGTTTATTAAACTGGTAAACAAAATAAGTGGGATGATACATCCATTGGTATTCAAATGTGCCTTTCATTTTTTGTAATGATGCTATAGAGAGAACGTGAACAGGTGCCGGAATCGTTTTAAAATTTATTAAATTGTATCGAGCTTGGGCTTTATTAAATGTTAGCATTGAATCTTGATTCTGGGATGGTGGTTGGTAAGTTTCTCCTTTCTCTATGGTGTCTGGCTTCTCTCTGCAGTAACTGGGCACCCACAGACTGTCCCAGCCTATTTATAACCCTTCCTTCAACACAGGTACTGTGCAGCCGCTCTCCCTGCCTGTGGTTGGTGCGACATATAGGAATACGGAGGTGTCCTGCAGTCAGGGCAAACACATGCACCAAGGTCAGGGCACACTGGCTTTCAGTGTTCCCTGAGTATGGCTTAGATTAATATACATAAACCAGCTGCTTGTGCTATCTATATAAGGCTATGAGCGCGATCTCTCTTCTCTAAATTAATAATGATAATAATTATAATTGGATTTAACAATTCCATGTCTGCATCCTTAGCTGGTAGATGTTTTACATGCTGTGTTTGGAGACTGAACACATCAGCAGATGTGGGGTGCCTAGGAGGTGACACTTTTGAGACATGGGTGAATTAAATAGGCCACGGCTAATATGCAAGTCAGATCGCCGGTGTGGCGTAAAGGATCAGGACAAAATCAAAGTATGGCTTATCCGTAAGGTATAGGATGTATACTACATTACTAAAGTCACCATAATCACACTCCTTGTGAGGCTTATCCATAGAACATTCCCAAAGTCTGTAAAAGCACTGGCACAAACACTGAATCTCTGTTTGTATGAATACTCTGAATCTATTAATGGTGACTTTACATAACATTATCAGTGATTCAATGTAAAACTAACAGTGATTCTACGTAAAGTTGAGGTATTCAGAACTTAGGACTTATATCCAGGCCTTCCAAGGCACACCCCATTGCTTATCCCAGACTTTTACCCTATATAGCTAAGCTGACATTCGACTTGGACAAACCCAGCTCACTCAGTAGCAGGAGGCAATAACTTCTCTCATTCCACAACACTGGCATTTATTCAGCTCCTTGGATGATGGCAAGGGGTGTCAACTGTGCCTCCCCTACAAAACAGTGGGAGGGTTAGTCCAGCAGAGTAGGCAAGAGCATATACACACGTTTCGGTGGATAAGCAGAGTCTTTCCCATGTTAGAGTTGCTCATACAATTCTCTTCTTTGTCTAATGAAGTGGCCTGAAAGTGATTGTAAAGATGGAGAGGCTTAAACCAGTCTCCCACCAGTGCCCACTGTGAGCTGATTGGTGGATGTGTAGGCATTACATCAGGTAATGCAAGTGTATAGGGGAGTGGCAGAACATTGCTGTGTACATACCTATGCTGGTGGCTAAGTTGGTGAGTGCCCTGTTGTGGCAGTCTTTTCAGTCAAAGGAGAGCTACCCAATTTATATTGGCTTTTGACGTTTTTTCCCCTTTTAGTTGGGTAGTCAGGCTAACAATGTGAAGTGGGGTTGGTGTGGTGACCGATACTTTGTCTGAGACTTGTGCAATGTGTGCAGTAGTTTTACCATAAATGAGTATTTTTCTATTCCATACGATGAATTTCCATAGCAGGTTAATCACTTCTTGTCTGGTATGCATGATCTGACCTTTGCAGGTCATACTAATATCATTTGCATACGGCACATCATGAGGCCAAAAATATGACGTAACCAAATGTAAATATATATTGAGAAAAGATGTAGACATAACATGATTTACTACAAGTTCTGCTAGCTGGGCTACCACTATTCAAGTACTGCAGTATTAAGGGGTTGGATGTGGAAACACATTGCCCTAATAGTAAAAACATTCCACCGGAGGTATTATTATAGTTCAAATAGGTTAGGGTCAGAAAAATGTCAATCCCTCTTAAGTGGGGAGGAGGGGCTCGAGAACTTTCTGTGATCGGTAAAAAATGGAATGTGCCAGTTAAAGTGATTTTAGTGATGCCCATATTCAATCACAATTTATACACTATGTTTGCAGTTATTCCTAAAAAGATTTCACATATTTTAATTGTATTAGTTATCTATTTTTGATCCATATAATATAACGTTGTGACCTGTTGAATCAAATGAGTAAGAAATAAACAAACTACCAGAATACCTTGTCTCCATTTGTAAATACTTAACTAATTAATCCATTTAACTTTACAGTTCAGCAAAATGGGAAATATCTTTAAGTGTGTGGAAGTGACTTCTGTGTTTTACCTGTGAAATGAAGTCTCATATTTGAATACAGACTTCAGATAGCCTGACCTGTCGGCTGCAGTGGATCTTTTTCTCTCCTACCTGCAGACGTATCAACTTTAGTTCTGTCTGCACCCAGCCATTTTGAAATTTACACACTGAAACTGTCAAGAAATCTTTTCATGGTCATATCAGATACTAAGCAATAAACAGGTGCAGCACGCGTTGTAGGTTATTAGTGAACACTAGATTAAGCATCACACTGGAGGTGGACAGGTCAACATAAAGATCATAAGCCTTAACACTAGGATAACATTGTTGGAAGATGGCGATGGAAACACATACAGGTAAAAATAATATCTGTCGTTATTTGGTAAATATGATATGTATACATCTTTTGCTGTCTATACTACAACATTGATGGATTTCTGATTATCAAGTTTTAAAATCTAGAGTCTGAAATGAAAACCACAACCTTGTTAATGTCTTTGAGTCTTTGATTTACTGAATGTATTTGGCCAAGTGCTTTTAATTTATTTAGCTTTGGCAAACAATGACAACCTTGAGAAAACAGTTTTCAATATCAATTTCAGATGTTTACAGTCCCGGAATGACTGGAACAACAGTTCTATACAATACTACAAATGACAACCATCCTAATTCATCAATCCTAAGGGTGACAATCTATGGTACATTTTGTGGAACAATCATTCTCACAGCCAATGTAATACTCCTTGTCACACTTCTTCGATTCAAGTCCAAACACCTGAAGGATTCCACTCGTTATTTCCTCATGAATAAATCCTTGAGTTATTCACTTCAAGGTTTGTTGTTAGTTTGCTGGCCTCATATACCCCTGAAGCATTGTGTCGTTTTCATCATGGTTGCAGTAGCCTTCATCCGCAACATTATCTGGGGCATGTTTATGTTATCACTGGACAGCTTTATCACTGTCATCCGACCCTACACCCACAAATTCATCATGACATCCAGACTGGCCAAATCTCTTCTTGCTCTTCTCTTCTTAGCACAAGTTGTTTATGTTCTCCTCTACTCATTCTTTGGGAACACCAATCCTCCTTTGCGTTTTCCATACTGCAGCACTGCAGATGGTCCCCAAGGCACAGTGTCCCTGGTAGTTGGCCTGGCTTTAAATATTGTGATCATCTTTGCGACCCTAGTAATACAAGCTTCCACTCTCTATAACTTGCGGAAGAGGTCCAATGTGGTAAAGCCCCAGAACACTAACCAGCCTGTCCTACCCTCTGTGTCACATGCCATCAGTAGTGTGCCAGAGCCCAATCCTGCTGTAGACAAGGTGAAGAAGTCACAAACACGCCTGGGTCGCCTGGTTCAACTGTTGTTTGTTTCTGTCATCTGTGCCACTCTCTGTTGGCTACCATCCAGCTTTGCACACATGGGAAAGTTCTTAGGCATACTGCCAGTTTGTGCACCTACCATGCAGAGAATTATGGGTTATTTAACTGTTCTGAATGCAGCAGATGGAGCGCTCCAGCCTTGCATTGTGATCATGATGAGTCAGGAGCTGCAGGCGGCTGTAAAGAAGTTGTTCTGTCGAGCTGCACGTGCGGTTGATGCTTAGACACTGATGCTGTCACTAGATAAGGGAACATCATTTGTATCAACCTAACATAAAAATGTAGTGTAACAGTCGCAGAAAAAGCGGGACTCAAACCCAGATCATGTAACCTGCTGCTCTACCAACTGAGCTACTTCCCCGTCTGACAATCTGGATCAGTATGGTACAGAGGGGAGCCGGATTACCCAAGTGATACTTCATCGCGGGGTGGTTTAGTTAGAGGCAATAGCAGACATAAAACCAACTGATGACAACCTAGACTAATCAAACTGATGAACATCTAGACTAATCAAGGGAGAGGACTGGAATATACATCCACCTTCCAGGTGTTATCATGTTGACACTGCCCTTGGCCATCAATTGGTATTATAAAGTCAAGGCACAACAGAACACTGTCAATTTAGTGTACCCAGTATTCATTCAGCAATTGTAGAGACCAATAATAGCCAGTGAGTCAATCACAACAAGCTGTTTTGGGTATTGTAGAATCAAATATGACAGAATATTTTGAGACAATTAGTAATCTGTAGGCCCTAAACTAGATTAACTTTACAAGACCTCTGTTTTTTCATTCAGCAAATATTAATGGACTTAGTATTATTATTATTATAAATCATGATATATATATGAAACACGTAGGAAACAAATCAATATATTTTATGCTGCGCAGGGTTGTAAGTCTGACCTAGACTTGCTGAAATGGGCCAAGCAAGCCTGCCAGGACAAAAATGACAAAACTATAAATGCTAAAGAAACTTAATTCATCTCTAAATTAGGCCAACATGTTCTGCTGTGGGCTCAATTTGTTCCGTGTTGTAAACTATGTGGGTCAATAGATGACAAGGACCAGGTCTTAACCAGAAAGGTCCAAATTAATTGTACCTATGTGCTTTCTGTTTTCTCTGTGGTTTAGAGGCTAGAGGATAATGAGTTGTTGAACGACTGTCAGTATTGTGCCTGCACATTTAGGGGTAAAAACTACACAGTATTTATCTTTATAGATTACACATTCATGTCAAACAAAAAGTCAAGATTGTATGGTCTTTTAAACACTGAATGCAAGGGTCTATTCTCTGTCTACTGTTATTTACCTGCTATATTAACAACCTGTCAAATGTGGTTAATGCTATGCCAAAAATTGTAATATGTTCATATATGAAGAAGATCTTGTCCCAAATGTAGTTGGTGTAACATGTAACAATGCAAGTATCAAAAGTGTCATGCTAAGAAAGATACTTAAAATGATAATAACAGCTGCTGAATAACTTGTGTATACATAATCATGCTGGTCATGGAATATTGTGGGTATTTGTACAATGGTATAACCAATACCAGCATAAAAGTAAGAGCTCACTCAGAAGAAACGACTGTGGTTGTATCCAAACCAAATGAGCACACCACCACTTACTAGATAATATATCAATTTTGCCCGTACCAATTCAATTTATCTTAATTATGCCTCCACAATTTAACATTGAACTGTTTATAAATTTTTGACTTTTCGGTATACTTCTCTTTTGGCCAGGGAACTACTCCCACCCCATCCCATGGCCAATAAGACAGGGCTCTTTATCCCCAAATATGGCCTCATCATTTGGGTGTACTCATAATACCTGGCACTGTACAGGAGAAACTATGTCACCTTTACCTTTCCCAAGTCATACTCACATGTTGTTCTTAGAGGTTAAAAAGTGAAGCCAAACGTAATGGTGCCGGTACACGTAATCTACCTATACTGTGCTATATAATACACTGTGTGATTTGCTCTGTTAACTACTATTATACACCCATGTATTGGTATTTGAGCAGTCAAGCGAGCTCATTCTAACGATTGTTGTCTTTTGTCACAACATACTAGGCTAGGATCCATTTTTTTTGTGAAGGCCATCATGCAGGCCAAGTATTGCAACTCCTTATGGGAGTATTGATATGTCTGTAAGCGTTTGTCAAGGAAATATATATTCATATAAGTATTCTGCATACTTTGACGTCATATTGTTGATTCAATGTTCATTCTACTTATATCTAATTGTTACTAGCAACAAGAGAAGGGCATTAGACCTGATCGAATGTGACAAAATTGGATATAATGCCATGAAGCTCACATGTATCTTCTATTGTTGTATTTTGAAATATCATCTTATGAATAAATATGCATTACAAAATCAAAAACTACTGAAGGCCTTATCATACCACATGGTCATTGCATAGATAGAGGGCATATAAATGCAGGCCCTGGTCGATAACAAAGGCAGCTAAGCAGTGAAGACCTGGCAGGAGGACACATGTTGCTGGAGGAAGAGGAGGGACATGTCGCTGGAGGAGCAGGGCCAGCACTATGGGTGAACTTTTTTAACATTACACACACAGGTACATAAGACTCATGTTTGGATTTGAGTGTCACTCTTTGTATATATTCATAAATATATAGACCTTCATGTAACCAGCATACCTAGGTAGTTGTCCCTAAACAGAAGACATTATAAAACACTGTACCTCTTGGCAAGTGAGTTTGGTTGACCTTGAAATAGACCTATTAAATACATGGAAGCCTGAAATGGCAATGTGATTGTAGCATCCATAAAGCCTATCTTATGATTGACCTGTTGGGAACGGCAAGGCCCCTAGAACGTGCACGGGAACTGACAGACACCGTTTATCTAACCCAGTTAACCTCCCAGAGACATCTCTATAGTTACGCACGTCCGTATCGACCTCAGTCTCCAAGCAGATCCTTTTGGAAGCCTCCAACTCAGAAGTTTAGGCTGATTAATCTAAATACGTACAATTATTCTTCACACCATAGATCTATGCAGGGGGAGATAATATGAGTATTTTCAATAGAGTAGCCTTGTATTTGATAAGCTTTGTTATGTAATTCTCTTTTGGATAATGTTGAAGGCCAAAACAATGGCATATTCTTTTTTGTCTCTCTCCTCATGTTGCCAGGCACTCTGTGCGAGAGTATCTATCATTTACCCTTTTCTTTCAAATACAATTAGATTTTGAGAGTTTGTTTATTGATAAAGATAAGGATTGCAATATATGGTCTGCTCGAAATACAAATAAAAGTAATTTTTTGGAGAGAAATAGAGTTAACTTTGAAAAAAGTACATACTTTCAACTAGCATCTTTTGGTTGATCTGTTCCTGTCAAGGACCTCAAATCTGATTCAATGGGGGTAGGTAGCAGCGATGAACTAATGCCATTTTATATATAGGGGAACAACCTCAACAGGAGAATAACACTACTGAAGATACCGAACTTACCACCTACCATCAGCCACTTGGTCTGAACACTGGTGAATGCCAGTTTCAACAACCCAACAATCTTAGAGTTTTTCTCTCCTAACTTCTTTGCCTGCTTCTTAAGTGCTGTGTAAGCAGGGTCCAAAAGGTAATGATTTTGTCCATTGTTTCTGCCAGAATAATCAGTGAGGTGGAATCTTGATGTGAAATAACATATTTTTATTAGCTGGGTGTAGGGGTTGTGAAAGTATGAAGCGGACACAGGTTCCAATTTGGTTTGAATGCGTCAGATTTTATTAAGTCTTAGATCTCTTTAGGTTCTCATATGAACACGGCCTCGAAGGTGACATTCAAAATTGTACAAGTTTATCAACAGACAAGTTTCGAAGTGACCAGGTAGTGTTCTAGCTAGCTCTAAGTCAGCGAAGCTGGATGATTTGGTCTTGTCCCAGCGAAGCTGTTGCAAGAGCCAGAGAGTGGGAGGGGTGTAGGTGCCCCGTGGTAGAAAGTATAGAAGGTATCGAAGAGTTAGGGTCTGAGCTCATCCTGGGACGAACTCCCAGAGGTGGCGAACCTCTGTCCAGAGCGCAGACCAAGCATTGTTGATGTGGCACTCCACCGGCGCACTGTTTGGAGCGCCCGGTTTGGCTCCACTACCGGATAACTGAACAGGGACATGGCATAGGTGTTGCCACCTAGTGTTCAACCGATGGCATTCCCGCCACAAACCCATGTATACATGTATTATTCATGCCCCTACACTGGGTATCAACTATATCTGCAGGGGCTCAAATGGTCTCTGCAGAAAATAGAGTAGCAGGTACATGGGTTCAGGGGGGGGGCAGGATTATAACTCTTTATGGTGTGTCATCAAGTATTTTGAGGATGATGTATGCAGATTGGTTATGGGCTGCTCATGGAGAGGGAGCTCATATAAAGTACTAGCAAAGTATAGGCTCACAGGCATCAACACGTTATACCCAGGTAACATAAGTACATTGGGCCATCATTGGGCCAATATACCACTTAAAAATGGGCCAATATTGGCATTTTGATATTGGCCCACCGCTGGTTTGACCGCTGGCCCAGTAATGGCCCATGCTCGGGAAAATGGATATTGATTTCATGTTGGACCAGCGGTGGGCCAACATCGAAATGTTTTTACATTATTCCAAGGTTAGAAATTAAACATCGGGGCAACATTGAAATACATATGTCGCCCCAACATATAATTCTCAATATAGGACCACTGCAATAATCACTAACGTTAAACAATACTATTTTTATGTGTATAATTGAATGTGCAAGCACATTTAAGACATGACTGGCAAGTATCATCAGTTTAGAAAAAGCCATTTCTGTCCATCTTGATCTCTATCCCAAATTGGTTAGCCACCATACAAACTGTATTACTATGACATAGGACTTATCTAACTCCATTACCCACACATGAGGTGTATTCAAGTTCCTTTTGACAAATTCCCACTGATGTCATGCAGTAAATGGCACTTTTAGATACCAAATTTCATCCATGAACTTCCTCTGACCTTTAAACATGTAGAGCACACTGGGGATCACATTTATGACCCAATATGTTGGCAAAGTAGGAGCCATCCTGTAAGATAATCTTCAGGCAACATTGAATCCCCCTGGTGTAGATCACAGCCAATATTGGACAAGTGTAGTTAGAATTTATGTTGGTCCAACATCAGAAATAATATGATGGCCCTGAAATGTTCCAACACTGGGCCAACACTGGGTCAATATCAGCAATATCAAGCATGGGCCAGTTCTGGGCCAGCGGTCAACCCAGCAATGGCCAATTATCGGAATTGCCAAGGGTGGGCCATCATTGTAATTTGTATGTTGAACCAATGTGTACATTACCTACAATGGGCCATGGTTGGTATAACAATTGCGATGGAGTCGATCGTTGCCGCCATTGGCCCAATATACCCTTGCTACCTGGGTAGTGTCTGTTAACATGACTAATGTGTGCAATATAAAACTGGGGGATATTAGAACGTGTATTCCACCAACGTCATTCGACCGTAATTTGGTCATCCAATAAAAGTCTATAATGTTTAACTTATGGTAGATTTTCGCCAGATGGACAGATTAACAGCCAATTTCATCAGTGGAATACTACCTTATCAGGAGTAAAATCATTTTGACTTTTCAATGAAATCCCATTCAATATGGTAGTATTTTTAACCAGGTTTAGCTGAAACATGTTCTACTTCTTCACTGAAAAACAAAAATGCCACAGCGTGGATATTGCAAAAACACTTTGTACTTGTCAGTAACTGCATGGATGAATTGAATTGAAATTTCTTTTATTTATCCTGGCAGGAATGTTGACCTGGTAGGCCGTTTTCAACAAACACCAGCATTTTCCGATGAGCGGAGGTAATAAAGGGCAACTAAGCCCTTGTATATATTAATGATACCAGGGATATGCCAATTGTGTGGCATGCCCCTGTTATATATAACTTACCTACATCTTGTTTAATAAAGGAATTGTTATTAATTTTGATATAACTAGTAGTCTGGAGACCAGGGGTAAGTTAGTATACAGATTTGTATTATATTATCTCCATTATAGAGATAAGAGATAAAGAGGATAGAACCCATGCTAGGTAATAGCAATGGGTAGAAAGAAGAAGAAAAATATACAATGGTTGTTAATGTACTACTTTGGCTACAAGTAGCCACGTATATGTGTGGATAGTTATATACACAGATATATGATCAGATAAAGTGTCCTATCTATGTGAGTGTGTGTCATGAGACACACACGCCCATAAATGGACATATTTATGCAAGGGCTTACATAAGCTTTTGTTTCATACCAATAATATGGGCGGGGTGTGCTAGGGGTGTGTGTGGAAAAATTGGAGGCATAGACCAGAGGAAAACCAGGGGGGGTGAGGGGCTCATCTCTCAACCCTAGGGATATCTGGAAAGGCCCTAATTTTATCCTTGTATATATTGTCATTCCATTGTTTGAATTGGTTTTCTTTTTTGATTGCTCTAGTGTCTAGTGCTATATGTTTCATATTCTCATGATAACACCTACTGAGTTTTACCTGAAGTCTGGAGTTTTACCTGAAAAGAAGTCTCATATTTGAATACAGGTTTCAGATTGCCTGACCTGTCGGCTGCAGGGCATGTTCTCCCCTCCTACCTGTAGAAATATTGAGAACAGTCTACACCCAGCCATTTGGAAATTTGTACGCTGAAACTGTCAAGAAATCTTTTCATGGTCGTATCAGATACCAAGCAATAAACAGGTGCAGCACACGTTGTAGGTTCTTAGTGAACACTAGATTAAGCATCACACTGGAGGTGGACAGTTCAACATAGAGACCATAAGCCTTAACACTAGGATAACATTGTTGGAAGATGGCGATGGAAACACATACAGGTAAAAATAATATCTATTGTTTTTTGGTAAATATGATATGTATACCTCTTTTGCTATCTATACTACAACATAAATGGAGTCTGAAATGAAAACTAAAACCTCGTTAAGGTCTTTGAGTCTTTGATTTACTGAATGTGATTGGCCAAGTGCTTTTCATTTGTTTGGCTTTGGCAAAAACAGTGACAACCTTGGGAAAACAGTTTTTGATATCAATTTCAGATATCTACGGTCCAGGGATGACTGAAACAACACTTTCTTTATACAATACTACAAACGACAACCATCCTAATTCATCAATCCTAAGGGTGACAATCTATGGTACGTTTTGTGGAACAATCATTCTCACAGCCAATGCAATACTCCTTGTCACACTTCTTCGATTCAAGTCCAAGCACCTGAAGGATTCCACTCGTTATTTCCTTGTAAATAAATCCTTGAGTTATTCACTTCAAGGTTTGGTGTTAGTTTGCTGGCCTCATATACCCCTGAAGCACTGTGTCTTCTTCATCATGGTTGCTGTAACCTCCATACGCAACATTATGTGGGGCATGTTTTTGTTAACACTGGACAGCTTTATCACTGTCATCCGACCCTACACCCACAAATTGATCATGACACCCAGGCTAGCCAAAGCTCTCCTCACTCTTCTCTTCTTTACGCAAGTTGTTTATATTCTCCTGTACTCGTTGTTTGGGAACACCAATCCTCCTTTGAGGTATCCATACTGTATCACTGATGACGGCCCCCTAGGCCCAGTGTCCCTGGTAGTCCATTTTGTTCTAGGTATTTTGATCATCCTTGCATCCCTAGTAATGCAAGCTTCAACTGTCTGTTACTTGTTGAAGAGGTCCAACGTGGTAAAGCCCCAGAACACTGACCAGCCTGTCCCACCCTCAGTGTCCCATGCCAACAGTAGTGTGCCAGAGCCCAATCCTGCAGTAAACAAGGTGAAGAAGTCACAAACACGTCTCGGTCGCCTGGTTCAACTGTTGTTTGTTTCTGTCATCTGTGCTACTCTCTGTTGGCTACCATCCAGCTTTGCACACTTGGGAAACTACTTAAGCATACTGCCAGTCAGTGCACCTACCATGCAGAGAATTTTGGGTTATTTAACTGTTCTGAATGCAGCAGATGGAGCGCTCCAGCCTTGCATTGTGATCATGATGAGTCAGGAGCTGCGGGCAGCTGTAAAGAAGTTGTTCTGTCGGTCTGCACGTACGGTTCATGCTTAGACACTGATGTTGTCACTACATCAGAAGACATCATTTGTATCAACCTTACATATAAATATGAAACGGTCGCGGAGAGGTCATCTGGAGAAAGCTGGATTCGAACCCAGATCATGTAACCTTCCACTCTACCAACTGAGTTACTTCTCCGTCCGACAATCTGGATCTTTATTGTACAGAGGGGAGCTGGATTACCCAAGTGATACTCCATCGCAGGGTTACAACTGTGAGCGGAGGAATCCGTCCCCTACGGTTGTTTAGGACATAGCAGACATGAAACCAACTGATGACAACCAAGACTAATCAAACTGATGAAAGTCTAGACTAATCAAGGTAGAGGACTGGAATATACATCCACCTTGCAGGTATTATCATGTTGGCACCGCCCTGGCCATTGATTGGTATTATCAAGTCAAGGCAAAACAGAACCCTGTTGATTTAGAGTACCCAGTATTCATTCAGCAATTGTAGAGACCAATAATAGCCAGTGAGTCAATTACAACCAGCTTTGTTGGGTAGAGTAGAATCTAAGGTTACAGAATCTCCTGAGGCAATTAGTAATTTGTAGGCCCTAAACTAGATGAACTTTACGAGGCCTCCGTTTTTTTCATTCAGCAAATATTAATGGACTTAGTTATAAATCATGACATATACGACACACATAGGAAATACGTCAATATATTTTATGTTGTACAGGGTGATTAATCGCTCTGACCTAGACCTGCTGAAATGGGCCATGCAAGCCAGCCAGGACAAAAATTACAAAACTATAAATGCTAAAGAAAATTAATTCCTCTCTTAATTAGGCCACCATGTTCCTGTTGGCTCAATTTGCCCCGTTTTGGAAAATATGTGGGTCTTAACCAACAAGGTCCAAATTAGTTGTACCTGTGAGCTTTCTGTTTGCTCTGTGGTTTACTATGAATCTGTATTGAATCTAATTCACGAAATGGATGGACATAAATCAAGTGACATAGATGATTAGTTCAATCATGTTAAAGAATGCTTTCATTATAATGGGACCACCTTTGACAGTGTTTGATCAATGAATGTCTGAATACAATTTCTTTCCCTAATAGCTAGGCTAGAGGATGATGAGTTGTTGAACGACTCTCAGTATTGTGCCTGCACATCCAGGGATACAAACTACACAGTATTCCCTTATTATAAATTACAAATAGATGTCAAACAAAAATAAAGATTGTATGGTCTTTTGTTTCCTGGATGTGTGGAAATCCTTTGATTGTATCTACTAAGCTTGACTGATAAAGCACTTAAGAGAGTTGAGGAAATATTTATGGTGATTGGCTATGCGGCTACATAGGTGACCGTACACAACTCATAGTCTGTAAGAAGTCAATTTTAGACAAAAAGAAGAGTATCCATTTCTCTGTACCGCAAGGGTGTATTCTCTGTCCACTGTTATTTACCTGCTATATTAACAACCTGTCAAATGCATTTGATGCAAAGGCTAAAAATGTAATATGTTCATATATGAAAAAGATCTTGTCCCAAATGTAGTCAGGGTAACATGTTATAATGCAAGTATCAAAACTGTCATGCTAAGAAAGATGCTTAAAATGGTAAGAAAAGCTTCTGATTATCTTGTGTCTAAATAATCATGCCAGTCAAGCAATATTGTGGGTATTTGAACAATGGTATAACCAATACCAGCATAAAAGATACAGCGCACACAAAAGAAATGCCTGTGGTTGCATCCCAACGCAGTGGGCACACCACCACTTACTAGTGTTAGATAAATATATCACGTTTGCCTGTAACAATTTAATTTATCTTAATTATGCCTCCACAATGTAACATTTTACTGTTTATGAATTTTTGAATTTCGGTATACGTTTGTATAGTCCAGGGAACTACCCCCATCCCGTCCCATGGCCGAAAAGACATGCCTCTTGATCTCCAGGTATGGCTCATGATGTTGGTCTACTCATAATACTTGGCACCGTACAGGAGAAACTATGTCACCTTTACCTTTCCCAAGTCATACTCACTTGTTGTTTTTAGAGGTTAAAAAGTGAAGCCAAACGTAACGGTGCCGGTACACGTAATCTGTCTTAACTGGGCTATATAATACACTGTGTGATTTGCTCTGTTAACTACTATTATACACCCATGTATTGGTATTTGAGCAGTCAAGCGAGCTTATTCTAACGATTGTTGTCTTTTGTCACAACATACTAGGCTAGGTTCCCTTTTTTTTGTAAAGGCCATCATGCAGGCCAAGTTTTGCAACTCCTTTTCTGAGTATTGATATGTCTGTAAGCGTGTGTCAAGGAAATATAAATTCATGTTAGTATTTTGCATACTTTAACACTATATTGTTGATTCAATGTTCATACTATTAATATTTATATGTTACCAGCAACAAAAGAAGGGCATTAGACTCGATTGATTGTGACAAAATTGGATACAAAGCCATGAAGCTCACATGAATCTTTTATTGTTGTATTTTGAAATATCATCTGATGAATAAATATGCATTACATAATCAAAAATTACCGAAGGCCTTATTGTACCACCCGGTCACTCCATAGATCCAGGGCATATAAAGGCAGGCCCTGGCTGATAACAAAGGGAGGCTAAGCAGTGAAGACCTGGCAGGAGGACACATAAATTGAATGCATCCTGCAGACAGGCACCTTCCAAAAGCATGTTCAGAGACAAGGCAAAGGCGAACATAACTGAGCTCTTTGTTGAAAAACATAGAGAGAGGGGATTACTATAACCTAATAACTGCCTCTCAATATATATATATGAGTCAGATTTTCCAAAAATGCTCTAAACTGGGGCACTATGGTATAAAAAAGAAAATTTTGGTAAACTCAAGTTATCTTAAAACAAGTTAATTACATTGAAAGACCAGTATCTTGGGTCCATGAAACCACCAAAGGGAATGCTTAACTCCCAGGGGGTCAGTTTTTATTATCCTGTGAACATAACCTAGAGTAAAAGTGGCGGAGGTTACGACCAAAATATCACAGATTTGATAGAATGTCTGAAAAACACTACAGTAACTTATAATTTTGTCTACAAGTAGCTACGGTATATATAATCATGCATACCAAGTTTGATAATCCCCACACAAAGACTTTTCATTTTGTGGGTTAACAAACTTTCGAAAACTCGTGAAAATGTTGCAAATTTTACCAAGAATCACAAACTTTACTCTAGCTTGCTCAAAAGTGTCTTTTTTATCATAACATTTGCTGTGTATTATCTTCAATATGTATACTTTCAATCCTATATATCACTTTACATGTAAATAGACTATTTTTGTCATTATAATCAAAATAAGTGAGTAAAAGTGGCGGAGGTTACGCATATATCATTGATTATTATTGAATTATCCAGTATGCAAAAATAAAGTGTCTAATATTGACAAAATGACTATTTGGGATGATAGAAGTACCATAGGGGCATGTTTGGTTAAAATATTGAGCTGATTGACTGAGTGGAAGTAGGATTTTAACCAAAAAATCAAAAAAAGTCAAAGTGGCGGAGAATACATGATTGGTGGTTGATCCTGACATGTCAAAAATTTAGTGGAATTCATTTCTTTTGCTTTGAATGTTAAAAGATATACCTCTCCAAAGTGCCGGAGAGGATTCACTTTGATCTTGTTGATATTAACATTTCTATGACTGAATAAAGTATTTGTGTCTAACCTCCGCCACTTTTATGTAACCTCCGCCACTTTTACTAGGAAAGCACTACCAGTAAGCAAATATAGAGTCCCAAGTTAAGTTTGACATACTGAACAGCTGAAGGGGAGGTACTGGTATAATATAAACTATGGAGCAGTCCACTGCACAGTATATTCTGAGCCTAGGGCATGGTATCATAGTAAAAGTGGCGGAGATTACATAAAAGTGGCGGAGGTTACGGCAAAACAACAAAAACACAGCCACTCAATACAATGAAGCAAGTTTAGGCTGCGAATAGTGGCCAGAATGATAGAAAATGTATGTCCCCATGATATGTAAAGGTTAGAAGAGTGAGTTGAAAGGTTTTTGTACAGCTTTTGAGGTTTAACGGTGTAACCTCCGCCACTTTTACCTCGGTAACAAAACCACTCATCGGGGGCTGGCACCGTGAATATTAGAGTTAGCCCCACAATTATTTTCCCAGTGTTACTACCCACAGCCCTCCTTATAGTGAGGGTAAAATCAATATAAAATTGTTATTCTTAGCAGGCAAACATCAGTCCAGAAAGTAAAAGTGGCGGAGGTTACACGAGTGCCATTTCTGAAAGTAGGGGCCATGGTAAAGAATTTGGGCTAGATATCCAGGTAAAAATGCTTGAACCTTTCAGTAAACACGTATACCTCATAATATTTGTTGGATAGGAACGGTTCTGATTGCAATAGTAGTGGTAGGGGACATTTGAAAAATATTGAAACTGCCTGGAACCTTGGTTTTGGGGTATTTTTCAATTTTGAGGGGCCATAAAGCAAAAAATGTAAGTCCGATTCACTTTTTTTTTAAATTTTCTGAAAGCCTAGAGTGTTCTCTCTTACATGATATCAAAAAGACCTAGTATAGTACAGGTATGTTTAATGTATGGCTGGTGGAAGGTGAAAAAGACTAAAAATCACCAACATAGTCCATTTTTCTGGGGTCTGACTCATATATATCTATACATCTTTATTTATGTACTGCTATATTCATTATTATATAATCATATCCTGTCTGTAATAAGTGTGAGTACATACTGTGCCCATCTAGGGTTGCATGTATTTCTTATGTTTTCCTGATTGAGCCTCATGTTTGTGGCAATGATTGAATATATGGTATAGATGTATACAATTGTTATTGTAGGGAGATGGATATGAGATTAAATTCTCATTTGATGGATGTAACCATATTTTGAAAATCAATTTGTGCAATAACATACATTTATTAACTCAAAAGAAATGTGGCTGGAGGAACAGGAGGGACATGTGGCTGAAGGAGCAGTGCCAGCCCTATGGGTGAACATTTTTAACATTACACACATCGGTAAATATTCCACAAGACTCACCTTTGGATTTGAGGCTGAGTGTCACTCTTTGTAGATATTCATAAATATATGAACCTTCATGTAACCAGCATACCTAGGTAGTTGTCCCTAAACAGGAGACATATAAGAAAACACTATACCTCTTAGCTAGTGAGTTTGGTTGACCTTGAAATAGATTTATTAAATACATTGAAGCCTAAAATGGCACTATGATTATAGCATACATAAAGCCTATACTTATGATTGACCTATTTCAGCCTTGAGCAGCATTACTACCAATCCCACTGGACACTATTAACCATTTATCAATATGCTCACTTCATGGTCACACACCAACCATACTACTTTTACATTAAGGCCAAGAACATAAAAATGACTGACCCTATCAAAACAGTGCCAACCCAACATTTTTTTATGCAATTTTGAAGTTTTTTTTAGTACTTTTATCTTTTTTGGGTTAATTCTAGGGTCATCAGATAGATGGACTATTACTTTCATGTTTAAAGAATAAATGTAAAGAAATTAAAAAAATTCAACCTACCAACCCTACATGTTTCTTGAAACAAACCTTTTTCTTTGGCCTAACCTTCACTTCCGCTCTTACCGTTTGTTTCCCTTACCTAAACCTTCTCAACTCTGCTGGAACAGTGTACTTTCTAAACCACAGAAAGTGTCTTCCACCCATGGCCAATGTATAATACATTCTTGCCTATCACAAACGTATGCAAAGCTAAATTGAGATCTAGATGTTTGAAATAGTTTACAAAACCATTGTGTAGGAATTATTCGGATGGTACATTTTTCAACCTAAGTTTAATACTTTAACTGGATAAACGGTGGGACGGACAGTGCATCCATGTTATGCTAGGCCAGTGCCAAATGGCCTAAGAATGGTTGCAGTAGACCTAATAATCTACATATAAGCTTTGGTTTGACACGAAATAGCCTCCATACACTGAATGGCATAAACCTACCCAGTAAACAAAAAAAAACTTTATACAATGTTATATCACATTTTTCAATGGCTCTTTTTTTGTGGTATGATGTTATATAATGTAAAATCGTCATCTTGACATGAATAACGTATTTTGTTGGATCGGTATATACTACTCTTGCAAGGACACTTTGACTAGGGGGGGGGGTGATAAATCTACTTCTTTGTGGCGACAGGCTCAAACGATGCATTTGGGTTCAAAAACACGGGAAATCACAAAAATATCTTTTTGGACTGCTGTGACCCCCCCGTACATGGGGTCCGAAGATCGGCCAAATAGTGAGAAAACAGCCAAAATTCAGGCTTTCAGATTCCTTCTAAAATCAAATCATGTCTTCATGAAAATGGTCAGAAGCCTTCATTTGGGACCCAAAGAGACCATTTAAAGTCATATTGTTGTGATTATAGAGGTGTTGTCACCTTTGGGGAGGTGGTTCGTCCTCGGTAAAATACCGATAAATCAGCTATTTTGAAGGCATTCACTCCCCCTCAATCACATCCCTGTTCCTGTTAACCACCCCCTATGACCCCCCTCCGCCCCATACCACCCTCACCCTCAACTACTAGCCATGAAATAACCCCCCCCCCCCCTCGCCTCCATATTACACAGTACAACCATCATCCCAACCCTCCCTCCATGTGACCAGTACAGTGCACAGCATTGCCTCTCATGGTATGTATCATGCCTGGGAGTGACACAGTGGTGTGGTTAAAAGAGGGGGCCCGAAGCCCCCCCCCCAAAAAAAAAAGGAGATCACACTGATAAGTATATCTAATACAGCTGGTAGAGGGATACTGTACTTCAAATAAAAGCTGGGTTCAATATTTGGTCTAATATCAAGATATGTACTCATCTGTCCTCAAAGTTTGAAATGAGTTCTACCAACTTTTTCCTTTACTCCATATAGGGGATGGCATAGGTCTATCAAGCACCAGGCCTATGTTATATTTTCATATATATGTATATCATAGCAGCACCCTCAGATGTTGCATGTATGTCCGTCTTTGACAAAATCTAATCTTTAGCATTGCAAATGAGGTATCAGGGTTACCTACCCCTCCCCATGATATATGGGTCGGATCAGAAAAAGATGCTGATCTGGGTTTTTCTGCTTTGCAACAGCCACAGAATAAAAATACATACACCAGTATGGTCTTTGTAGGTTTTTCATAAGAGGGCAGACTCTAGGCTTTCGGGAAAAATTAAAATTTTGCATTTACGATGATTTTTCGCTGATTTATGAGCCTTCAAAGTTGAAAAATGGCTAAAATCCATGATTTTTAGCTTATTATCCATGTTTTACAAGGCCCTCATGTCAACTGAGACATCAAAAACAATCACTGAACAGCATTTCCTAGTAGCTATATATGTATACAAATCAGTTCGTTACACTTTCATATCCCGCGCAAATTTTTCAACAGTGACCTTCAAGTGTAGCAACTTCATGTTTCGGAGGCGTCTGTGACAGTAATAAAAGGGCCTATATCTTTATTAATAGTATTCACTAAATATCCTTACCACCAGCAATCTAGAGCCTCCCAATTGGTGTGCTCATGGCTAGAAAGAATTTGAGTCATGCCCACTTTCTCTCTCCCTTATGTGCAATATAGTGTATTGGAACTGGAGTTACTGTAACAGACGCCTCAACACATGTTACCCTCTCCAGCTTATATTTATGCTTTTATTTTAAATTCTTGTACCCTATAATTACCTATTGGGTCTTGTTGATGGATCATCAACAGCATTTGCATTGATAAGTACCCCATATGTATTGCGTTTGCTGTATTTGTGTATGGGTGAGGCGTCTGTGACAGTAACTGAGGCGTCTGTGACAGTAATGAAAGGACAAGGAAAATTGGTCCTAGCCCATGAAATATGGGTCACTGGTGGTATATATCAACTGAAAGGAATAAAATAGATGTTCCCCATCCCCTCTGTGTAGTTTTGTTACGATCCCATGTGATCAGGGTTATATTTCGGGCACTTCCAGAACAAATTCTGGAAAACAGTCACAGACACTTAACACCTTATACCCTGTCGAGCATATATTCATGTTTTCATTCAAATATTTTTGTATCTATTACCCTTATATGCATATGTTGATGGATTGTCAACAGCTTTTTGATTGATAAATACCCTATGTACCTTGTGGATGCTGTATTTGTATACCAGTGAGGCGTCTGTGACAGTAACGGAGGCGTCTGTGACAGTAATGAGTGTATATGCAAATTGGTCCTGGCCCATGAAATATGGGTCCCTGGTGGTATACACTGACTTTAATGGGTAGAATAGATGTTCCTCTACCCTTGTGTGTAGTTTTTTCTATGATCCAATGTGATTATACTTATACCGTTGGCACTTTTAGAACAAATTCTTGAAAATCTATGAAATTTCGTCAGGTATTATAGTACCATCTACCAAAAGGCCATCCAAGCATAATATTCTATGATTTATGTACCATCTGCACACACCCCTTCATCATTTTAGGCTGCTACATTTACCCGGCTGTGCTTTTTTCTGGCAATTTCATGTCATTTTATGCATTCATGAGTTTTTGTCACAGACGCCTCAGAGAAAAATTGAATGTCTGCTATACATGGACTACTTAATTGAATTGAATGCTGTAAGTTTACCAGACGCTTTAGGGGCATCTAATCTAATAATCTGAACCCAAATAATACAAGAAACCCTTTTATTTTTCAAAGTTTATCTACATTTTAAGGCCATTTAATTTCCGTCACAGACGCCTCATTATTCTATAATTGAAGGAATTGACTAGTATTCCTGCACCCAGCCTCCCAATATTTTAATACAAGATGCCCCTATCATATATCTATAGTATGAGTAAGGTGCTTTGGCCATAGTAGAAACTTCATGTTTCAAGTGCTTAATGATGTATGATATCTACATGAGGCGTCTGTGACGTTAATGAATTCTTGCATAGGTCTCACACAGACAGCTGGTATTTACCTCTGAGGTCTGATATAGTCATTATTATCGTTTTAAATGACTGTAAGAAGATTTGCCTTATAGATTAGAAATGGAGAAATGTCATTGTGATGTTGAATTTCTATTAACATGGCCCCACAGATTGTGTTGTGAAAACTGATGAAAATGTAACTTTTTAAATTTTCAAAGACTGAGTGCATAATTTAAGAGTGGTATATCTCATTGTATATTGGCATTAAATAGTTCAGTAACCTGTTTTGTATTTGTTTGTAAGTTTTAAACATGTTCTGAACACTGGTGATGATTCTATGATGATTCTAGGGAATTGCTATGAGTCTCGAGGCGTCTGTGACATTAATAGAGTATTCAACACCACATTGCAATGACTGGTGTGGCCAGATGGTCCAATACCATTATCTAAGGATTACTATTTTGGGAACTAGACATATTAAAGATATTACACAGCTATTTTGATGGTAAACCGAGCAAGTTTGAGGAAACTAGGCTAAAGTTGGTAAAGTGTTACAAACTGCTTTGGATTTTTCTCATTTCAACATAATTGAAAGTACCATAATTTTTTTAATTTGCAACCTACAGCTTTGAAATTTCCCAGTAATAATCGTACGGGATCAGCCAAATAAGAGACAAAATTTGGAGTTCCTGGGTCACTTTAAAAGAGATTGTTGCAGTGCACTCTTCATTAATGTCACAGACGCCTCAAGATTATGGTAGCATGTGGTGGACAGTGAATAGAAATGCATTCTTGGGCGAAACAGAGTTCAACAGTGGTTTCAGGGAGCCAAGATGCTACCCTTTTAAGAAAATGAAGTGAAATTTTGAATTTTGTGTTTTGCCCATGTGTACCCCCAGATCTGCATCATTTTTTGATCCGACCCATATAATTGCAGGGTTTATTATTGGCTCCAATAATATTTAGGGTTCAGAGTATCAATTTAACACCTCAGAGAATTGAATTAAATAATTATCTCTTGTCTTACGTCAAGGATACTAACCATGCATAGACAGGTCATTTTACATAAGTGACTCACCCAAATAAGAGATTTATTTTGGAGGGGTAATTCTTATGGTTTTTTTCCAGAGAATCCAAATCTGCCTGGGGCCATCGCAAATTTTGTATATTAAGGTGCCTAATTAGCATATTCTAATGAGGTAGGCCAATTAGCAGGTTGGATAAGCAAAAGTACTGTCAAATTGGTCCAAACCTGATAGAAATGATAAAATACCCTTAGGTATGGCTGATGATCAAAATTGCATCCTTTCATAATTTTTCATTAAGGCCTAATTAGCATAATTTATGCGATATTTGCATAATTTCCCTCAAAACACCAGATGATGGAAACACATTTGGTCAACGTGCATACGACTTAAAATAAAACATATTTGTGATGGGATGTGACGTGGTCATGGCCCCTAAGATACCAGTGATGTTGCTCGGACGCGTCAGAGGACGAGTTGGACGAGCCCCCCAGACCCCAACACCTAGCTTTTTACACTTAGCAGAGGTTTATGTGTGAGGGGGTGTCAGAGCATTGCGGTATATCACTACATTATATATGTGCAGACGGTGTATGCCTTAATGTTGCCATGGACCATACCTAAAAAGGTACATGCAAGGAACAGGCTCACGTATATGGCTTATGTGTACTAAACCGTACTATATTAATAACAGTTATCATTTTCTATGACATTTCATTTGATATGGCCCAAAGTTTAGCTGCAATATAATCCACATGTATGGTTGTCAGCATCCACAGGGATTAGTCCTATCGTTTTCATTTGACATTCTCATGTTGTATAAATTGCAGGATATGGTGTTATGAATAGGACGCCCACTAAGTATCTGTGGAAAGTAAACTGAGGCTGATAAAGATTTAAAATGTCAATGACCTCTAGAGGAGGAAAACACTACTAAAACTATCTAGCTTACGACCTACCATCAACCACTCTGTCTGAACACTGGTAAATGCCAGTTTCAACAACCCAACAATCTTGGAGTTGTTCTCTCCTAACTTCTTAGCCTGCTTCGTCAGTGATGCGTAAACAGGGCCAAAAAGTATTGATTTTCTCCATTTTTCCCACCAAGATAATCGCTGAGGTGAAAAAACCCACTGAAGGAACTTATTAATCTGCATGCTCAGGGGGGGGGGGGAGTCTCATATTTGTGTCAATTCATCTTGAGTACATTACGAGAAAATGACAGATTCCGCTTTAAATCAGAGTAAACACAGATACCTTTTTGTGATCCCTCAGTCCTCCCCTTTGCTATCCCATTGAACTTGTTCTGCCCATCTTTTCTTCTGCTATATCTGTGTATTGTTCCTGACTTGAACCTTCTTAACTCTAGAACATTTTTCTTTTTTAAAGTGTTTTATTGGGTTAAAATAATACAATTTCAAGAATACATTATACCTAGCTACTGCGCATTGCATTTTTTACGCTAGGGCCCTTTCATTTGCTATTACATGTTACATTAATTCTGCTTTCTAAACCACTGAGAGGGTCAGCAGCCCATGGTCAGTGTGTAGTACTTTGTCAAATAAACACTCTTGCCCATCACAAATTAGGGCAAAGAGCTCTAGATTAAGATGTTTGAAATAGTTTACATAACCATTGTTTTGTTGGTACATTTTTCAACCTAAATTCAATATATTTTTACTGGATTAACAGTGAGACGGACGTTTCATCCATGTAATGCTAGGCCAGTGTCAAATGGCCTTGGAATGGATGCAGTAGACCTATATATAAGCTTTGGATTGATGCTAAATGGCCTCGATACACTAAATGGCATATACCTGTAAACTATGTCAGCAGGCATCTCTGCCACAGAGTACAGCATAAAGTACATTGGTTGAGGGGCGGCAGGATTATAACTCTTTATTGTGTGTCATCATGCATTGTGAGGATGATGTATTAAGATGGGTTATGGGCTGTTTATGGAGAGGGAGCTCATATAAAAGTATGTGCAAGGAATATGCTTACAGGCACCATTAGGTTGTAATGTCTATCTTATGTACATGGCCTATGTGTGCTAGAGAATAAGATATTGATCACAACCATCATTTTGACTTCTCAATGACATTCTATTTGATATTGCCCACAGTTTAGCTGCAATATACAAAAGAATGTATACACTTATAGTGTGCAAACCCCACACTGTGGATACGGCACACATAATCCATATATATGTGCTTGTCCATACCCACATGGATCAATGTTATCCTTTTCATTTGACATTCTCATATTGTAAAAGGGAGGAGACCGTATTATGAATTGGACCCCCACTAAGTATCTGTGGACAGTAAACTGATGCTGATAGAGATGTAGATGCCAATTACATCAACAGGAAAATAACACTACTGAAGATTCTTTACAACCTTCCATCAGCCGCTTGGATTCAAAATGGCATTTCCAACGACCTAGCAATCTTAACTTCTTTTCTCCTAACTTCTTAGCCTGTTTCTTCAATGCTGTGTAATCAGGGCCAAAAAGGTATTGATTTTTTCCATCGTTTCCACCAAAAAATTCAGTAAGGTGGAAATAACCACTGAAAAAAAAAGATTAATCTGCAGGCACCGGGGAGGAAGTTTCATATTTGTTTCCATTCATCTTGAATCCTGAATGGAAACGGTCTATTTTTTTTTTTTTTTTTGTTTGTTTAAAACTAATTTATTCATTTTCATGATATTCGATAAATTTGTATCTCTTGGTAGTACAGGTTGTCTCCAGGCATTTTCAATAATTAAGTATGATATAATTAAATAACAATATAATGTAATATAATTAATTAAAGTTTGGTGAACATTTAGTCCTTTTGGAAGAATCTCATATGCAATAGTCCGTGTAATGATATCATTACGTTTCATGCGATGACCTCTGCCAGGGTCAATTCATGCCGGTGAATTCACATTATTTTGGTTTTGGATGAAAATGATGATGTGATGAGCGAGAGTGATCAGTGGAGCTTAAGAAGGTGCAACTTGGGACATTTTTAGGGCTAGCCAACAACAGAAGGCGGGCTAATTACACTACCTCTTTGGAACAAAAGGGACGATCAAGTATTATTTAGGGCAGATGCAGATATAATTTGGCTTAAAGTTTTTACGGATGTTATAACTCTTTAAAGTAGTAACTAGTTGCCCATTTTTATCAGCATCTGCCCTAAATAAACCACTTTTATTCATGCCGGTCAGAGATGGTACCCGGTAAGAGATGGCACCCGGTCAGAGACATTGACATTGGTCCAAGTTCACGAGATGCAGCCCTTAGTTCTGTAGCATTGGACCCATATAATACATTCAGTTTTGATATTATAAGATTCAGCTTTCCTGAGTTATTATTCAGTTAATTGGCACTGCACCTGACGTTACACAAATGTGACAAATCCTAGTTATGGCTATCGGTAAGCAACTTAGCAATCTGGCCCCATCTCAACCTTTGTCCCCGACTGTCATCCCTGGCACCTAAGCTTCATGGTGAGAGTAGTACTCGCATGCTGGACACTGTTGTATTATACATGCAGGGAGGGAGTCACAAATACAGTATGGACTATGACGGCCACGTTATCTTAACATCTCTTACACCACCCTCATATATAACCTACACTGGGCTCCTGGACCTCTCCTTCTCTCAGTGTCCTGGTCACCACAGACGCTCTGGTGTCGGGTTCCATCATCCTGACTCAGGATAGGTCCATACACTGTTATGTGGATAATCTACCTGCAGCATATGGTTGTAGTTATGGCCAATCAGATACTAGGGATGTCGCTCTGACTATTAATAAACTAGAGATTGACACCTTCAATAAAATCCTCAACACTTGCTCAACAACTCTTTCTCGGACCGTATATAACAGCATTCCACCATTGAATGTGTGTTTTTCTACTGAAACCTTTTGTTAAAACCCAACCCTTTTCAATCCCAACAAATTTGATGTATCTTTAGTGAATTGCTTGAGGCTCTCCTGTTGTGAGTTCTTGTAGTGGTTGGTTCAACACAAGTGGATTACATTGGAGCTGTAGGGAAGTCCTAATCTTGTGCCTTGGCATTAAGTAACCATGAAGGTGGAGTTTCATTTTAAAATCCAATATAATTAAGGTCTTTGCGAAAACATGCAGGACAGTGGCAATGTCCTCCTAAAATGCCACCGGTCCTGCAAATTAACAAGTGTAGCAGGTCCCGCAAAATAGGAAAAAATGCAGGATCAAATGTCCTGTGGGATGAATTTCTTTTTTGTAAAGACTGTAATTAAGCACCAATTATTCCTATTAATGTTTATTCTGGTACATGTAACCAAGCCTTTCATTTAATGTTCAGTCCTCTGTGTGACGTGAAGAGCAGTTTGTGTCTCTCCCGTGTGTTGGTCAATCTTTCAATTAACTTTTGAATATTCCGGATTATCTGAGTTGTGCCGTATCTAAATCTTGATTACATTCACTAGAGATAATAAACACTAAGTGTACTTTACACTAACGATGTTAAACAAAGCTGTAATTGAACATATATCTGGCTAAAATCATCCGCACAAAATCATGCATTAGATTGTCAGCACCAGTATCAAAATAATAGACCCAGAAATGATTCATTTTGCATTTAAATATTATACAGGGGTAGACACTAACTTTTTCAGTCATGGGCCACCAAGGCCCGTAGCCTCAGAAATCTACGGGCCCGTACATAAATCTGTGGGCCAAGAAAAATTATTTCATTTTTCTAAAAGAGAAAATCATAGATATATGTGGTTAAGATATATCAGGGCCTAACCAGAATGGCCTGTTTCCCACTGACGCTAAACAACATGACTATTTTGGTATATATGTATTCTCCTGTAGGAAGGTAAATCTTGGGAAAACTGCGAGCCCGGACTGAAAACTAGGGGCCATTGGCTCCCGGGCCAGCGTTAGGGTCTACCCCTGTTATATAATACAGGAGATCAAATTGCATATTCATTTGAGATTTAAATCCTATTAGACGTAGTCTCACTGAATCGATGCATATGGAATTGTGACGTGTTTGACCTGCTGCTCTTGTTGACCCACAGAAGTATTTAGCCAGCGTAGTTAAGGGTGAGAAAGAGGCATCAAAAGCTGATTAACTGTCATTTACAAATATGTTAACTAATACATCTGATGATTGGGAATAAAAAAGACATTTTTCTCCAAAATTGGGTCGAAATGCTCACAGATAATACACCGACCTTCCTATTTATTCCATTCCTCCCATTGCCTCCGATTTTGCTCAAATTTCCCCTATTGAAAATACATTATAAAAATCCTTGGTTGGGCCACATTGGATCCCTTTCTGACCTCTATTGCAAGATTGAAGGCTGGTAGGTGGGAAAACACTTAAAACCTAGAGGTACATGTTCCTGAGGTCTGGGTCACTGGATTGTAGTATATTCTATTGAGGAAAATTGAGCCTCAAGCAGAGGGTGTCTACGAAGGGAAGATCTATCCTACTGCACAACCAACCATACATATTCAGTGTACAACATTCTCCATAGGAGGCAGCAGGGGGACTATATAGTCTCCTGAATGCTGATGTATGCAGACACTGGTGGGTCTTCTTAGTTCTTTGTATGAACGCTTTACATAAAATATGCGATCAGACAATGACATTGTTCTTTCAGTACCTACATAGATAATTTAAATGTCCTGGCCCTTAGTCTGTAGTTGCTATCCAAGGTCGGTCATAGGTACATTAGTCGGGCATCATCAGGTGCTATTCAAGAATGACTGAGGCAAAACAACTTAAAAGCATAATGTACTGACCAATGTCTCAATATCAACTAACCTAGGTTGGTCGTATATGGAGCCCAGAAATGACTGTTAATGGTTAGTCACTGTAGTCACTGAGAGATTAATCGTAAAGGGAGCCAAAGGATATCAGTGTAGTAACCGTTTTTCATTCTTCATGCAAATGCATTCATTTTCATGGAACAAAAGATGCTTCTCTCTGAGATGATGAATATGGTGACAAAGTATTTATAAAAAGCATTTTTAATCTGTGGATATAGAAGCATGTGTATTGAAGGAATACACTACTAGCTTAATGCATAGTCCTGTGCAGTAACCGAATGGGGTAGCATTAGTAATGTGACTCTTCATGATTATTTTACAAGTAAATTCTATTTAGATTACAGGGGATTACCATCATAACTAAATCAAATCCGATTACAATGAATAACTTAGATATTTTTAGTCAAATTCAACTGTTAAAATGTCCACAGGGTTTAGAAGGTATTAGATATTTGAATACATGCTGAGTTGCATTATTTATGTGTTAATCCAGCTATGTGAGCTTTACAGAAGATATTTAAAATAAATCTCCTGTTTGCCCTGAGAATAGAAGAAGGCAAGATTAAATCCTTCAAAGCTACCTCTAGTCAGTAGGCCATTGCATAAGCTTCATCAACAACGACATTTATGGTATGCGGATTATTTGATATAATGTGTGTATGCAGGCACGTTCACTTTTTTTCCCTAAGCCAAAAAAAAAGAATATATTCTTTTATACATATTTATATGTTTCAGGTAACGTGGGAAGAAAGACAAGAGCCTCGGTGTAAACCCTAAAAATGGTCCCAAACAAGTGTGAAAATATGAAATATTCAACAAAATTGCACAAAATATGGAGGGTCGGCCCTGTTTTGCTAGGCAGGGTCGGGTGACCTGAAACGAACCTTTTTTTTATTTGGCCCTATTCCGTCAGAGAACTACCAGATGTAGAAGTGGGACACAAGCAATACACAAAAAAACGAAATGCCCCGGCCCTTAGTCTGAAGGGCCAAAGTTAGTCAAAGGGACACGACCAAATGCTATTCAAAGAATTAAAATGGAGAAGACTAAGGTGAGTTGGTTGGTACTGACCAACTTGACAATATTGACTTATCTAAGTTGGTAGTATAATGAGCCAGAAAATGACTAACTTGGTTAGGCTATAATAAGAAATTAGTCGTATAGGGAGCCAAGGAATATCAGTGCAGTTGTGACAAAGTGCACACACCATTGTGTGATTCGGCCATTGATATTTTTTGGAATTACAAGATTTCCTATGCTTTAGCACTAAAGAGCCGTATTGAATGCCTCCCATTGAGTACAATGTGGCCGTATTGAATGGGCTAAGGCAAGGTTTATTTCCTTCATTAAATGGCTTCAAATGAAAAAAATTGCATTTATGTTTACTAGAATGAAGCTTAAACAATACAGTCTCGAACACTGTTCTCACGTTAATGTAATTTCCCTTGGTGCAACTCAAGAGCCTCCATGCAAATATAGACTGGGCAGTCTCTCAATCTATAAATCTTGTACAGTGGTTGATTATAGCACAAAAATACATATTTAAAGGATACAAAGATTTTATCTGTATAACGCTCAACAAGTAACTACAATACACATGTACTCACCGCCATATATCATTGTTTGTTTGATCACAATATCCACCATATCCAGATATCTTTCATAAGATTCACTGGAAAGCATGATTGATATCTTAAATGTATGACATTCAGTTAAATCCTGGTTTTTTTCTTATATTTACTGTGAAATGCAATGCTTATAATTATCTGGAAATGGATAGATCTATGTCATGTCTGTATTTACCATATAGTCAAATGCCAACGCCCATTGATACCGTCTCTGTTGTATTTCACGAGTCGGGGCTGGGACCATATTCACTCAGCCTAAGGCTTCGTTGGATGTGCCCCAGCCCCCACGAGTGAAATATGTCAGAGTAGTATCGATGTAGTTGGCATTTGTATATATTTTTTCATTTGCAGCCATTTGATGAAGGAAATACAACCTTACCTTAGCCCATTCAATATGGCCACATTGTACTCAATGGGGGGCATTCAATACGGCTCTTCAGTGCTAAAGCATAGGAAATCTTGTATTTCAAAAAAATAAAATGCCAATCACCAGTCTCTAGACAAACTCCTACAGTCCTACTCCATCTATTAGCCCTGCACTGGGGAACCCTGAGCATCAAAGAGGATGTACAGGTGCCTGCCTAATGGCTCCTCATCCTACGCCACATAGGTATAAGGGAGTGTTCATTTATTAGCTACAAGGGGTGGTAGGTTTGGGGGGGGCATAAACATTTCCGACACCTCCTGAGGGAGGGCATAAACAATTCTGACTCCTCTTGAGGGGGAAGCGTAAAAATCAGCCCGCGCTTTACTATAGTTCAAAGGGGGTGGAGCGAAAAATGATTCGCACCTCCTGAGGGGGGGATGAAACATTATACGTGTTCTCTGGGGGGGGGGTAAAAGTTTTTCGTGGCTCTGCGTGAAATCTCACCACCCACCCCTGTAATTAATAACATACTCCCTAAATGGTGCAGAATTGGAGAGGCGGTAGTGGAACCTGTTTACAACAAGTGCCAAGCTTTAGTCTTGAGTGTAGATCAATACACAAGCTGTCCTTGATGTTGTCTGAGGGCCTTAGGGGAGGACTAATAATGTCTTGCATATGTGGTCCAAAAAAAAGGTTTGTTTAAGGAAGAATGGGAGGAAAAGGCAGTGTCGGTGGGTCGAATTTTAAAATTTTTTCCTTTTAACATAAATGTACTGGCCAACGTCTTTGGCGCTGTGTCGCCCATGTCGTTTTTTACGCATGTGGAGGCACAAGCTAGATTTATGTACATATCAATGCTGAGGTGTGACACACTATACTATGAAGTATAAGGAAGAGCTGACAGGACTCACACATTCAAAGGTTTTTTATCTACACAGTGGATTTCTTGCCTCAGGGTATGGCATCCATGACATGCACGACTCACACAGAGGTAGGATAATACTATTGTTACAATGTGAATGAAGTAAATCAGAATTGATTGCAGCAAGCAGGGTCAATACACTCATTTCACCAGATAAAACACTGTATCTGTATATATAACGTCTTCAGTAGTGTGCACAAAAGTTTAGATTTTTAAATTGCCTGCCAATATTGAGTGAGATATGTACGATTATGTTTCGATGCTGATAGATGTTTGTTTCTGTAGGTGAGACGCCTGGTGGTAAAATCGTTTTACCTTTTGAATTGATTGATCGATCGATTGATTGAATTTTATTTGGTAACTTGGTACAAACAGCATCTTAAGGCTAAGATTCGCTGGTCTCCTGCGTTCACCAGGTGGGCTGAGAGGTACATACTGCCCAGAATGGTATAGATCAATTTATGGGTACAAGTACCAGAGTATTTTCAGTTCATAGTCCTCATGATCTGTATGATGGGTACCGCACACAGGGCTTATTATAAATATGCATCATAATGAAGAACAATAATGAACAATAATTGGTTTATTTAACAACTCAGTAATTTATCAGCTTCTAATGATCCCTAAATTTCATTCAGATCCTGTACGCATCTGCACACTGTATTCATTTATAATCCATAGTTTACCTGTTAGACTATGCATAGGTGTGTGGTGTTAGTAGTTTCACTTTCTATCATTAGGCCTGTGTTCACTAGGACATACATAATACTGTTTTGTCACTGAAAAAGGGTTTTGCCGGTGCCAAAACGTGTTTTTCAGTGACAAAACATTGTTATATATATATCCTGGTGGACACAGGCCTAATATGAAAGCAGTGACTTATTTTCTGAAAGTATGGGGATTTATAGCTACATATTCCCGTTACAATAAAATATTCATGTTATGTGAGTAGCATATTTCATAGTCAAACTGCCCTCAGGGCTTTGAAGGTACTCAATATGTTATGTTGTAGGATGGTGGAATATTTATCCGTTAATCCAGCACGCATAATCTCCATAGCCCAAAGGCAAGCTTAGATTTATGGAATCAGCAGTTTCACTGATAGTTATGATGGATGATAATTAGCTTTTCATGATCAGGTAGAGTAGTTTTAGCATTTGGCTCAGGGGCCCTAGCGGAGGTAATGCAACGCGCACATGCTAGGTTTAATACATTTATTATCTTTTGATGTAATTGTATTATTTTCCCGAAATAAAACACTTCAAAAAAAAGTGCTGCTGCTGGCCTCCGATAACTGCACACGCAGAAGAATAGGGACTTCCACTCATTCAGTGATATTTCTACAGCATAAGGGAACACATTTGATTTAGAATAAAGACAAGTTGCCAAACAACTGCGATGTTCTTGAAAAAAGTGGAAAAGTGACGCAATGGTAAAATCCAATAGAGGAGGTAATCTGTATCAAGGTTTTCAAAAGAATTTGGTATGATGGTATGATTTAGGAAAGCTCGTACAAAAACAGGTTGGGGAAATCCTCCCTTTAATACCTTGCAGGGAAAAAGTAGGGTGACAGGGTTTCATCTCTTGACTTTGGGTCAATATACATTTAACTTAAGGTTCAATCAGAAAATCCAATTTGCTGATATCTTACCATTATTTGCGGAAAATGATTAACCTATAATATACATGTAGACAATACAGTCAGCTAGTTGTATGTGGATGGGCTTGTATAAGAGTCTTGTATCTTTTGAGATTATCCAGGCCTGAAAAAGAGTCTCTTCGCAGAACAACTATACTGTGTAACAGGAGAGGTACACTGATATTCCTAGGCTCCCTATACGCCCAACCTCTCAGTCACTAGTGCCTAACCTACACTGATATTCCTAGGCTCCCTGTACGCCCAATCTCTCAGTCACTAGTACATAACCTAGTTAGTCATGTTTTGGCTCCCTATACGACCAACCTAGGTAAGCTAATATTGTCAGGTTGGTCAGTACTGACCAACCCACCTTAGTCTTTTAATTCCCAGGGGGAGCCACTGAGTTGTAATCAAGGTATCTTACAGGTGGCACCAACTAGTGGTATACAAATACAACACACCAGTGATAAACCTAGGTTAGCCACTACTGACTGACTATAACTTTGCCATTGTTACTATCACACATATGACCAACCTAGGATAGTCTGTATTGACTTTCCCTTTCAACCTATATATTTTCAGTGTTATGGACTCAGTTTACAACTGAGGATGTGGATAAACACATAGGGACTCGGAGCTTTTGATATTGAGTGCAAGTTTCATTCTTCAGTGGGAATCAATAGACTCGTGAACGTATTTCCACTAAAGATAAACTGCCGATGTGTGTACTTTATTTGGCAAGCTGTTATACAACTGGCAAACACTAAACCACTGATGTGGTACATAATACCATTATAAACTTACTGTCTAGAAATATTGAGTAGATTTATTGGCAGACACATCAAAAGAGCCCAGGCATTTGATGCTTTTTCTCCATGCTGTTTATTGCCCGCCCCTAAGAGTGCCATCCATAAAATGTATGAGTCATCATTTTTATGAGTCATTATGACCACGGAAATACTTTTGTTGCAAAATAAATGAGAATCAGAATTCATTGCAGCAAACAGGTGGCTGCAGCGTCAATAAACACACAGTAACAGATGCACTGCATGGTACCTCACACCCTGGGTGTTTAATGAATGCTGGCATCATGTTGTGTTGATGATGAATATGTCTGGGGCCGAGGGGTCAGTTAAGACCACAGGTGTTGGGGATGTGTCTCTCAGCCTGCCCACACCCTTTCAATTCATCCCCTTTTAATAGGGTTGTAGCCTGTCAACTACACATAGGACAGTCAGTTCAGCCAGTAGATGGAGACATGGTGGGGCATACTTTAAATGACACATTATAGCTGATGTTGGGATGAATGGGGGAGGGATGCTAAGTCAGGAAAAGCCCCAGGAGACTGTATGCGATGGCAGGTTGGGGAGGTATCTTGAGGTCAAGTCCAAGGCGGCCTCAGGAGGCCTTGTGTCATTGACACATCGTCAGTTGAGAGGACTCCCGGGAGGGCCTATTGATGACCAATTCCAGCACCCCCCTCAGACATGTCAACTGTCCTGACTCTTAACTACACTCTCCTGGGCCGCTCACAAAATTTCTCGAAATCTTTTTTTTTTTTTTGCTGTCAACCACGAAAATTCTTGCCGTCAACGCTCAACATTGGCCGAACATCCCGACCAAAAAAAAAGCGTTTACATTTTTTGTTGCATCGTTTATGCAATTTCTCAAAAACACTTTTTTCTATTTGCTGTCAACATCGAAAATTAGTGCTGTCGACTTTATCAAAAACATAGCTGTCAACGGCAACAGTTGACACCGACAGCACTGACTTTTGATGTTGACAGAAAATCGTTTTTTTGAGAAATTTGATTTAAAAATCTTAAAAAACCTTGACGGCTTCCATACTGAACCCAGCATATAGTCCAGCATAAAGTTGCATTTTGTTCCCTTTCTGAGACATTTGTTAATCATGATTTCTGAGAGCTGAGAAAGGCAGGGCTTTGCTGTTTCGAATAACTTATTAAGCACAAGGCCTCATTTTTCCAGGACTAATCTTGGGTAGCCTTACCAAATTAAAGGCAGCTTTCAATCCAAATGTAAGCTGAGTGAGCACCGTGTGAAAGGAGGCAGAAGAGAACTGCTCAAGGAGTAAACAATAATCATTCTTGTATTAGAATTACCATTTAATCATCTGTATTTGAAATAATTATCTTCCTTTTCTGTTATTGGATACCTGATCAAACCCGATTTGCAGCTGGAAGAATCAAATATTTTAGAGTTGGTTCCACAATTGCTATTCGTTGTAATGTTAAACTGTAAACTTGACCAGGTCTTGATAATTAGTATACATGCAGAACAAACTGACGAGGATGGAGAGAGCCAGGGATAAGTTTATGTAGGGGAGAAAATTAATATATGTTCTTCCTCCAAGTTCTTGTTATGAATGCCTATGTGGAATGTCTATTCTAGTATGCAATATGCATTTATAAGACCATCGAGGATTTTTGCAGATAAACTGAGTTATGTGTATGCAGAAGTATTTGCCCTCATGTTTCTTCTCAGAGTGCACCTGTGGAAGAAACTAGATTGCACAGAAGTAACCTAAGACCCTCCCCTCACCTCCTCGCAAGTATCCTACCGTAATATACATAGAGAGAAGAAGTAGAATCCCGGTGACTCCTAAATGGGAGTCTGGACGTGATCACTGAGGTAACTCTCCCCAAGACTCTAACCCAGTAGGCACAAAATTCAGTCCAACGTTGAATCAACATTGCATACACATTGAATCAACATTGACAACCATCTAACAATTTTGATTCAATGTTCTGTGCCCACTGGGTAAGTGACTCCAAATCATTAGGGACTAGGAGTCATTATAGAGTTATTATAGAGTCCTGCTAATGTAAGGGAGTCACTTTAGAGTCCTGGGGAGAGTTACCTCAGTGATCGATCGGGAGTCAGAGTGATTCTACTTCTTTCCTCATTCACATAACCATTAACAATCAGGCAGGGTCCTGACTATTGGAAACATGTTACCCTAATTTGTATCTTTTCTATATATGTTTAACAGTAGTGTCTGAGCAAGTCTACCGGCTCATTCCTTTTGTGTAGGTTCGAATACGGGTCGTCTGATGTAATATCATTATAGAACAAAACATATCATCGCCCCTTTCATAATCCATAAAGCGCATTGGATATGCAAAGTCAATGTCTCCTTGCTTCAGGGGTTGCATGCCTTCACCCTTTAAAACATGCTTTCTTTGTCTCCTATTTCTATCACACTTTCTACCTGTTTGGCCAATTTAATTGCCTCCTGTTTTAGCACAGAGAGCATTAGATATTATGTTTTTGCAACATTAAGTTTCATGTTATTCATTAAATAATCTGTGATGGATGCACATATTATTATATCAGATTAATTTCATGTATCTTATTTAAAAAATAAAGTTATTTCTGGGGATGCATATAAAAAGGAAAATTTACAATCTAACAATATAGTAAGGATGGTTATGACAAGGATCAAGCTATGGCAAATATTGACTGGCAATTTTAGTAGGTGAATGGGACTAGATTGTTCATAGGTGTGTGGTTATAGTTACTTCATTCTTTATGGTTGATGAATCAGTAGATGACTTGTAAAAACTAAGGGGGATTACACATATAACTAGATTATCCCACTACAATGCAATATTCATGTGATGTGAGTTGTATTTAACATTCAAAATGCCTTCAGGGCCTAGAAAGCACTTAATCTGTCATGTTACATGATGGTGAAACATTAATCTGTTAATCCAGCAACCATAATCTCCGTAGCCTGAGGGCAAGACTGGATTTATAGAATAAGCCATTGATGCAAATAAATGCTTTTCAAGATCAGGTGAAGTACTTTTAGCAAAGTTAGTTGTTTCTGCTGATGAAGAAGTCTCGGGCCGTTGCATATTTGTTATATCCTGTACTAAGGTATGGATGATGCCTGTGGTCATATGGGGATATTTATGCAGCATTGAGAACACATCTCTGAGCACGTCTGATTTAGAAGAGGACAATTGCCCAACAGCTGAAATGTTCATAAAACAGGGAAGTGACGTGATGGAAAAATCCGACCAAGGAAATGCTCCCAATATAAGGGTTGCAGTGTGTAACATAAGGGATTGGTCATTTTTTAACAAAAAGGGGGGATGGGCGGTTGATTTTTGTGCAAGCGGGTCAGAATCGTTTTGGTCACCCCCCGCACGGGTTGAAAATTGAGCGTAGCTGACCCTTTGAGCTATGGTAACTTGCTGGCTTTTCTGCTGAAAAAGGGTGCAATTTTTTGTCCCCCATTCAAGGGATCTCAATTTTGTTGCCCCCCTCCAATCCATCCCCCCCTGTTGCTAAAAAATGACCACTCCCTAAGAAGTGATGATAGAAGCAGCTTAGATCTGGAGGAGTGGACAAGCACATAGAGACTCAAAGCTTTTGATATTGAGTTCCAAGTTTCAGTCCTCAGAGGGAATCAATAGCATAGTAAATTAGTTTTGTCAAAGACTCTAATCTTGGCACACGTGCATACACTGCTGAAGTAAGTATTTTACTGGACAAGCTGTTATACAACTGCTGACCACTAAACTATAACTGTCGTACAGATCACTATTATACATACTGTCTGGAAATATCAAGTAGATTTATTGAGAAACACATCATAAAATCCCATACTGGTAATGCCTTTTCTCCATGTGGTTCATTGCCTTGCCCTAGGTGTGCTATCCATAAAATATATGAATAATCATTTTGTGAGGAATAGAAGTACAGAAATACAATTGCTACAATATAAATACTGTAAATCAGAATTCATTACAGCAAACAGGTGGCTGCAGGGTCAATAAAAAGACAGTAACACATACAGCACATGCTGCCTGATGAGCTACACCCTGGGGCGTTAAATGAATGCAGCCATCATCAGTAATGGTCACTGATGATGTATATGTCTGGGGCGCTGAGAGGTCAGTTAGGACCACAGGGGATATTGATGTCTCTGTCTCCCTGCCCACACCCCTTCCATTCCTCCCCCTTATAGGGCTTTAACCTGCCAACCACAAACAAGTCAGTATAAGGGAGTTGTCATCTTTTAACAACAGGGGGATTGGTGGATTTGCTGGGGGCCAAAAGAAATTGGACCCCTTATATTTGCACCCATTTCATGCCAAAAAAACAGTGCATTAGTATAGCTCAAAGGGGTCGGCCACCCACAATTTCAACTTGCCTGAGGGGGGGGGGGACAAAAAATAATGATTTTGGTCACTTGCGTCAAAATCCACCGAGCCCCAACCCCCAATGTTGTTAAAAAATTACCTATCCCCTAAAGAGCTGGCAATGGGAGAAAAGATGGTGTATACTTGGGATTACACAGTATTGCTGATGCTGGGATGGGTGGGGGAGCCTAGTCATTATGACGACATAGGTAGTCATAATGAATAATGGCAGATGGAGTGGAGAATGGTGTATGAATATAGTCTCTAATTAGTTCACTTCTCAATGAGAGGCATCCTTTTCACATATTTGGTTTAGTCTTGACTGAACTAAGTAGCAGTACTTGTTATAAATAAGTTGCCAATGGGTGAGAATGATTGCCCCAAAGGTATAGAGACCACTCTGCTCCCTGTCACCAGTGTATATCTCATGACAGATATAGTTATGCAGATATTAAAACCAGGTGGCAGTAGCGTGCCATAGGTAGCAAGTGAGGAATAGAATTATGTGCCATAAGGTAGTCATTGGGACAACCTAGGACTTGAGAGTTGTCATTGCTGATGAGTTTAGGTCTTCAAATGGACAATACCTAGATTAACAACCTTAAGGTAGTCATTCTGACTACCCAATTATTGTGACTACCTAAGGTCGTCATTATGACAACTTTGGTCTGAATGGCTCAGATGGGTAGTCACAATGACGACCTAAGGTGGTCACTTTGACTACCTAAAGTTGTCAGTTTTGGCATTGTCAAAATGACGACCCTGAGATTTTCAGTGCAGGAGGGCCTATTGATGACCTAGCTGCTCTCACAACACCCCCCTGAGACATGCCTCCTCCTCACTCTTAACCAAGTGTTGGATAGGGGTCTGATGTTTTATCACCACCCATCGTCCTAAGCAGTAACTTGGCTGGGTTGTATCCATGCATTGTGACCACCATGAAATAGTTGATAGACTCTTCAATTAAGGGCTATTAGAATGCTGGTGCATCATAATGACAGCAAGCTTGAGGCACAATGTTGCCCTTAAGGGTTATAGCTCCCAAACCCCTAGAGGAGCTAAACCACCTCTTCCGGACCAGGGCTATGGCTCACCCCAGGGAGCTGTGACTAAACAATGACAGCTGGATGTCCAGCTAAAGCTAGATGCAGAAATGGGGGGGCGCTAGGGGAGACCTGGGTCAGCTTAAGGCCGAGAGGGGGCTTTGGGCCTGGGGCTATTCCTTGCTACTGTATGGATCCAGCTACTTTAGGGCAGGCCTCCTCCTCCCATCACCACTCTCGCAGGCCTCCCTAGCCACCACTACCACCAGGCCTTTACTTTACTCTTTGAGGATGGCATACAATTTATATACCCTATGCCTTTTTCTGTCTTCATACATGCATGAAGCTCTGGTAATTCTCCTCAGCGGGGCTGTAATTGTACATCTGTCAACCCTCAGGGTTTGAGCTTTAAGGTTGGCATTGTTTAAACATGCATCACTTGCAAATAAATCAAAATTTGGTACTTTTTTATTAAAAAGCATACTACTGCACACCATCTTCAGAGGGTTAGGACGCATGGCAAGCATTCCCCCCAGGCTGGTGGCTTTGGTAGTGTAACGGGTTGACTATAAAGTCTAACTGTTATTGTTGTATATCTATTGTATGTTGTATGATGTAAGACAACACGGTTCTATTGTGTTTAATAACTGTTTTATTCATCTAACTAGTGTCGTCGGTTCGTTACATACACCGACTCCTCTAGTTCGGTTATCTATACGGTAGTGTACCGGTACCACCTTCGGTTACCGTCGGTAGTTGTTACATAAGCATTTTACATAACTAAACCTAACAGGTGGCGCTGCTAGTACGGTCACGTGGCTATGCAGCGCTGTATATAAGACGGCTACTTCTCCATTGGAAGTCAGTCAGGTTTGGGACTGTCGTGACATGACCACCCTGTGCTCACGGGCTTAACTCTATGCTATAGGGTTGCCCCACTGTATTATATATCTGTTCTGATCTTGTATATCCGCTGGTTATACTTGTACTATAATACCCAAGAGTTACCTTTACAATAAAGTCGCCGTATATTAAAGTCTAATTTACCTTGTCTGGTTTTTGTACTCAAGTGTTACATACGTAGTAAGAGACCAACTACATTGGTGCCGTGACCACTTGATCGAACCGACCATTGATAGGGTATTAAATAGACTTACAGTATATGGATTACCTATACGATTTTGTCAGCTCGTTCAGCGGCAGGACTAAAACCCCTGCTGAGGAACGTGAAGAAGCCGTACAGAATGTACGCTTCTTCACAGGCAAATCCAATAGGCGGGAGAGCCGGGCAGCCTTGCAGGTGCCCGGTGACGACCTCTCCCAGGAAGCAATAGGTGATCCTATTGTGGAAGCCTTTACCAAAGGAGAGGATGGGGAACAATCTCCAATCCCGGGACCCTTTGATATAAGCTCCAGGAGATCGTTGGACTCCCTTTCCACGAATCTTTTCTGTCCTGAGGGTCAGAAAATACCGGGTAGAGAGCCTAAAACTCTCGGCCCAGCTGCCTTCGGTTCTACACCGACGGTAGCAGATCCTTCATTGGATCCAGACACGTCGGTTTTCACTGATGGTGCCACTCCTACACCGAACGGTATGGGGGGTGGCGGGCTATCAAAGAAGACTAATGTGGCAACAGAAGCTCCTGGTAAGGGGTACCCGCCAGCAGTAGATGAGCCATCCAGTTTACCACTGGATGGGGACCTACTAGCTGCCATGGGTATCCCCACCAGGAAAACTGAGTTGCATGAGCTCGCGGAAGCCCGGAGGGAACTTGCTTCCATCAATCAAACTAGGAAGTTATTCCTAAGGGAGGTTGATGAGAAGAAAAAGTTCCTACTGGAACTCCAGAACGAGATGGCTTCCCACAAGGTGGAGGTTGACAAACTTTTGCACCAGAGGGTGTCTGGCGAATGTGAGGTTGCAAGCTTAACTTCCTTGGGAAAGGATTTGAGCACGCAGCTCCACTTAGCCAGACAGGACCTCGCAAGCTTAAGGCAAGTCAATCAGGACCTGAAGACGAAGTCGGAGAAAGTACCACCACCTACCACGGTGGTACCTCCAGTCATACCCGTACCCAGTGTGTACACGACAGTGACACCTTCAAGTGTCCCGCCGCTAGTACACACCACGGTAACAGGTATGACACCTCAGATGGGGGCTAGCTATCTACAGACTCCGGTCTGTGGTGGCGCCTTTGGAGGCATGGCAACACCTCCAGGGTACACCCACCCATCTACTGGTTCAACGATGTTGAACCAACAGCAGACCATGGTCTCAGTTCCAGTACCGAAACCCAGAGCTAGACAAGGCTTAACGCCTGTCCAGCGGGCTAAGTACGACCGGAACCCGGCTATTGAGAAGCTGGGGACAGACATCGTCCCGCGGGACATCGATGAACTGGATGAACGGTATGCTCCTTTCAACTTTGGGGAGATCAAACATCCTGATGCAGCCCGTCAAAAGGCCATCGATATTCCGCCTTTCACAGGGTCGCCACCCTGGAGAAAGTACAAAGTTCGGTTCAAGGCTATTGTGGAGAGCAATCGCTGGAACAATCAGCAAGCGCTGGTTGCTCTGAAGCAGGCACTCTGCAACGGGCCAGGTGAACCAGCCCTTTTGGCATTCGAGAGAGTGAAGATCAAGACATTGAGCTCACTTGAAGAAACAGCTGAATGGGCGATTGGGAAGATTGGTGAGCATGACCCAAGGACTCAGCTGCTCAAACGTGTCCAACGCAAGGACGAGCATCTGAGATCCTACGGATTTGCTCTACAAGAACTGATATCCGAGTGTTATCAGGGATGTAGACCTGACACCCCCACTGTCATCCAGGAGTTAACCTCCAGGTTTGTCAATGGAGTCAGAGACACCAATCTCCAGGCATATCTGCGGGAGAAATGGCAGCCGGACTTATCTCTAGCTGACCTTTTTGACCATGCAGATGTGTATGACACCAAACAGGCTGTTTTTCCTAGTGGAGGAGTGTCGGCAGCTCCATCTGTAGCCCCGAAAGGAGCTCAGGTGGTAGAGGCCGCCACAAAACCACCTAAGAAAAAACAGCCCGCCTCCGAGGAGGTGGCGGCAGTAATGCCTGACAGGGACATGGAAAAGATGATTGAGGGTTTGTTGCGGAAGCACTTGGAAAAGAGCTCTGCGTCCACTTCTGATTCTGGATCTGGAAAGAGAAGGAAAAAGAAGAAAAAGGACACGAAACCTCAGCCATGTAGACGCTGTCAAAAGATGGGTCATTGGGCTAGCGAATGCAAAGCCCCTGCACCCGTCGCTGCTAAAACTGAAAAGGAGACGGAAAACTGAATGGGGCCCATCCTCTTGGCAAGGATGGCGCCCCCACAGTTAGCCATGCCTGTAAGGGATTAGTAGACGGTGTTAACTCTTCCATGAACCAAGGCCGCGCAGAGGCAGAAGGGTCTGTACAACCTGTAAGCGTCTGGCAAGGCGGGGCTGGCAGGGACGAACGGAATCCGGAGGATTCTGTAGTCGCTGGCTTAGAGGAGTCTTGGTTAGAATCAATTGCCCAGAGCAGTGTGATTCAAGACTCCCCGAGCGACCCGTGTTGGGATTATCTCCTGACAAAAGGGGTTGCTATGGATGGAGGGGGAAGCCCGATGCTGACCTCTGAGTGTGTCCCTTTACGGGGACAGCGTTGGTACCTGAGTCTGGTTATTTCCGGGACGCGTGGTGAATTTTTGGTCGACACGGGTGCATCCCACACCTTGGTCGATCGTAAATTCATGGCCCGTCTTTGCAACCAGCCCGAAGCTCCGCTACTAGGATTAAAGGCTCGGACTGCTACGGGAGATAGTATGCAGACTTATGGCAGAACTGTAAAACCTATGTTGGTTGATGGCAAGACATACTGGATATGTCCAACCATCACCGACATCACTGATGATGGCATACTGGGGATGGACTTTGCTGCTCTTTACGGGGTAACAATGAACACCGCAACGGGCCGACTTCAGATTAAACATCCTTATAAACAATCTGTACAGTGCGTTTTAAGGAATGGTTCTTCTGTGGCGTCAGTGGCACAAGACACAAAGTTGGCAGCAGGACATGTATCCGATGTCCTAGTCAGCTGCGTGGGAGTGCAGGCCAAACGGCCGGGAATGTTTGAACCAGAAGATCAAAAGCTCTCTGAGTTAGGTCTTGCTGGCTATCATACTTACCTGGCCAACGCTCGTTGGGGGGTGATACCGATTTGTAACTCGAGTAGTAGAGAAATCACTCTACGAAAGGGGACGCCTATTGGTAACACCACGCGAGCATATGGGGTAGACTCACTAACTACGGACTTTGTGGAAGTAGGTGTGGTGGCGGGAGACTCTTCCCACGAAGAGACTCTAGCTAAATCCAACCTACCGAAACATTTAAGGTCCCTGTTGTGTGAGTCACACCTCACAACCCTAGAGAGCGAAATGGTGGCAAATGAGCTGTCGGAGTTATCTGACGCCTTTGCGCAACCAGGAGATCCTCTAGGGCGTACCAATACGGTACAACACCGGGTTGACACTGGGGACGCGCTTCCCAGTAGAATCCCCTACCGTCGGTTACCCATGGCTAAAAAAAGTGCTATGGAGGCTGAGGTGACCCCGGTACTGTCAGTACACCCACCTAGGTATGAGATGCCATTTTCTTTCATGGCACAATCTACCCGGGTGGTCAGTGGCGGGGAGCCTACTGCGGCGCCGAGTACCCTCTCGGTAGCCCCAGGTGGAGCCCTTCCTCTCCAGGTGGAGGCTGCTGTGGTTTACACCACGGAGGCCCCTCCTGGAGGAAGTCCTGATGGGGAAGGAAAGCCATCCGGCGGTGTCCCTATGGACACCTAAGGTTGGTCCCCCGTCAGGCCCTCTGGGGTGCACTGTTCCGCCCCTCGGAGGTAAAACTAAACCATCGACGCAGCTACACGCCCCTGGACAACCGAAAGCAGACCGACGGTGCTGTCGTGACTTAACCTAGTCACTACTGCCACCACACTGGAAGCAGCCTGATGTCTTCAAACCGTGGTTTACTACTAAGCCACAACCGTCGGTTCTCTACTACTGTCCAGGGCTCCTGATCCTGTGGTCGCATTCTACTATTGTGACCTATGTACTATTATGGATCATCCTCCTGTGATAATTATTTATAGGGAGGCACGGACCTACCTTTTTATATTTATATTTCACAAGAGATGGAAGTACTATACCGGTACTGGACTCTATCCATCTCTACCACCATAAACTGCTAGGTACTGGAGTACCGCCCCTAATAAGGATGACGATCTATCCCACCTTATTTAGGATACGCTAATATGGATTTTTATATATAAAACTTTTCTTCGCCAAAGGAAGTGAGAGCTATTATAGTTCTATTATTTATATATAAGGACACTAACTCCACACGGATTCGCACCATTGCTGAATGAAGTAGGTGATGTGTTGAGTTTCCAAGGTGGTTATTTGGTGCCTTTACTTTTAACTGATACTAGTCTAGGACTATCAGTTGGACAGTTTTTATATCATGTGCCTACGGGACTATGGTTTGATACCAAAGACTATATTGTTGATATAAACTGTTATATACATGTTAACCTGGTTGTTCATGTATGTATGCCTGTTGTTACTATGAGTAGAAATGTTACTTGTTGATAAATAGATATACGTGGTATATAATGTATCCAAGAGGTATTATTATTATAAAACCAACCCTTCCTACATTCTAAAGGGGGGTAGTGTAACGGGTTGACTATAAAGTCTAACTGTTATTGTTGTATATCTATTGTATGTTGTATGATGTAAGACAACACGGTTCTATTGTGTTTAATAACTGTTTTATTCATCTAACTAGTGTCGTCGGTTCGTTACATACACCGACTCCTCTAGTTCGGTTATCTATACGGTAGTGTACCGGTACCACCTTCGGTTACCGTCGGTAGTTGTTACATAAGCATTTTACATAACTAAACCTAACAGGTGGCGCTGCTAGTACGGTCACGTGGCTATGCAGCGCTGTATATAAGACGGCTACTTCTCCATTGGAAGTCAGTCAGGTTTGGGACTGTCGTGACATGACCACCCTGTGCTCACGGGCTTAACTCTATGCTATAGGGTTGCCCCACTGTATTATATATCTGTTCTGATCTTGTATATCCGCTGGTTATACTTGTACTATAATACCCAAGAGTTACCTTTACAATAAAGTCGCCGTATATTAAAGTCTAATTTACCTTGTCTGGTTTTTGTACTCAAGTGTTACATACGTAGTAAGAGACCAACTACAGTAGGAAGGAGAGTGGTGCTCAGACTGAGTGTTGCTGAGGGGGTGTCAGGGGGATGTACCTGATATAAAGCGGTAACCGGTTCTTATGTGGAGGCCACCATTGTAAGGACACGTCCTTGATAGCTCTCCTGGGTGCGCGGACAAACGTTTTGAGTGCAATCTCAATCCCAAGTTAATAGTCTTAATCCTAATCTTAAAAATCTTAAAAGTCTTTTTCATCAAATGAAGATGGCGCCAGTAGTGGTTAGCATACACATCCCATCGTGGGATAGGATGTTAAATAGTATGTTATGGGGGGCTTTGCCCCCTAACGCCCTCTTTTTTTCTTCTTTTCTAGATTAGGACTGTTATGCCACCCACACTGGTGTAACCAGTATGTAGATAAACTCCTACTCCATCTATTGGCAGCTCCCCTCTCCCTTTGAACTATAGTAACGCATGGGTTTTTTGCTAAAGAGGGGCTTAAATTTTTACGGCCCCCAAGAGGGGTCAGATTTTTATGACCCCCCTCAGGAGGGGTCTGGAATTTTTACGTCCTCCCCCCCATAATTAATAAATAAACACTCCCTAAACGGTGCAGACCTGGTAGTGGAACCTGTTTACAACAAGTGCCAAACTGTAGTCTTAAAGGCCCAGCGCCCCTATATATAGAGCTGAGTACTTGTCCCGACTGCACTCTGACTGTTACTGGACATGCAGTAAGAACTGCGGGTTTAAGTGTAAATCTATACACAAGCTGCCCTTGATGTTGTCTGTGCTGGAGCTCTATAAGGGCCCTAGGGGAGGACTTAATTAACAAAATTATGCAAATTAGTCCCGAAAAAAAAGGTTTATTTAGGTAACAAGGGAGGAAAATGTAGGGTCGATGGGTCGAATTTTTATTTTTCTTAATTCTTTTTTTAACATGAATGTACTAGCTAACTTCTTGGAATAGCCAAAAATTGACCAAAAAAGGGTAAAAATGCAAAAGTGTCTTCAAAATTGCATAAAAAAAGTAGGGGTGGTTTTCTATGCCCGCCAACAGCCCTTCCATCATCAAGCATTGATACATTAGGGTGACAACCAGATATGTCGTGCTGATATGTAGGATGTTGTTTGTTTCTGTAGGTGAAGCGCCTGGTATGGTGGTAATGTCGTTTTACCTACTTACAGTTTTTAAATTCAGAAAGTGGCCAGTGGTTCATTTAACAGCTCAGTAATATATCAGCTTATTGTGATCCCTAAACTCCAGTCTGATCCTGGACCCATCTGCACACTTTCATTATTTATTATCCATAGTTTACCATAGTTTCAGACTATTCATAGGTGCGCGGTGTAAGCAGTTTCACTTTATATCATAAGGCCTGTGTTCACTAGGAGTTATGATACTGTTTTGTCACTAAAAGATTATTGCCTTTAATACCTAGCAGGGAGAAAGTAGGGTGAGGGGGTTTCTTCTCTTGACTTTGGGTCGATGTACATTAAATTTTAAGTTCAATCAGAAAATCCAATTTGCTGATATCTTACTATTATTTGCTGAAAATGATTAACCTATATACAAGTAGACAATAAAGCTAGCTAGTTGTATCTGAATGGGCTTGTATAAGAGTCTTGTATTTTTCGAGATTATCTAGGCCTGAAAAAGAGTCTCTTCCCAGAACAACTATATGGTATATAATGAGAGGCAGTGGATTCAGCTTACAACTGAGGATGTGGATAAACACATAGGGACTCAGAGCTTTTGATATTGAGTGCAAGTTTCATTCTTCAGTGGGAATCAATAGAATCGTGAATGTGTTTCCACTAAAGATAAACTGCCGATGTGTGTACTTTATTTGGCAAGCTGTTATACATCTGGCAACCACTAAACCACTGATGTGGTACACAAATATTACTGTATATACTAACTGTCTAGAAATAACAAGTACGTTTATTGGCAGACACATCAAAAATGCCCATGCATTTGATGCCTTTTCTCCATGATATTTATTGCTTGCCCCGAGACCTGTGTGCCATCCAAAAAAATGTATGACACATCATTTTGTGAGTCATTATGACCACGGAAATACTTTTATTGCAAAATAAATGAGAATCAGAATTCATTGCAGCAAACAGGTGGCTACATTGAAAATCCATAGATTGAAAGGGTTAGTCAGTACAGACTCTCCTAGGTTGGTCATATGAGTGTAAGTCATAATGGCAAAGTTATATTCAAAAATGACCGAGGGGTCAGTCAGTAGTGGCTAACCTAAGTTCAGCATTGGTGTGTTTTATTTGTATACCACTAGTTGGGGCCACCTGTCATGACCACTCAGTGGCTCCCCCTGGAAATAAAAAGACTAAGGTGGGTTGGTCAGTACTGACCAACCTGACAATAATAACTTACTAGGTTGGTTGTATAGAGAGCCAAAAAATGACTAACTAGGCTAGGCACTAGTGACTGAGAGGTTGGGTGTATAGGGAGCCTATGAATATCAGCGTATAGGGTCAATAAACAGAGAGCACCAGATGCAACACATGCTGCCTGATAAATCACACCCCAGGGAGTAATGATTGCTGGCATCATGTTGTGTTGATGATGAATATGTCGGGGGGCCGAGGGGTCAGTTAGGAGCACAGGGGTTGGGGATGTGTCTCCCCACCTGCCCACACCCTTTCTATTCATCCCCTTAATAGGGTTGTATCCTGTCAACCACCCATAGGACAGTCAGTTCAGCCAGTAGATGGAGACATGGTGGGGCATACTTTAAATGACACATTATAGCTGATGTTGGGATAGGTTGGGGGAGGGATGCTAAGTCAGGAAAAGCCCCAGGAGACTGTATGTGATGGCAGGTTGGGGAGGTATCTTGAGGTCAAGTCTAAGGCGCCCTCAGGAGGCCTTGTGTCATTGACACTTCGTCAGTTGAGAGGACTCCCGAGAGGGCCTATTGATGACCAATTCCAGCACCCCCCTCAGACATGTCAACTGTCCTGACTCTTATATACAGAAGCCGTCAAGGGTCACCCAAAAAATTAAATCACTATTTCATATGATTATTTTTGTCACTCTCCTGGGCCGCTCACGTAAATATTGTTTTTTTTCGCTGTCAACCACAAAAATTCTCGCTGTCAACTCTCAGCATTGGCCGAGGAAGGCCATCCCACCCAAAAAAAACGTTTACATTTTTTTTGTTGCATCGTTTATGCAATTTCTCAAAAGCACTTTTTTCTATTTGCTGTCAACATCGAAAATTAGTGCTGTCAACTTTATTCAAGACATAGCTGTCAACAGCAACAGTTGACACCGACAGCACTGACTTTTGATGTTGACAGAAAATCGTTTTTTTTTATAAATTTGATTTTAAAATCTTAAAAAAACCTTGACGGCTTGCATACTTAACCCAGCATAGAGTCCAGCATAAGGTTGCATTTTGTTCCCTTTCCGAGACATCTGTTAATCATGATTTCTGAGACCTGAGAAGGGCAGGGCTTTGCTGTTTTGAATAACTTATTAAGCACAAGGCCTCATTTTTCCAGGACTAATATTGGGTAGCCTTACCAAATTAAAGGCAGCTTTCAATCCAAATGTAAGCTGAGTGAGCACCGTGTGAAAGGAGGCAGAAGAGAACTGCTCAAGGAGTAAACAATAATCATTCTTGTATCAGAATTACCATTTAATCATCTGTATTTGAAATAATTATCTTCCTTTTCTGTTCTTGGATACCTGATCAAATCTGAATTGTATTTGGTGAAATCAAATATTTTAGATAGAAGTTAGTTCAACAAGTATACTATTCCTTAAAATGCTAAACTGTAAGCTTGACAAGGTCTTGATAATTAGTATACATCCAGAACAAACTGATGAGGATGGAGAGACGCAGGGATACGTTCATGTTGGGGAGAAAATTAATATATGTTCTTCCTCCAAGTTCTTGTTATGAATGCCTATTTGAAAGCTATGATAAGTTGATGATTTATAAACAAACTGTATTACCGGTAATCGAATATTGTGGATTGTTATATAACGGATTGTCTAGTGTCATTACAAAAAATCTTCAGCATGTCCAGAACAGGGGTTTACGTGCCTGTTTAAAAGCTTATATGAGGCATCCGGTTGCAGAGCTTCACAAAACTTGTAATGTTGATCATGTTAATGTAAGGTTTGATGTTGTTTGTTTGTAATTCTTTATTTATACTGTCCGATTCATAGGCTTATAGCCTGTATTATTGTAAAGAACAGTGTATACTAATGGCAACCACTGAACAAACTCATCTCTTATGGATGAGTGTGCTCAGTGGATCCATTTATACCATGATGGAATTGGTATATATAATATGCCATGATGTTAATCAGCATATGGGTGAAATATGACTATGTTAGTATATTAAATCAAAAATTTTATATGTAATTTGTTAGATTTATGAGATGGTAAAGATGATGATAAAGATGATGTGTGTGCAAGGGCCTTTTCTTCATAAAAATCGAAGGCAAATAAATGATAATTGGCTTGACTCTTAGTATATATTATACCATTATTACTACCTTATGAGATCATGTATTTATACATAATCTCACAGATAGGTTGGGTCGAGACCCCCTATCCCCCCTCCCCCATCTAAATATCTGGGAGTAGATCAATAAGATCTTCATATTTCCCATTTAACCATGAGATGAATTTGACCTCATTGTCAATCTCCCTGGTTTCTACTAGCTGTTTATTCCACTCTATGGATAATCTATAGCTTAATTTCTTTCTACTAATGGGATTTTTGGGTATGACTACAGTCATTAGAGTACCGTCATGCATTCTTGTTCTAATGTCCCTTGTATCTATATTTGCCTCTTTCTGAGCAGCTTTGAAACTAGCCATTTCAAGATGTTTACTTCTTCTCTCCTTGAGTGTGTTTACCCTGATAACTTTTCTTAACTTTTCTGTGTTTACAGTTTCCTTATTTCTGAGGGCTGTCTTCACTCCACCATTAATTTGAGTTTGAAGCTTACTCAAATGAGTATCAGTACATATCATGTAAAGTATGTCTCCATAGTCCAGAGCAGGCATAATCATCCGTTTCAACACACTTATAGCAGCATGGCTAGGCATTTTTAGCCTTATTCTTCTAAATAAATATAATCTGAAATCCAAGTTCCTACCCACCACATCCACATGCTTCTTAAAAGCTAACTGAGAATCCAGAGTCATGCCTAGATAACAATATGTTGGGGTATAGAGGATAGGATCCTGCCCCAGAGCCAGCCTTGGCCTGACCAATCTGTTGAGAAGTGCCTGTGTGTAAAATGTCATAGCTTTTGTCTTTTTAGTATTTAAGGATAATTTATTGCTTAAGCACCACTGGGAAACATTTCTTAAGTCATTATTAAGGGTGGCTTCCACTTGCTGACAATTTGGCTTATGTTCTATATAAATAACAGTATCGTCTGCATAGTGCTGACACTTCAAGGCAGTGAGACATAAACTCAAGTCATTTATATACAGTAAAAATAATAAGGGCCCTAGCACGGATCCTTGTGGGACTCCACAGTTAATAGGATGTAGGTCTGAAATTATTTTGTTTGCTTTTGTACATTGTTTTCTATTGCTTAAGTAACTTTTAATCAATTTTATAGTGTTTATTCCAAAACCTTGCATATCCAACTTTTTTAGTAGAATTTTGTGGTCTAAAGTATCAAATGCTTTTTTGAAATCTATAAATATTGCAGTGGTAACTTTGTCCTTGTTAAAGGAGTCAAATATGTCTTCAGTCAGTCTTGTCAGGCTGTCAATAGTAGATCTTTTTGGCCTAAATCCGTCCTGTTTATCAGTCAATATATTATTTTCTGTCACATGTTCAAGCATTTGTCTATGAATAACCTTCTCAGCCAGTTTGGCAGGAATGGGCAGGATACTAATGGGTCTAAGATTGGATACCTCGGATGCATCACCCCCTTTAGGGAGGGGACTAACCTGTGCAATTTTCCAATCATCAGGAAAAGAGAAAGTTCTCATTGCTAAATTAATAATAAATCTGACATGCTCTGGGAGACACATCATGGCATCCTTAATGATTTTAGACGATATATCTTTAACCCCTGAGGCTTTGCCAGTATTAATATTTCCTATTAGCTTAACCATCTCTTCTTCAGAACAATCTCTAACTGTAAAATGCTTATTAACCCTTGGGTGTGGAGGGTTCCATGGTGCATTCATGTTCTGAGCTAGTTTATCACCTATGGTAGCAAAAAATTCATTAATGAAGTTTGCTGTGTCAGCATCTGGGATAGGGGTATCATTATGTACCAGATTAAAATGTGGATCATTTACCCTAGGGTTCAAAATGTCATTAATTTGTGCCCAATATTCTTTGGGGTTTTCCACATTTGTATTTAGCTTATCCATATGGTATTCCCTCTCAGCCATTCTGCAAGCAGCCTTGGACCTATTTCTGAGGAAGTCTGATATGTTCTTATCATCTTCATTATTAGTCCTCCTGTACTTAGCCATGGCAGCATTTTTTTCATGTATTTGCCTCATGAGCTGTGCATCAATCCAGGGCTGCTTTTCTTGCTTAAAGCTAAATGTCTTTATAGGACAGGTGAGATTTATAAGGAATGTGATTTGAGTCACAAATATATCCCATGCCCTATCAGGGGTATTAGCTTGCCAGAATGTATCCCAATTTGTATTTTTCAAACCCATTTTAAAATTTTCCACAATATAATTCTTATAACTTCTCCCTGTGAATTCTGCCTTTTTAATAGGACGTTGGACATAGGATCTAGTGGCATATATGAGGTGATGGTCAGTGATAGCTGGGGCAAGTACACCTGATGATACTATATGTCTGCTATTTGTAAAAATAAGATCAATCATAGTATTATCAGTATCAGGATTAACATGAGTATCCTCCATTATGAGTTGAGTCAACCCTAGTGTTTGACATAAACTTCTGAGCCCATTAGCTTTAATGACTCCTGGCTTATAATTCACATTAAAATCACCATACATTATAATTTCACTATATTTATTTTTGTCCAAATTTGTGAATATATCTGAAATTTTGTCCAAGGCATTTTTCATATTTTTATCTGGCCTATATACATTTATGAGTAATATTGGCTTTTGCTTACCCCTACTGACTGCTACACAGTGTATTTCAAGATCTTTCGTACTACTATCATAAGCTGTAAAAGCTTTAGTGGTGTATGTGATGTCATTAGCTATATACAAAAGAACTCCTCCACCCCATTCCTTCTCAGTTAGATCCTGTCTATCCAACCTAACTATATTATACCCCTTTACTGCCACCTGACTGTCTGGCATTTTTTCATTTAGCCAGCTCTCTGAGATACCTAATATATCAATATTAGAGTTTTCCAACATTAATCTAACGGCAATTTTATTTGATACAAGGCTACGTGCATTCATATGACAAAAGTGCATACCCTTTTTCCCTTTAAAATCAACCATAGTCATCCAAGTGGTGGTTTATAAATCGTATGACGACGGGGGGGACCCAGGGGGGGGTGATGTTATATATAAGCACTTGTGAGTCAAAAAGCCATCAACTATATATGAACTTTTATACATAGTTGGCTCAGGTATGTGCCATACGGCTACCTGTGCATCTCTCGGAAGCACCTTCTTATTGTGCATTGAGAATGCTGGGGGGGGGGTTTATGCACCAACCTGTTTAGTTGGTGTTTACCCTTTTTCCCATTATCAATCTTAACATTACGTTCTGTTAGTATATTATTAATAATTAAGTGGGTGGGAGATTCCACTTAGCTTGTAGACACAATTTAATACATGATCTTCTATTAGTTAATTTCAATTACAGATATAGGTTGTGTAGAGATAGAGGAAAGAGCTGGAGAAGAAGGTAGAATCTAGAAGATAGAAGATAGTAGAAGATAGAAGAAAATACAATCTGAAGAAGGAGGGGGGGGGGTCACTTGTAATTCACCTGGTGGCCTGCACTGCTGGTTTATTTGCAAGTGATTGATTAGTGACCAGTTAGTTTTAGTACAGTGCAAAAAGGATAAATATTTGCGAGAAAGAGCAAAGACAACATGAGTATTCTTTATCCAGTATACAAGGAACAAACATATAATAGTCTATAAACCACTATATATCACTTATATCTTTCAATATATATCCTTATATCGTCCGCGCAAATGTTCAAAGTCCATAATCAAGGCGAGTAAACTTATTATGCTCACTCAGGGGTTCAGAACCACTGCAAATCCAGTATAAGACTCCACTGTATGAGTGTCTATTTACCACGCCGGGTAGTGTCCGCTAGCAGCGCACAGGGGCGCTACCGACAGTTCTGGCAGAAGGGCGTAACCCAACCACCCATCGTAGTTTTTTTACCGACCTGGCCGGCCATCGTACAAGGTCTGTCTCCTACCCTGTTCCTAGAGTTCTTAATTACATTTATAATATGGATATGCTTATGGCATCTAAGTGCAATGTACTTTTAAGGGTGATATCTATAAAAGTGGAGGGTTTAAGCCTAGTTTGCTCTAAAATTGGCATAATTTGTCTTTTTTACTATAATATTGGGGGGTAGAGTAGGTATTTAACAGGAAAATTTGCCAATTTCTTGTGTATTGCAGGGGGTTATAGGTTTGCAACACCGAAGAAACACCGTTCATTCTATTTACCATCATATATGGAGGAATGCCTTCATTTTAATTAAGCAGCTAACAATACTTTGGCTCGGTGGCTTGCACTGCTAGTTAATATATTGTATCACTGCTATAATTGTGTATGCCAGGTGGTCTGCACTGCTGGACATATCTTTTTGTGTTATTATAATTTCGATTAGGGATATATAAAAATATTTTTAATGAGACTTTCCTGTTAAACCAGCTCTATTATATTAGTATTTTGAATTATATTTTTATAAAATATTGGATAAATTTCTATTTGTTTTTAGGACATATTAATATGGTGCGATCTCACCTAATTGCGCTCCACTTTCCTCCAAGGCTATCTTGTTCTTCTTTATGGCATAGGCGAATAAGCGTGCCCATGCAGTCTTGGTAGTAGGGTATCCATGGAGGCCATCGTACATCTTTCCATACTTATGCTGGTACCCCTTATGTTGCTGGTGATGGACTGTATTTCCTAACCACGGTCCCACAAGACAATGGTCCGAATTCATGGACACAATGGCCTGATTTACTGCAACCATGCCTTCATTTACAGCTGATTGTTGACCCAGATATTGACCTTGTGTCTCGTTGTGCTTATTATAGTCAAGCCCAATCATTTGACTGTATACAAGACGTTGTCCCTTTTCAACATTGATAAACCTCTTCATTGCTTCCAGTCTATCTACCAATATGTTTACTAAGGTTTCTACGTCATTGAATACTGGGGTGAGAAGGCCATCATCTCCTTTGATTGATAGGTCATTTACACCTCCAAATACGATCATCAAATCATAACGTCTTTCAGCCAGAATAATTGCTGCCTCATGGTGTAGATCCAATAATGTGGCTCCTGACCTAGGCTCCATCTTGATGGTAACGTCTCTTACGTTCAAGCCTGCGAGAGCAGCTAGGATTCTCCCTTTCATAGTAAATCCTCTACTGTCGGACAGTATAAGCACTTCAAACATATTCAAGCAGGTTAAGCATATACGTATATATATGTGTAGTCTCTATACGTGGCCTAACTCGTATGTCGTTATGCTATTCCAGTCTGGTGGCGACAGGGGCATTCTAGCAGGGGGGGGGGGTGGGTGGGAGTACTTGACCTCTTATGTACGTGGCACTATAGTCTATCTTCGGTTAGCTGGCTTGCAGTTCCTGTAGGGCCGTTCTGACTTTCATCAGTGACTTTCCACACAGATTTTGCCCAGGCCTGTTTTCATCTGCATTTTTCTCTCCATCCGACAGATTATACCCTGTACCAAATTCATTGTCTTTAACCGCCTCTAACAGCTCAGCTTCTCCTGTACCAATTAGGTATCTGGCATGTGTTGGGTTTTGCTCAAATCAGGCTAACTGCAATTCTTCCAGTATGGTGAATTTATCAGTCTCCCACGTAATGCTACCCTTTGCCTGTTTTGATTTTTTTGCTTTGTAGGGGCAGTCTGTAGCCAGGATGTCGTTCGCCAACTGGTCATTGTCACTGTATAGAGCGCACCTATGCTGGAAGGCTTGTTCCACACTTACATAGTATTCACCCATATACTTGAACTCTGCCTCGTGCATGTTTGAGAGCATTGCGTATTTTGATTGGAAAGCAATCTCACCTCCTTCCAGCTTGATGGTCTTAGCGTCTGCTAATTTTAGCCCTTGGGGCGCAGCTTCTAGATTGTCACGGTCAATGGCCTGACCATTAATGACTACCCCTCTGCCTTTAAGGGCAACTTTATGCTTTTTTGCCTTCGCAAAAGAAGCTATAACCCTTAAGTCACGCTGTTTGTTTGCTTCTGTAGGGGTGAGATCGTCTCCTATTGAGACATCTTCCCATTGATCCAAGTCTTTCAATGCCTTCACCTTACTGTAGACTGTACCTTTGCTGGCTGGGTGTTTTAGCACTACAATGATGGGACGCGGCCACGCATGTATTTTTCGCCCAAGTCTGTAGATTGCAATACACTCTTCCACTACCATATCCACACCCATGTCAGTGAACAGTGTGGCCACCGCCCTTTTAGGGTCTGGGTATTTGGTCTCATCTACCCCTCTTATGATTAGGTTAGGCCTTTTTTTCTCAATAAGATCCCTTTCCCTTTCATTTTGGAGTTTTTTAATGACCAGCCCCTGTCGTTTGCTTTTAAGCCTAAGGGTATCCACTTCGTCAGCCAATTTTACAATTTTTTTCTGTTGAACCCTAATTTTTTGGGTGTTGGCATCAATTTTTTTCCCTTGGTTTTCAACCAGCGTTAGGAGGTGGGCTAATTGCTGTTGGTTGGTGTTTGTAACCCCCGCAATTTTATTGGTGGTACCAATTAGCACATTTAGCTTACCTGTCACAGCGTTCATTTTGACAAGAAATTCCTCCTGTAAGTCTGCTACAGCTAACCTTTTTGACTTAGGCTTGTTGTCCTCCTCTAGTTCCATTGTAGGGACATCTTTGATAGGAGACATGATGCTTTGACCTAAGGCAGTAATCTTCCCGAATAGTGTCATATTAGAAGCGGCCTCGTCACCCTCCAGTGGTGGTGGGTCCATGTTCCCCTTCTCCGATGCACCGGCTAGGTCAATATCTCGTATTTCCTCGATTTCCTCGATTTCCGGCATGGTACACTCCTTCTGATACTCTCCCTCACAGCTACACACCTTTATAGCAAAGCTGTGCAATTTTGGTAATCCTGAGTGTGGAATCTCCCGTGTTATTCTACGTAATGTCGGAGCAAAATCCCCAGTGGGTGTTTACTCAACGACGGCCATCTTGTGAGTATGTACAGCTTGTGATGTTGGTACACAAATACTTACATTCGGGGGATCTGTGTGCTGACAGAATGTGCCTACGGATCAATCCTCCTTCCGGTAGGGTTACTAGATCTGTTAATACATTAGAACTAATCTACCCACCGGACATTAAAAAGCGGTATAGGAAGAGTCCATTGTATAGAGCAGTTGAACTTTGGAATACTCTCCCACATACATGTCATATAATCTTGAATAAGACAGCTTTCAAAGCAGAAGCTGTTAAGATTATAAGATCTAAAAGTGAAGCAAAACGAAATGGCACTATCTAACCAGCTATCCATGCTCTGCCCGATGCAAGTACACGCTATACACAGCTGTGCTCCAATTAACATAATATAGCCATTATAAACAGATACCAACGCAGTCAACTGAGTGATACACGAGCTACTACCAATGTCTACATGTACTAGTACACTAAGCTAAGAACCCTTATCTTTAAGGCAACTGTGGTGCCGAGTCTGTTTGCTCCTCTGCAACGGAGGATTGTGATATGTCCCTAAGGCGTGAGTCAAGGAATTAATAATTCATGTTAGTATTCTCCATACATAATACACCCACATAATTATATGATCACTGATCATCAAAATCTATTGCCTTGCTGTTTAACATAATCCAAAGCCGTATAATATTGGTAATATTGTTTATTGTGAAAATAGCTTTAAGAGAAGGGCACTAGACCCTATACATTGTGACAAAGTTGGATATGTAATGCCATGAAGTTCACATGTAATTTTTGATTGTTGTATTTTGAAAATCATTTGATGAATAAATATGCACTACAAAATCAAAATGTCTATTCTAGTATGCAATATGCATTTATAAGACCATAGAGGATTTTTGCAGATAAACTGACTCAAGTGCATGCAGAAGTATTTGCCCTCATCTTTCTTCTCAGAGTGCACCTGTTGAAGAAACTAGATTGCACAGAAGTAACCTGAGACCCTCCCCTCACCTCTTCGCAAGTTTCCTACCGTAATATACATAGAGAGAAGAAGTAGAATCCCGGTGACTCCTAAATGGGAGTCTGGACGTGATCACTGAGGTAATTCTCTCCACGACTCTAACCCAGTGGGCATAAAATTCAGTCCAACGTTGAATCAACATTGCATACACATTGAGTCAACATTGACAACCATTTACCAATGTTGATTCAATGTTCTGTGCCCACTGGGTAAGTGACTCCCAATCATTAGGGACTAGGAGTCATTATAGAGTTATTATAGAGTCCTGCTAATGTAAGGGAGTCTCTTTAGACTCCTGGGGAGAGTTACCTTAGTGATCGATCGGGAGTCCCAGTGATTCTACTTCTTTTCTCTGTACACAACCATTGACAATCAGGCAGGGTCCTGACTATTGGAAACATGTTACCCTAATTTGTATCTTTTCTATATATGTTTAACAGTAGTGTCTGAGCAAGTCTACCCGCTCATTCCTTTTGTGTAGGTTCGAATACGGATCGTCTGATGTAATATCATTATAGAACATATCATTGCCCCCTTCATAATCCATGAAATGCATTGGATATGCAAAGTCAATGTCTCCTTTCTTCAGGGGTCGCATGCCTTCACCTTTTAAAACATGCTTTCTTTGTCTCCTATTTCTAGAAAAGTTTCATCCTGTTTTGACCAATTTAATCGCCTCCTGTTGTAGCACAGAAAGCATTAGATATTATGTTTTTGCAAGATTAGGTTTCATGTTATTCATTAAATAATCTGTGATGGATGCACATATTATTATATCAGATTCATTTCATGCAACTTATTTAAAAAATAAAGTCATTTCTGGGTATGCATATAAAAAGGAAAATTTACAATCTAACAATATAGTAAGGATGGTTATGACAAGGATCAAGCTATGGCAAATATTGACTGGCAATTGTAGTAGGTGAATGGGACTAGATTGTACATAGGTGTGTGGTTATAGTTACTTCATTCTTCATGGTTGACGAATCAGTAAACCAAGGGGAATTGCACATATAACTAGATTATCCCACTACAATGCAATATTCATGTGATGTGAGTTGTATTTGACATTCAAAATGCCTTCAGGGCCCAGAAGGCACTTAATCTGTCATGTTATATGATGGTGAAACATTAATCTGTTAATCCAGCAACCATAATCTCCGTAGCCTGAGTGCAAGACTGGATTTATAGAATAAGCCATTGATGCAAATAATTGATAACAATCTGCTTTGTAAGATCAGGTGAAGTAGTTTGAGCAAAGTTAGTAGTTTCTGCTGATGAAGAAGTCTGGGGCTGTTGCATATTAGTTATATCCTGTACTAAGATATGGATGGTGCCTGTGGTCATATAGGGATATTTATGCAGCACATCTCTGAGCACATCTGATTTAGAAGAGGACAGTTGCCTAACAGCTGAAATGTTCATAAAACAGGGAAGTGACGTGATGGAAAAATCCAACCAAGGAAATGCTCCCAATTTAGGGGTTGCAGTGTGTAACATAAGGGACTGGTCATTTTTAAACAAAAAGGGGGGACGGGCGGTTGATTTTTGTGAAAGCGGGTCAGAATCATTTTGGTCGACCCCCGGACGGGTTGAAAACTGAGCGTGGCCGACCCCTTTGAGCTATGGTAACATGCTGGCTTTTCCGCTGAAAAGGGTGCAATTTGTTGGGTTCCCCCATTCAAGGGATCTAATTTTGTTGCCCCCCCCCCAATCCATCCCCCCCTGTTGCTAAAAAATGACCACTCCCGAAGAGGTGATGATAGAAGCAGCTTAGATCTGGAGGAGTGGACAAGCACATAGAGACTCAAAGCTTTTGATTTTGAGTTCCAAGTTTCAGTCCTCAGAGGGAATCAATAGCATAGTGAATTAGTTTTGTCAAAGACTCTAATCTTGGCACACGTGCATACACTGCTGAAGTAAGTATTTTACTGGACAAGCTGTTATACAACTGCTGACCACTTAACTACTACTGTGGTACAGATCACTATTATACATACTGTCTAGAAATATCAAGTTGATTTATTGAGAAACACATCATAAATCGCATGTTGTTAATGCCTTTTATCCATGTGGTTCATTGCCTGGCCCTAGGTGTGCTATCCATAAAATATATGAATCATCATTTTGTGAGGAATAGAAGTACAGAAATACAATTGCTACAATATAAATACTGTAAATCAGAAAGGATTGCAGCAAACAGGTGGCTGCAGGGTCAATAAACACACAGTAACAGATACAACACATGCTGCTTGATGAGTTACACCCTGGGGCGTTAAATGAATGCAGCCATCATCAGTAATGGTCACTGATGATGTATATGTCTGGGGCGCTGAGAGGTCAGTTAGGACCACAGGGGATATTGATGTCTCTGTCTCCCTGCCCACACCCCTTCCATTCCTCCCCCTTATAGGGCTTTAACCTGCCAACCACAAACAGGCCACTGTAATGGAATGATCATTTTTGAACAACAGGGGGGGGAGTTGATGGATTAGGGGGGGGGCAAAAATATTGGACCCCTTGAAGGGGAGGGCCCAAACATTTTTGAACCCCTCTTGAGGGGGGGTACGAAAAGATTTGCACCCCTTTTTAGTGAAAAAGTGTGTTACTATAGCTCAAAGGGGTCGGCCACGCACAATTTCAAGTTGCCTGAGGGGGGGGGACCAAAAATGATAATTTTAACCCGCTTGCGCGAAAATCCCTGACCCCCCCCCCCCCATGTTGTTAAAAAATGACCACTCCCTAAGGAACTGGCAGTGGGAGACAAGATGGTGTATACTTGGGATTACACATTATTGCTGATGCTGGGATAGGTGGGGGAGCTATACCAAGTCAGGGGCGGCCCCAGGAGGCCTTGTGTCATTGGCACGTTCCCTGTCGAGAGGACACCCAGGAGGGCCTATTGATGACCTAGCTGCTCTCACAACACCCCCCTGAGACATGCCTCCTCCTCACTCTTAACCAAGTGTAGGATAGGGGTCTGATGTTTTATCACCACCAATAGTCCTGAGCAGTAACTTGGCTGGGTTGTATCCATGCATTGTGACCACCATAAAATAGTTGATAGACTCTTCAATTAAGGGCTATTAGAATACTGGTGCATCATAATGACAGCAAGCTTGAGGCACAATGTTGCCCTTAAGGGTTATAGCTCCCAAACCCCCAGAGGAGCTAAACCACCTCTTCCGGACCAGAGCTGTGGCTCACCCCAGGGAGCTGTGACTAAACAATGACAGCTGGATGTCCAGCTAAGGCTAGATGCAGAAATGGGGGGCGCTCGGGGAGACCTGGGTCAGCTTAAGGCAGAGAGGGGGCTTTGGGCCTGGGGCTATTCCTTGCTACTGTATGGATCCAGCTACTTTAGGGCAGGCCTCCTCCTCCCATCACCACTCTAGCAGGCCTCCCTTGCCACCACTACCACCCGGCCTTTACTTAACTCTTTGAGGATGGCATGCAATTGATATGTCCTATGTCTCTTTCTGTAAGGATACATGCATGAAGCTCTGGTGATTCTCCTCAGCGGGGCTGCAATTGTGCATTTGACAACCCTCAGGGTTTGAGCTTAAGGTTGGCATGGTTTAAACATGCATCACTTGCAAATAATTCAAAATTTGGTGCATTTGTGTAAAAAAGTATACAACAGCACACCGTCGTCGGAGGGTTAAGACGCATGGCAAGCATTCCCCCCAGGCCGGTGGCTTTGGTAGGAAGGAGAGTGGTGCTCAGACTGAGTGTTGCTGAGGGGGTGTCTGGGGGATGTACCTGATACATCAGGCGGTAACAGGTTGTAATGTGGAGGCCACCATTTTAAGGTAGACCCTTTAAGGATGAATGTCGTTAAAAGATGACATTCGTCATCATGCTGCACCAATGCAGCCGTGGCAAGTAACTCGCCAGTGCTAAATTGGTGCATCATGCCGACCCTTATAATTAGGCAAGTGCCTCAAGCCTGTAGGGTCGGCATGATGCTTGCATGCAAGACTGGTGAGTTACTCACGAGGACTGCATTCATGCATCATGACGACCATGGGCATGTATGCATTAAGGCATTATGCCATCCTTAAAGGGTTAATTGGACACATGGCAACACAGTGAGGCCCAGGGCATAATTGACACTGGGCATTATCGTTACGAAATTCTTAGCAACATCCAATTTGTTGGCAGAGATTGTGTCAACCGTTGTAGCATGTAAGCCGCCATTATACAATCCATGCATCACTGTTCATATGACGCATGGCCAAAACAAAAGAATAATGCAATCTTATTGGCATTAAAACTTTTTCGGCCATTCATAGTAATATGACGTAGGGACAGTATCCTTAGGGTTGTTGTTTTTGTAGTTATAATAGATCTTGAAAGATACAATCATGGTTCTAGCCTTCTTAGAAACTGTTGCAGTAAACGTTCACCGCCCACATCCATTTAACCAGATTACGGATAGACTCAAGGCTGTTTCTCATGAACTTGGGCCAATGTTTTTGACTCTGACCGGGTGCCGTCTCTGACCAGGTGCCGTCTCTGACTGGGTGCCGTCTCTGAACGGGTGTTTATAAAGAAATTATACTCATATATATATATTAAAGGAGTTGTAAAAACTTTATGGCGGTTGTTATATAATTATAATTATAATTAGCCTCGTTCTGTTGGTATCTTGACCTCATCATGCCAGTCCGGTCAGAGACAGCACCCGGTCAGAGATGGCACCCGGTCAGAGACAAAAACATTGGCCTAAGTTTATGAGACACAGCCTCAACCTGTTAGCACCCTATGTAAGGTAGGATAGGTTGACATATGGGCATACAGGAAGGGGTGGTGTCGCTGCATGCAGCACATACTACCAAGCTGAGTAGTCAGGAAGAAGGAGCCGCACTGATATTCAGTACTGACTCACGGCGCAGTCACTAGTGGATAACCTACTGTAAAATCCCGCTTAATGCCCGGAGGTTGTACGTGAAGCAATCTCAGCTTTCATTTGATATCAAACATGCCTTTATAGGGTGTGGGTTATATAAGGGTTTTTAAATATAGTACCTAAATATACATTTTCAGATACAAAATCGGGTTATAGGATTCCCCTTAGTTGGGGGTGTGGGTTATACGCGATATGCGGGTAGTACGTGGGAATTTACGGTAGTTTGTCAGTTTTGGTGCCCTTTAGATATGGCCAACCATAGTTAGTTACTAATGCCGGGTTGGTCGTCACTAACTAACCTTAGTCTTTCAACGTGTATGGGTATCAGAGTAAGCCTTTTTAAAGTAAGATCCTTAGTCGTGTTTTTATATTTTGCTTTGCCCTAGTCATTTTGAACATCAGTTCGTCAGTTTGACTGATATCCTTATGGCTAAGCTGGGTTGATCACTACAGACTTTGGCTCCCTCTACATGCTGCCAAGCAAAGTAAGTTAACCTGGGTTGGTCACTACAGACTAAGGCCAGGTGCATTTAGACCACTTCGAGTGTGATATTCAGTACTTACTAACGACCCAGTCATTAGTGGATAACCTCATTAGTCATTTTTAGGCGCCCAAGAATACCAACCTAGGTTAGTTAATAAGGCTAGGTTGATAACCGCTGACATACTCGCCTTAGTCTTTCCATGTCTATGAGTATTAGAGCAAGTCTTTTTCAGTAAGCCATTAGTCATATTTGTTTCTCCTCAGTCATTTTTGAATATCAACTCAATGTTCCGAGCAATATCCCTATAACCAATCTAGGATAGTCACTACTGACTAAGGCCGAGAGCATTAAGAATATTAGTGCGGAGGAAGAGACATCCTCCCATAACCAAACACATCCCAGGCACCCAGCAGGCAGTGGCGGCAGGCAGCGACGGTGGCGACACCAGTGGCAGGTGGAGGTACTGCATGGTGGGAGCTGGGCAGGCATTACGCTATAAGGAGACAGGAGGAGGCAGGGCTGGGTAGCATCACATGGCACCACTGAGGTAGTACTGCTTACACCGGGGTCCGCGCTATCAGCCTGCACCTTACACACAGCACCAGACAGAGTGAGGATACAGCTATGGTGTAGGATGCTTCCTAAGGGGTCCGCGCAATTAGTCCTCCAGCAGCCTCTCAGACGTTAACACTACACCACTGTGGTGGGACAGAGTACTGGATACACCCCTGCTGAAGGGTGCTTCCTCAGAGGTCCGCGCTATCAGTAAACATTAGCTGCAGGAGGAGCGGCATGCCGCACAGACTGCCTCAAGTAGCGGGATAAGGTGGCCGCATCACAGTGTCTCTCCTGCAGCCACAGAGGGAGGACCTGCTGTAGCAGTATAAGGTGTCGGCACACCAAGCTCTACCCTAAGGCCTTACAGGGAGGAGCTAAGTGCAACAACTGAGAACACTAGTACAAGTATAAAGTGTCAGCATACAACTCAGTCCTGCGGCCATAGAAGGAGGACCTACCTGAGAGGATACGTCTAGGATAGCTAATGCTGGCCGTTGGATACTCTGCCAACTCCCCGTGTCTGTTGATATCCATGGACTCGTTTTATAACCAGGGATATCTCCCCCTTAAAGCTAGGACTGCCACTATGTAATAATACATGCGCGCTGTGATGATTCATCATTGTCAGGGCTATAGAGCCAGAGGTAGGAACATAGAGCAGGAGTGGGCAAGGAGCCACTGCTACCCTTGAAGGCGCAGATCTCGGTACTCCTCCAGCGACAGTCGGAGTGGAGTCGGGACAGATACTCCGCCCTATATATAGGGGCGCTGGGGTTTTTAGACACATCCCTGACATGTATTGACTCCTCCCGCTGTTATATAGTACCCTCTACTTTGGTCAGCAGTCTCTGGATTTCTTCCCAGTGAATGTATATGGATTTAATTCAAAGAAGGCAGTATACAGCGTTCAAGCAAGGGAGTTTAAGAACATATATAGTATTCATCATTGTTTTCTTTAATCATGAGGACCCTCCTCTGTGGAAGCACTGGATGGGAGGTTGATGACAGCATGGGTTGTATAGCGGCAGGCCACAGCTCACCCTAGCCACTTGTATTCTATAGTAAAGACCGCAAATAGATGGAGGTATAGATTGCCACACGTGTCTCTTACTGTGAGGACGTGGGAAGGCGATGTCTGCTGCCTTCAAGTGGAAATAAAAGGTATTGACTCGCTTAACACAGTTTTCCACCGCAACTTGAAAAGGAAAGACAAGAGACAGCTGGAATCGACTACATCCTATTGTATTGTCCTAACATTACCTGCCATTGAGTAACATAGGGAGTTGTATTGACGGCAGAAACTGCAGGGGAGTACTCCTATTTACACATGTTGGGGGCACTTCTGGAACTATAGAGGCAGCAGGAGAATTTTAAAAGGCAAAGAAGAGGAGAGACATACATCCACTATCAATATCAGTCAGTCTTAAACCTCTGTCCGTTCTATATATGGGGCTCCAATCGGACCGTTACCGTAGGGGTATCAAGAACTGGACCTTTAAAGGCTTTCTGCTACTTTGGTTTCTGCCATTTGGAGCACAGGAAAGGACTGATGAAATCAAAGAATCCTGAAAGCAGTATCAGGTATGAACTCATTAGCGTTATAAGCCGCTGGAGAAGACCGGGCGGATTCTATTACTGAGGATCCCCCAGGAGGGAAAGCTGTACTTGGCATTTGCTACTACACTGAAAATTCATAGGTTGAAAGGGTTAGTCAATACAGACTATCCTAGGTTGGTCAAATGTGTGTTAGTCACAATGGCAAAGTTATATTCAAAAATGACTGAGGGGGTTAGTCAGTAGTGGCTAACCTAGGTTCATCATTGGTGTGTTTTATTTGTAAACCACTAGTTGGGGCCACCTGTCGTGACCACTCAGTGGCTCCCCCTGGAAATAAAAAGACTAAGGTGGGTCAGTACTGACCAACCTGACAATAATAACTGACCTAGGTTGGTTGTATAGGGAGCCAAAAAATGACTAACTAGGCTAGGCACTAGTGACTGAGAGGTTGGGCGTGTAGGGAGCCTAGGAATATCAGTGTACCTGGCCACCATTAACCTGGATGCCATTCACCGTTTGGTCTGGCACTGACTACTGCCATTTGACGTAGCGTCTCCCCATCAGACACAAAGTATAAGGGGAAGGAGGAGGACGAGGAGAAGGGACAACTACACATATCTGGCATTTACGCTTTCCTTTGGCATTGCCCGGTCTCATTTGGCACCGCCCACTCTCATCAAGCAGTCGGAGCCTGCTTCCTGCCGCCTCCCCCGGCCCCTCCCCAACCCTGACAACGTGTCATTACCCGGCCCAGAGTGTCACACACCTCAACACACCAATATACCTCTCTAATGTGTTCAGGCCTCAGGCAGCGCTACAACTCTCCCAGCAGAGTCTTAGTATTTGACCAAGAACAAGGTGCCGAGTCATTAACTTGTGTAACCTGTGGATTGTTCATATGGTGTAGGACATACAGAGACTACAACAGATCCCCGGCGCCCGGTATTGTCTCACAACAGCCCCCCGGGCACCCCTGACGACGTGTGATTACCTCCAGTTCCCACAAGCTGCCACACACTGGAGGAGCAGGCAGGAATAGCAACAGACTATTACCTTCAGCAGCTTCCGGTACCGCTGTGGGTAATTAGGCTGGACCGGGGGCCGAGGGGTTGCAGCTACCTACCCACCGCTAGGGCAGGAACCTTTAGCAGGCATCAAAGGCTACAGTAAGGAGCAATACCTGTAGCAGTCATTGTGTGGGGGATGCAACTAGCAGGGCTACTGCCTATTGCTACTACTACAGGATACCCACTGTCTCTGACAAGTGTATTCATATCGGCTACTGCCTATTGGTACTACAGATAGTCTCTAACCAGTGTATTCATATCGGCTACTCTCTACTGCTACAACTACAGGATAGCCACCGTCTCTGACCCGTGTATTCATATCGGCTGAATCACAACTAATACCATTAACATTCAACGTGGAGAGCATGCCGGTTATTGTGCTAACGCTACAGGATCGCCAACGTCTCTGACCAGTGTATTCACGGCTGCAGCCGACTGAACTGAACTGGACCTATATCAGGCATCAAAGGTTCCAGAAACAACAAATACCATTTACATTCAACGTTGTGAGGATACCAGTTATTGTGCTAATGCTTAGTATTATATAATAACCTACTTGTACCCTTTGGGACAGGGACTATTGTTACCAAAAAACAAATGCCACCTCTAGCTGCCTATTGGCATTGATGAGCAGCTCGCATGACAGTCTCCATTGAGTCGCTAGCATAACCCTGACGATGCCAGTTACATAGTGACAATACCTGTTGTAACAGAATCACCCTCCTGTGCCTCAGGCAGGTGTGTTCACTGGTTTATATGGAGGTTGTTGGCTATAGCTAACTTTTAACAAAGGCCGCCCATAGTGGATAAAATAACTGTAGCTTTTACCAGCTGCTACTACTAGGGAGATAATCATAATACCCATGAACCAGATGCCATTATAGCCTAAACCTATGATAAACCTATGATAAAGCAACCCTGTACTTACAATAATGCTGCCACAAACACTGTTATTAGCAAGCCGCTAGTAAGTACAACAAAATATTACCTGTCACTGATAAACACTGGCATTGAAGGATACTGTATAGACACTGTGACAACTGTATGCCTCCGTTGTCATGTGAAACACAGAAAGTGACACTATGATACATTTACCGCTGCAGCCTACTGACGTTACTATTGGATGTAGTTACTTCTCTATTGAATGTGTTATACTATAGTGTAACATCACTTCTAGGCCCCTCAGGGATCCAGGACTAAAGCAAACTGATATCTAGACATTTCTTTTGGCTATAGTGAATCCCGGCCGTTACTAGAGATGGCTGTGTAAGTTAGAGGATACATCGATACCTACAGGTTACGGGGTCTGTGTTACTTGTTGTAAGCTTACCTTGCCGTTGCGATAGAAAGAATACAATATATAAACACACATGAGCCATTCTATGCAGTGCCGAGAGAGGATAAATTGACTGTAGGCTTTGTCTATTTTATCTATTTACTACAGACTTACTCTCATTATCCCTGAACATTAGTTATGGAGGAAGCATGGATTAACTGATTGAAGTACCATAACCCGCCTGGTGGTATTGCATACCACTTACCATTGGCTAATTCCCTTCAGTAGTTACCTACATCTATTGCCTACTTTAGTGAGTGGCCCTTACTATTGGCTACCTGCCTCTGCCTACACCCCCTCTATCACTGCCTACCTTTTCACACCCGCAGCCTGCAGCAGTCCTGCCTTACTCCAGGCCCTTATTGGGAGAGACAAGCCCCCATCCCACTCCCCACTTTGTCACCCAAGACATGATGGACGGTTAATTTGGCTGGACTTGAGGTTTGAGTAAGATCTATGACCGTGTCGCCTGGTTGGCCCGCCAGCGGCCGAACGAGGCGTTGACAAGGGCAGCTCAGGCCAAGAGGGCGAGCAGCTTAAGACGAGGAGCTTAGGGGAGGAAAAAAGGAGGAGGAGGAGGCCGAGGAGGCTGGCGCTGGTTTTGTGAAAGAAGAGTAGCTGTGTGCCTCTCTTGGGTGTATTGAATTAAGGGGTTCATTCTTTGAAATACAAGTAGTTTCTTGCTCAAGGGAGAAAAAAGGAGGACAAAGCAGAGGAGGCTGTGTTGGATGTAAGACAAAACGATTGGTGTGTGCTTATGGAGCAATACTGTTGTGCAAGAGAAGAAAGGAAGCCTTACGCTGTGCTGTTGGAAAGGACTAAAAAAGAGGACGTGCATATTTCTAGACCTAACCTAGGTGTGTTCAACATCGCGTTCATTCTCAGAAATAACAGGCACTTAAAAAGTAGTGTTTGTTGCTCAGGTTAACACAGTAGAGGCGCAGGAGGCGGTGCCGCTAAGAAAAAGGAGTGTGTGTCCCGAGCCACCTGTGACCTGTTTGTCAGCAGGGCCTTTTAGACAAGGATTAATAGTTTGTGCACTGGTTTACTGTGAGTGGCTTTAAGCCTGAATCAAAGGAGGATAAAACATTCTCCCTATTCTCTACAATAGGTTACTATACTAGATTGTTATACCACTGTTATCAAATGCTACAGTCACACTCTAATTCTACCAGAAATGATCTACAGACATAGTACACAGCTGTCCAACTAGACCATCATATGCCTACCTAATGACTGCCTACCTCATGACTCAGCATTAATATATGCTACAGTCTACCTCTTTAACTTACTACACTTGTAGATAGCAGACTTTGTGGACTAATTACATTAAACAAGTTATAAGGCATGTAGAGTAAGGTACTACTGGGTATTGTCAAGAAGCTACAGTCAACAGCTACTTCTGCATAAAAGGATCCCATTACCACTATAAATAGCCAGTCGTGTGGAGCGTCATATTGAAGGATGGCAGGGCCCGCGGCTGAGGCATTAAGGTGACAGGGCTGCGGAGAGCGTGTCAGCATTAAGAGCCTTGCCGCAGAGCGCCATGATGGCATCCCCCCTCCAGGCCCAATCCCTCATCCTCCTGACCCTCTTCACTCTAGTAGGGGTAGGGGTGAGGGCTGCTAAAGGGGAGGTGGGGGGCGATAATAAGGGAGATGAGGTGGTGGACGATAATGGGTGCAGTGAGGTGTGTCAGTGTCACTACATGGATGACAACCTGTCAGCTCACTGTGTGAAGATGAACCTTGTCAAGGTGCCCATAGACCTGCCCCTTAATGTCACCATACTGGATCTATCCATGAATAACATCACCGTCCTTAAAGCCGACACCTTTAAGACTGCCTACCCGCTACTTTACCGCCTGGATCTCCGCATGAATGGCCTGACTGATATTAAGCTTGGCGTCTGGTGGGGGATGGGGCATTTAGGGGAGCTGGGGCTGGATCATAATGAATTGATGACTTTGAGGTCTAGTGTTTTTGCCGACCTCAGCTCGCTCAGTGTACTCTCCATGAATAACAATAAGATTGCCGCTATAGAAAATGGCACATTTGAGGGGCTGGTCCTGAAGCATCTGAATCTACATGACAATAACCCGCTGCAGACCTTTGAGGCTGGTCTATTTACAGGGGCTCAGGTGGAGACGTTATCACTAGATAGATGTGCTCTGACTGATATTCATGTAGACTCCTTCATGCCTTTGGCTGATAGCCTCAAGAATATATTCTGGTCACATAACCTCAGGCCCCTCCACCTCCCAGCCAGGCTCCTCCAGGGGCTAGAACTTGCCACCCTTTGGTTATCAGATAACAAAATGACAGATCTCAGTTTCCTTGCCCATACTAAAGCCCTACATCTAGACCTCAGTAATAACCCTATAGGGGATGTAGATCTGGGGGTGTACCTGGCTATGGAGCATGTTGAGTTTTTTAATCTGAGTCAATCCCAGCTGAAGCGGATAGAAATCAGCGGTGGGAGGATAATGTTCAATCTGCAGGAGCTGGATATATCGGATAACTTCCTGGGGAGTATCGAGGGGACGTTGTTCCAGCGGATGCCTAGTTTAACGCGGCTTGACGTGAGCGGTAACCAGCTGCACTACATCGGGGCGGCCCTGCACCTTATACTGTACCAGTTAGAGTTCTGGGACCTGACAGGGAATAGGCTGCTGTGTGACTGCCGTCTGGAGTGGTTTAGACGCTGGGCCAGCGTCCAGAACAAGACGCACCTGCTGGGTGCAGTATGTGGCTTACCCAGGTTAGAGCCGGTAATCGGGGCTCAAGAGTTCACATGTGCACCACCGACTATACTCCGCATCTCCAGCGATGCCGTGGAGCACACATGGCACCTGCAGTGCGATGCAGAGGGCTGGCCAACTCCACGGATAACCTGGAGTTATAACATAAGCCGGCACCTTGCTGTAAGGGTGGACGAGAGGTGGATAGCCTTTCATGGGCACCCATTTAGGAACAGCAGCATGCTGATCATAAGTGACCTGACAAGGCCTAGTAGAGATGGACATACAGGGGGTGTGGGGGAAGAAGGGGTGGTGGATCATAGACCGGTTGAGTACTGTTTTCATTTTGTCTGTGCGGCCTTTAATTCAGAGGGACATGATAGGACGGAGTATGTACATTGCGCCGAACGCCGACCGCTCCTCCTACCTCCTATACCCAATGCTGACAGTGCTGCTGTCCTGGGGTACCTGGATACAGAAAGTACCCTGGATGCTGTAGGAGGTGGCTCACAGAAGGGAAGCAATAAGAGGAGAACCTCAGTCCCTCCTGGGGACCCTCACCACCAGAACGCTAGCGACGTATTCGCGGCACGCCACAGTGCTACCGGCGGGCTCCCCAACCACCCTGGAGAACACCCTGGCAGTATACCTGGGCTCTCAGTCTCAGTGGGACTCTCCAGTGCAGCCCTCATTTGTCTATTCCTCCTGGGCCTCCTGGCTGCAGTGTTATACTCCAGGAGGCGCGGGGACCGGTTACTGCCCCGGGGTAATCACCATCACCACCCGGGGTGGGGGGAGCAGCCGGACGGGGGTCCCGGGGAGGGGCTCACTGACAGTACCAAGTGTCTGGTGGAGCATAATGAGGGGGCAGAGAAGGGGGCCACATTCTCCATGGACACCGTCTGACTGCAGCTTTAATCTGCATTGATTTATGTTTGTTCGTGAATATAATTCTGACGTTAAGTTCAAGACACACACACTTGTAAATTACATTTTCTAAGGAATGAGCAATGGAGCCACTGTACAGTACTTCATTAAGTGACTTATATATAATGATAACTGCAATAACAGTAATTCATCGTGCTGTTTGACACTACCCACTGAAGCAGTTAGAATTATATGTTTCCGTGCGCAATGAACTACATTTTGAAAAGAGCCTTGTAATATAAAAATATCAACCAATAGTGTTGTTAATCAAAAATGTGACTGATGTAAGTTTTAGAACAGTTCAGTTATAGTTACGATGAATGATAGAGGAATATATTCAAACAACAAAGTGTAAATAGTACCAGTTGCCTGCTATGGTATAGCAGAGCATATATGATGGCTAATGATGTTTGGTTGTGTAGATTGATATGCATTATTGTATCCTGCGTTGTCTTTTATGTTTCAATCTAATTCAAATAAAATATAGTGGACGAAGCTACCATGTAAGTATGGTAACTACAACAGCAGCAACAGTGTAAATATTGTATATTGCTTGTCACACAGTTGTCAGAGGGCCAGCACCAGCCCCAGTAAAATATGGGTTGGTAAAACAGTAAGTGAACATAACAAAAACTGCGGTCTATACATTATGTGGCATCTGCATTCAGTCCACAGTCTGCTATTTAGACAAAAGATTGCAGTTAGATGGCGTACAGTTTGAGCACCCCTATATGATCATTTCATGTGTTTCAAAAATACACTAGTAAAAAAAAACACATTTGAATTGAAAATACGACGTTATATTTTATTTGTTCAAGTTGAAGACACCATAGACCATAGTTAAAATAAATCAATGGGTTCGACCATGCATTATGAAAGATAGTGGATGTATATATCAACACTTGTTCAAATACTTGCAAATCAAAAATATGAAACTGGAGAACAGTGACATGTATGATTCATTATAATGTCCGGTGAGGTTTTATGTTTCGATCAATTTCTAACATCAATATAATGGACTTAATGAAGCCACAGGGTTAATAGTTTATGCCGCTTGTCACAGTGGGAGATGGCAATTGTGGAGAGAATGGGCCCATTGTGATGATTCATATGGTTCAATAGACTGTCATCAATACATAATGCACTCAGTCTAACCATGTCAGGATGGCATGTTGCTGAAAGACAACAATTGTCGTTGTGATGCACCATGCAGTCGTGGCCAGTTACTTGCTTGTGCTGCACTTGTGCATCATGTTGATCTTTCAGGAGTGCATCAGCACCGTAGGGTGATGCTATGGTGTTTGAATACATGATGCAGAAGTGCAGGCAGGATACTTGCAGGGGCGGCGGAAGGTGGATGAAGTTGGTTGGAGGGAGTTACAATGGGGTGTTTGATCCCAGGAATGTTTCAGGAAATTTGACTTTAAAGTAATGCATTTAGAGTTGGTTTTAACATGCTACATGACCCATAGAAAATGGTGGGGATATTTCTATTGGGATTAGTGTATTCTAGGGAATTCTAAATCTATAATGATTTTTCTTCCCAAAAGGTTAGGGGGCCGCAGACCCCAGGCCCTCCCTGTTTCGCCGTCCCTGACTTGAATACAGTTTTGCCAACTTCTGCCCTTGCTAGTTACTCACCAGGGGTGCATTAATGTATCATGACGGCCAATGGTATTTAAAACATTTAAGCACGTTTTGGCCATCTTTTGTAGTACGTGTAGTACTAAACCCAACTGTGGTTTGTGAGAGAGTATAACATGTTTGCAATCCAAAAGAGGTATAATAATCATACAGTACATTATGTTATATACGATAATCAGTGCTATGTTATTATTCATTGTGAATATCCGATTATGTTTGACTGCTGCTCAGAGAATATGCCTTCCGTCATCATTATTCTCACAGCCCTGGCAAGTAACTCATAATACGTGCATCATGCTAATTCTGTGGCATGATACACTCTGGAGCCCTGGAGAGTAGACTTCACAGGGATGCACTCATGCATCATGATGGCCGAGGGCATTCAACCACTATGCGGTCCTTAAAGTGTTGATTTCGGACAGCGATAGCACAGAGAAAAGAAACAGCGTCCAGATTGCCTCCAGAATGACTCCTCTCTTTAGCGGAGCCCAGGTCCTCACGTGACTCGCTTAGGTGAGTCAGGGAACTATGTGACTCCCCCAGGTAACTCCTTTAGGTAGGCCACGGAGTCACCTAGGGGAGTCACAGGCAGCCTGGGCTCCCCTAAAGAGGGGATTCATTCTGAAGGAAAACCTGGACTCCCTTTTTGACGCTGTCTCTTTCTGTGAGCAGATCATCCAAACTAGTGGGTTCATATCAAGTTGTACATAGGACCGGTGTATCGTTATACATACTACCTACCCAGTATGTTGTTGATGGATATATATTATATTGACATACATGACAACTTTATATCATGGTGACTTGTAGTGTGACATGTGTATGATTAAAATACATGACAGCCTCTCTGCATTTGTGTTGCATAATTGTCATCTGCTATAGCTCCAACACAACCATTGGTCTCTAGTGTTTGCAATTGTTTCCAATTATGAATATTTATTCAGTGCAATAGGTCAAAATTTTATATGAAGCAGGATCACAATGTTTTCGGATATTTCAAAATGTAACGAGCAATAGCCCTGGTCCATACGCATATGGCTGTGTCTCACGACCTTGAGCCAATGTTTTTGTCTGGGTGCCGTCTCTGACCAGGTGCCGTCTCTGACCTGGTGTCAGAAAAAAGTGTTTTTTAAATTCTAAACTATACTTATATATATAAGGATTTGTAAAAACGTTATGGCATCTGTTATGTAATTATCATTAGCCTCCTGCTGTTGGTAGAACATATCTAGACTCCCAAAGTGACATCCGGTCAGAGACGGCACATGGTCAGAGACGGCATCCGGTCAGAGACAAAAACATTGGCTCAAGGTCGTGAGACACAGCCATATAATAACATAAACATGATGAGAACTCTAATGTGGAGGATTACCAGTCAGCTGCCACCAGTTGTACATAAGGTGGCTGCCGTGCTCCGCAGGACTGTCCTACACACTCCCTCTCCACCAATCCATTATATGACCCAGTTCTATGTCTCCCAACCAGCATATACATACCATATAACCTATTCCAATTCTTATTGCGCCATAGTTGGCTGAGAGAACAAAAGAAATGGCCCGACTGCGTACACAGCTGTATGTTAATGCGGTCCACTGAGCACACTCCACTGTGGGTGCAATTCAAAAACGATATGCGTGACTAGCTGCATGAGTGTCATAAGTCTTGGACAATGGTAATTATCTGTGGCTGACGCCTTGGACAATTACCCAGTCCTTGGCTTATATTACTTATACAGCAAGTCACTTGTATCATATCTATCACATGCAAAACTACTGCAGAGCTTATCAGATGGCTGGGGACAAGGTTACAACAGCATACATAGGTAGATTACCAATTACTTGGTCTTATACCTTGGATCAGACACTTGAATCTCATGATGCATAATGATACCTCTAGTTAACAGAATTTATTCTATTGGTTCACCTCCCTTTAATCTCCTTTCATGTATCACTGGACTCTGGTAGGGAAATGCTGGAAACAAGCCGATGGGTATCGACCCCTAAAATTTCTTAAAATCGACATGGCGACATGGCAAATTCTTAAAATCGACATGGGACATGGCCATTTAAGTGACATTTGACATGGCCATTTCTTAAAATCGACATGTGACATCGGGCTTAGTGACATGAATAAAAGAATTCTCATTTAGTGTAAAGTATGCTACCCAACTCTTTCTTCAAATTCCGTCCTTGTGGGTAGTCAAATTTAAAGGTGCACTAAACCCAAAACATCATTTGTGTACAAAACTCGGCAGGGTTAGGTCCTGGGTTCAGTGCACCTTTAAAAAATGTCATGGGGCCTACGGCCCTAAGAGCCCAATTGTATCAATTACGGTGCCCATATTCATTTTTCCTTTAGTGACACTAGTGACATGGCTTTTTCCTTAGTGACATGTGACATGGCCATTTCTTAAAATCGACATGCGACATGGGGACCACCCCATCTACCCCCCCCCCCTCAAGCCGTCTCACTGTCTGCATATTCCTCACCTCACCATGCATCCAAGTGATGCAGAAACCCCCATCCCTAATGGCTTTCCGGGGAGTAACCAGTCGTATCACTGACTCATTCTGTTTCAGTGGCAGCCATTTCTTATTCAAATAAGAAACTGTTGACTTTTTCCCCGCGCCCGGCTCCTCCTGTCCTGCTCCTGACAGGAGAAGTCCTATTAAGTCCCCATTGAGAGATCGGTCCCTACCCCGGGAATTCATCCCTCGATAAAAAAAGGAATCCTCTCGGAGGGCTTTGGGCAATCTAGTTGATTGCACTGCTGGATTCCGGCTTAGGTACACTCTACGTGTAAACATATGACTGCTAACCCTCAAACTGTATTTTTGTACCAACTTACATTGAGCTACCTTTTTATTTTATCTAATGTTTTATCAGGTTGAATAAATACAGATGCATCAACCTAAACTCAGCACATGCGCATTGCCCTACTCCCGCTAGGCCCTCTCACGATCCATTTTCAAAACTCAAGTACATGTATATTATGGATGGCTTACTTCTACAATTAATCATGATATATTTCTTTATATCATGTGGTTTATCGAGTAAGATAACCGCTTACATTTGACAAACCTGTGACATTGTATTAAGATGAGATGTGAAGATAGGAGGAATGGTACAGTAGATGATTTAATTTACTTCATATTACTCAGACAGTCGATGCAGAGATTGAATTCATCATAGATCTTAAAGAGATGCATAGCATTATTGAAGTCACGTATGGCAGATACTGTGTTTCTGATGTGATAACAAAGGTTAGGGCAGGGATACCAAAAAACGACCAGAACAAGGAGTGTCGTGTAATTGATTGGAGTCCCCCGGCTACATTTGATGAGAAATATTCCCAGCCACGCTAGCTCTACTTCATAGTGGACACGGTTATACAGTAGAGGATACAGTAGAGAGGGATGTAGTCCTGATGTACCCCATTACCAGTCAAGTTGTCTCCCCTAAACAAATCAACCTCTTGCAACCTTACATTATTCTTTAACTAAGGCCACTTACAGTCAATTCATCATGCATCCTTGTCAAGAAAGATGTAAAAGACATTATTCATTCATTAATCAGCATGAAATAGGTATAAATAATCATGTAGGTAATCAAGTATAAATCGGCATAAAGACAGACCTTTGAAAAACGTTTTCACTATAATTTTATGAAGTAAAACCCCTCCTATATGCCGAACCCCCAACTTGAGGAAAAGAATCGGCTTATAGAGAAAAGAAAAGCCAAAATAAATTCGTCTTACAGGCGGGGTTTTACGGTATATCAACAGTGTCAACAATTTAATCAGACAGCTTAATGAATGCTACACCCGCCCTGTATAGGACTTAATTACTCTTTGGGATTGTGCCACCCATCATATAGATTCGAGGAGGTTATAGCTAGAATTGGGTAAGGGCGGTTAGCCAGGCAAATATAAAAAGGTCCATATTTCTTGAATATGATATAGAAAGCTATTGAGTAAGCTAATGAACGCTGAACCTACTTTATAGGCTATCAAGGGTTCTCAAGATCGTTTTGAATAGAGATATATCTATTGCAGATCTATAGTACATAAGTATCCTTTACGACTTGGTATTGTTGAACGACTTGTTTTTAACATGTAATAAGTAAACTTTACCCAGAATGTCATTTCAAGGACATATTGAATTTTAATATCTTCCTAGTCTTCCAGAGAAAAGGCACGATTTGATTCCTGTAAGAGTGGATCTTTAATTTATCATCTGTAGAGTGTGGCTTGACAATAATGATACATAACGTTATCTACGGAAGCCGTCAACCCAAAAAAAACAGGACTTAAAGAACTTTTATTTTTTATCAAATTTCTCGAATGTACTGCTGTCAACATCGAAAATAGGTGCCGTCGTTGTCAGCTGTTGCTGTTGACTGTTATGTTTTGATAACGCTGACAGTTGACACCACCAATTTTCGATGTTGACAGCAAAAACAATGTGTTTTCGTGAAATTCCATAAATGATGCAAAAGTGTAAAAAAAAGAGAAATTGTACGAACAATATCAAAATGTGAAAAAATTAGTTTCATTTTACATAGGAATATTTCTTTTGGCTGACCCTTGAAGGCTTTCTCAGTTACCAGTCAGCTTTAGCATTGACTGATTTGAAAGCAAAGGTTAGAGAAGAGATTGATATAGTATATTTACTTGTAGCTGATAGAATGGGGTAGTCACTGAAATAACCTTTCCTATAGTGACTCGTAATTATGGCATGTGGAGAATTGGAATCTGCATGACAATATGTATAGGAACTGATTAGTCATACCCAGTGGGCATTAAATTCAGTTCAAAATTGAATCAAAGTTGCATCAACATTGAATCAATATTAAACAACCATTTGTCAGTGTTCTATGCTCACTGCGCAGCTCCCATATATTGATTAATTGGCACTAAATGCAATTGCAGGGAAGGAGTCATTTATCAATAATCATTTTGGTAGTGGTTGTTTGATCTGGTCATGACAGCACTCTTTTGTTGGAACGCCTGCCAATAATCAGTGATGATGAGCTAGTACTGGAGTGCTTGAGTTGAGAATTGATTATCAGAAACATCTGTCTCTTGCCGTACCAGTGGCCTGTTGCAGCTGAATACTGTGTTGTATGGATAACACGGGTATTTTCTTTTTCGTGCAAATTTTTATGTTTACCGCTCGCATTATTGGCATATTCATTCTTTAGCATGGAGGCATGATCCATCAATAACGGGCATCAACTGAGGATAAATACCTCCTGCCTAATGGTGTAGTAACTGGTGAAAGCACCAACTCTTTTTGTTTCAGGGGCAGCCATTTCTTGGTTCAATAAGGAAATGCTGGCTTTTTAAACAACAGCCCAGCTACTACACAGGGGGCTGTTACTGAAAACAACAAAATATATAGCGCAAAATAGCGAATTTAAGTTAATGCTTAATGTTGTTTAATAACTTACGTTAATACTAACATATATTTCATGATTTACGCTTCTGTTTTCAAATTTACGTTAATGTCTTCAAATTTACGCTGTTTAGGCTAAATATCAGCCCCATGTCGGCCGGTGGTGCCGATTTTAACATGGAAATTTATGTTGATTAAAGTAAAGTCAACAACTTGAATTTTTTCTGTACCTATTTTTGAAAAAGGAACTTTCTGTAACACCCTACTTATGTTGTTAAAGTTAGTACATCCCCTGTATGGGACAGAAAAAAAATTCCCACGAGTCAGAATATTCACTAATAACACAATTAACTCCCTATTTATTCTATTCTTCTTCATTCCCTGAAATTTTACTTAAATTTGATTATATTGCCCAATATATAGTCATGATATATTAAAAATCATGCACGATTTAATTCTCCTCATTGAGAAAACACAGTAAAAGACCATGGTTGGACCCCAGGAACCCACCTTTCGAGCTGATACTGCCCATGAATACCATTTTATTGTCCCCCAGCCCACCAACAATTTACTTTAAAAATATATGGAATATCATTAAGTAGAATTTAAAATTTGGTAAAAATCATTATTTTTATGTAACACCCCCAGAACTGCTACTGGCGGGAGTAGTCCCATGAAGGCTCCATTGAGGGATGGGTCTGCACCCGGGAGTGTTTATGCCAACGTCTCCGGAATTTCATCCCAGGATGAAAAAAGAAATCATCTAGGAAGTCTTTAGGCAATCTAATTGACTTGTTACTCCATATTCTGCTTTATAGTATCTCTGTCTCAAACTATATTGATATGAAAATGATTGTCCTGGCCAGTCTTTGATTTTTAAGCAACTTGTTCTGAAGGGTCTTTCAGAACAACTGACATGGCCGTAGGGAACTGGTGACCTGACTAAACCTGTTTGATGATCACTAGTGGGGTACTATAAAAAATTCTTTCAGAACATTTTGAATATGTATTCGCATTGTGAAATGCCCAAATTTCGCATTTAACTACCACTTTTTATGTACACTTTTGCCAGCCACGAGTGCGGTTTCAACACTCAATTTTACACTCTGGAGAGGTTTCGACGAAAATTGAAATACGATGACTGACTAGTCTGTTCTGAAAGACCCTGCTGAACCATTAGGTTAACGTTAATACCAGATTTAGTGAGTAATATTTCACCAAGAAGGTCTGTATGAGCAGAGATTAAATTTTGAAAATATGCTGTGAGTATTTATAAGTCATTGGCGTTTCTACTCCCACTTTTTAGATGCTGGCATGGCAATAATGATTCATAGTACTTTTCTTTGGCAAAAACTGGGCATTTCTGATGTTAAAATGAAGGTCGGGTAAGCGATACACGTGGGCAACTGCTATAAAGAGTGCAATCTGTTTGCTGGTGTTGCTTTGGCTACAGTTGATGATGCCATCCCTGAAAAGAAAATGCTGCCAACCCTGCTAGGTCCAGATTGGGGTCTGGCTGCACAGTATGGTGTTAGGGGAGAGTAGGGACAAGTTGGGCAGGCAAAACCCACTAACTAATATACTGCAATGCCCGACCATCATTGTAAGTATATATACTCTCCGTGTGAGTGTATCTGCCTCACTAGTCTGTATATTACTCAGACTTCTATTAAGAAGACCGTAATACATGTTTCCGTGTTTTTTCATTTCAGGAATACAAAACAGACAGCGGTTCAATCAAGCTGTTTAATTAAAGTTTCATAACCTGTGTGCAGGTTAGTTACTCTTCGGCATTGCTCCACTTATACCAAATGTAGATGAACTTCATAGCTAAAGTACAGTGAGGGTATATAAATCATTCGCCTACACTGAAAATCCATATGTTGAAAGGGTTAGTCAGTACAGACTATCCAAGGTTTGTCATATGAGTGTTAGTCATAATGGCAAAGTTATATTCAAAAATGACCGAGGGGTCAGTCAGTAGTGGCTAACCTAGGTTCATTATTGGTGTGTTATATTTGTATACTACTAGCTGGTGCCACCTGTGATGACCACTCAGTGGCTCCCCCTGGAAATTAAAAGACTAAGGTAGGTTGGTCAGTACTGACCAACCTGACAAAAAAGACTTACCTAGCTTGGTCGTATAGGGAGCCAAAAAATGACTAACTAGGTTAGGCACTAGTGACTGAGAGGTTGGGAGTATGGGGAGCCTAGGAGTATCAGTGTATGTAACAACTGCTGCCCTACTCCTACACAAAAGTTACTCTTTAAGATCTATCAACATGCTATATAGTTGTATAGATGTATTGCAGAGCTATAGTAAATTGACAAGTAAATCACCAGGCCAGCAAAGGCTGCTTTATTGATTACAATCAGTATACAATCAGTACCTCTTTTTAAATGACCACTTAGAGTTTTATATCAACTTTGTAACGTAGCAATATACATAACTATGCTTAATGCACTATTGTACATCTTCATATATCCATTATGACATATAATCCAGAACTCTAGTTATCTATGATGCGAAGTCATTCTGGCATAGTGCTGGGATCCCCTGATAAATGCAGACAAAGCCGCCGTTGCTATGGGATACCTTGTGTGTGCCTGTATGCAAGGTATGCAAGGTATGCAACAGGCGGATGTGGGTGGCACAATAAGTGTGCAGGGAGTACAAATAGATTGTCAGGATGATTTATTAGTAGCTGGCTGGAGAGACTCAATAGGTTGGCACAGTGCATATATAAGTAGGTATAAAGAATTCATGTGTGTGTACAGACAAACAATAAGGTTAGGCGTTTTAAATGATGGGATTAAACAGTACATTAGTTGTCATCTGATCCTATAGGATAGAGAGTTAGTACATCTTCCACACTTCCTTAAACTTTGCAACACATGATTCTAGGTGCCTATTCCCTGTTCTATATTCCATGTTAACATTATTTTATCATAGGGTGCCTTTAAGCCCTAAATACTTATTTCCGCAGTCTGCCGTGCCTCAAATTCCCATTAGCATTCAATCACTATCCCTTTCAGCAATGCACCTATGATGCACTATTGATGCCCCAAGAAATGGTCAGGAGACAACTCAGCAGTACTCAGGCTACAGCCTCCCTTCCTCCTCCCACCCACTTCTTGTCTCCTGGCACCAGTGATATACTACGCCCCTTTTACTTCTCTCCCCCCAATTCCCATTAGCTCCAACAGTCTCGCTACTAATACCACTAATACTACTCCCTTCCCCAGGCTATTTCTCCATATACTTTCTACTCTCACGCCAATCTCTATTAGCCCAGCACTTAGGCTCTTGGTACAAGCTACAGTTTACTCTGTTCCATGTTTCCTTAGCTGTCCTCATGGCCTAAAACATTGTCAAGCATGCTGCATTTATGTTCATCAAGAGACAAAAATAGCATAAGTTTATTTCTGAGGTATAGATTTAGCGCCATAGCATCATATATAGAGGTGGTTAGAGCTGGAGAGAAGATAAAAGATTACAAGGATTCAATCATATAATAATATTAGTTGCAATTAATAATAGTAATTTTAATATCAAACTATTGGGGACTTTGGCAATCGGTAAAAAGATTATCTCATGAAAAAAATATTTTTTCTATTCAGCTAGTCATTTCCTCATCCCCTCCAGTAAGGGTTCATCATACATATGTTCTAAACAATGTCTTTCCTCTCGATCCACATATCCTACCCCACCAACTGACAATAAATTACATGTCCCTGATGGACCCATGAGTAGTAACCAATTTTAATACTGATTTGTATTTGCTTCAATGGCATCCAGTTCTTTAAATGGGAAGCAGTTTGACTCATTTTTTTACTTCATCCTGTCCCCTCCAGGCCAGCTCCTTGGGAGTAGGAGTCCAATTAAGGTCCAATTCACGGATCGGTCTCCACCCAGGAGTATTAATGTCATTCTCTCTGGGAGTTCATCCCAGGATGAAAAAAAAGTAAATCCCCCAGTTGAAGCTGGTGTCCACAGGCAATTTAGCTGATTGGATAGCTGGATCAACTACACTCTTCATGCAGACACTTGCCTTTAATTCTTTCCTTCTTTGACTCATCAAAAGGGATTCCAGGCTGCCTCCAGAATGACTCTTCTTTAAGGGAGTCCAGGCTGCATAATGGAGCCTAGGTGACTCCCTGAGCGACCTAAGGGTGTCACCTGGGGAGTCATATAGTCTCCTGACTCAACTAAGGGGGTCACATAAGGACATGGGCTCCCCTAAGAAGGGGAGTTATTCTAGAGGCAACCTGGACTCCATTTTGATGCTGTTTCCTCACTCTGTGTAATGCTCATCAATCTGTCATTGATATTGATTTAACATACAAAGAAAGACAATAATTTTTGGATGTTGCATAATACTTGATGTAAGTAGCAATAATAGAAGGTTTTACCCCCGAACAAAGTCATGATGGAAATGATATCAGATACCGAACATTGGTATATCTAACTTTGTGCCCTTATTTTGTAATCAGGCAACCTGTAAAAAGTGTCAGGGACTGTGCAGTTTTGATGTTAAAAAGTCATTCCATTGGCAATGTACATCCATCGCTAAACCATTATTTCGGGATGTATGTTCTGTCACTATGTATATAGGTAGGGCAATCAGGAGCCTGTTTACCGGGTCTGTATGTGTCACAGTGCTAAACAACCATAATGAAATCATCCATTACTCAGCAATGAAACACTTTACAATATCAAATGATATATCACAGGATAGGGGAAGACTGTGTCTTTTCCTTCTAACCTATCTGTAGCAGTCAGGGCAGTAGGTCCTGAGATATAGATTGGTAAAATAAATGCAGCTGCACTGCAGACAGGTAGATTGGAACGGTTTCTAAAGGGGAGGCACTGGTGCTAGCTTCACAGAAGAGGGGGGTCATTCATGAAAATCTTCATTTATGTTTGTGGTATCTTATACATATATACTCTCCTGACAGAGCAGATTTTGTTGGTATCTTATTTTACATTCTGTTACAACAATTACTAAATAAAACTATTTGTGATTAAATTACAACACCTTTCCAGGCAATTTATATAGTCAAGTACCCTTTACAACCCCCCAAAACCCCCACCATTAGGTACCCTATAACTTCGTGAGTGATGTTCTTTTAGTTTGGTGTAGAAATATGCTGGCGAAAATTGGCGACAGGGGTTCTCCTGGAATGAGGTAATTACTCTAGAATTGCCACTTTCAGGAAAATGTCTTATAAAATATTATTCAAGCACCTCACATCATATTTAGCTGGTGGGTCTAACAGAAAAGAGTTATACTAATCCAATATAAAAAGCAGAATAATGATATCTTTAAAAGGGAAAGCTCCAGACATCATCAAAGTTGGGGTATTCACAGCCCTGCCTCGAGTGTAGAGCAGGGAAGTAGCCTAGGACCTTGGACCAAGGAGTAACAGTGGAGGGGATCGACAGGTTGATGACCTCAACTTTTATTTTTCAGAAATTAATAGAAAATGAGCTATCAAAGACAGATCAATGAGAGTTACATATCTGAACTCCAATTGATCTCCCCGTCATTTTGAGACATCATATGGTGAATTCCGACCATTTTTTAAAATTACGTCGTCCTACCTAATGTATATCCACAAGCTAAATCTCTATGTCTCATTTCTTTTCAATTCAATGTCTTTATCCTGGCTGAATTATTGGGCTGGTAGTCCATGTTAATACATAGCTTCTATGCATCTTTCTATCCATCTGTCTGTCCATTCATCTATATAATACACATACATCAGATACATAACAGAATGGATAGTTCATTAATTGAGCTGCAGAGTGCTCATTACCCATCCTACAGGAACCCTGCTCTATAATTGCTGTTTGGAATTGCTCTTCAGGATATCACCCCGTAGCTGCAGGTCAGCAGTCATGAGAGCCATTTAAAGCTACTACCGTAAAACCTCACGTATAAGCCTAACTCGCGTATAAGCCGCACCCCGACTTTTGGCCGATCCTATAAGCCGCACCCGGGATCTGGTTATGGTGACTTTAGTACTGTACTATAGGAGCAAAACTTGCGTATAAGCCTCACCTGGAGTCTGTGCAGATCCTATAAGCCGCACCAGCTATCTGATTCGCGTACTAGCCGCGGCTTATACGCGAGGTTTTACAGTATGTCAGCTAATTGTAGGTGATTTTCCCATTTGAGGTTGATTGCATGATCCAAAAAATTGTATGCAGGTATGAAAAGTTGGAAGGTTCTGAATTATCATTTAGCATAATAGAACTACAATATATTGTCACAAATGAATAACTTTCAGGCTCGCAGAAATCAAGACCTGTTATGGGTGCATTGTGTAACCATTGGATTTAGTCTGTAATAACAGCACAACAATCTGTACACAGCCACTTACTTCAGTCTATTTCTACCTGCAAATCACAATATGGAGAACATTGATACCATAAAGAATCATGCCAAACACAAGGAAAATGATCAAAGAAAGCAACTGCAATGTTATTTTATAACTTAATTTTTAGCTGATATTGTATCTTTAAGAACATTTAGCTAGTGCTGACAAAGGGCTATAGAAGGGACACTTTGTAATAGATGGTACAACACCTCATCAGCTTGTCATACACGAAAATTTCAAAAATAGTTATGTTTAGACCTTTACCGTCAAGGGTTATCATCTATCTTTTTCTGTGTGAAAACATCAGCTTTTGGTGATTTTCCTTTGAATTTTTGGTTCAATAGAATGTTGTAGTTTTCATACTGGTGTATTGAATACTACTAACTCGTTCATTATCAGTCAGTTGATGCATATAAGTTGACATATTTTACAACAGCAATTATGGTGACTTGTAGTAAAAAATATGGGGAATTGAAATTTGTGAGGGCCTCAACATATGAGTGTTGATTTCGCATGCATTCAAATATCTGTACAATTTGCCACGGTAACTTCGATTCATGCCATGGAATGAGTCATATTTAACACGGAATAATTAAGGACCAGTTGTTTGACCACCCCATGACAGCTTCTTTTTGTTCCCATCCGCATGAATCACTAGTGATGAGGCATAAATCATTGTACTGATGAGGAATTCATTCTCAGAGGATAGCCTTCACATGCACCTTCCCAACCAATGGCATGTTTCAGTACTGTGAACTTCACAAAACTGCAGTATATCGGTTTAAGACATTTTTCTTTCCTCTCCAACATCATTGGCATATTTTTTACTTTGCTTTCAAACCCCTATCAATATCAATAGCCCCTACCAACTAATGATTATTCCCCCTTCCCTAAAGACTTTACGGTTAGTACACAATGATATTACTGACACATTCTGTTTCATTTGCAGCCATTTCTTACTAAAATGTTTTTATTAAATGTTGAAACTGTTGATGTTTTTACCAACATCATGGCTGCTCCTGTGCTGAGCCTACCAGGAGAAGTCCAATTAAGTCCCCATTCAGGGATCGGTCTGCACTCAGGAGTGTTAATACCACTCTCTCTGGGAACTCATCCCGGGCTGGGAAAAAAAACCTCCATATGCAGTCTTTTAAACAATCCCATTAATGGCAGTGTTGGATGCTGGCATATTTACACTCTCAATTTTATGTTGCATCTCTGCACCGGCATACATTGATGTTTTGACTATTTTCATGAAAAGTGTGTCATTGTTATCCAATTTGTCTTCAACATTAGATCAACATAACGTTATGAGCAAGTAGTCGTGTGCCAGAAAAGTCGGTTGGTGAAATATTGAATTTGAAAATCACTCTGGGCAAATCAAATAGGAATGTAAAGATAATCTCCATTTCAATTTATTAACATTTAGTGATTTAAATGAATAGTATCATCAAAGTCAGCTTTGGCAGATTGCTCTTCTGCCGTGGCACAAACTGTGCATTTAGGGGGGTAAAATGACGGTTGGGAAGAGACAGACTGAATCAACAATGTGTTTGCTGGTGGTGCCTCATCTAAAGTTGGTGCAGGGTGTTTACTATGTTAGACCTAGTAACACAGTGTACGTGTGCCAGTAGGAAGAGGTTAGACCTTTTCACTCACATTGGTAAAGTATGAATCAATCTCTTGTAATGTGAAGTTGTCTTTATCACTGCATTATTTATATACATCTTAATAGAAGTATTATAGTGCTTGGGGAAGTTATGTATTGCTCTAAATAAAATAAGTAAAAGGGGGAAACTTAAGTAAAGTTCTCATCACTGTCTGATTCAGAGTGAGCAGAAACCATCTTGAGTCCTTGAGGATTCAGCCTGGGAAACAATTAAAGCCTTCCCAGCCCTCCTCAGGTGCCGGCTGCATCTCAAACAGTCCCCGCCCCATCCTGAGCTGCTCACAGAGTCATTGGTTCTGGACAAACAGCACCAGGAGCTGCTCCTCACTACTTCCTCTGCAAATGGAGCCCAGTGGGAGGTCATGGATACTTTAAGTATCCTTTCTTTTATTACCATTGTGAGTACCATTTTATTACTGTAATGTAGCAGTATTGATAACACCTATTTTACTTCTTCATACACATTATGACATACTATTCAGAAATCTAGCTATCTATGATGCGAAGTAATGCTGGTATAGTGCAAGGTTCCCTGATTAATTGTGCCCAGGCTGCCATTGCTGTGGGATACCATGTGTGTGTGCCTATAGGCAAGGTATGCAACAGGCAGATGTGGGTAGCACAATACGCGTGTAGGGAGTCCAAATAGGTTGTCAGGATGATTTATTAGTAGCTAGGGAGACTCAATGAGGCAGTACAGAGCACATGTAAGTAGGTATGGAGAATTAATGTGTGTGTAGAGAGAATCAATCTGGTTAGGGGATTTTAAATGAGGGGTTAAAGGTATTCAACACAATCTAGCTAAATTTAGATCAACCAACAATTTTCCTTAATGACTCTTTTGGATACTAGCTCTACCCCCTTATTATTATCTTCAGATTTATCTTAAATTTATTTTCATTGTGTCGCTAGAGACCCTGGTTGCCTAGCAACAGTAATCAAGTCTGAATTTCTGCCTAGGAACCATATAAATATATCATTACTTAACATTTGACAGCATAAAAACTTCTTTATAAATATGAATTTGATCAAATTTATCAGTTGCATATATTCTGTCTTGATGTGTGTGTGCCTATTCCCTGTTCTGCTATCTAGCTGGTTTTTTTTACATGTTATTGTTATGTTATAACAGGGTGCCTTTAAGCCCCAAATACGTATTTCCTCAGTCTGCTGTGATAATCTCAAATTCCCATTAGCATTCAATCACTATCCCTTTCACCAATGCACCTATGATGCACTATTCATAATCCAAGAAATGGTCACAGCTCACCAGTACTCCCCCTACAGCCATCCTTCCTCCTCCCTCCCACTTCTCCTGGCACTAGTGATATACTGCGCTCCTCTTACTTCTCTCCCCCCAATTCCCATTAGCTCCCACAGTCTCGCTACTAATACCACTACTACTACTCCCTTCCCCAGGCTATTTCTCCATATACTTTCTACTCTCGCGCCAATCTCTATTAGCCCAGCAACTTAGGCTCTTGGTACAAGCTACAGTTTACTCTGCTACATGTTTCCTTAGCTGTAGGCATGGCCTAAAACATTGTCAAGCATGCTGCATTTATGTTCACCAAGAGACAAAAATGGCATAAGTATATTTCTGAGGTATAGATTTAGCGCCATAGCATCACATAGAGGTGGTTAGAGCTGGAGAGACGATAAAGGATAACAAGGATTCAATCATATGATAGTATTAGTTTCAATTAATAATAGTAATTTTAATATAAAACTATTGGGGACATTGGCAATAGGTAAAAAGATTATCTCATGAGAAAATTATTTTTCTATTCAGCTAGTCATTTCCTCACACCCTCCAGTAAGGGTTCATCATACATATGTTCTAAACAATGTCTTTCCTCTCGATCCACATATCCTACCCCACCAACTGACAATAGATGACATTGAGTAGTAACCAATTTTAATACTGATTTATATTTGCTTCAATGGCAGCCAGTTCTTTAAATGGGAAGCAGTTTGACTCATTTTTTTACTTCAGCCTGTCCCCTCCAGGCCAGCTCCTTGGGAGTAGGAGTCCAATTAAGGTCCAATTCACGGATCGGTCTCCACCCAGGAGTATTAATGTCATTCTCTCTGGGAGTTCATCCCAGGATAAAAAAACGTAAATCCCCTAGTTGAAGCTGGTGTCCACAGGCAATTTAGCTGATTGGATAGCTGGATCAGCTGCATTCTTTATGCAGACACTTACCTTTAATTCTTTCCTTCTTTGACTCTGCACCAGTGAACATAGATTTCTTCATGCATGAGATGTTGTCAATGTTAGTTGGTGAGAGATACCACAGAGAGGAACTACCATCAAAATGGAGTCCAGCCTTCCTCCAGAATGACTCTTCTTTAAGGGAGTCCGGGCTGCATAATGGAGCCTAGGTGACTCCCTGAGCGACCTAAGGGTGTCACCTGGGCAGTCATATAGTCTCCTGACTCATCTGAGGGGGTCACATAAGGACATGGGCTCCCCCAAGAACGGGAGTCATTCTAGAGGCAACCTGGACTCCATTTTGATTCTGTTTCCTCACTCTGTGTAATGCTTATCAATCTGTCATTGATATTGATTTAACATACAAAGAAAGACAATAATTTTTTGATGTGGCATAATACTTGATGTAAGTAGCAATAATAAAAGGTTTTACCACGACCAAAGTCATGTAGGAAATGATATCAGATACCGAACATTGGTATATTTAACTTTGTGCCCTTATTTTGTAATCAGGCAACCTGTAAAAAAGTGTCAGGAACTGTGCAGTTTTGATGTTAAAAGGTCATTCCATTGGCAATGTACATCCATCGCTAAACCATTATTTCTGGATGTATGTTCTGTCACTATGTATATCCACAAGCTAAATCTCTATGTCTCATTTCTTTTCAATTAAATGTCTTTATCCTGGCTGAATGATTAGGCTGGTAGTCCATGTTGATACATAGCTTCTATGCATCTTTCTATCCATCTGTCGGTCCATTTATTTATATAATACACATACATCAGATACATAACGAAATGGATAGCTCATTAATTGAGCTGCAGAGTGCTACAGGAACGCTTCTCTATAAAAGCTGTTTGGTATTGCTCTACAGGATATCACCCCGTAGCTGCAGGTCAGCAGTCATGAGAGCCATTTAAAGCTACTACCGTAAAACCTCACGTATAAGACTAACTCGCGTATAAGCCGCACCCCGACTTTTGGCCGATCCTATAAGCCGCACCCGGGATCTGGTTATGGTGACTTTAGTACTGTACTATAGGAGCAAAAACTTGCGTATAAGCCTCACCTGGAGTCTGTGCAGATCCTATAAGCCGCACCAGCTATCTGATTCGCGTACTAGCCGCGGCTTATACGCGAGGTTTTACGGTATGTCAGCTAATTGTAGGTGATTTTCCCATTTGAGGTTGATTGCATGATCCAAATAATTGTATGCAGGTATGAAAAGTTGGAAGGCTCTGAATTATCATTTAGCATAATAGAACTACAATATATTGTCACAAATTAATAACTTTCAGGCTCGCAGAAATCAAGACCTGTTATGGGTGCATTGTGTATCCATTGGATTTAGTCTGTAATAACAGCACAACAATCTGTACACAGCCACTAAATTCAGTCTATTTCTACCTGCAAATCAAAATAAGGAATACATTGATACCATAAGGAATCATGCCAAATACAAGGAAAATGATTTAAAAAAAGCAACTACAATGTTATTTTATAACTTAATTTTGGGGTGTTTTAACTGATATTGTATCTTTAAGAACATTTGTCTAGTGGTGATAAAGGGCTTCAAAAGGGACACTTTGTAATGGACGCTACAAAACCTCACACACAAAAGTATAAGAAATAAAAGGTTAGAGTTTATGTGTAGACCTTTAGCGTCAAAGGTTATCATCTATCTTGTTGAGTAGAATGTTTTGGTTTGCCCACGGGTGTATTGTATACTACTAACTTGTTCATGATTAGTCAGTTGATGCATATATATTGACATGTTTTACAACATCAATATGTTAACTTGTACTGAAACATATGGGGAATTGAAATTTGTGACAGCAACTACATATGAGTGTTGATTTCTCATGCATTCATTTATCTGTACTATTTGCCATGTAACAATTCATGACATGGAATGAGTTCTATTTATCAATGAATAATTTAGGATCGGTTGTTTGATCATCGCATGACAGCTTCTTTTTGTTTCCATCCTCATGAATCACCAGTGATGAGGCATAAATCATTGTACTACTCTGATGAGGAATTGATTTTCAGAAAACAACCCTCACATGAACCTTCCCTGCTGTGCACTTCAAAAAAGTGCAGTACATCTTTTTAAGCGTTTTTTTGTCATTCCTCTTAACATCATTGGCATATTCTTAACTATGCTTTCAAGCATAGACCATCAATAGCCCCTACGCACTGATGGTTGATTCCTCCTCCTTAAAGACTTTACAGGTAGTAAACAATGATATTACTGACATATTCTGTTTCATTGGCAGACATTTCTTACTAAAATAAGAAACTGATGATGTTTTTAACAACATCATGGCTGCTTCTATGCTGAGCCTATCAGGAGAAGTGCAATTAAGTCCCCATTGAGGTATCGGTCTGCACTCAGGAGTGTTAATACCACCCTCTCTGGGAACTCATCAAAGGCTTGGAAAAAAAATCCTCCATATGAAGTCTTTTAAACAATCTCATTGATGGCAGTGTTGGATGCTGGCATAGTTACACTCTCAATTTTATGTTACATCTCTGCACCAGCATACATTGATGTTTTGACTATTGTCATTAAAAGTATGTCTTTGTTAACCAATTTGTCTTTAACATTGCATCAACATAACGTTATGAGCAAGTAGTCCTTTGCCAGAAAAGTCGGTTGGTGAAAAATTGAATTTGAAAATCACTCTGGCCTAACGAATAGGGATATAAAAATAATCTCCATTCCATTTTACAAATAGCTTGATGATTTAAGTGAATAGTATTATCAAAGTCAGCTTTGGCAGATTGCTCTTCTGCCGTGGCACAAACTGTGCATTTAGGGGGGTAAAATGACGGTTGGGAAGAGACAGACTGAATCAACAAGCTGTTTGCTGGTGGTGCCTCATCTAGAGTTGGTGCCGGGTGTTCACTATGTTAGACCTAGTAACACAGTGTACGTGTGCCAGTAGGAAGAGGTTAGACCTTTTTACTCACATTGGTAAAGTATGAATCAATCTCTTGTAATACGATGTTGTTTTTATCACTGCATTATTTATATACATCTTAATACAAGTAATATAGTGCTTGGGGAAGTTATTTATTGCTCTAAATAAAATTAGTAAAAGGGGGAAAACTTAAGTAAAGTTCTCATCACTGTCTGATTCAGAGTGAGCAGAAACCATCTTGAGTCCTTGAGGATTCAGCCTGGAAAACAATTGGAGCCTCCCCAGCCCTCCTCAGGTGCCGGCTGCATCTCAAACAGTCCCCGCCCCATCCTGAGCTGCTCACCGAGTCATTGGTTCTGGACAAACAGCACCAGGAGCTGCTCCTCACTACTTCCTGTGCAGATGGAGCCCAGTGGGAGGTCATGGACACTTTAAGTATCCTTTCTTTTATTACCATCGTGAGTACCATTTTATTACTAGTGGGGCGGCATAGCTGCCATATAGTGTAATCTTGTGCATTTTCTCAAGAAATGTCCATACTTTGCGCAGAGGTAGGCAAGTATGTAAGGAGTCATTTGCAAGAAATAGGCAATTAGGATCTAGCCTATGAGGGGCCATGGGCCCCTTTTTAAAAATGTGTAGTTCTGAAAAGTTGATGAAGATCCAATGCAGGTTTGAACGGTCCTACCTTTGTTATTATCAAACAGATTTGTCTATGATGACACATGGCTATTGCTGCAATGCCCTACTAATGATCCTGATAGAGCTAGATGGGTAATCCAAGGTTGAGGTCATTATTCATGGCCATAGTTCTAAGGAAAAGGTATGCTTTTCAAATTGTCCATATTACTTTGTTAATATTAAACTGATTTCTCTATGATGACACATTGCTATTGCTGTAATGTCCTACTAATGGGGAGAGTACCATTTTATTACTGTAATGTAGCAGTATTGATAACACCTTTCTTACTTCTTCATACACATTATGACATACAATTCAGAAATCTAGCTATCTATGATGCAGAATAATACTGGTATAGCACTAGGTTCCCTGATTAATGGTGCTCAGGCTGCCATTGCTGTGGGATACCATGTGTGTGTGCCTGTATGCAAGGTATGCAACAGGCAGATGTGGGTAGCACAATACCCATGCAGGGAGTCCAAAGAGGTTGTCAGGATGTTTTATTAGTAGCTGGGGAGACTCAATGAGGCAGTACTGAGCACATGTAAGTAGGTATGGAGAATTAATGTGTGTGTAGAGAGAATCAATCTGGTTAGGGGATTTTAAATGAGGGGTTAAAACAGAACAGTACCTGTCATCTAATCCTTTGGGAATAGGAATAAAAGGTTTACTTCCTTACCTCACAAAGTATGATCCTTGGTGTCTAATCCCTTCATTGCTATCTGGCAATACATGTTAATGTTAATTCATAAAATTTTGCCATTTGGTTACAAATGCGTATTTCCTTCGTCTGCTGTGTTTCAAATTCCTCTCGAGTTCCCAGAGGCATTCAATCAATTTCCCTTTCACCAATGTATCCATGATGCACTATTCATAATCCAAGAAATGGTCAGGAGACAACTCAGAAGCACCCACATTGACAGCCCTCCCACCTTCCTCCCACCTACTCCATGTCTCCAGGCACTAGTGATATACTACGCGCCTCTTACTTCTCTCCCCCCAATTCCCATTAGCTCCCACAGTCTCGGTACTAATACCACTAATACTACTCCCTTCTCCAGGCTGTTTTTCCATGTTTTCTACTCTCATGCCAATCTCTATTAGCCCAGCCACTTAGGCTCTAGGTACAAGCTACACTTCATTCTGTCCCCATGTTTCCATAGCCTCACACAGCCTCAAACATTGTCAAGTATGTTACAATTAGGTTAATCAAGAGACAAAAATAGCATTGGTGCAATGCACAGATTCGAATTCTGTCTTATAGCAGCACATGTAGATAATTACAGTTGTGAAGATGATGATGAATTAAAAGGATTATATCCTTTAATTATGTGAGTTTTAACTTGAATATACATCAAGTATAACTATTTCATAGTGCTTGGACATGAATATGAGATTATAAATAAATTATGGGAATAAAGATATAACACCTTTTATCACTGCACTCCCTGGGAAGAACTCACATTATAAACTATCTGAGGCATACTACACCAAACATGTTTAGTAGTTAAGGCTGAGCCTCATGTTGACTTTTATCTCAAAGACAAATATCAAAAAGCTCCCACAGGGACGTGGTAGATTATTGTGGTACATATACTAGGCATACCTTGCAACCAAATGCAACACTGGTGACTTGCAAACAAATGCAGAACTGGAACTTGAATTATCTGTTCAGTTTCCCATCGCCATTTCGTCCATATCAAAACAAAAACCTGCTTAGGATTTATTCACAGAGCCTTGATTGCATTCCATGATGTCCATCCTTATTTTTTTTTTGATCTACTCTTTTCCTCACTCCACCGTGGGTTTATGATAAATGCCATTTAAAATTCTCTTCTCTAGATCCATCTACACTAACCAACCAACAGACAATGAATGATACTTGCCAAATGGACCGATAAGAAGTAACCAATCATATTACTGATTTATATTTGCTTCAAAAGCAGCCATTTCTTAAATGGAAAACTATTTGACTTATTGTTCTCATCCTCCAGGACCTCTCCCAGTGAGTAGGAATCCAATTAAGAAGCCATTGAGGGATCAGTCTCCACCCAGGAGTGTTAATGTCACTCTCTCTGGAAACTCATCCCAGGATAAAAAAAAGAAGTAAGTAGTAGCTGGTGTCCACAAGCAATCTAGTTGATTGGATAGCAGGCTCAGCTACACTCTTTATGCAGATACCTAACCTTTACTTCCCTGCTTTGACTCTGCACTGGAGAATATTAATTTTCTCATGCATGAGAATGTTAATTGTTGATTAATCAATACTGATCAATCTGTTATTGATATTGCTCTAACACACAAAGCAAGATAGTTATTTTTGGACTGATTGTTGGAATGATTGTTGATGAAAATAGAGGTAAAAAAGAGAAACCATAACAGAAGAAAAGAAGCTATGTTAATAGTCTGATATCAAACTCATAGTATTAGGAGTGTTGTAAAATAAAGGCCATACTAGCCACTGTGCAGTTTCGCTGTGAAGACGTAGGTTTGGGCAAAGATATAGATCAGCAACCAGAGGGAATACACTGTGATTGTTAGAAGTGCTGCTTAAGTAGACTTAAGCTGTATCATAGCTGCCATGGATAAACTTTGTTGGGCATGGCCATACAATACAGTTCTGCTTTGTAGAAAAGAATGTGGGGAGACTGATCCCATTGATGATGTCTCCTATCACTCAAACATTATTTCTGGATATATGTTTTTTCCCCTATGTATATCCACAAGCTAAATCTCATTGGATTGTCTATATCCTTTGACGTGTTTTAATGATTCATGTGCCAACTACATTATAAAATGGACAGCTCATTAATTGATCTGTAGAGTGGTTGTGACGTATCCTTCAGGACTGCTGCAGTACAATTACTCTTTGGGAAGTGTGTAGTACTGACAAAGCAATATGGTGACTTACAGTGGAATGGAATTTTGTGACAGCCTCTACTTGTGAGTGTTGATCTTTTATACTTTTGTTCATCACTACTGTTTATTATAGCAACTGCCATTCACAGCAGGAGGGTGTTTTTCCCCATTGGTCCAATACGGAACGAATACGGACACAAAATGCGGACCATATACGGGACCCGCATTGGGAAGGCGAAAAACTTACTTTTTTCCCCCTCCGTATGACGACCGTATGTGTACACGGAATTGAAATTTTTTTCGCTGCTTACGGGTTACCAATGCGGGATACCGTATTGGTCTGCCCGTATTCGTACCCATACGGGACTATGCGACATTGAAAGCGGGAAGCTACTGAGGAAAACGGGGATACCCCTAGGGAATTCCCTGTCTGACGTCACTTCCGGAATCCGCCATTTGCAATCTGCCGACTGCTACCAAACTTTACCAAACCACAACAAGTATAGGAAAACGATGCCAAAAGCCACTAAAAAGGTAAGGACAGCATGTCATATGATGCATTATGGTACAATGTTACACATACTAATCTATGTCGATCCGTTCTGTCATGTATGATGCTATTTTCATTCAATTTTCTCTTCTTTTCACCGGTCCCTGCTCCCGCGGTGACCGATGTGTCAGTGTTCACGTACTGTTTCGCTTTATTTCAATGCAAATGCTATCATGAATTTTTGTTCAGAAGGTGTACACGCTATGTGTTGTTTATTTCAATATTGTTGTATGGGCAAAAGAAGTACCTTAGCTATACGGGGGGGTGTGTCATGGCAGCATATCCAGCTCCCTGACGTTGCCTTTTTTCCTTATTTTATCATGGGATCACATTCAATTTTTCAGAAAGACCAGATGCATCCGAAGAATCAGAAGATGAGGTGGAGGAAGGGCACCAGGGGTTGGAGCAGTTGTTCCCAAGCAGTTTTCCAGGCATGGGGGGGTCCCAGATGATTGGGTACATGGAAAAAATGTTGGCCGAAATGAGGAGATCAGAAGTGCGCCAAAAGGGAAAAGCCCCGTCCAGTGAGCACCATACCAACACCGGTGCCCCCCCCCCCACATAAAAAGCAGAAACAGATACCCAAGGACGACAGGAAGCGCGATCCTACGTAAACACCTGATGCATCCAGTTCCACCGCAAAAAGTGCTAAGAAGCCATCAGCCAGGGCCAAATCAAAACTAACGAAAAAACAATATGCGGGACAGATCTTACCGGGTTATGCCAGTGAACTCAGCCTTAGTATGTCTAGGGACTCCACCCGAAATCCCTGTACAGTAAAGGGCGCCCATTGGCGGGCTGACGAGCTCGAGGCACTAATTCTTGGTGCCAACCATCTGAAGCCGGTGCTGCGGGGCAAGTTTAAAGACGCCACCAGTGGGGCAACCATGAAAGAGCTAGCCTGGAAAGAGCTGACAGGTAAGAATTATTTTTAATTATATTTATATCCTATAAATGTTTCTGCCAAACACAGTGTATTCTGTTGCAAATAAACATGTACAGATTAAACAAAACATGCCACTCTGCCATACATAACACAGTATGCAACACTGTATTACTCCCTGTTGTTATGTTATGAAAAAACTCTCTCCTCCTGTATGTCATGAAGTATAGCATATACATTTTTTTGCCAGATTATGTCTCCTCGGTGGGACTGAGGGCAAGGACAGTACTGCAGGTTGAGGACAAACTGGGCTACTACTGCCAGCAGGCAAAACGGAAAGTAAGTATATTCCTCCGCTTTTTTCAGAAATTTATTTTGTTTTTATTATGCTGTAACACCAAATGAACATCGTGATTCATATATTGTATAGACCATATATCAAAAAATGAAGCAATATAAATTCTACCCAATAACTTACCAAGAAGATGGAAAAATTATATTCTGCTTCCTGTTTCCTGAACAAAGAAAGTATTTGGTACACACTGTAATATAGTACAGAACAGGATTTTACTTTGTGATCCATATTTTAAATTCATGTGCTTTCCCTTTTTGTAACAGAGGCAGAAAATTGATGCAAAGTACCCCACCGGTTCAGGTCGCAGGGATGCGAAAGATTTTCTTGATGACCTGGAGCAGGCGGCGTGTGACTACTCCGGAGTCGACGTAGTGCTCGGTAAGTAAAATTATCCCTGTCCTTCCTCTGACATACTGATAAAGGAACATAAAAAAAGTAATCATTTGTGAACGTACTATGAGCCATACTGAAACAGGAGATAATAAATAGTATACATTATCATACCCCACATGTGGAACAGTAGTGATATCTTGCTTCTTTTTTTAAAAATTATTTCCACACCTGTGTTATACCTGCTTCCATACAACAGGCATAGACGGAATGCAGCCACCCGATGTGAAGGGTGGGGGCCGGCCTGATAGGAAATGGTCTTGCTACGACCCAGACCGGCCGGAAAAGGAGGATTAAGCCAACATCGCCATGCCCAGTGCCAGCATGGCGGCTGTACAGGAAAGAGAGCTGCTGATCAGCATAGATGGAGGTAAGCAGCGTCCATTTTGTTGCAAAAAAAAATTTACATAGGGACAGTTGCACAGATAAAGGTTTCTCCTAAAAAATATACTTTCTTTGAGATGTCCCATATATATGAAGTAGGCCACATTTCCCCCACACATGTGTGGGCAGTGTATACATTTCACATGTGTATGGTATACAGTGTTGTTTTTTTTTGTATTTTTTGTAGTACCGGTGACAGAGGAAAGGCCGGAGGACATGCGGGACTACGAGCAAGATGGCACTTACTTAGAAACGGAGGAGGGTGAGATAGTTCGGGAGGAAGAAGAGGAAGAAGAGGTGCAGGTGCAGGATGCACCACCCAGTGACTCAGACGAGGAGTCCGGCGCCCCGGTCCCTTTTGAAGGTTTTACTAGGGCTCAACTTCTGAGGCGTGTCTCCTCACAACATCAGAAACTGAAAGCTGCTCGCAACGTGGTACATCCAGCACAACGTCCCACTGCCGCTGCCGTATCTGCTGCCATGTTGGCTGTGGACAAGATAAAAGTACCCAACGCTCCACTCAAAAAGGTGTCATTGTTTTCAACTAAACATAAACCCCTTGTTCTACCCAGTACTCAGAGTTCAACCAACTCCTGCAAAAAAGACAAGTTGTACAGCGAACATGAGGTACAACAGTTGATACAAAAGAGGAAGAAAGCTGCTCCTGCCACCACTTCTCTGTACACAGAGGAAGAAGTACAGGATTTCCTGAAAGACAGCATAGAACAAGAAACCCCTCCTCCCACCCCTGTAGTCAAGACGGGCCATACCATGTACTCAGCAGAGGAGGTAGAAGAACTACTGCTACAGCAGAGAAGTCAGCCCAAAAAAGGATACCTCCCACATGCCGCCACCCAGGCCGACCATGTACACAGAACAGCAGGTGCATGAATTCCTTAAGGATAACAAACCGGAAGAGAAAAAACCTGAACCCTCATCAAATGAACCCCGTTCTAGCACTTATACGGAACAGGAGGTACAGGAATTACTGAAAAGCCAAAAAAAAGAACAAGATAAACCTCCCACCCCAATAAAGAAACCAACAGTTAAAAGTTACACAGAGGAGGAGGTACAGGAAATGCTCCTGCAGAAAAGAACTGAAGTAAAGGAAGCTGTACGGGAATGCTCCCCCCTTCCTAACCCCCCCCCCCCCCGTGAGAAGACAGAAATAACACATTCCCCCGCTTTCACCCCCGGATGAGGACATATTCCAATCCCCTGTTTTCAAGAAACGAAGAGGGGAACCTGTTTCTGACTTCTCAGCGTTCGATACCCTGACATCCAAAATAACAGAATTTGCTAACCACATGGCCACTACAATACAGGAAAACATGCATGTGATGGCTAACTCCAGCAAAAAGGCACTGGAGAAGCAGGCCGAGGTGGAAATGGCCATCGCTACAGCTACAAAACGTATGGGAGACCGCTATGAATCATATGAACTCAAACTGGAACAATGCATTCAAACTTGCACAGAAAAACATGAGGAATCTATGTCTGGGATCGCATTGGTGGATGAAAAAGTTGTAGACCACATACTGAAAAAGAACTTGGCTGTAATAAAAAATATGGACTCGTTCAGTAACATGCTGACTACCAACACACGATCAGTAGCAGAAGCCCAGACTAGATTGTCTACAGGGATAGTCCAAGTTGCCGAGAATTTGACGGGCATGACTAAGTTAGTTAGCGTTTTAGGACGTAATCATCAGAAACTGCAAGCAGTGATGCAGAAAGCAGACAGCGTCATATCCACATTGGTCACAAACATGGAGACCTTGTCTTTGTCTCAACAACGTATAATCGAGCAGAACATAATTCCCCTTCTGGCCTCCAACCCAGGTAACTCAATTTTTATATCTCTGAATAACATACGGGATATGAATTGTGTTCAGCTAATTTGTTCTTTTATATGGTAAAATAAAATCAATGTACAAGGAAAACAATTATGTGCCTTATATTTTTCAAATCATATAGATACCATGTAACAAATGTCCTGTCCCACCGCGCTTCCGCCACATTTTTAAAAATAGAAATACCACTATTTCTGTGCTTGCAGGAGTTCAGGATGTCCCGGTGGCTGGTGCATCCGGAATGGCGCAGGATAAAGCTGAAGTGGACAAAGCGGGGGAGGAGGAAGAAAAACCGGGGGAAGAGCAGAAGGAGTCGCAGCTGCCCGACGTAGAACAAGACGATGCTGTGTGTCACAATATAGAGGAACAGCCTACCACTTCTGCCTACCTAACACATCAGGAACCACCCAAAGGTAGATATTACTCCTCCCTGTCTTTTACGTGTCATTAAGGGATGTTACTATATTATATTATTTTAACCCTTGCTTTAAAAAAAAAGTATTTATCCTGCAACACAACATCTCTCTTTTTTATGTCAGAAAGAATTAGTTTTTTCTTGTTAAAAAAATGCATTTATATTTTGTTTGATGTTTCCAGGTCAGGAGGAGGCAGCTTACTGCATGAAGTCCCCAGTCCATTCTCCTGATGGCACATACATCCAGGTGGATGGGCAGCTCAAATATGTCCTCAATGGAGCAGGTAATCTAAAAAAATGTTGTCCCATTACATATAAAATTAAACAGTGCTAAAGAACAGAAAAATGTAACACAATCCATTAGTAGGAGAAATGCTGTGGAACAAGATAATTTATTGCTACTTCATATTGTAATGCATAAATATATGTCACGGTAGAAAATATAACATTTAAATAGTTGATGGAACATGCTATGTTTCTCATTTTATTCAGCTATTCTTCAGCACCCGCCAGCAACGGATGGCCTGCCTAATTTCTCTGTGCTCGGGGGAGAGGAGTGTGTGATACTACAAGACCAAGTGGACCTGCAGGAGGAGCAGTCTAACGGTAGCGAGCAGGGGGATGATCCCGGTAGTCCTAACAAACCCAAGCTGAAACGATCTCTCCGGCTCAAAAGTAAACCCAAGACTTAAACATGTATATGGCCATGTGGTACAGATATATGAATGTAAAAGTGTTCATGTTTCATTACATCTCCGGTTGTATTATACAGTTCAACTTTAAACCGTGAAAACTTGAATCAGGGTACTGTTTTTAAATATATCATTCCATATGTGTGCAGGTGTTGTTTATCCCTGGCATGTTTCTAGATTTTAATGTATTTCTATGTACACTTATCAGACATTGCATGGAAATGTATACTTATATTTTACTTTATACATTAGTATTACATTAGCATTCTTATACGGATAAGTCACTGCATGCATGTTGGTGCTAAAAACTGATACAATGTGTAGCAAGGGTAGCGGCTGTCTATTGTATGGTATAATACTACATTCCCCCCAAAAAATACCGGTATTATGTTATTTTATTATATTTATGTACATATAACAGACATATCAGAATATGGGTGTAGATCATAGTTCATATGGAGGGATTATTTATCCTTCTTCTCCAGGTGGTCGTTCTGGAAATGGGTCTGAATGAAGCTCTTCCTCATGTGTGTGAACAAGCCAGTAGGTTTGCGTCCCAGGTTTGCGGGTTGGACAGCAGCAGCCTCTTTCTTCTTGTAACGGTCCTTAGCCCGGGGATTGTCCTTCAACAGCTTGACTTTACCGAGCTTAGCACAGTTATGGAGGCAGCAGCAGGTTTCTATGATCCGGGCTGCCCGCACAGGATCGTGCATGAGATACCCTCCACTACTGTCCATGCATCTGAAATTAGGTGATATTTTTTGTAAAGCTATATCCAAATATGTTCATTCCTACACCAATATGGGGAAATTTATACTGTCATATGTCTCATGTATAGAACTGAAATGTTGTGTTAACATACTTCATACAAAGTTGGTGCTGTGACAAATTTGTGCATGTTACTGTTTACATTGTTGTGTTACTGTATTTAAGGTATTGTGCAAAGAGCTTGAAGTTACCTTAATCTCTGCTTCACATGTCCTATGATCCGTTCAATCAGGGACCTCGTCTTACGGTGCCACTTGTTGTAATTGGCCTCTGCCTGATTACTCTCCACCCTGACCGGGGTCAGAATGTAGTCAGTCAGAACATATCTGAAAATATAAAGGTAGCATAAAGTAGACCATCACTTTCAGGTATGTCATATAGTTTTTTCAGCTGCTTTTCCTGCTTAGCAAAAGGGAAAAAGTACATTGGTTTATTTTGTGGGAAACGCGATGTGACATATGTTATGTGGAAAAATTGAAACTTTATATTGTAAGGACAGACATGTGGGGAACAGAAAGTATTGATTGAAATACTGCCTGTTGAAAAATATACCTACCCAGAATCTCCAAGCAGGTAGAAACCTTTGAAGTCACCACGGTCCCCGAGGTATTTAAGCTGACTGCCGTTCATTACATAGATGTCGTTACATGTTCCCGGATTGGCTGCGTTGACATGCATGATCATCCCGTCATAGTCGCCCACGATCTGTAGAGAGAAAAGATATAAAAAATAAAATATTTGTTAAGACGTTATGTGCTGTTGCTTTGAATACTTTACCATAAAAGCTGACAAGTTATATGTCCTATAATGTCAGATAATATAATAAGAAGTCAATTATTTTATTTCTTATGAAGAGGGAAAAACAAGATAGAATATGTGGGTTAGGACTATATTGAATTTAAATTTACCATTGCGTTGATGGAGTAGTACCCCTTGTAGCAGAAGTACTGGTTTTCGTCCTTCATCAGTCCTTTAGGGCAACCGATGGGGACATGGGTGCCATCAACCAAACCAAAGCACCTTGGCTTTTTGGTTTTCAGGTAGAAGGGTAACGCCTTGATCGTCTTTTCCGTTTTACTGTCCGGCCATTGGATGTAGTCCTGTATGTTGTTGTGGAAAAAATCGCTGACCTGTTGCACCGATTTACACACAACCGACTTGGACACCCCATGGCAATCACCTATGGTGAGGTACGTTGCACCCGTTGCGAAATAACGCAAAGCTGTCAGGAACTGAAATAAAGGTATAGGCCAATTAGGGTAGAATAAAAATAAGGTAGGCAGGTTAAACAGTGTAGGTTGATATAAATGTATAGAAAAGAAGATGAACATGGTACTCTATACAACTCTTTGTTTCTGTACTCAATATGATTGAGATATGGGAGGTGTGGGGTATAAAATACAATATATACAGAATAACAGTGGTAGCAGTGGTACAGGAGTACAACATGTATACATACCCTAAGGCTGTGTGGGACTGCATGTTTACCACGCAGAATCTTCTTTGAGCGGGTGGCGACGTAGCTCTTCACCAGAATCCGGCAGACATCTTTACTAAGCCTGTACCGGGCTATGAACTTCTTTTCGGAATACCTGCTGAAGGGGTCCACTCTCTGAAAGTATTCCCTCTTCTCCTTCTGCGTCCAACCCACACCATGTTGAATTTTTGGTGGGAAAGCAGAGTGGGCCAAGGTGAAGGTCATGCAACATACCTACACCGCATGCGGGTACTGTATTACCTATGCGGGACTTGAAGTACCCGCATGCAGCATACAGGCCACTTTTTTTGAATTAATGCTGCTCTGATGGCTCAGGAATTGAGGAGACTTATACGGACAGGATGTGGAAAAATAATCCCGTATCCGATGAGGAAAAACGCTATTTTCCCGTATGCGTATACGGTCTTCCGTATAGGATACGGGATTCTGCTTTTTGGTGAAAAATGTCCGTATCCGATGAGGAAAAACACTTTTTGCCCGTATGGGATGCCTGGACCCCCGTATGACACATACGGACCCCAAAACCAATGGGGAAAAACAGCCTCCAGGGGATGAGTAATTTCCATCACTGAATAATTTAGGAGTGGTTGTTTGATCTCATGACAGCATATTTTATTGTAGGATATTATCCCCATCACTAGGGATGAGGGATAAAGCATTGCGCTACTCTGATGAGGAATAGATTCTCAAAAACCAACACCCAGCCTCCCTGCCAATAGCATGTTTCAATTGAATATTGTGCACTACAGTTTATTGAGTTCCCATCCAACATCATTGGCATATTGTTAACTGTGCATCGAGGCATAATGCATAAATATTCCCCACCGACTGATTACTGATACCCCCTCCCTTAAGGCTTTCCAGTTAGTCAACAGTGAAATTACTGACTCATTTAGTTTCAATGTCAGCCTTTTCTGCATCAAATAGGAAACTGGAAATGTTTTAACCAACAGTGAAAGTTGAGTTTGTACCCAGGGAGTGTTAATACTATCCTGTTTGGCAATCCATCCCTATGATTGAAAAAAAGGATCATGTAGAAAATCATGAGGCAATCTCATTGATGGCAGCGCTGGATGCTGGCAAAGTTATACTCTCCATTCTCTGTTACATCTCTGCACCAGCATATATTTTGTATGCTAATTCATCAATATTGAACATAACTTAATAAGCAAGTAATCTTTTACCAAGAAAGCCAGTTGTGCCAGTTGAGTATGGATATAACAAAGCGCTTCCTTCTTTCTCAAAATATTTAATGAAAAAATATTATCAAAGTCAGCTTTGGCAGATTCTGACTCTGTCATGGCATAAATTGTCCATTTCTGCTGAGGTCAAAATGGTGGTTGGGGGAGAGATACAAATGATCAACCAAAACAAGGTGTTTAAGGTGATTGCTGGTGGTGGGGCCTCAGCTAGAGTTGATGAGACATGTTCCCATTCCTGCCGTTTTCCCACAATATGGGGCCTAGTTACACAGTACAGTGTTGGGGTACAGTGGGGAGAGGTTAGACATGCTCACTCCTAATGGTATTCTATATTGTTTCTGTATAAAGGTTTAAAAGTTTAAAGATTATTTTTCAAGAAATGTAAGTTAAGATTATGGACCTTAGTCAATCCAACACAATATCACCCAAATAATCACAATAGTAGATCCCTGGCTTACAGCAGGGCACTCCTAGCATTAACATCACACTACTTGTGATCGCTGCCAACTTTTATCTCTGCCCCAACCTACATGTTGAAACCTTCATGTGGCTGGATATGGTTTTAACATACTGTTATCACAATGTCAAATCTGTTCTTTATGAAATACAACATGATTGTTATACTTAATATACTATTTTGTGTTGATGCTCTGTTTAAAGTACTGTAAATGTATATATTTTTGCGCATATATATTTTTGCGAATTGACTACAAAGTACAGTTTCACAGCAGTAGTATGTCTAAACTGGATAAATATCTCCCTGTACATATAATTGCGGAAAAATGTACAGCATGAAATAAAGTATGTTTACAGTATGCCATGCAGGGAGGAACCAGCAAGAGAGTTAAAGAATAATAAGAGTGAGTGTTGCATGGAGAGTATTCCAGAACTAGCAATGGCCACCAACTAAATTGCCTACAGACACCAGCTGCAACGAGAGAATTTGTCTTTTTGTCCTGGGATGAATTCCCAGAGAGGGTGGCATTAACATTCCCGGGTGGAGACCGATCCCTCAATGGCTTCTTAATTGGACTTCTACCCCCACTCTCAATAGGAGACACTTAAAAAAAAGGCAAAATGTGTGACAAGAAACAAAAAACTGCCGCTACTTAAAGCAAATGAAATGGAGCCATCAGCAGTTAAAAGTAGGGATGTCCTGATGGAGAGGGCATGGCAGCCTTTGGATTCGGCTTCAGGCTAGATACTCCTAGATATTGCAAATTAATGTAGTGAAGGCAAACAGCAAACTATATAGGAGCTATGACAGATGAATTCTGTAACCTTTGCATAGGCTGTCATACATCTAATTCCGGATATATCACACTGCACATCACCATAATAGCAGATTAGTTAGCCTCTTCTACATGTGAATAATGTATCATATAAACCTGTCATTGACTAATAGACTGGATGTCTAGTTTTATACAATATCCTCCTTGCAGCTGGGTATGAAGCCAACATAAACAGCCAAACACTATTTTTCTCATCCCAAGAAAATAAGATAAATAAACTAACTTGGTGGAAAAAATTACTAGTTTTAAGAAAAACTATCAGGAAAATAGTTTCCTGATAGTGCAACCCAATATGATAACTACAGCGCTAGCAGGATGAGCCCTGTTCATTAAAATGCCTTTTTTAAAGTGTTTTATTGGGTATATCATTGGATTCGGCGCATTGCCGTTCTGCCTCCAAGCCCCCTTTTTCTTTTGTAGGGATCTTAAAGGAGAACAACTCACAGTCATGCCGGTCTTAATATATTAAAAACATGTTACAGATTCCTGGGCTAAGGTATACATATATTTACTACAGGCGGTATAAAGTTGATGAGATGAGATGAGGATGACGTCATGTTTTACTGTTACATATAATCAGAGATGAGTAAAGTTAATATAATGCTACTTACATGAAACATGTACTATAATTATTTTTTATCGAGATTTTAAAGGTATTTAGGTCTTCAATTAACGTGTATTCAGCCCTCAGATTATTCCATATCCTAATTGCTCTATTCACACAGCTTCTAATAACTATGGGTTTTGATGACCGTGGTACAAGTAATCTTTTTCCTAAATGCCTACGTGTTGGTATACGTCTATTATCTACATATCTATCATCCTTTGATATAGTAAAAGCATAGAATATTAAATGAATATTTCTTCTTTCATCAAGTTCAAGACAGCGACTCATGGTGTGCAACTGAGCTGTGGTGTACAAAGGGTTTTGTTCTAATTTGACCTTGTAAACAGTTCTCAGATATTTGTTTTGTAATAGTTGCAGGGCTCTATTTTCCGCTTGGTTTAGCCTATCCCATACATAGTCTACATAGTCAAAAGAGGGTAGTACCATTGTCTTGTATATAACAAGGGCAACATCTGTTTCAATGTATGGTCTAACCCTAGCCAGTTGACAAACTTTATCCCTGATATTCCGATATACTTCCTTTCTATGTTCTATAAATTTTAATTCAGGATCCAAGGTGAGACCTAGATATTTAAACTTGTACACTCTCTCAATAACCACACCATTAATTACTTAATTACTGAGCCACTCATTGCGTAAGTATGAAATACGAGATGGTACATGTATCAAATCAGTGTCCAATATTTCAAGCATATGAAACAGGTACTGTAAACATATCATATTTCGCGCTGTTCATATATTCGTGTATTTAAAAAAAAACGAAAATATGTCCAGAGCCAAAATTTATCCAAAATAGCTCTGTGACTACCATTTTTCAAAAATCTGCGAATTTGAGTGCTAGCAAAATTGTACTTTTTAGCAACTCCGCTAAAATTTGTACCAGCGAAAATATTTACATTCACAGTAGCTCTTTAATCAGCCTATTTAATGAGTACAGGATCTCATGTATGCGGTTTAATTACTTGTAGGGATTACTTTACCTCATCAATATGGCAAACATTAGAGTGTATTCCCCTATGAATTCAAGAGGCTCTCTACTAGACCAACAAGATTGTCATACATAGATTTCTACTAGTCATAGCATCTCCCAATAATTTAAAGTGGAATAATCAACGAGCGTATCCGACCCGCACTTGTAGTACTTTTCTAGTCTACTATGTGTTTAAGTACAAGTGATGATAATGGCCTTTTTTTACAGGCAGGTCTACTCATGGGGGCCTGCCCTTTTTTTCTAACATTTCAAAGAATGATAACCTTCTTCTTTAAGTCAATGGTTTGGATGGCAAGGCGTGATGCTGGCTTGCACCTGAATTAAATTAAATATTGGCAACAAAATCCCCCATTGCTGTCTTTTCATTCTACTAGATGTATCCCCTGGCTTGCAACATTCTCGGTGTCTTTTCAATTTGCTTTTGCTTGTTCACAGAACACAAAATTACATATTTCAATCAGATTAATTAGGACTGGGATTCATTGTTGTTCGTTCCAATAAGGCACATAAGTTATTCTCTCCTCATCACATGTGGGAGTGTTTGACGAAACACAGCCAAAAATAATCATCTCATCTAAAATAAAATAAAATAAATAAACTTGCCTGGCGAACAAATGACTAGTTTTAAGAAAATGTTTTTTCTTAAAACTAGTCATTTGTCCGCCATTGGACTAATAGATATTGAGAAATAATTATAACAAGAGACTCTGACAAGTATGTACAAACATGGTTTGCAAAAGGAGGTTGGGCCTGGAGCAAAATGTGTGCAGGAATTAATAGGAACTACATAGTATTATTGCCTATTATATTTCAGGCTAACTAATGTCTAGGAATAAAGACTATCTGAGTGTCTACACGGTTCAATACATTATCCTCACCTCCTCCCAAGTCAAGTTCTACTTTTTAGATCTGTTCATGCAATAGCATATCATTCAACATGGAGGTTACAAACTATGAACCTCCAACTTATAACAAGTTGTACAGAGGACCAATATGTGATTTTATACTATCCATACATAGTGTTGATGAACATTATAATAAAAGTGTCTCATACATTCATTCATTTCTTCTCCTTTGGATTCACAGTTTATAAGAGCTCTTTGTTTTACCTCCACTGCCACTCCTGACACTGGTAATCAATTTAAAGTATTGGAGCACCCTTTAGACAATTGATTTGCCATATCCATATTCTAGCCTCACTGCATAAGAGTTATTTTCAAAAATGTACCTACCTTCATTCACCAACAGATAATAAATGTTTCCTTCCCTTACGGCTCTGTCAGCAGTAACAATTGATAGGACTGACTCTTTTTGTTTCAATGGCAGCCATTAATTCAAAAAGGAAACCGCTTTTTTCCCTTCAGCCTGATCTCTCCAGCCCAGCTCCTTCGGTGTAGGAGTCCAATTAAGGCCCCATTGAGGGATCGTTCTCCACCCAGGAGTGTTAATGCCACCCTCTCTGGGAATTCATCCCAGGATAAAAACGGAAAGCCTCTAGTCTCAGCTGATGTCTGCAGGCAATCTAGTAGATGGGATTGCTGGTTCAGCTACACTCTCCAACCAGACCCATTACTCTCTCTCCTGCTTTGACTCTGTACATACATACATTATTCTTCTGCTCAAAACATCAGTGTTAATCACTGTTAAACTGATCCATGGTTGACCCCTGATCAGTCTGTTTTAAACATCAACTTGTAGCCGAGCATCAACAATAGCTGGTGCCATGGAAGAGCGAGCATTGACTATAGTCATCATAACTCATCGCAATATTCCTGCAAAAGATCTTGCCCTTCCAGCTAGCTGTATCAATATCTGGCCATCCTCAAAGGGTTAACAAAGAAAATACTTGGAATAGTATTATAACAGTCATCTTTGACACAGCATGCAGGTTCTTGGAGATAAATGTAAAATATGATCTAGGTAGAGGAAATGATATCATTACAAAAAATGCATTCCTGGGGAAAAATTAGGAATAATGATGAAAAGAGATCCTCAAAGTAATTCATACCAGATTTTCATGTGAAAATACGGGTTTGGTCAGAGATACAAGGCAGCACCCAGAACAGGGAAAACATGGTGATTGCTGGGAGTGCCCAGCAGTTGATGAGAAACCCGTCCCCCCTGCCGTGTCCCCACTATGTAGGCACTGGTTACAGAGTACAGTTTAGATAAAGAGTCGGGAGGGGTTGGTTTGGGAAAGGTCTACTCTGGTGATATTGGTAATGTGTTCACCATCATCATACCATAATTATTTGATTTATGTATAACATATTGGTATACCACCCACACTATGCTGCAGTTTAACTGCAATTAATTACTGGGGCCTGGCTCCACTATTTGACAGTCTAAATAGATGAATAATCAATTGGTTAATCAATCCTTGATCCTATCATTATCATCAGATAATACTTATCATATCACATCATATCATATCAAATAACGGGCAGTTTAAGTATGCAGTATCTACATAATTGTGGATTTTGCTATTTCATCAAAATACAACAAAAACAAGGTTCAGCTTGAGTTGTATGCAGAGGTTTGAAAAGGCAAACTTTTATTCAGATAAAAGTGATTTGTGGGTTGTGGGTACAAAACCACACTTCACAGGTTCATAATGAATAGAATAACACACGTTGGGAACAGTTGTGTATGATACTATAGGTACTACAAGCACTTCCCATTGTCAGTCAGCAGGCCTGATTCACAGTGCTCTAGTTGGGGACAGTATAGGCACGATGCCCAGTCAAAGGCTGAGAGGCGGGTCCCTTAGGACCCTTTCCTCATACAGGGGTACTGGTCACTGAGTGTACATGGCAAACACAAGGGAAAAATTCACTACCTATGGCAGTGCTTTCCCAAATCTGAAGGCGGCAAATACAAACTACTAAGGACCAGTATGTCCATACATTTAGATGTGCATGTACATTTAGACAGTGTGACAGCACTGTATGGTCAAATAGGTCAAATCAAATCAATCTCATACAGCGTAAGTATGAGTTATGGGTAACAGTGAAGTCCGTTTGATTATATGTAGTCTTTTATTCGTGTCAAATAGGAAAGAGTGTTAATGAGGGAATTTTAGGTGATTTAGGTATTTCGAGGGTACATACTGAATGGATAAGTTGTAATTTTGAAAGGTGGGTAGTAACCTTTACTGCTATGATACCTTGCCCCATGCACTATTTGATATGAAACCCCAGCAAAGCAGTGAAAACAATAAACAATAGATATAGAAATATGGCCAACTGCCATGACACATTTTCTAAATACAGGATTTGTTTAAGTGCTGTATTTCCCCAACAGATTGACACCGAAAAGCCCCATATTTCGTTGAAACCCTTTATAAGTGATGCAATGATGCTTCCTTGGTGTAGAAATGAAGATGGATGTCTGCATGGCCTCAGGCATGGATTGCTTTGGAGTTGTCTCAAGATATCATATTTGAATGCATGCACAGGGAGTGGTTATGAAGGAGGATTTCCACCATCTTGATTTTTAACATAAAAACATCTTTATCACAAATCTAGTGTGACAACCAAAACGGAGCCTGTATCTATCCTAAACAGATCTAATAAATCTCTTCACCGAAATCTTCACTACAAGTCTAATGGGGCTACCTAAGCACTATCCTCTATCTCTCCCCAAGGCTGCAGTATACATGATCCACAACACTGCCAGATAACCCTGGGCTGCAATTGTAAGATAGTTGTTAAAAAAGGTATAGGGAAGGTATAGGTATAGTGAAGTGGCAATGAAATGTGGTTTGCTCTATGTTTAAGGGTGTCTGGGCGTGTTTGCTACACAGAGAAAAGAAACATCGTCAGCAGGGAGTCCAGGTTGCCTATGAGAGCCTAGGTGACTTCCTGGCTGACCTAAGGGAGTTACCTTGGGGGGTCATATGACCAAGAGAGCTATATGACTCTCTCAGGTGACCCCCTTAGGTCAGCCAGAGAGTCACCTACCATACGATCTAAGCACCGGGAGGGCCCAAAGTCGTCACCAGTTATTTCCAGTGTATACATAGAGTGGCTGAATACCTAGGATAGGAGCTGATGGTATGTTTATAATTAGAGATAGAAGAGCCAATAATGATACAAATTGAATTAGGGGAAGTATTTGGTAGGGGAGCAATTGAGAGCATAGGGGTGTTCAACAGGGGATGAGTAGTGTCCTTTTTAAGTAATTCTCAGTGTAGCAATCCAGATAATCTTGCTAGATGTATAATGATCATAAAAGATGTAAGGATAACTAGTCACCAACCTGAGTGGATGGTGATGTGTAATGATGCCTGGGACGTTAGGGCTAAAATGGAATCAGAACAACTTAACTAATCTTCAGGGTGCTTCTTGTAATCTTAGTGTCATAAGAATTTCCCTGATATTAAGAGAAGGGTGATGAAAATGTATGGTCCTATACGATATATTACCCTTTGCTCCACAAACCAGCTTTCAATAATGCTAATAGAAGCCTCTTGGATGTCACAGTACATCAAACTAACGTCTCACCTTTACAAGAGAATCCAGTGTGTTCTTTGAACACATAGTTGTCTATTGATATCCTTCGTCTAATGTTATTCTACTGTAGAGCCATCTTCCTGGATTCTTTCAGCACATCAGTAATGGCGTGTTGGGTGAAAACAGGCTCAGGGCAAGACCTCCTTGAATTCATGTTAAGCTATAGTTATCTGTTTTCTTGCCCTATAAAAGGAGTCAGATACATAGCATTCACTGATCTACTAAAAAACCTTTTGCACAGATGTTATCTGATGTCAATAACTTTGAAGGCATCTACCTTAAAGATAACACATTCTGATTTTAAATGCATATAACTTTAACATGTTGTGCATGTCAAAAGCCGATACAACTCCTGTTCTGAAGTAGGATGATAAGTGTATAGCCGGGCATTTATGAATATTTAAGTCCAGTCAATCTTTATTGTGGAAGTGAGTGTAGCGTCTGAGGCTAAACTACCAAAAAAACTCTTGCCTTTTACACGTTACACAGTTTACAAAGTTAGACACCTACCAACACACATCTGTGATCCATCATGCTATTGTCCCTCCTGGGATAACAGTAAATGGCTATTTATTTAATCATAGAGAGGTTCCTCTTGCTTGTGATCGGTAAATGTTATGTACAGTCCTGGCAGGTGGTAATCTCCACTCATCTAGATAACCAGTATGAAAACATAGCTAGTTGTTAGATTTGATAGTGAATACTGTAATTCTTTGTTTGAATGCAATGGGCATCTCAACAATAAGAATTTCTCATGGTCTCTGAATAATGAATTATGTATAGTACTAAATATTTCACTAGTTGGAGGATGCATATAGAAACAGATCTTATTAACTGGATAGCATTATAATCTAAAAGCAATACAAAAGAACAGTATACCTTGCTCCCAAACTACAGTATTCAAAGGCAAACCATGTTTATACAGAAGTAGTTATTGCTTTTCTAGGTCAATGCTTTAGACCTCGACTCATGTCCTACCAATATACCCTATCTGAAAATAACCTCAGTTAGCGACTTTATCAAGGACCACAAGTAGGCACCTAGACAATGAAAGCACACCATCAGGGGAACCGTTTGGGAGATCTGGTGATCTGGAAAGTTTCCATTTGACCCGAGTCACACAATGAATTGGTCTTTCCAGTAGAGGGCAATGACATCAGCCAACTCAATTGTTCTCCCAATAGTGGATTTACAATAGATCATTTTTACTGAAAATCCTGCTTCTGCATGTTTGATATTTGTTATGAGAATTGGAGTCTTAATGTGGTGTATCCACATACCACAGTTTTAATGCACAAACAGGTAATGGTAATTTTGTTCTGAACTATGAATCACAATATGGGGTAATTGGCTTGTTGCAACAGACAACATTATTTTCATGTGGAGCCTAATCCTGTTTTTAGATCGGAAATTATACATAGATTTTTGGTGGAGATTTTTGGTCTTCGAAGTTACATTCGGAAATAAGCTTTAAATACAAAAGAAAATTCTTTTTAAACTGAACAACCCACTTGACTTTTTTTTTATCTTGCATGGTTCTAATATGAGATTCCAATAATTAGGGTTTCTGCTATTAACTGTGTATTTCCTACCTGAAATAACTCTGTGCCTTTTTGGACTGAACATTCGTGATAAAGAAAATATTTACTCCATGGTTATTTCTAATCTATTTGATCAATCTCCTTGCACCAGCAGTCAAATTTACTCAGAATTCCCTTGACTGGTGATAGTGGTGTATTGTCACCTTCAGATCTGAAGAAGTTACTGAATCTTATACAAAAAAGTAGGATTTCTTTGGTTAGATATTTATTGAAGTATATGTATATCAACAACAAAACTTTGATTATGCATAGGCGCTGGGAGTAAATGCAAGCAGCTTTGGTGACATTGATCTCTTTGTCCCAGCACAGTTCAGGGTGACCCTGTGAGGTTTATACTTTTAGACCCAGGAGAAGGGGAGTGGGAGACTATTAGAGTGACGACAGCGTATGCAGACAGATCACTGGAATAAAAGCCTCATATGTGTTTTGGAAGCACACACCTCCAGCCTGTACATCCACACCTGAGAGATCCTGTCCTGAAACTGCTACTTGCTGTGTCTCATGAGATTGTAACAATTGAAATGTCTTTGACTGGGTGTCGTCTTTGACCGGGTGTCGTCTTTGAGCAGCAAGCTTCGAAACGCCAAAATGGAGGCTTTACACACAGAAATGCACGGGAATATAGTGTTAAACTATTCATTACCAAGTTCCTGGCATTTATGTGTGCCCCGTTTCATCTGTTTTTAAGCTTGGTGGTCAAAGACTATGTGTACCCGGTCAAAGACTACATCTGGTCAAAGACTACACTCGGTCAAAGACGTTTCAATTGTTACAATTTCATGAGACACAGTCTGCATCACAAACACAATGCGGGAACACAAATCCCCATTGGGCACAGCTGCAATCTAGACATCCTACATTGTATGACAGAGTCATTGTATATGAACAAATACCATTACCCCGCCCCGCTGCAGCTGCAACCCACATCCCACTGGGAGGATGGCAGCTTTTGTCAGGTGGTGCTTTTGTCACCATAGAGGGGTCACCTGGACTTGGTAATAGGTAGAGGATGAGGAGGCAAATGTGGGCCTATTGTTCTCAGAAAGGTGGAAGTGCGGCTGAATGGAGCATGTGCAAGGGAATTGTGAAGAGGTATGGGTAGCAGAGAGATGGGTGTAAATTACACTAAGGGGATTGAGTGCAGAATGTGGATTATTCATAGGTAGAGGGAAGATTGAAAAGACAATGCTGTTGAAGTCAGCTTCTTGAAACTTCAATTGATAAAGACCAGGCTAGTAATCTGAAAGAAGACTGTGGTGAAAAGCACTAGCATTTATTTAAGACGTTATTATTCCTATAAGCATCAAGTGTCTTTTGTCAAGATCCCTAGCTATACAATTTAGATTTAGTTTGAGTGTAAGAATAGTCTATGTGTCTGAATCTGCAACACCTGATATAATTAACAGCCTCAGAATGTGCATATACGCTTTATATTTGTGTGACCTATATAGAATCCCACTACAAATTCAAATCTACTATGAGGGTGTAATAGTACCAGTAGTATGGTTTTACCTTTATCGGTGTAAGTAGTTAGGCTTTAAAACAGACGAAGTAAAGAAGAATGAAGAACCCAAAGCTAAATGTTCATAAGTGTCGGATGTAGATTCAGCACAACCTGTCTTCAGTCCCTGAGGATTCATGTAGGGAAACAATTAGAGCCTCCCCAGCCCTCCTCAGGTGCCGGCTGCATCTCAAACAGTCCCGGGCCCCATCCTGAGCTGCTCACAGAGTCATTGGTTCTGGACAAACAGCACCAGGAGCTGCTCCTCACTACTTCCTGTGCAGATGGAGCCCAGTGGGAGTTTTGTCTACACACGGCTACTGCCACCAATGGGGCACCTGGGACCAGGGGAGGGAGGGATGTGGAGACAGGTTTGACATCATTATTTAAAGTGTGTGGGTGCCTGCTGGAGCCGGGCGGGGGGGGGGGGGAGATGAAAATGGGACAGAATGGTGCTCGGTAGTGGAAGAGGTAGATGGTTTGGGAATGGGTAAGAAGAAATAATGAAGCAGAACAGCTGAAATAAGCAGGGAAATGGATTAAATTGTTGGGTCAGTAGTTATAGTCTCCCATAGATTATTAAGACATTGTTTGTGTGTTTGAAGGAAACAAAGATGGAGATGCAGACACAGCGTATGCGAAAATAGATAGAGTAAAGTACCCCAGGTCTCGACAGTTAGTGGACATTTTCTAATTTCTCTGGTTAAGAGCTATCTGTTAAGCCCAAAATAGTTGCATATGAAAGGCAAACATGTTGTTATAAAGATGCATTGGGTTTCAAATTATTGCCTCCTATAGCAATATGGTCAGACTTGATTACTTAGATGTCAATTTGGTACCTTATTGCGGACATAGGCACCTAATTCGAGACACCCTAGAATTCTATGAAGGGGACAATCTATTTGAAAGGCACTGGAAACCATAAAAGTTCAATATGATATGTGTCCAGATGTGATGGAGTTATGCATGTATCATATGTTTTTCCAAATAATATAACCCAGTAAACGTTGTCCTTGTACTTATCATCCCTGCTAAGGAACATGGAGTATAGACTTGGGTTGGTACATACCAAATATAAATTGGATTTTAATCACATTTTCCTGTGTGTTACCTTCTAGTTTCTTTGGTTGTGGCAAGGTGAGATACGAGGCATTCATCAGGAATGGTAACAGGTCCATTATGTGTGTATTTAGTTAAGCAATCATCGCATGATTGCAAGGTGTCCAGAATTAGGGTCTGTCCGGCTTTGGGTGCCTTTACTCTATATGCAATCTGTACCCTAGAAATAATGAATTTTTCATTTTTCATATGGTCGAATGATGGTGAACATAAATGGATACATTACCAATCGGATTAGAGTAAAGCTAACCAGTCTAAATCCTCCCAACTCCCTTATCTAAACTATAACCACTCCCTACAGGGGACTCAGCAGGGGGGAGGGGGCAATGTGTCTCATCAACTGTGCAAACCACTATGTCCCCCCTGTTTTAGTTGCTGCTTATATATCTGCCCAAACCCATATTTTCACTGTTATTTCAAGATGACTGTTTTACTCAGCTTTCTCTTTTATGTTAAAGCAATGTCGAAACCCACTGTTTAACTGTGATAAACATTGACGTGAGCAGATGAATAATGTATATTGGTGCACAGTCAAAGCAGGAGAGTAATGGTTATAAGTCTGGTTAGAGAGTGTAGCTGAACCAGAAATCCCACCAACTAGATTGCCTGCAGACATTGGCTGAGGCTAGAGGATTTACCTTTTTTTTTTTATCCTGGAATGAATTCCCAGAGAGTGTGGCATTACTACTCCTGGGTGTAGACCGATCCCTCAATGGTGCCTTAATTGGACTCCTCCTCGCAAGTAGCTTGCCTGGAGGAGAGAGGCTGAAGGTATAAAAAACAGTAACACGTTCCTTTTTAAACAAATGGCTGCCATCAAATCAAAAACAGTCAGTTTTATCAATGGTTAATACTCCTATCAATGGTTGATACTCAGAAAGCCATTAAGAGGGAGGGACATTTAATGTCAGTTGGTGTGGGGGGATTCGAGAGACATAATTTTGAACTACCTGTATGCAATACTGTCAAAATATGGCCATACCAAAGAGATTTCTTAAAATCAATTCTCTAAAGAATACACCCATATTTTCAAGCTATCACAAGTCAGGGATGGCAGTGGTAGAATGGCAGAAAAGTGTGTTCTCATCTTTTGCTCTTTATATATAATTAGGTCAGGAATCTAAAATTAACTCTAAAATATAAGATGCCAGACTAAGCGTCCCCTACCCACTTCAGGAACATTTTAACAATTTTCTTGAGATTTAAGTCGAACTGGGTCCAAATGAGGCTCACACTGAAATGCTAAACAATTTTTTTGTAGAAAAAACACATCTGTCCATCTGTGTGCTTCCTCAGAGCACACACAACATTCACATTTGCTCTTTTTTCTAATACTGTTTCTTGCTTCTATCTTACTTTTCAAAATAGATCTAACATACCTGTTCTCATAGAGCAGGCCCAGTGGATGAATGACAGTGTTAATAGTGTTAAAACAATGTGAGGCAGCCATGGCAAAGCAAACAGAGAGTAGAACATGGTTAGGAAAGAGCTAATAGTGATTGGTGCGAGAGAAATAAGTATGTAGAACAAGGGGTGTGGCATGAGACATATTAGTGGTATTAGAACTGAGACCGCAGGACCTAATGCGAATGGGAGAGAACGGGAGAGAAAGGTAGTAAAATAGCACTCTTTGCAGGCCTGGCCAATTGCCTGTTGAATCTAGCACAGAATTTGCTCTAGCCATATTGAGTGGGTGACGTAATCTCAACAAGTAATTAAACCGCCTACAGGAAGTGCTACGCTGATTAACCAGCCTAATTAAAGAGCTACCTGTTTCATATTCCTGAAGTATGGGGACACTGATTTGATACATGTACCATCTCATATTTCTCAATTACAAAACTGGTGGCTGAGTAATTAAGGTGTCTCATGAGACACCTTAATTACTCAGCCACCAGATGCATACTGATCATAGTTTAACTCAGGTTGATCAAACAGTGTTGAATACATCAATAGAAAATAGTATATTCATAATAACAACCGGGTAACATCTCACAACGAGTAGCCTAGTCTTGTGGATTATAGCAGATCTTGATATTGTAACTGCAATATATTAAATTCATTACAAGCCTTAGTACAAAATGTGCTATTGACTTAAAGAAAGAGGTTGGGGCAGAGATGAAAGTGAGCACCCATTACCCGCTTTAAGTCTAATGGAAATTGGCAACGAGTTGATGAGATATATAACCATCCCGGGTGCCAGTGGGGGATCTACTCTGTGATTATATGGCAGAGTGTAAGCTAGAGGGTGTGGTAAGGTTGGCTTGACTAAAGTCTTTACTGGTCCCATTGACATATTTACCCTATCGTAGCAAGGACATGCATTTACATACTATAACAATAAATCTGGAACTTTGGGTGCACGAGGTCAGAAATCCTTTAGAAGGCAACAATATTTTAAGGTTTAGGCCAATGCAAATAGAACACAATTTTCTACTACTTCTCATTTGATATATCTGTCCAAACAGTCACTTTTGAAACACGAAATCGTGTGGGTATTTTCAGCTGCGAGTTCCTTAGGCAGTTACTTTGAGCAATAAGACTTGCCAATACTACGCAAGCTAACATCCAATCAGGTTCTCTCATTAAGAAGTTAATCCTGAATTAATTGAAAGTTTCAATTTGCTTTCGTTGTATCCCTGTGGGTAGTAGTCATTATCAAAATGAAAGCTTTTGGGTAGGGGTCACTTTGACCCAAGCTGATTGCAACAAAAATCATAAAGGCAAGTGATATAGTTGTCAAAGTGCAGGGAAAACATAGATATTTATTTCCTACTCATGAGTTAACAGAATAGTTGGCAATCAGGGAGTCAATCAGATATTTGATTGGGGACTGCATTGAGGATGGTTTAACTGCACTAAGCAATGGTTTATTGTAAACGTCTACATTAACATACAAAAAGAATCAGTGACTCTTACAGCTAAAATTGTAAACTAATTCAAACTACTGATGCTCTTACCAGCATACTACTTAGGCCACTGTTTAGACCATTGTTTGTTATTGCTTGTCATTTGTGGTTGATTCTACTAAGGTATGATATCGTCCATGATACTCACGATTTAATTTCAAAGTAGGAGAAATATGGCGGGGACAATGGGTATGAACACTAATTTCGGTACAGTTTCAAAAGTTTAGGAGATTAAATGACCGTTAAGTTTCTCATTGTATACATATTTCTAATCCTATTTCTATGGTGTAGACTTGGTGTCTGTGCTATTGATTAGGTCAAGGGAGCAGGTGGGGGAGTTGGTCTTGGCCACGGAATCTGGATTAATAATCCACCTTAGACGTTTTTTTGTGTAGAAGACCCTGTCCGGATTAATATTTTCTAAAAGCGTTTTATTCACAAATATGATATACATACAAGTACAAAAGTATAGCATCGTTGAATTGGCTCCATCCTTTTCCTATAACCCAACCAAGTCAATTCCATGCAATTTTCATTTCATCTCCTGAAGCACCCACACACTTTAAATAATGATGTCAAACCTGTCTCCACATCGCTCCCACCACCCTTCCCAGGTGCCCATTGGTGGCAGTAGCCGTGTGCGGACACAACTCCCACTGGGCACCATCTGCACAGGAAGTAGTGAGGAGCAGCTCCTGGTGCTGTTTGTCCAAAATCAATGACTCTGTGAGCAGCTCAGGATGGGGCGGGGACTGTTTGAGATGCAGCCGGCACCTGAGGAGGGCTGGGGAGGCTCTAATTGTTTCCCAGGCTGAATCCTCAGGGACTGAAGACAAGTTGTGCTGAATCTACATCCGACTCTAATGAACATTTAGCTCTGGGTTTTTCATTCTCCTTTACTTTGTCTGTTTTAAGCAAAACTACTCACACCGGTTATATAAAGGTAATACTGCTACTATTACACCCTCATAGTAGATTTGAATCTGTAATGGGATACCACATAGGTCACACAAATGAAGAGCATATGTGTAGATTCGAAGGCTTTTAATTATATCAGGTGTTTGGGGTTCAGACACATAGACTATTCTTACTCTCAAACTAAATGTAAATTGTATAGTTAGGGATGTGGACAAAATACAGTGGAGTGCAATGTTTAATGCTATATTCACTTGATGCTTAGGAATAATGCCTTAAATTCATGGTAGTCCTATTCACAGTCTTCTGTCAAATTACTAGCCTGTGTGATATCAATTTCCCTCTACCTTTGTATAACCTACATTCTGCACTAAATCCCTGTGGTGTAATTTACAGCCATACCTCTTCACAATCCCCTGTAACATGCTCCATTCAGCCTTACTTCCACCTTTCTGAGAACAAAAGTCACACACTTGCCTCCTCATCCTCTACCTATTACAAATTCGAGGTGACTCCTCTCTGGTGACAAAAGCACCACCTGACAAAAACTGCCATCTTTCCAGTGGGATGTGGGTTGCAGCTGCAGTGGGGCGGGGTAATGGTATGTGTTAGATAGACTACACCTGGACAGGGTTCTTCCATATACCCACTGCCCCGCAGGGTCAAGAAGAGGTGTCATACACCGAGTCAATGACCAGTGGGCAGTGGGTAAAGCCCCAGCTCTCCTATAAATAGGGCTGAGTACCTGTCCCGACTGCGCCCTGACTGTCGGTGGAGGGGTACCGAGACCTGCGGGTTTAAGCCGCCCACCGTGGGTTAATTGTTCATGCACAATGACTCTGTCAGAAGCTAAACACACAATGCAGGTTGTCTAGATTGCAGCTGTGCCAAAGGGGGAATTGTGTAACCGGTTTGTGTTCCCGATTTGTGTTCCCGATTTGTGTTCCCGATGTACCAGATTTAGGGACTCAGGACAGGATCTCTCAGGTGTGGATGTACATGCTGGTTGTGTGGGCTTTCCAAGCACATATATATATGAGGCTTTTATTTCAGTGATCTGTCTGTATACACTCTCTTCACTCTTATAGTCTCCCACTCCTAGGTCTAAAACTATGAGCCTTGCATGGCTAACCCTGAACCAGGTGCCTGAACTGTGCTGAAACAAAGAGAATCAGTGTTCCTAAAGTTCCTAAAGTGGGTTGTTCAGTTTAACAAGAATTTCTTTTTGCATTTAAAGCTGATTTATGAATTTAACTTCAAGGAAGTTTTCAATCTCAACCAAAAATCTATTTAATGTTTCCAATCTAAAAACAGGATTGGACACCACTTTAACATGCCTATAAATGTTTTCTGTTATAACAAGCCAATAACCCCATGTTGTGATTCATAGTTCAGAACAAAATCATCATTTCCTTTTTGTGCATTAAAACTGTGGTATATGGATACACTACATTCTCAATATCCTATTCTCATAAAAAATAGCAGACATGCAAGGACCAATTTATTGTGTGACTCAGGCCAATTGGAAACTTTCCAGATCACCAGATCTCACAAGCGGTTCCCCTAATGGTGTGCTTTCATTGTCTGGGTACCTACTTGTGGTCCTTGATAAATTTATTAACTGAGGTTGTGTTGGGATTCGGCATATTGGTAGGACATGAGTCAAGGTCTAAAAATGTGACTTTGGGATGCTCATGCTCCTATAATTTGAAGATTATCTGCCATTTAGCTCCTAATTCCCACTGTCCATCAGTAGATGTTTTCGTTTCTACAGTTTTGGGTTTCCAGCTGTTATAGTTCTCACATAATAGACTTCTGAAAATGGAGCAGCCCTCAGAATCTTAATTGGTGATCCCACCCCCCTGCACATGATGAGCCATATCTTGGGAACCGCTCAGAATTTCCAAGTCATATTTACAGATGATACTCTAGATACATTTGTTCATCCGAATCTCAGTTTTGAAGCAAATTTGAGGTTGTGACCCGGGAGCCATTGGTTGCTTATAAACAGAGCCACCCTTATGTCATTGCCACTTCCCTATACCTATACCTTCTATATACCTTTTTTAATGACCGTCTTAAAATTGCAGCCCCAGGTTATCTGGCAATGTTGCAACCTTGGACAGGGATAGAGGATAGTTGAATAAAAGATGAATAGACCCTAAAAGAGCAGGTGCTGCTTCGGTAGCCATTAGACTTATAGTAAAGATTTCGGTGAAGAGATTTATTAGATCTATTAGGGATAGATACAGGCTCAGTTTTGGTTGTCACAATAGATTTCTAATATAAGATGTTTTTATGTTAAAAATCAAGATGATGGAGGTTCTCCTTCATAACCACTCCCTGTGCATGCATTTAAACTATGATTTCTTGAGACAACTCCAAAGCAATCCATGCCAGACATCCATCTTCATCATAACACCGAGGAAGCATCATTGTATCACATGCTAGATAGAATTGGAAATAAAAAATGCTTCCTAGCAGATCTAATCTCGGAGGAATAATCAAATTACCTGCTGGCAATCCCACCCAACTGCGAGGCTCCTTTGTCACCCAGATTTGAAATTTTCCAGCTCACTTCTCTCAGAGTTACCCTGAGATTGGGTGTGTTTTCAATGTTTACAAACAGCCTTTACCAATACACAGCTAGAATTGTATTTTGTCATTTTGGAACCAATATCTCAGTTCTTGAGATAGTGTCTGCGACCACACAAGGGAAATAGACTTCATAAAAACACTAGTGCCACAATATTTATTCCACAATTTGATCCTCCATCCAGCGGCAATGTTTGACAGCATCATCAATGTAAGGCGTTGTCATAGAGATCAACTGTCCTATATTGTATGTCTCTCCAGGACAAAGATAAAAAACCAGTGCAGGTGTGTCATTCTCATCTACTATCTGCGTCATCCCCATAATTACCTTGCACACACAACTTTCCTTCTCCCTATATCAACTGGCATTTAAAGATTGCGTTTTATATACTTTGGAATCTTGCCTCTCTGATCTTGGCCAGCCTCTCTCACTCTGCCTTTCCACCTCTTGTCTCCCTATGACTTATTCTCCTGACCTTTCCTGGTACTGCATATTCACAATGTGAGTTCCTCTCTACCCCTAGTGTCCACATCGTTCCCCACCAACTCTGCCCCTCAGGCACCCATTCCATGACAAGCTTTATGGTAAAGGTACCAGCCCTGGCTCCTCAGTCCCTCTACCAAGTGACCACTCTCTGGCACCTGAAGTACCATCAAGAATGAGGGCTGACACCTCATGCTGGGAGCAGGTGCATCTGCTAGGGAGCAGCTCAAGGTGCCACGCTTCATGACCTACAATTTCTTCTAAATGTAGGAGGGTATCTAAAATATAGCGGTATTAGCTCATACTGAAAAATTAGCTCATAAATCCTGTGTTGGGAATAGATGAGTGAACATACCAGTGTGTGTTTTGGCATATGTGAATTAGTTTCTTTCCCCCTTTGACTCAAGTTAAGAAGTAGTTGTGCGTGGCGATCCACACAGGCTGGGGATGTTGGCTGTGTGTGTGAGATCCAGGTAGTGTCTCATGAGATTGATACAATTGAAAAATCTTTGACCCAGTGTAGTCTTTGACCAGCAAGTGTTAAAAGGGCTGAAATGGGGGCTATGGAGACTGAAATGGGGGAAAAGGTTAATGGATATTTTAAAACTATATAGTATAAACTTCCCCGGGACTTCTGTGTACATAGCCCCCATTTCAGCCCTTTTGAAAATTGCTGGTCACAGACTACACCCGGTCAAAAATTGTTTCAAATGTATCAATCTTATGAAGCAGTGCTACAGCCACCAGGTAAGCAGGAGACATGATTGTGACCAGGTGATAGGTCAGTCACCTGACCCCAATAGACGTGCTGGGGTTGACTTATGTCAGTTAAAAGTCATTGCTGCGGCGGATTTATAATGAAATTAATACAGGCCCTTATGTCGCCAAAAATCTGTTTTTGAATGCACAGAAATCTTTTGCCAATGTGTAAAAGTGAAATTAACCAGCTGTGGAGAAGGTTTTGTTATTGGAAATATTCATCTTAAATAGTCCTCAAATATAAAACATATCATGCCCTTGAGGCATTTCTGCAGTCCTGAATGGGAGTATTAGTTACTGACCCTGGCCGGGGGTAGCCATGCTTGTCCAGAAGCAATGGCTCTTTGGATGTGCTCATTGTTTAACAACAGGCTGGTCAAAATCGTTAGTGTTCATAGCCAATTGTAGCACGATACATAACGGGCTGGCTTTTTTGCTCAAAACAGGGGGAATCTTTTTGACAACCCCCCCGCCCTTAAGGAGTCCAGCATGTGACCCTTCCTTCTAAATCCACCACCCCCCTCCCTGTTGTTAAAAAAGGATCACTCCCTGAGAGCCATTTCAGGTGGGCTGTGCAGCTGTCTTTGAAATGCTAGCCTCAGGGACCTAGGGGGTTTCTGCTGGAGTGTGAATTAAGTAGGTGCCAGCTAATGGTGTGTAGCATGCAATGGGTAAGGGAAGGCTTTTAATGTTGTGGCCTCATCTGTGACCTCCTCCACATGGTCACTGCATCCTCCCAAGGGTCCAAAGCAATTTATTCCACACGGCTTACTCAGAAATAGAAAGAAATGGATCTTGAACTTGTGATTTTTCTTTACTCCCTTAGCTGTTTGTTCTCCTTTTTTGGAATATCAAGGCTCAGAACTGCATGCTAATAAGATTGTAGAGTCAAATGTAGTATCAGTCGAAACAGTGAGTAAATAGAAAATCTTTTCACTGCTTTACTGTGGTTTCATATCAAATCGTGGACAGGGCAAGGTATTATAGCAGTAAAAGTTACTACCTACTGTTTAATATTACAACTAATTCATTCAGTATACCCTGGAAATACCTAAATCACCTACAATTTTTCAATAACACTCTTTCCTATTAAATACAAATAATAGACTATATATATAATCCAACAGACTTCACTGTTACAAACTCATACTTATATTGTATGAGATTGATTTGATTTGACTTATTTGACTGTACAGTATTTGTCTAATTTACTCTAAATGTACATGTACATCTAAATGTATGGACATATTGGTTCTTTGGTAGTAAGTATTTGCTGCCTTTAGTTCCTCAGGCTGAGGACAGGGGTTGTTATAGGTTTGGGAAAGCACTGGTATAGGTATTGAATTGTTCTGTCATGTTAGCCAGGTGTACTGGATCACCAGTATCCCTGTATGAAGGAAGAGTCCTAAAGGGATCAGCCTCTCAATCTTTAAACTGGGAATCATACCCATACTGTCTTTGACTAGAGCACTGTGCATCAGGCCTGTTGCTTGACAATGGGAAGTGCTTGTAGTACCTGTATTATCATACAGAACTGTTCCCCAATGTGTGCCATTCTATTCATTATGAACTTGTGAAGTGTGGCTCTGTACCCAACCACTAATCACTTTTATAATAAAAGCAACCTTTCCATACCTCTGCATACAGCTCAAGCAGAACTTTTTGAATGACCTGTATGCAATACTGTCAAAATATGGCCATACCAAAGAGATTTCTTGAAATCAATTCTCTAAAGAATACTCCAATATTTTCAAGCTATCACAAGTCAGGGATGGCAGTGGTAGAATGGCAGAAAAGTGTGTTCTCATCTTTTGCTCTTTATATATAATTAGGTCAGGAATCTAAAATTAACTCTAAAATATAAGATGCCAGACTAAGCGTCCCCTACCCACTTCAGGAACATTTTTACATTTTTCTTGAGATTTAAGTCGACTGGGTCCAAATGAGGCTCACACTGAAATACTAAACATTTCTTTTGTAGAGAAACACATCTGTCCATCTGTGTGCTTCCTCAGAGCACACACAACATTCACATTTCCTCTTTTTTCTAATACTATTTCTTTCTTCTGTCTTGCTTTTGAAAACATATCTAACATACCTGTTCTCATAGAGCAGGCCCAGTGGATGAATGGTAGTGTTATTACTGTTGGAACAACGTGAGGCAGCCGTGGCAAAACAAACAGAGAGTAGAACATGGTTAGGAAAGAACTAATAGTGATTCTTGCGAGAGTAATAAGTATATAGAACAAGCCTGTGGCATGAGACATATTAGTGGTATTAGAACTGAGACTGCAGCATCTAATGCGAATGGGAGAGAACGGGAGAGAAAGGTAGTAAAATAGCACTCTTTGCAGGCCTGGCCAATTGCCTGTGGACTCTAGCACAGAATTTGCTCTAGCCATATTGAGTGGCTGAAGTAATCTCAACAAGTAATTAAACCGCCTACAGGAGGTGCTACGCAGATTAACCAGCTTAATTAAAGAGCTATCTGTTTCATATTCCTGAAATATGGGGACACTGATTTGATACATGTACCATCTCATATTTCTTAATTATAAAACTGGTGGCTGAGTAATTAAGGTGTCTCATGGACACGACCATCCTGCCAGCACTGTAATTACCCTTTGGGACGGAGTGTCTGAAATGATCAGCTCCAAAGAGGACTTGTGTATCCTACCTCATCTCATCACATCTCATCAGACATATATACCGAATCGCATACAAAATTGTAAATAACACATACAATTACGAGAACTGAATAGAATGATTATTTCAATACTTTGTCATACAGGGAGATTTTTGTTTCATGTTTGAAAAAGAATGCAAGGACAGAGGTCCTGGCGGAAGTAGGGCAATGCGCCCGTGCCAGGTTTAGGTGCATTCACATTCACGACATTCCCGGTGTCAATTGTTTAAGGCTCCATGTCATTTTGTTTAAGTTGTAGCAGTTTTTTGCCATTTTGGCTCTTTTACATGACTCCTACTCGGGTAGGAGGGAGATGTCCAATTAAGGCCCATTGAGGGATCGGTCTCCACCCAACAGTGTTAATGCCGGCCTCTCTGGGAATTTATCCCAGAATAAAGGACAAATCCTTAGGTTGCAGCCGGTGTCTTCAGGCAATCTAGTTGATGGCAATGATAGTTCAAGTACACTCTCCATGCAAACCCCACTTGGATTGAGTCTTTTGCTGATCCCTCTCATAATGACAGACACCCTTTTCATCTCTGCTGATCATAACTCAGGTTAACTCAGATTAATCAAACAGCCTTGAAACAACATAGTATATTCATTATGACAACTGTGTTACACCTCATAAAGAGTAGGATTATATCAGTCCTGATATTGTAACTAGAGTATATTAAATTCATTACAAGCCTTAGTACAAATCGTGCTATCGACTTTAAAAATATAGGTTGGGGCAGAGATGAAATTGAGCAGCCATTACCCGCTCTAAGTTTAATGGAAATTGGCACAAAGTTCTGGCTACAGTTGATGAGATATACAACCATCCGGGGTGCCAGCGGGGGATCTACTCTGTGATTATATGGCATAGTGTAGGTGAGAGGGTGTGGTAAGGTTGGCTTGACTAACGTCTTCACCGATCCCATTGACAAATTTACCCTATCGTAGCAAGGACATGTATTTACATACTATAACAATAAATCTGGAACTTTGGGTGCACGAGGTCAGCAATCCTTTAAAAAGCGACAATTTTTGAGGTTTAGGCCAGTATAAATAGAACACAATTTTCTACTACTTCTCATTTGATATAACTGTCCAAACAGTCAGTTTTGAAACACGAAATTTGGTGGGTATTTTCAGCTGCCAGTACCTAAAGCAGTTACCTTGAGCAATTTGACTTGCCAATACTATTCAGGCTAACATCCAATCAGGTTCTCTCATAAAGAAGTTAATCCTAAATTAATTGAAAGTTTCAATTTGCTTTCGTTGTATCCCTGTAGGTAGCAGTCATTTTGGGTCGGGTTCACTTTAAGCCAGGCTGATTGTAATTGAAATTATAAAAGCAAGTGATATAGTTGTCACAGTGTAGGGTCTAGAGCAATACATAAGTAGTTCTTTTCTACTTATGAGTTAACAGAATGGCAATCAGGGAGTTAATCAGATATCTGATTGGGGACTGCATTGAGGATGGTTTTAGTGCATTTGTGGTAGATTCTAGTGAGGTATGATATCTTCCATGATACTCACGATTTAATTTCAAAGCAGGAGGAATATGGCAGGGACAATGGGTATGAACACTAATTTCTGTACAGTTTCAAAAGGTTAGGAGATTAAATGACCGTTATGTTTCTCATTGTATACATATTTCTAATCTTATTTCTAACGTGTAGACTTGGTGTCTGTGTAATTGATTAGGTCAAGGGAGCAGTTGGTGGAGTCGGTCTTGGCCACAAAATCTGGATTAATAATCCACCTTAGACGTTTTTTTGTGTAGAAGACCCTGTCGGGATTAATATTTTCTAAAAGCGTTTTATTCACAAATATGATATACATACAAGTACAAAAGTATAGCATCGTTGAATTGGCTCCATCCTTTTCCTGATTGATTGATTGATTTTCTTTTATTTATACTGAATCATGTACAGGCATTAGGCTTGCCTATGAATTATGACATCTCCAGTCAATAGTTTAAATGCTTCAATATCACATATTCTAACACAGTCTGTGTACTTTTGTACATATTGATATAAATCTCATGAAAATTGAGAGGATTGGCTTAAGGCCATGACTTAGTTGTAATAGATTTAATGCTAAAAGATGTTAGTTCCATCACGGTTAGGACCGTTGTTGGTGGTCCAGGGCCTCACTGTCTGTTGTTGTTACACAACACCAGGCAGTGAGTCCTTGCTGGATTGATCTTGTTATCCAACAGGTTCGTTTGACATAGCTATTATGTATTTTTACCTTAACAAGGTGGACGATGTTAAATGTCCATGGACGATGTTTGTGTCCATAATCCTGTTTAAGACAGGTGTTTAAGATAAACAAAAAATAATTAAATAATAAATTAAGGGGGGGAGGTTGGTCAGACCTCTCCCATGGTCATGTTAGTGCTAGGATGGTCATGTGTGTGTGATAAGACACACACATGAACAATCAAGTCCAGGTCTGGTGATTATACCCATCAATTAATGCTTCATGGTGCTCTTTATTCCATCTGGCAAAACTGCTCTTTTCTGTTATCGCCCTTTCATTCTTGTCTAGTTTATTCCATTCACTAGTAGCTCTAAATTTTATGCTTTTACTGTATGCAGGATTTAAGGCCCTAGTTTGTTTCAACAGTTTTTGGTCATGCATTCTGGTTCCTATTCTCCTTTTGTCTACATTGGCATCTATCATGGACATCCTAAAGGAAACTTGTAGGAGATGCATATGTCTTCTATCCTTTAGAGAACACAGTTTTGCCTTCCTATGTAAGGCTGTCCTACTCGTAATACCCCTTCTTCTGTAGGCAATGGTAAGTGCCTTGTTTACCAGTGTTTGGATATCTTTTAATGCATGTTTGTTTGTAACAGCATATGAGACATCACAGTAATCTACTGCTGGCAGGAGCATAGATTTGACTATTTTTACTGCTGCTCGCTCTGTCACATTATATTTAATAAAATTATATAGAAATACCTTGTATGTTACATTTCTCTTTAGTGTTGTCATATGATGTTTGAAATTTAGAAGTGGGTCCAAAATGAGGCCAAGATATTTGTACGAGGGGGTTGATTCTACTTTCTGGTCACCTATCTTTATGTTTAAGGGTATTTGTGTACTTTTCAGGGCTTTAGTGGTAAAAGTTATAAATTTGGTCTTTTTGCTATTTAATGATAGTTTATTTGAGATACACCATTTTTCTACTCTCTTTAAGTCCCTGTTTACTATCGTTGAGATGTTTTGGGTAGGTTTGTGTGTCAGGTACAAAACAGTATCATCTGCATAATGCTGACAACTGAGTTTGTTTATTGACCGACTTAAGTCGTTTATATACGTCAGGAAAAGTAGAGGACCTAGGACCGAGCCTTGTGGTACTCCACATGTTATTTTATGCGATTTTGATATACTAGTGTTTGCTTTTGTTTGTTGTGTTCTATTTGTTAGGTAATTTTTAATTAAAGAGACTGCCCTTATTTTTATTCCCATTTTTTCTAACTTTTTTAATAATATTGAATGGTTTAGTGTATCAAATGCTTTTCTAAAGTCCAGGAAAATGGCTGTAGTACAATACTCTATATTTAGGGCCGAATAGATATTGTTTGTTAGCTTTTCTATACTGTCTTGTGTAGAGCGTTTTGGTCTGAAGCCATCCTGATTGTCATTTAGGAGGTTTTCTTCCAAAAGGTAGTCTAAGAGTTGCTTGTGTAATACTTTTTCTATTAATTTGGCTGGTAAGGGTAATATGGAAATGGGTCTGAGGTTGTTCACGTCAGATTTGTCTCCACCTTTTGGGAGGGGAGTGACTATTGCCTTTTTCCATGAATCCGGGAAAGTGCTTGTAGATATTATTGAGTTTATAATTTTGAGTAGGTGATATGGTAGTGTTGTAAATGTGTCTTTTAGGACATGTGTAGCAATATTTGGTACTCCTGACGATTTTTTAATATTTATTTTCTTGACCAGTTTATGAACTAACTCTATTTCACATTCAAAAAAGTTAAAGCTTGGTGGATGTTGTGGTGCTATTTCAACATAGGGTTCTGACATATCGCGCGCTAATTTGTCTCCTATTGTAGCAAAGTAAGTATTAATAAAAGTTGCTGTTTCCTCAAATGGGACATGTTTACCTTCTGTGTCATCATACAGGTTATACACCGGATCCTTGACTTTAGGATTCAGGAGTTCAGCTATATTCCTCAAGAATGTCAACTTCTAGTACCTCAATATCGTCATGTGGGTATGTATTCCTACCTTTTGGTGACTTTTTCTTTTTAGTCTTGGTGCTCGGCGGGCCAATGGGGGTTTGCCCGGGGTTCAAAATGGATGGATCAATGTTCGTAGCCCTCCAAATTTCTTCCTCATCTTCCTCCCCCTCATCAGACATTTCTAATTTTTCCCTGACTCCCTTTTTGCCAATCGGGGTTTTATGTATGCCTATTGAGAGAATATGATGCATAACCTTCTTACCGCTTTCCTGTAGCGCCGATGCTACTGAGCGGGCTGTGGTGGTCTTTCCCGGGGGTTGAGAGCGGCTGTCATGATTCTGGTTGGCGGGTGTCCGCTTGAGGGGAGGCCGTTGGGGCTTGGGTGACAGTGGGTTCTCGTGTATAAGAGCCTCGTGGCGTTGCAGGGTTGACAGGGTTGACAGGGTTCGTTCAGTACCCTCATTGTCGCCCTTCTTCTTCTTGGATCTCGCTCGGGTGTTGACTTCAGTCAATATTTCTTCAATTTCCGGCATTATTGAGGCTATTGGATAGACTCAATGTGGTCCTGGTCACCTAAGGTGGGATATTTTCCAAACAAAATTTTCTAATCCGACTACAATTAACTTTAAATAGCTAACTTTGATAGAGCCGAGTTGGCAAGCGTCTTCTCTACTCAGTGACCATGACCATGCCATAACCCAACCAAGTCAATTCCATGCAATTTTCATTTCATCTCCTCCAGTAACCACACACTTTAAATAAAGATGTCACACCTGGCTCTGCATCCCTCCCTCCCCAATCCCCGGTGCCCCATTGGTGGCAGTAGACGTGTGTGGACACAACTCCCACTGGGCACCATCTGCACAGGAAGTAGTGAGGAGCAGCTCCTGGTGCTGTTTGTCCAAAATCAATGACTCTGTGAGCAGCTCAGGATGGGGCGGGGACTGTTTGAGATGCAGCCGGCACCTGAGGAGGGCTGGGGAGGCTCTAATTGTTTCCCAGGCTGAATCCTCAGGGACTGAAGACAAGTTGTGCTGAATCTACATCCGACTCTAATGAACATTTAGCTCTGGGTTTTTCATTCTCCTTTACTTTGTCTGTTTTAAGCAAAACTACTCACACCGGTTATATAAAGGTAATACTGCTACTATTACACCCTCATAGTAGATTTGAATCTGTAATGGGATACCACATAGGTCACACAAATGAAGAGCATATGTGTAGATTCGAAGGCTTTTAATTATATCAGGTGTTTGGGGTTCAGACACATAGACTATTCTTACTCTCAAACTAAATGTAAATTGTATAGTTAGGGATGTGGACAAAATACAGTGGAGTGCAATGTTTAATGCTATATTCACTTGATGCTTAGGAATAATGCCTTAAATTCATGGTAGTCCTATTCACAGTCTTCTGTCAAATTACTAGCCTGTGTGATATCAATTTCCCTCTACCTTTGTATAACCTACATTCTGCACTAAATCCCTGTGGTGTAATTTACAGCCATACCTCTTCACAATCCCCTGTAACATGCTCCATTCAGCCTTACTTCCACCTTTCTGAGAACAAAAGTCACACACTTGCCTCCTCATCCTCTACCTATTACAAATTCGAGGTGACTCCTCTCTGGTGACAAAAGCACCACCTGACAAAAACTGCCATCTTTCCAGTGGGATGTGGGTTGCAGCTGCAGTGGGGCGGGGTAATGGTATGTGTTAGATAGACTACACCTGGACAGGGTTCTTCCATATACCCACTGCCCCGCAGGGTCAAGAAGAGGTGTCATACACCGAGTCAATGACCAGTGGGCAGTGGGTAAAGCCCCAGCTCTCCTATAAATAGGGCTGAGTACCTGTCCCGACTGCGCCCTGACTGTCGGTGGAGGGGTACCAAGACCTGCGGGTTTAAGCCGCCCACCGTGGGTTAATTGTTCATGCACAATGACTCTGTCAGAAGCTAAACACACAATGCAGGTTGTCTAGATTGCAGCTGTGCCAAAGGGGGAATTGTGTAACCGGTTTGTGTTCCCGATTTGTGTTCCCGATTTGTGTTCCCGATGTACCAGATTTAGGGACTCAGGACAGGATCTCTCAGGTGTGGATGTACATGCTGGTTGTGTGGGCTTTCCAAGCACATATATATATGAGGCTTTTATTTCAGTGATCTGTCTGTATACACTCTCTTCACTCTTATAGTCTCCCACTCCTAGGTCTAAAACTATGAGCCTTGCATGGCTAACCCTGAACCAGGTGCCTGAACTGTGCTGAAACAAAGAGAATCAGTGTTCCTAAAGTTCCTAAAGTGGGTTGTTCAGTTTAACAAGAATTTCTTTTTGCATTTAAAGCTGATTTATGAATTTAACTTCAAGGAAGTTTTCAATCTCAACCAAAAATCTATTTAATGTTTCCAATCTAAAAACAGGATTGGACACCACTTTAACATGCCTATAAATGTTTTCTGTTATAACAAGCCAATAACCCCATGTTGTGATTCATAGTTCAGAACAAAATCATCATTTCCTTTTTGTGCATTAAAACTGTGGTATATGGATACACTACATTCTCAATATCCAATTCTCATAAAAAATAGCAGACATGCAAGGACCAATTTATTGTGTGACTCAGGCCAATTGGAAACTTTCCAGATCACCAGATCTCACAAGCGGTTCCCCTAATGGTGTGCTTTCATTGTCTGGGTACCTACTTGTGGTCCTTGATAAATTTATTAACTGAGGTTGTGTTGGGATTCGGCATATTGGTAGGACATGAGTCAAGGTCTAAAAATGTGACTTTGGGATGCTCATGCTCCTATAATTTGAAGATTATCTGCCATTTAGCTCCTAATTCCCACTGTCCATCAGTAGATGTTTTCGTTTCTACAGTTTTGGGTTTCCAGCTGTTATAGTTCTCACATAATAGACTTCTGAAAATGGAGCAGCCCTCAGAATCTTAATTGGTGATCCCACCCCCCTGCACATGATGAGCCATATCTTGGGAACCGCTCAGAATTTCCAAGTCATATTTACAGATGATACTCTAGATACATTTGTTCATCCGAATCTCAGTTTTGAAGCAAATTTGAGGTTGTGACCCGGGAGCCATTGGTTGCTTATAAACAGAGCCACCCTTATGTCATTGCCACTTCCCTATACCTATACCTTCTATATACCTTTTTTAATGACCGTCTTAAAATTGCAGCCCCAGGTTATCTGGCAATGTTGCAACCTTGGACAGGGATAGAGGATAGTTGAATAAAAGATGAATAGACCCTAAAAGAGCAGGTGCTGCTTCGGTAGCCATTAGACTTATAGTAAAGATTTCGGTGAAGAGATTTATTAGATCTATTAGGGATAGATACAGGCTCAGTTTTGGTTGTCACAATAGATTTCTAATATAAGATGTTTTTATGTTAAAAATCAAGATGATGGAGGTTCTCCTTCATAACCACTCCCTGTGCATGCATTTAAACTATGATTTCTTGAGACAACTCCAAAGCAATCCATGCCAGACATCCATCTTCATCATAACACCGAGGAAGCATCATTGTATCACATGCTAGATAGAATTGGAAATAAAAAATGCTTCCTAGCAGATCTAATCTCGGAGGAATAATCAAATTACCTGCTGGCAATCCCACCCAACTGCGAGGCTCCTTTGTCACCCAGATTTGAAATTTTCCAGCTCACTTCTCTCAGAGTTACCCTGAGATTGGGTGTGTTTTCAATGTTTACAAACAGCCTTTACCAATACACAGCTAGAATTGTATTTTGTCATTTTGGAACCAATATCTCAGTTCTTGAGATAGTGTCTGCGACCACACAAGGGAAATAGACTTCATAAAAACACTAGTGCCACAATATTTATTCCACAATTTGATCCTCCATCCAGCGGCAATGTTTGACAGCATCATCAATGTAAGGCGTTGTCATAGAGATCAACTGTCCTATATTGTATGTCTCTCCAGGACAAAGATAAAAAACCAGTGCAGGTGTGTCATTCTCATCTACTATCTGCGTCATCCCCATAATTACCTTGCACACACAACTTTCCTTCTCCCTATATCAACTGGCATTTAAAGATTGCGTTTTATATACTTTGGAATCTTGCCTCTCTGATCTTGGCCAGCCTCTCTCACTCTGCCTTTCCACCTCTTGTCTCCCTATGACTTATTCTCCTGACCTTTCCTGGTACTGCATATTCACAATGTGAGTTCCTCTCTACCCCTAGTGTCCACATCGTTCCCCACCAACTCTGCCCCTCAGGCACCCATTCCATGACAAGCTTTATGGTAAAGGTACCAGCCCTGGCTCCTCAGTCCCTCTACCAAGTGACCACTCTCTGGCACCTGAAGTACCATCAAGAATGAGGGCTGACACCTCATGCTGGGAGCAGGTGCATCTGCTAGGGAGCAGCTCAAGGTGCCACGCTTCATGACCTACAATTTCTTCTAAATGTAGGAGGGTATCTAAAATATAGCGGTATTAGCTCATACTGAAAAATTAGCTCATAAATCCTGTGTTGGGAATAGATGAGTGAACATACCAGTGTGTGTTTTGGCATATGTGAATTAGTTTCTTTCCCCCTTTGACTCAAGTTAAGAAGTAGTTGTGCGTGGCGATCCACACAGGCTGGGGATGTTGGCTGTGTGTGTGAGATCCAGGTAGTGTCTCATGAGATTGATACAATTGAAAAATCTTTGACCCAGTGTAGTCTTTGACCAGCAAGTGTTAAAAGGGCTGAAATGGGGGCTATGGAGACTGAAATGGGGGAAAAGGTTAATGGATATTTTAAAACTATATAGTATAAACTTCCCCGGGACTTCTGTGTACATAGCCCCCATTTCAGCCCTTTTGAAAATTGCTGGTCACAGACTACACCCGGTCAAAAATTGTTTCAAATGTATCAATCTTATGAAGCAGTGCTACAGCCACCAGGTAAGCAGGAGACATGATTGTGACCAGGTGATAGGTCAGTCACCTGACCCCAATAGACGTGCTGGGGTTGACTTATGTCAGTTAAAAGTCATTGCTGCGGCGGATTTATAATGAAATTAATACAGGCCCTTATGTCGCCAAAAATCTGTTTTTGAATGCACAGAAATCTTTTGCCAATGTGTAAAAGTGAAATTAACCAGCTGTGGAGAAGGTTTTGTTATTGGAAATATTCATCTTAAATAGTCCTCAAATATAAAACATATCATGCCCTTGAGGCATTTCTGCAGTCCTGAATGGGAGTATTAGTTACTGACCCTGGCCGGGGGTAGCCATGCTTGTCCAGAAGCAATGGCTCTTTGGATGTGCTCATTGTTTAACAACAGGCTGGTCAAAATCGTTAGTGTTCATAGCCAATTGTAGCACGATACATAACGGGCTGGCTTTTTTGCTCAAAACAGGGGGAATCTTTTTGACAACCCCCCCGCCCTTAAGGAGTCCAGCATGTGACCCTTCCTTCTAAATCCACCACCCCCCTCCCTGTTGTTAAAAAAGGATCACTCCCTGAGAGCCATTTCAGGTGGGCTGTGCAGCTGTCTTTGAAATGCTAGCCTCAGGGACCTAGGGGGTTTCTGCTGGAGTGTGAATTAAGTAGGTGCCAGCTAATAGTGTGTAGCATGCAATGGGTAAGGGAAGGCTTTTAATGTTGTGGCCTCATCTGTGACCTCCTCCACGTGGTCACTGCATCCTCCCAAGGGTCCAAAGCAATTTATTCCACACGGCTTACTCAGAAATAGAAAGAAATGGATCTTGAACTTGTGATTTTTCTTTACTCCCTTAGCTGTTTGTTCTCCTTTTTTGGAATATCAAGGCTCAGAACTGCATGCTAATAAGATTGTAGAGTCAAATGTAGTATCAGTCGAAACAGTGAGTAAATAGAAAATCTTTTCACTGCTTTACTGTGGTTTCATATCAAATCGTGGACAGGGCAAGGTATTATAGCAGTAAAAGTTACTACCTACTGTTTAATATTACAACTAATTCATTCAGTATACCCTGGAAATACCTAAATCACCTACAATTTTTCAATAACACTCTTTCCTATTAAATACAAATAATAGACTATATATATAATCCAACAGACTTCACTGTTACAAACTCATACTTATATTGTATGAGATTGATTTGATTTGACTTATTTGACTGTACAGTATTTGTCTAATTTACTCTAAATGTACATGTACATCTAAATGTATGGACATATTGGTTCTTTGGTAGTAAGTATTTGCTGCCTTTAGTTCCTCAGGCTGAGGACAGGGGTTGTTATAGGTTTGGGAAAGCACTGGTATAGGTATTGAATTGTTCTGTCATGTTAGCCAGGTGTACTGGATCACCAGTATCCCTGTATGAAGGAAGAGTCCTAAAGGGATCAGCCTCTCAATCTTTAAACTGGGAATCATACCCATACTGTCTTTGACTAGAGCACTGTGCATCAGGCCTGTTGCTTGACAATGGGAAGTGCTTGTAGTACCTGTATTATCATACAGAACTGTTCCCCAATGTGTGCCATTCTATTCATTATGAACTTGTGAAGTGTGGCTCTGTACCCAACCACTAATCACTTTTATAATAAAAGCAACCTTTCCATACCTCTGCATACAGCTCAAGCAGAACCTTGTTCTTGTTGTATTTTGATAAAATAGCAATATCCCCAAATATTTGGACACTGAATACTTGAACTGTTTTGATATGATATGATATGATAAGTATGATCTGATGATAATGATAGGTTGAAAGATCAATTGATTGATTGTTCATTTATTTAGACTGTAAAACAGTGGGGCCAGGCCCAGTTAATCAATTGCAGTTAAACTGCAGCATATTGTGAGTTGCACACCAATATTTGCCTTAAGGGCAAACTAAATGGTAAAGTTCTTATCATTAGAGCTGTGTAAAGGTGTTTGGTAGAGTATGCTAGTAAACCCCAGAACCACAATATGATGGTATTTCATAATTATGGTATGATGATGGTGAACACAATAGGGTACATTACCAATATCACCAGAGAAGACCTTCCCCAGACCAACCCCTCCTGACTCTTTTATCCAAACTGTACTGTGTAACCAGTCCCTACATAGTGGGGACCCAGCAGGGGGGGCACGGTTTCTCATCAACTGTAGCCGAACACTCCCAGCAATCACCATGTTCTCCCTGTTCTGGTTACTGCATTGTATTTCTGACCAAACCCATATTTTCATATAAAAATCGCGTAGGCTCTGGTATGGATTCCTTTGAGGGGTTCGCTTTTCCTAATTTTTCCTAAATTTTTCCCAGGAATGCATTTTGTGTAGTGATATCCTTATGTTTCGTCCACCTAGATCATATTTTACATTCATCTCCATCAACCTGCATGCTGTGTCAAAGATGACTGTTATATTACTATTCTAAGTACTTTATTTTTGTTAACCCTTTGGGGACTGCCAGATATTGATACAGCTAGCTTGGAGGGCGAGAATTTTTGAAGGAATTTTCCCTAAAGACAAGGCTTTGCTGAATCCCAAAGAGTTATGATGACTATAGTCGATGCTCACCCAGCTGTGGCACCAACTATAGTTGATGCTCGGCCAAAAGTTGATGTTTAAAACAGACTGATCAGCCTGGGTCAACCATGGATCAGTTTAACAGTGATTAACATTGATGTTTTGAGCAGAAGAATGATGTACATATTGGTGCAGAGTCGTAGCAGGACAGTGAGAGTAACGGGTCTGATTTGAGAGTGTAACTGAACCAGCAATTCCACCAACTAGATTGCCTGCGGACATCGGCTGAGACTAGAGGCTTTCCGTTTTTATCCTGGGATGAGTTCCAAGAGAGGGTGGCATTAACACTCCTGGGTGGAGACCGATCCCTCAATGGGGCCTTAATTGCCCTCCTACTCCCAAAGAGCTGGCCTGGAGGGATCAGGCTGAAGGTAAAAAAACCATTGCCTTTTTGAATAAATGGCTGCCATTGAAACAAAAGAGTCAGTCCTATCACTTGTAACTGCTCAGAGAGCCATAAGAAAAGGAGACATTTATCATTAGTTGATGAGGAAGGTAGGTAAATTTAGAGACACATTTTTGAAAATAACTCTTATGCAGTAGGGCTAGAACATGACTATGACCTAAACAGATATTCTATTGTTTCATGTGTTGGATAGCATTTATATATATGTGGGAACTAATTGAAATTGGAAATATAGTGAAAAGAGGCTCATAGTATATCACTTGAACCATGAGGTATGGAATTTGTCTGATAGTGTAAACGAGCTAGTAGAAGTGGTGGAATACTTGAGGACAAGGAATGATTGGATTGAACATAAAGTAGGGCACCCTGTGGTAGAGCAGTACTTGATGATGCACAAACAGACCTAGAAAGTAGTGCTGTGACTTCGGAGGAAGTGGGGGTAATATATTGAACTGTGTAGACACTCAGATTATTAGTCTTATTACTAAATATAAATCAGCCCTGAAATGTAATAGGCAATGATATTTTGTAGTTCCTATTAATTCCTGCTGGACACATTTTCTCCAGGCCCCACCTCCTTTTCCAAACCAGACTTGTACAGTCTTTCATTGTAATTATTTCTCAATATCTATTAATCCGATGATAATAATGATGATTATGATGATAATGATAATGATGATGCTGCTGCTGCTGCTGCTGCTGATGATGATGATGATGATAAATAGCAAGAAAGCTTGCCTTCAAACCTAACTGTTTCATCAATAACTTCCACATGTAATGAGGAGAGAATATATTTAAACCTATGTGCCTTATTAGATAGAACAACAATGAATCCCAGTCCTAATTACTCTGATTGAAACTTTTAACTTTGTGTTCTGTGAACAAGCTAAAGCAAACTGAAAAGACCATTAGAACATGGCAAGCCAGGGGAAACATCTAGAATGAAAAGACAGCAATGGGGGGTTTTGTTGCCAATATTTTGTTTAATTTAGGTGCAAGCCTGCATTACTTCTTGCCATGCAAACCATTACCTTATTGAACAAGGTTATCATTATTTGAAATGTTTGAAAAAAAGGGCAGGCCCCCATGAATATACCCGCCTCTTAAAAGGGGCATTCTCACAACTCACACTTAACCGCAAAGTAGACTAGAACAGTACTAGAGTTGTGAGTTGGATACGCTCAGTGATTATGCCCGTTTAAACTATTGAGATGCTATGAGTAGTAAAAATCTACATATGACAATCTTGTGGGTCTGGCTTGAATTCAGTTAATGTGTGCCATATTGATGAGGTAAAGTAATTCCTATAAGTAATTGAACCGCATACACGAGATGCTGTACTCATTAAACAGGCTGATTAAAGAGCTACTGTGAATGTAAATATTTTCGCTGGTACAAATTTCCGCGGATTTGCTAAAAAGTACAATTTATGCGGAAAGCAACTCAACTCCAGAGAGCGGGCTAGATGTATAGCCCCCTTGGTACCCGGTACCATCAGAGGAGGTCAGACATTAGGCTTGGGAGTTTGAGAAATTTTCACCGACAAATGATACCCAAAAAGTACAATTTAGCTGGGACTCAAATTCACGGATTTTTGAAAGATGGTAGTTAAAGAGCTATATTGCAAGCATTTTTGCTCTGTACATATTTTTGTTGCCTGATTATTCACATGTAGAAGAGACTCACTAATTTGATGATCAGGCCTGGACAATCCGGGACATTTACCATTACAGGTATATTAGCCTACAGGGGAGTTTCTTCCAGCAAGGGCAAATCTCCCCTTACTTAGTGCAGCCCCCAGGTCGGCCTCCTGCCCTTATCTCTGTATAGATAAGGGCCGCCGGGAGAGATAAGGGCCGCCGCCGGTCCGCCCCACCAAGGGGGAATCTCCCAATGCAGTATCTTATACAGGTGTGATGGTATGGGAGGGGTAAGGGGGGAGGGGGTTCCACATATAAATTTACCTTATTTCGGCTATATTCTGTCATTCAAATCAATATTTTTCACGAAATACAAAACCGAAATACAAGCCCATTCACATATACCAAGATAAACATATTGTCTACCTGCACATGGGTTAATCAATTTCAGCAAATAATGTTTAGACATCAGCAAATTTGATTTACTGAATTACATTTATATTAACCCGAAATCAAGGGGAGAAACCCCCTCATTCTCTTTTTTCCCTGCACGGTATGAATGCCAGGATTTACCCAGCCTGATGATGTACAGTGTTATATATCGGGAATGAGATGTATGACAGCCTATGTAAAGGTTACAGAATTCATCTGTCATAGCTCCCATATGGGCAATCAGTTTGCTGCTTGCCATCACTACACCAATCTGTAATATCTATGAATATCTAGCCTGAAGCCATCTCCCAAGGCTGCCATGCTTCCCCCCTAAGGACATTCCTACTATTGACTGCTGATGGCTCAATTTCATTTCATTTAAGTGGCAGCTGTTTTTTGTTTCTTGTCACACAATTTGCCTATTTTTAAAGTGGCTCCTATTGGGAGTGGGGGTAGAAGTCCAATTAAGAGGCCTTTGACGGATGGGTCTCTACCCAGGAGTGTTAATGTCACCCTCTCTGAAAATTCATCTCGGAACAAAAAGACAAATCCTGCAGCTTGTGTCTGCCAATCTAGTTGGTGGCAATGCTAGCTATGGAATACTCTCCATGCAACACTCACTCTTATTATTCTTTAACTCTCTTGCTGGTATGACGTATATTTAGGCAAAATATCATGTCTGGAGATGCCAATTCTTGCATGAAAATGTACGTTAATTAACATGAAGTCAACAGCGTGAATATTTTCTGCAACACCTATTTGGAAAGGGAATTTTCTGTAAGACCCTACTTACATTGTTAAACTTAAATTGTTTTTCTGTAACGACCCTTCCTCCCCAGTGGTGGTGTTTGTCCAGAACCAATGACTCTGTGAGCAGCTCAGGATGGGGCGGGGACTGTTTGAGATGCAGCCGGCACCTGAGGAGGGCTGGGGAGGCTCTAATTGTTTCCCAGGCTGAGTCCTCAGGGACTCAAGACGGATTGTGCTGAATCTATATCTGCATTAGACACTAATGAACATTTTGCAGCATGAGTAGCATGATGGTAAAACGACACTATTTATTCATTTTTATTACTTAATCAGTAAAGCCAAAAATCAATCAGAGAGATTAAGCATGTTAAACAATGTAGATGTCATCTCTTGCAGGGAAGGTTCAACATAGCTTAGAAATTGAATAGTTTTAGATTTCTGATTAACAGTTGGCCATGAAAAGGATGATTTGATAAGTGTATCTATAATTGAAATATTTATTACGTTTTATTAGTCAACATAGAATACCATTAGGATTGAGCATGTCTAACCTCTCCCCACTCTCCCCCTACACTGTACTGTGTAACCAGGCCCCATATAGTGGGCAAACAGCAGGAATGGGAACATGTCTCATCAACTCTAGCTGAGGCACAACCAGCAATCACCTTATACAACTTGTTTTGGTGGATCATTTGTGTCTCTTCCCCAACCATCATTTTGACCTAAGCAGAAATGTGGCATGGGAGAGTGAGAATCTGCCAAAGCTGACTTTGATAATACTACTTATTTTGATCATTATATTCTTTGAGAAGGATTGAATAACTTTGTTCTATATATTCATACTCAAGCATGACTCAACTGGCTATCTTGGTAAAAGATTACTTGCTTATTATGTAATTTTAATTTTGACGAACTAGTTTACAACATGTATGCTGGTACGGAGATGTAACAGAGAGTGTAACTATGCCAGCATCCAGCACTGCCATCAATGAGAGTGCCTCATTGTTTTCTACATGATATTTTTTTCAATCCTAGGGATGAATTTCAAGGGATGAATTCCCAATTCACAGAGTATTAACACTTTTGGGTACAGACTCATCTTTCAATAAGTCTTAAGTTGACCATTAGAGGAGGGGCTTTATTGTTGGATAAAACATCACTATTTCCTATATAATGCAGAAAAGGCTTACATCGAAACTAAATGAGTCGGTAATGTCACTGTTGACTACAAGGAAAACCTTAAGGAAGGGGGTATCAGTAATCTGTCAGTGGGGAATATTGACGAGTTATGCCTCAATGCACAGTTGACAATATGCCAATGATGTTGTATGGGAACTCAATAAACTGTAGTGCACAATATACAATTGAAACATGCCATTGGCAGGGAGGGTCGGGGCTGGATTCTGAGAATCAATTCCTCATTAGAGTAAGGCAATGCCTTATCCCTCATCCCTAGTGGTTCATGGGGATTGGATCCAACAATAGAATATGCTGTCATGAGATCAAACAACCACTCCTTAATTATTCAGCGATGGAAATTACTCATCCCCTGTTGTGAATGGCAGTTGCTATGGCAACAGTAGTGATGAGCAAACGTATAAAAGATCAACACTCATAAGTAGAGGCTGTCACAAACTTCCATTCCATTGTAAGTCACCATATTGCTTTGTCAGTACTACAAACCTATACATACATGTACATACTAAAGTATTAACTCTGACCAGAGAGATGGTAATGGTTTACACGTAAACTCTAACATGTTCATTTGGTACTTAAATTCATGTACAACAAGCTGCTGCTGTATAATTTACCAAATACGCCATTATAGACGAGATATCTTCCCTTCTCAAGCCCTTTGTCAGCACTAGCAGCATGCTCCTAGATCTACTGTGACTCTGGTGACTGCTTGCCTCCAGCTGCTGGTTGTTTTCCTGTAGCGCAATCCCAAAGAGTAATTGTACTGCAGCGTTCCTGTAGGATACGTCACGACCACCCTACAGATAAATAATGAGCTATCCATTTTATAATGTAGTTGGCACATGAATCATTAATATACATCAAAGGATATAGACAATCCAATGAAATTTAGGTTGTGGATATACATAGGGGAAACAAACATATATCCAGAAATAATGTTTGAGTGATACGATACATTACCAATGCCATCAGTGAAATCAATGTCTCCCCACATTATTCTCTACTAAGCTGAACTATATTGTATTGCCATGTCCAACATAGTTGTGCCATGGCAGGTATCATATAGCTTAAGTCTACTTAGGCCACAGCACTTCTGTCAATCTCGGTGTACTCCCTCTGGTCAGGTGACAGCTAACCAGGACTCCCTCGCCGTGGCTGTATCCAGAACCGTAGTGCTATTTAGTATACACCCACAGACATGTTGTCACCCCGTAGTGTTATACTGTGATGCATGAGTCAATGTATATACATCACAAATTAAATCAAATTTTTTATCTTTCTTTTAAATTAGTGGAATAAACTAATGTCATAAGGTAATAGATGGATATCCCCTCTAACCCAGTGGGCACAGAACATTGAATCAACATTGATAAATGGTTGTCAATGTTGATTAAATGTTGATACAATGTTGATTCAACGTTGGACTGAATTTTGTGCCCACTGGGAAAGGCCTATTGATGCACCAGATTGATGAGATGTTGCGTTAAGGAGAAAAAATGAGGTAAACCTGTACACGTAAACCCCCCCCCCCCCCTCTGCCTTGTTAGTACATACACTTGATGTAACAAGGTGTGTGTGTTAGTATCCAGCCCCCCCCCCCCCCCCGTTCCAGCTTTCACACTCTGCAGCAGTGTACATTAAGCAGCGTAGGGGGGGGTGTCAGAGCGTCATGGTATAGTGCTACGGTATATGTTAAGACTGTGTGCGTCCTAATGCTGCAGTGGACCATACCTGCTGGTTGCTGATCTCTATCTTTGCCCAAACCTCCATCTTCACATCAAAATTTTACAGTTGCTAGTATGGCCTTTATTTTACAACACTCCTAAGGCTATGAGTTCGATATCAGACATTTGATATGACTTCTTCTGTTGTAGTTCCTTTTTTACCTCTACTTTCATCAACAATCATGCCACGTCCAAAAAAAACTATCTTGCTTTGTGTGTTAAAGCAATAGCAAAAACAGATTAATCAGCATTAATCAATTAATCAACAATTAATATTGATGTCTCACGCATGAGAAAATTAATGTTCACTGGTGCAGAGTCAAAACAGGAAAGTAAAAGTGAGGTGCCTGCATGCGGAGTGCAGCTGAGCCAGCTATCAAATCAACTAGATTACCTGTGGACACTAGCAACGACTTACTTTTTTTTTCCTATCTTGGGATGAGTTAACAGAGAGAGTGACATTAACACTCCTTGGTGAAGACTGATCCCTAAATTGCTCCTTAATTGGACTCCTACTCACTGGGAGAGGTTTTGGAGGATGATAACAATAAGTTAAATAGTTTTCCAATTACGAAATGGCTGCTTTTGAAGCGAATATATATCAGTGCTAAAATTGGTTACACCTCATCCATCCACTTGGCAGATGTCATTCAATGTCAGTTGGTGGGTTAGTGTAGGTAGATCTAGAGAAGAGAATTTGAAATAATATTTATCATAAACTCATGGTGGAATGAGGAAAAGAGTAGATGAAAAGAAAAAAAAGATGTACATCTGGGAATGCAATCAAGGCTCTGGGAATCAATCCTCAGCAGGGGTTCTTTAAAATTGAAAAAAAATCCAAGTTCCAGTTACTCACCAGTGCTGCATTTGGTTGCAAGGTATGCCTAGTCTATGTACCACAATAATCAATAAATAGTTCCAATGGGAGCTTTTTAATATTTGTCTTTGAGATTAAAGTCAACATGAATCTCAGCCTGAACTACTAAACATGTTTGGTGCAGTATTCCTCAAATAGTTTATAATTTGTGTTTTTCTTTAGGAGTGCAGTGATAAATAGTGTTGTATCTTTATTCACATAATTTATTTATAATCTCATATTCATGTTGCTCAAAATAGATTGCCAAGCAATATGGAACAGTCATTTACTTTTAAACCAAAGATTGATGTATATTCAAATTAAAACTCATATAAATCCTTTAAATTTATCATCATCTCTACACCTGTAATTTTCTGCAGGTGCTGCTATAGGACATAATCCGAATCTGTGTATTGCACCAATGCTTTTTTTGTCTTTTGATGAACCTAATTGTAACATACTTGACAATGTTTGAGACTGTGAGGTTATGGGAACATGGGGACAGAATGAACTTTAGCTTGTACCAAGAGCCTAGGTGGCTGGGCTAATAGAGATTGGAATGAGATTAGAAAATATGGAGAAATAGCCTGGGGAAGGGACTGTGGGAGCTAATTGGAATTGGAGTGGAAAGAGGCTTGTAGTATATCAGTAGTACCTGGAGACATGGAGTACTGTATGTTCTCGCATATAAGCCTAACTCGCGTATAAGCCACACCCCTAGCTTTGACAAATTATTTAAGCCACAGAGGGGGTCTGAAAATAGTGATTTTGGTACTGTGGTATATTAATAAAAACTCTTTAATAAGCCACACCCTATATATATATAGGCATGTATAGTATCAAAAGAAAGCTGAGTCTGACTTGCGTACAAGCCGTGGCTTCTACATGAGAGTTTACAGTAGGTGGGAGGGAGGCTGTACATGTATATGAATGCTGCTGAGTTGTCTCCTGACCATTTCCTGGACTATGGATATATCATCATGGGTGCATTGGTGAAAGGAATAGTGATTGAATGCCTCTGGGAACTCAAGAGGGACTTAAAACATAGCAGACCAATGAAATGCATTTGCGACCCGATTGCACAATGTATATATAAATGAGCATTAACATGTATGAACCAGAGTCAGATAGCAATGCAGGGATTAGACACCAAGGATCATACTTTGTGAAGTTCAAAGAAGTATGTTCTAAACCTTTTATTCCTATAGGATAAGATAACTGGTACTGTTCTGTTAAAACCCTCATTCAAAATCCCAATGCCAGATTAATTCTCTGTACACACACCTTAATTATGCATACCTACTTACATGTCCTCTGTACCGACCTATTGAGCCTCCCCAGCTACTTATAAATCATCCTGACAAACAATTTGTACTCCCTGCACGTGTATTGTGCTACCCACATCTGCCTGTTGCATACCTTGGATGTAGGCACACACCCATGGTATCCCACCACAACGGCAGCCTGGCCACCATTAATCAGGGAACCTAGTGCTATACCAGTATTATTCTGCATTATAGATAGCTAGATTTCTGAATTATATGTCATAATGTTTATGAAGAAGTCAAATAGTCCATTAAGTGTTATCAATAGGGCTATATTGCAGTAATAAATAATAGTCGCAATGGTAATAAAATGAAGGACACAACTCCCACTGGGCTCCATCTGTTCAGGAAGTAGTGAGGAGCAGCTCCTGGTGCTGTTTGTCCAGAACCAATGACTCTGTGAGCAGCTCAGGATGGGGCGGGGACTGTCTGAGATGCAGCTGGGACCTGAGGAGGGCTGGGGAGGCTCTAATTGTTTCCCAGGCTGAATCCTCAGGGACTCAAGATTGGATTCTGCTCACTCTGAATCTAACATTACAGAGTATTCTGCTGTGGGGCTTGAAAATGTATGCAAAACCAAATACAATAAGTTTCAGAAATGTTGGCTGCCTTCACTCAAAGCTCACGCAAAAATTAACCACCCTCTGTTTAAAGGTGACTCCTTAATTTCACAAAGAAATGATGAGTTCTCCCTTGGCTCAGACAAGATGAAAAATTCCCTAAAACTTTCCAGGCTATTATAGAAATCTAGTCCTGTCCTCTTTTAAACGGCAACAGTGCTGTGTTTCCTCTTCCTGTGTAAAAACTTTATTCTGACCTTATCCCCTTAGAGTAATTTACACCCACCTCTGTACTACCCATACTTCTCCAACATCACCTTGAACATGCTCCATGCAGCCCATTTTCCATCTTTCTGAGAACACAAGGCACACACCTGTCTTCCCATCCCCTACTTTTCACCGGTCCCTGGTGACCACTTTCTGGTAATGGAAACACTATAAAAGCGACCAACCTCCCCTTAGGAGATTGGCTGCATCTGCCCAGGAAGTGGTGTGCAGCAGCTGTAGCAGGTTAAGGTGGATCAGTCAGAAACTACAAATATAGAATATAGGTTGTTTAAAGATACAATACCAGCTACTTTTAGGTGATTTTCTCATTTTAGGTTGATAACATGCTATGTATAATTGCATGCCCATTTGGAAAGTTGTGAGGCTCTCATTCATCATTTAGCATAATGAGATTACAATATGTTGTCACAAATGAATAGCTGTCCACCAACACAAATGAAAATCAGCAAGGGATGCATTATCAACAATCAAAACAGATATATGCTCTCACAGTGAATTCATAGGTCTACCAAAGAGCCCTCAGTTGAGTATTTCATTTCGATTTCACAGCAAATCACTTTCCTATGGTAAAAGGGCCTGTCAATTGATAAGGAATAGACTAATAGAGGTCTATATTGGGATTATTTCATTACTTTATTTTGGATCGTTTGAGGAGGTACTGTATCCTCAAACTGCAGTTGTGATCCATTGGGGCCTGGTAGGTGAGCCAGCCCAATAGGATGTTCTGTTTTGTGTTGTATAAATACAACACAAAACAGAACAGAGTATTAGTCTGTAAATTTACAGACTAATACTGTGCGGCATTCAATGTGCAGCTGAAGCTTTTATCTCAGTGATTCATCTGTGTAATCCAACTCTATCCTCACTCTCTCTTTGAAACACATACACATTACAAACCTCAACTATCCAACCTAATTTAGTCCTGCTTTTCTTGTAGAAAAATAAGTATAATATTCCTCTATTACTAGCCAGGCTATCGAAGTGTTAAGCTGCCTGTGGGTGCAGAGAAATTGGTAGAATTGAAAACTTTATAGCAGATGTTTCATTATTTCCACAATATTTCTGCAGTTTCACCAGGAAATGATTTGATTCCTCAATGGCTTATCATCCTTTAACGCTTTACCAGATATCATGGGTGTTCATTATACAAAAGGCAACAAGTTAATGTAGGTAGGAAATATGTTGCTTATTACAAAAAGCCTCTTTGGTACCTCCATTTTTTAAAGCAGGCTGTTCAGGATAAGGAACTGACAAGAGAAGAGGGTTGTTCATTTTGACATGGTATTTTGTGTTTAAGGCTTATTTCTGAAGGTAACTGCAAGAGCATCTTTAATGCCAATCGGAAATCTATTGACAGTTTCCATTCCAATCTAAAAACAGAGGTTGACAGCAGCTCAACATGCTAGAAATGTTTTCTTTTAAACGACGAATATCGTGATTTATAGTTAAGAATAGAATCCTCAACTATCATTGCCTTTGCGTCTATACAAACTGTGATATATATGTGGAAACACCTGAATTGATCTCCAATTCGCATACTAAGTCTCATCAGAGTCACACATGTGCAATACTAAGCAAAAACATAACGAGTGCGCATACCAGGAGCCGTATGCCCATGAGTGCAAATTCGCTGCTGTTCAGAGGAGGCTGCAAGTATGCACACGAGTTAAATTTGTTGATTTATTATACCTAGCATTTGAAAGTCATACCAATTTAAGCTGTAACCTATCAAAGAACATTGCAACAATGGGCAAAATTGGGCCAATTGCTGATTGTTTTGATTCATAATTCAATTTTTGGCCGCTAGGTGCCTCCTTCCTTTTACAGACAATTTCTCTCTAATATTGTTAATTCTAATCTGATTTACAAGCTGTAAAGTTTTATAAGCATGTCCACATGTGCTCCCTACCGTTTTCAATCATTAAACCATCAGAAATAGGCTGCATATCTATCGAAAATCGTGAAATAAATCAGCGATCGAGCAGATTTAGTACAGAAATCCGCTTCAACCTAGCTGTGCTATAATTGGTCAATAGCTGGTCAGGTGAACTTTCCCACTACGCCCACCCAGTGGGCGTATTGCTGTAATACGCAACTGGAGTGGACATATTGGTTTCAGTGCTCAAGAGATAGGACTATCATATGCTAGCTAACATAAATGCAGAAACACAACTGTAGATATGAAGATTCACTCTCAAGGGAATAATCGAGTTGGCTGATCAGTGCAATTCTCCTCGACTGCCAAGCCCCATTTATTGTGTGACTCACGCCAATTGGAAACTTTTCAGATCACATTTCCCAAACTGTTCCCCTGATGTTGAGATTTCAGTGTCTAGGTACCTACTTGCGGTCCCTGAGGTATCTAGTAGCTGGGGCTCTCCGTGTAGAAATTAAAGCAGATAAGCAACCCTACAACTTGTATTAGGCATATAAGCCGAAGCTGTCTCGTAGTTTGCAGCTTGAGCCGTTAAAGTACACTGTAAAAAATATCCCATAAGAATTACGGTGAATCACTGGCATCACTGAATGCCGACCGTTTCCCTTTTTTTTTACGGTCACCATATTTTGCTTTCCCCCGTAAATTTTACGGGCCTTTCCCGTTGTATTTTTACGGTGATTCATCATTATTATACCATGATTCTCTGTTATTCAATGATGATTATAATTGTTTCTGGATTCATTGTTGTATATTTCATAATATCATCTTAATTCCAGGCCTGTATATATATATTAGGCCTGAGAAGCATAATTGAATGCCTCAAAGCAATATACAATTACAATCCATGAGCAATAGGTACTCTAGGATTGTTACAAAGAAACTCTGACAACAGTCTCAATATGTATAATTCTAATTACCACAACATGGGTGTTAATACAATTCGTATTAGTGTCCAGGGTCTCAAAAAAGGAAATTATATATTTTTCATCTTTAATATGCCAAAGGCTTCAATTTTGATTGTGTAATAAATGAAATAGTTAGATATCTTTATAAAACACAATTATGTATGTTTTTAGTTGATAGCTCCTACTAAAGTCTCTCTATCAAACCAAGCTGCCACCTGGTAAGCAAAATTTTAACGTGAGATTCACCGTAAATGAAAAAACATTGTTTCATTGTACTGGTTTACAGATGTTCAACGTAAAAGTAATAAGTTTTACAGTGTCTCACCGTAAATCACAATTATGGTGATACACCGTAAAATTTAGCATTGATTCTCCGTAATTTCAATGGAAATTTTTTACAGTGTATTGACCTACGAAAATAACTTCTCTATTAACAAGGATTGCCATTGAGTGCTTTAGTCACACTATTTTTTATTCACTTAGGAGAATAGAAAACTTTGTCTAATAAAGTCCCTACTTTCTGTTATGGGTGGGGGCCAGTCCATCAGATATTGCAGCTTTTGATGAATGACCTTTTATCAGTAATACTGGTGTTTATTTCATCTATATCTAATACAAGTCAGTAAACTAGATCTGCTTCATTTAATATCATCCAACCAGCTCAGTGCTCAGAGTAAATCACTGAAATGTAATATTTAGTGTCATATGTAAGACTTTATCCAGAACCCATTGGCAATTCTAATTAGCGATCTACTTAAGGCATTTAAATGAAAGATCATATTCTTCACTTTTGCATCAAACAATAATCTCTTATTGTAATAACAGTTCTCCTGATGAGTGGAGCTGTTGCCCTCCCAAGAGCCGCCATAAAAATAAGCGATTACAAGCGAGAAGAGCCGCTGTATAATTTAATAAATAGACATTCACTGTTACAGTAGAGAGAACCATGGCGTGATGGATCACAGATGTGTGCTTATGAGCATCTGGGGACCAAGCAGCTGCTCTCATTCCAAGGTCCAGGACTCTGGATGCTTTCTATTACACTGTGAATTAAATATGTGCACACCGATGATGTGTACCGTAAAACCTTGTGTATAAGCCAGAGCTAGTACGCGAGTCAGATTGGCGGTGTGGCTTATAGGATTGGCCAACGGCCAGGGTGCGGCTTATACTATGGTACAGTACTAAAGTCACCAAACTCACATCGCCATTGCGGCTTATAGGATCTGCCCAAACTCTAGGTGTGGCTTATACGTGAGTTAGGCTTATACGCAAGGTTTCACGGTAGTGCATGAAAGGTAAGGGACAGACTCCCAAATGGCCTTATGTGTGTAACCCAAATCCTGACTTTCCTGAATACAGGCTGGCTGCACTTGGATATTTATAAGTAGATCAGTAAATGTTCTGTATCTGACTCCCTATGTAAATGCAGAAAGAGAGCTAAACTTAGCTTGGTGAATGCTGTGCCCTAATGCTCTTCATTAGATATTTAGTTCTCACATGCTCTGAGTCTCCATTCTATATTTGGATACTATTAGAGGAAGGTATTTGATTGATTATGTGTTCAAAGAACATATTCCAAATGTGAGAGGGTATTTTTATGTTCTGCAATAGCTTTTTTTTAATTTCTGCATATTGCGTTTATACACTATTGCTTTTATGCACTACCATAAACCCTCGCTTATAAGCCTTACTTGCGTATAAGACACACCCTGAGTTTGGGGCGATACTATAAGCTGCATTAGAGATCTGATTATGGTGACTTTTAGTATTGTACTTTAGTAGCAAATACTCGCGTATAAGCTGCACCCTACCCCTGGGCGGATGCTATAAGCTGCAGCACCAATCTAACTCGCGTACCAGCAGAGGCTTATACGCGAAGTTTTAGGGTATGCTATTTTGCCATGATAATTTGAAATCCAGTACTGTGTAGTTATTTTCCACACTGCATCCAATGATCCATGCAATATTTTGAGTATCAAAGCTGTGGCATGATAAATCAATAAAGTTTCTGGTAGCTGTTGCTGGCACCGCAATATTTCTCATATAATTTCAGTGTCCTCAGTATCCCATAACCCAGCTTTCAACCTCACAGAATGATGTAGCTCTTACCTGGGTGCTGTTACAGAAAAACAATGTAAGTTTAACAATGTATGTAGGGTTTTACAGAAAGTTCCTTTTTCAAAATAGGTGTTACAGAAAAAATTCACGCTTTTGATTTTAAGTTAATTAACATAAGTTTTCCTGTATAAATTGGCACCCCCTTTAGACGTGGTGCTGATATTTAGCCTAAACAGCATAAATTTGAAGACTCAAACATAAATTTGAAGACAAAAAAGTATATTATTAAATACACAGTAGTATCTACGTTAGGTATTAAATAATGTTAAGCATCAACGTCAATTCGTTACATTTACGCTATTTCTAATGTTGTTTTCTGTGACAGCCCCCAGAACAGGCGTTTTTATTAGAACGGGTATAGTCATTAAAGAGGGTGTTTTTAGGATCTCTGCCATGAGATCCCAATTAGTACAGGATTAATTCTTCAGATTGTTCTGTGTTTTTCATGAAAAGGATGTCTGCTTTTTGAGACATTGATAGGCCAGGGAGAACCTGAGACAAAATTATGAAAGTGCTTTGTGTCACATTGGGCCTTCGTCATCTACACTGTAAAAAATATCCCGTAAAAATTACGGTGAATCACTGGCATCACTGAATGCCGACCGTTTCGCGTTTTTTTTACGGTCACCGTATTTTGTTTTCCCCCGTAAATTTTACAGGCCTTACCTGTTGTATTTTTAGGGTGATTCATCATTATTATACGATGATTCTCTGCTATTCAATGATGATTATAATTGTTTCTGAATTCATTGTTATATATTTCATAAAATCATCTTAATTCCAGGCCTGTATATATATATATATATATATTAGGCCTGAAAAGCATAATTGAATGCCTCATAGAAATATACAATTACAATCCATGAGCAAAAGGTACTCTAGGATTGTTACGAAGAAGCTCTGACAACAGTCTCAATATGTATAATTCTAATCACCACAACATGGGTGTTAATACTATTCGTAATAGTGTCCAGGGTCTCAATAAAGGAAATTATATATTCTTTATCTTTAATATGCCAAAGTCTTCAATTTTGATCATGTAATTAATGAGATAGTTGGATATCTTTATAAATCTAACACAATTATGTACACTTTTAGTTGATAGCTTCCACTAAAGTCTCTCTATCAAACCAATCTGCCACCTGGTGAGCAAACTTTAAACGTGAGATTCACCGTAAATGAAAATACATTGTTTCACTGTACTGGTTTACGGATGTTCAATGTAAAAGTAATAAGTTTTACAGTGTCTCACCGTAAATCACAATTACGGTGATACACCGTCAAATTTAGCATTGATTCTCCGTAATTTCAACGGAAATTTTTTACAGTGTAGCATTAGACAGCATGATCTACGATTTTGATATGCATGATAATAAGTGACAAATACAGTTGGCAATTAGGTTTGTACTTTGGGTTTATTCATACATACATGCAATATAGATGTTGATACTACTACAGTATGACCCAGAGGCGTCTGTACCTGTAGTGTGGGTTCTATATATATGCACAAGCAGGACAGCGCCATGCAGTGGCAAATGGTGGCATTAGCTAACAAGTCAGTACATGTGTAATGGTTGATGATAGTCGGCAATTATGAATTAGTACAATGTGTGCTATGCTCAATATGTATATGTTAATTAATAGCGGTTAAGACTTCATAATATCACATTAGCATATATATATATGCATCTACATTGAAGCAGATGCAGTTACTCATGCTTAATTTGACACTGGCCACCTTGTCTGTTCTGCTAGCCCATTATTAAATAAAACAAGTATTTATAGATACCATGCACTTTTAGTGATTTTACACCACTCATGTGATAAAATTGCATTCCCCTTTAGAAAAGAGTTAGAACAAATATAGTTCTATCTATATGTTAATTTACATTTATGCTGAATACTCGAATAACTGTGTAGGGCACCTATTGCAAACATTAATGTGATGAAAATTTCATCAAAATCAAAGATGATTGACAGGTGTGACCCCAGGTCAGCAGATGACCTGGGGTCATGCCTGTCAATCACCTAAAAGTATAATTGCCCTAAAAAGGCACAATCATTGGGAATAATAAGTATTTGACCATACCTACCCCCATTATACAGACCCTGGGGATCCTATTGGAACAATTGTCATGTTGCTAGGGCCACTCTGTTACCTAGCAACAGCAATTCCAAACATTACATGCCTAGCAACCAGCACGATTGGTGGAAATACAGGGTATTTGACCATACCTACCCCAAGTATACAGACCCTGGGGATTTTGTTGGAACTATTGTCATGTTGCTAGGACCACTCTGTTACCTAGCAACAGCAATTCCATACATTACATGCCTAGCAACCAACACAATAGGTGGGAATAGAAGGTATTTGAGCATTCCTACCCCCAGTATACCTACAAGCCCTGGGGATACTGTTGGAACTATTGTCATGTTGCTAGGACCACTCTGTTACCTGGCAACAGCAATTCCAAACATTACATGCCTAGCAACCAGCACGATAGATGGGAATACAGGGTATTTGACCATACCTACCCCCAGTATACAGACCCTGGGGATACTGTTGGAACTATTGTCATGTTGCTAGTACTACTTTGTTACCTAGCAACAGCAATTCCATACATTACATGCCTAGCAACCAACACAATAGGTGGGAATAGAAGGTATTTGAGCATTCCTACCCCCAGTATACCTACAAGCCCTGGGGATACTGTTGGAACTATTGTCATGTTGCTAGGACCACTCTGTTACCTGGCAACAGCAATTTCAAACATTCCATGCCTAGCAATCATCACAATAGGTGGGAATACATGGTATTTGACCATACCTACCCCCAGTATACAGCAATCCAAACAATCCATACCTAGCAACTGGCACAATATCTGACCTACTGCCCTAACACCACTAGTGTGGATGCCTTCGATTTCAGTTGCTAACTAGAATCTAAAGATTATATTTAGAGCTCAAGCTCAAGCCAGAACCGAACACTTGTGTTCAGTTCTGGCTTGTAGAAGATTAATAATACAGACCTGCGTTATGACAATAACACAGACCTATATACAGCACTGAGGGCTTTGAATGCCCAGGACTCTAAGGAATCTATGCTTTATGAACATTGATATAATCACTTTTTGGAGAACAATATCACTGTTATACTCATATATATATATACATTTTTGATACTGCTGTATTTTGAAAATCATCTGTAAATAAATACACGTTTACAAACTCATATCATGTAATAAAAGGATGTCGGTGCAGCATTGAAAAAACACATTGATAAACACAGAGGAAGGAAGTGGGGCAAAATATTTGCTCCCTTATAATATAGATATATTGTAGTTGGACAGAATCCTTGGGCGACAAATAGGTTAGGAAAATTGATGATCTGCTGAGTTATGCTGGTGCCGCAAGGTTAGTCACAGTTATATTTTTGTATACAGGAACCTACAGTCTAAATCGACACCATCTCGGCACCATCTCTCTCACTGCTATAGGGAAGGTATAGGGTAGACTGCCCATGAGATGACTAGCTGGTCTCAATCCGGGTGCCATTAATCATGGAACCAATCTTCCACAGGGCTATTATAGACATTGGGATAATCGTCCTCAGGGCCAGTTGCCATAAGACCTATTGTGAACAGGGCTCCTGATCTATGTACCGGTCTACTCAAGGTACCAACCGACCAGCTAGTGATCTCATGGGCCCTCTACCCAAGCGGTATCCATACTAGTGGAAGTTCCCCAACACACATGTCACACATTTATTTGCTCACTGTTGAACCGCCCCACGCTCTCATATCAATTGATCTCTTACTTTTCCCTCCATGCATATTGGCTTTTGCACTATAAACTTACTATCAGCTCAACTTACAAACAGCCACTATCTGGACAATAAAGACATGCATGTTGCAATTGCTTTTATTCTGTATTCCAATATATGGCCCCTTGAACTGCCCCCTTCCACCTATTAACTCCATATGTCCCTAGGCTATTCTATGCTATACAGATAGCTCCTTTCTACTCCCCTCCCAATTCCCATTAGCTGTCTCACATCACCTCCTCACTAATGCAGCTAATACTCACCCCCTGGGCCTGTTCTACATACTACTCTCTCTAGGTGTAAAAACAAAGAACAAAGAGGCATCCTTTTTCCAGGACATGCGCATGATGGGGTCAGCGTACACTGGAACCTGTCCAGGCAGTTACATAGTAAGGTTAATACAGTCTCCAGCCGCCCGTGCTTTTTATAACAGCAGGGGCGTGGCAACTGGGGGGGGGGGGGGACTTTTAACCAACCCCAAAAAAGGTCAAACCAAAAAGGTCAGGTAAAAAGGGGTTAAAAAGGGTAAAAAATACCCCTCAGTCCCCCCTACTTGGAAACTGCTTGCCACGCCCCTGTTACAGAATGGTAGGGCGATTCTCTCTTTTTATTATATATGTTGTATATATATTGCGAGTATATTAGCTTTCTCGTCAATGCTAAATTAGCAATGATCTTTATTATATATAATGTGCTTGCTGTCATAAAATCGTCAGGATTCCAAGGCAAGCAATCGGCCTTGGTACCAAATAGCTTCTTTTGCTTCTATTGCCACATTCAGCCGTTGTAATCCCCTGATACTGTCACAATAAGCCCCTCATACTGTCACAATAAGCCCCTCATACTGTCACGATATGCCCTTCATACTGTCACAATGAGCCCCTTATACTGTCACAAAAAGCTCTTCTTACTGTCACAATAAGCCCCTCATACTGTCAAAAAAAGCTCCTCACACTGTCACAATAGGTCCTTCATACTGTCACAATGAGCCACTCATACTGTCACAAGGACCTGCTCCTTACAATCCTGATAATATCTACATGTGTCATCCCGGTAATGCCCACCATTGCTCACGGTGCCTGTAGATATTGGGGTCATCATGGTGACAGTCTAAGCTTAATCATGAACAGGAACTAGACCTGCGCTTTGTCCAAGTATGGAGTAAACAGGTCAATGGTATAGTGGCTCGCCTGAACACCATGATACCTATGAATAGATAGCATACAGGCTATGTTATGGGAACACATATTTTTAGCATAGACTGTGACAAAGATCATGAGATCTTTAGATTTGAGTTAAACATAATAACGCATAATGCTGACCCAAGGGGTCATAACCAGCTAAAACCATGACCACACCTGCACACTGCTAGAGTGTAATTAGATATTGATATAATATTAAAACTTTCCAAATCCAAAGTGTTTAACACCTGGAAACGGAACTGATAATATTACATGGCTTGACATGTCCGGCAGATGTGAACAAATGGGAACAGTTTCAGTTTCAAAAGGAAGAATTCCTCAGATAGACTAGCTTCACCTTACATATCTAGACGTATCACAAAGGCCATGCATGAACGTGAATTCCTTCCTCTGATTTTCCCCACTCATATTAATTATCATGCCATATCATTGTGTAGTTAATATTATAAGAACTCTCAAAACAGTTCTATTATGAATACTGCGGCCTGCTTGTCCCCTGGCAAAGACCCCAAGACACCCATAACACCCAACTGTCATGTATCATGCCATGCCTGGTTCTGGTGTTGCAGAAATAAGGATTTTAGTTCTGCTTCCACCCTCACCAATTATACTCATATTAATTATGGATACACTTATCCCAAATCCAACAGTTGCCATACTCAGCCTTCTAGATCTGTTGGAGAGTGATAAAGAGTTCCTGATTAGCCATATAAAATGACAATGTTCTTTCTTCTTGTACCGTATGGACATTGGGTATCATTGATACCTCTGTTGCAGGCAGGAGAGGACACATTAATCTATTCTGGTCGGTGACGATTGAGGCTCTGATGAGGCTAGCCTAACTGAATCATCCACAGCTTACAAGTAAGAGTTACAGATTGGCATTGCACCCTGCTGTCTCACATGGTCCTGTAGGCTGCTGACATATTGAGTCAAGGAGTGGATGCCTACTTCTTTATTCTTTTTAGGAACAACCTTTTTTAAGAACAGTTTTACTTTATTTGCCAAGATTATTGTACTTGTATACATGTATACGGTACATACAGTGTTCCAGAGTTATGTTGTATACATGGTTAAGGTGCACATGTACATTACCTTTGAGCAAGTATAGACACAGGCTATAAAGTCTAGGTGACATCTATACATAGTAGATTAAACCGACACGCACCCACAAATTTGTCACTGTATGGACTGAACCTCATTAAAATAAGGTATGGGGAGCTATTACACTATCAATTGATAAAGTTGTTGGATACTAGTTTAAATAATGCCTTAAGCAGACAAAACAGGACAAAAGACAGTTATAATAATTCAGTTAGAGGTTATACATTTTGTGAGCACTATCAGCCAGTGCGGTTTGACCCTGTGGCAGGCAACAAGAGCATCAGATCAGGAAGCAGTCTGGCATTTTCTCAGCAACATTTACCAGTCATCAAATATTAGCTGTCCCCGCCACCTGTCTGTCCGCACCATAGCCCTTTCATTACAGCATTAGACCTCAAAGTTTATGAATGCAGCCCTGGGCTACATTCATACATCATGCCGACCTTACAGGGTTGAGACACTCCTGAAGGGTTGGCATGATGCACCAATGCAGCACTGCATGGTGAGTTACTCCCAAGGCATTGGTGCATCATGACGGCAAATGCCATCTTTTAGCGATTTCCGTCCTCAAAAAGTTAAGATGGTAATAACACAATCTAACCAGCTAAAGTAAAAAATTGACAGTTAAAGAGTTGGGTTAAACTCTCAGTAACATAGGGGAACACAAGAAAACTGCAATGGAGCTTGTAGATAAGCAGGGAGCTCCATTGCTGATGAGATTTCTGACAGACAGGAATTATCCATAGGAGACAGAATAGTAATGAGTTTGTCACATGGGTCTGGAAGTTGCCTGCAGCTGGTCGACTCACTTGTGGGAAATGTTTGTATACATACAACATGAATTTGTTGTTCTCTTAGTCCTTCTCCCTTACTCCTCTGATTGATTCACACTTTCCTTTGTTTGGGTTATAATCAAATTGAAGTTCTTTTGGATTTGTTGATCAACTGCTCCTTCCTTTCTCATGTCTTGTTTACAAACAACCCAAACCTTCTTCACATCCTCTCATTTAAAGGTTCTCAGCAGTTATATCCTGCTCCTATTATTTAGCTTCCAGCTTCATTTTGAATTCTGATTCTGAACACTGCTCAAAATACATCAAATTAATTGATCAGTTCATTTTGTTCTGAAACTGTTCACAAGTCTCCATTCAAATTGCTCAATAGCTTTTGAATTTGCAGGCTTCTGATTTAGGCAACCTTTTCTGAAATAGCGTTACCAAAGACCAGTTTTTTTAATGAGTTGCAGCAGTAGCCAACAGATTTTTTACCTTGTATACCTTGCAGGCATTGAAACATGCAGAGTATGTCTATAGTCATGAATTCTGGTGGGGTGATTTATTAGGTGTAGTTGGGATAGATTTATGTTATAAACACTTTTGGTTGTCACAGTAGAATCATAGAAAGTTTTCTACTTTAAAAAGCATGACGATAGAGAACATCTATTAAATCTTTTATTCCCATTTTGAGATCAACCCATAGCAATCCCTGCCAGGAGATATCTCTTGCAAACATTTATTTTCATTAGTACAATGAGCAAGCACCGTTGCATCACATGCTAGATAGAAAATTGGAAATAAGAAATGTTTCATAGCACACTAATCTCCGGGGCATAATCAGATAAACTCCCTTACACACAGATTTGAAATTTTCCCGCGCATGTCCCTCACACCCTTCTCTGATATTGGCTGTGTATTCTGGATTCAGAAAAAGGGTTTATCCTTGGCTAAATTAAAGCAGATAAAAACGAACAAACATTTCATCACCACATGTCAGCAGCACCTGAGTGGAATTTTGTCGCTTGCATTAGGGTAGATTCACCTCAAGTCGGACTCATACCTTGAGACGGACACTTTATTTTGTGGTTATTTAAGTATTTCAAGCTCTTCATTTTCGAACTAGGGTGAAGTTTAAGTGATATTCTTTCCAGAAAACATACAAGAAGTCGTAGTTCATATGAATACCCTCAAATTACACTGTCCGTCTCAGGGATGTGTCCGACTCATGGTGAATCTACCCTAAACAGCCTAGGAGTATTTCAATATCACTGCTTTTCCCAATTCACAACTGAAATTGCGTTTTGTAGTTCTGAAACCAATATCTCAACCCTTGAGATATTGCATGTGAGCGCACGAAAGCAGACAACTGTACATGACAACAAATACTAGTGCCATGATATTAATTCTGCAGTTGGATCCTCAATCAATCAGCAATGACTAACATCATCATTTTTTAACCATGCCATGCGTCCCTTACACACCTTCGAGCTCTGACGTGTTTACAATTTGCATTGAATCCCTCTCCACTTCATCAGGCCTGTCCCTATCACTAGTGTTCACTTTATTTCCCACCCACCCCCTCCTGCAGACACCCCTTCGCTAATACACTTAAGGGTAGATTCACCTGGAGTTGGGCACATACCATGAAACAGACACCTGATTTTCTGGCTATTCAAGCATTTTAGCACTTTATTTGTGAACAATAGTAAAGTTTGAGTGTTATTCTTTCCAAAATATAAACACAGAAGTAGTAGGGTACATAAATAACCTCAAATTTCACTGTCGCTCTTAGGGTATGTGTCCAACTCATGGTGAATCTACCCTATACTAAAAAAGCTGCAGCTGAATCCTCAGTCTCCTTACCAAGTGAGCCCTCTCTTGCACAGGAAGCCCCATCAATTAAGAGGGATCAGACCTCACGATTAGTAGTGGCAGCATATGTTTAGATTTCTGCCATTTAAATTGAAATGGAGCGACTGCCTGAAATATTCCTTAAATGTAAAATGAATATACAATGCCCCAAGGTATTTCAGTAAATCAATTGGGAATATTGATTACTGACACCGTCTGTGGGTATCCGTGCTTGTCTAGGGGCAATGACTCTGTGAGCAGTTCAAAGTCACCTGTGTTGGAAGTGCTTGCCTCTGGGATCTCTGCTGGGGTGTGAATTAAGTAGGTGCTGGCTAATGATGTGTAGCACTATGGGCAAGGGAAGGCTTTTAATGTTGTGGCCTCGTCTGTGACCTCCTCCACGTGGTCACTGCATCCTCCCAAGGGTCCAAAGCAATTCATTCCACAAGGCTTACATGGAAGCAGAAAGAAATGGATCTTGAGCTCTAGTTTTTCTTGTTTCCCTTAGCTTTTTCTTGTCCTTTTCTGAATATCAGGGCTAAGGGACCCATGCTGACAAGATTGTAAAGACAAATGTTATACAGTTTTATGTCTCATGTCAGTGGGCTATAATTTCCTCATTTATTATGTGCTAATAGAATAAATACTCTATTTCTATCACAGAATGCAGTTTAAATGATAATAAGCTAAAAAGGAATGGAAATCTCTCTGTTCCGCTCTCGTTCCACATCTTCTAATTTGCTAAATAATGCCCAGTTTAACTGCACTCTGCATGCTTAAATTCTTCATTGGTATTGTTCATGACGATCACTTTTTAAAAGATATTTGGCAAGGCAAACTGATGTTCTTAATGTTTTGCTGCAGTTTCATATCAATAATATGTCATTTGAGATGACAGATATTCTTCTCACATTCTCACATTCTGACATCCAGTCTGCTTGATTCCTAAGATCATATAACATAACAGCTACTCATGAAATGTACAAAAGATAAACTAATATAGGGTATCCTGATCCAGACTGATCCTACAACTGTTGACTTCATCTTTTGAAGTGACAAGATTAACTATGCATCAAAATCAGTATCATTTGAGTAAAACACATACCACCATCAGAATGCCGCTCTTGAGACCAGAGTAAATATATCATCTCAGAAAAGTGTTTTCCCTATCACTTCATTCAGTATGCCATCAAAATACTCAAATCTCTTTTCCCACTCATAAATATCATTTACAATCTTATTCAAATGTTGGATCATGCAACATGCAACAGAATTGAGCAACTAACAGGTCTGAGACGCGGCCAAGAAATGACCCTATTCCCATTTCTATGCTCAGCCTTACTTCCAGGCCCATCATCATTTCTATGGACGTGTTAAAGCTATGACATACCCCCCCCCCCCCCGCACCTTCACATCCCTTACTCTAGCACCCCCCCCCTCCCCCACACCACACACCCCAGCCTCTCCCCGCACCTGCAGGATATTTCATTGAAATCAAGGTGCACAATAATCACCCCCCCCCCCCACCTCTCAGCCCAGAATACAGGTTAAGTCACGTTGTACTTTTTACTGGTGCTGGCCACAAGGCTAAGTAGTGGCCAGGCACTCACACATTGAGAGTAAAACAATGCCCACCATTAGCCTCAGGTTCATGTGATGTGTGACCTGGACGGAGACAATCACTGAGTGTGACAGGTGCGCAAAAAGCTGGATGGCAGCATTCACTCATCAGCTTTGTACATGCTAGGTGTGTGCGGCGGGGGGGGGGGGGGGGGATGTGGATACATTTGTTTATGGCATAATCGATGGGGGGGGGTGGGGGTGGAGTACAGGGGTCGTATCTACCCTGGGAATGAGGGCGGACTTTTCAGTCCAGGGGCTGCCAGGGCGTTCCATCATCCTCGCCGTTGCTTAGACCTGTTGAGGGGTTGTGGTGGTGGTGGTGGGGGGGGGGGGGGGGGGGTTGTAACAGACCCTGGGAACTAGGACGGACTTTTCAAGCGAGGATGTACTACAGTAAAATTCCGCTACAACAAATTCGGTTACAACTAATTTTCGGATATAACAAACATATTGCTGTGCCAAAATCGTTTGAAGTACCTATTGAAGTGCGCCCCCCCCCCCCCCTGTATTGAGATTGGCCATAGTCATGAAGTCATGAAGAGAAAATGTGTGATTTCTCAATAACCAGAAATACCCTTGCAATATAAATGATTGTGTCTTGTAGAGAATTTGATAAACTATAAACTAGGTACAGTTTTGAATTTAGGACCTTAAGAGGAAAAATCGGAAATAGGTTTTTAGTTCAACTAGGGAGACTATAGTCTACTCCTATAGTAAGTGCCTGCCTGAGTTCCACAACCGTTGACAGAAATGGGGACGGGGCCAATAGTGTCTACGTCCACTCTTTCAGTGCAGTCCCGGACCTGACTAAGGCAATCTGACTTTATATGCAATCTATTTTAATTTGATTAATTTGACAATGGTCTCTTTCTACCATTTACATCTTGTCATATTCGTCTTTCCTCTATGTGTCAGTATGAGCTCTTGTGTACACAAATCACAAATCTGTAAACTAATCTACACCCTATTCCCCGTAGACCTGTAGCAGCTTTTGTTTAATATATTTCCCTTCTAAGCGCCTTCAATTCTATTACAGCACTAATGTCAATATATAGAGTATTCCAGAACAGAATAAGCTGGGATTCATCCAAAAGATACACATTACAAACTTTCATCCAAAAACCGGAATCTCAGCCTACTGATGTCAGTAGAATACTCCCCTTTTTCTAGCCTACTTGGCCTGTTCTATATATAGATTGGGAAGTATATACTTCTCTCTGAAAGTCATATATATTTACTCTGTCCCAACAAAAGCTTCCCACTCAGCTGCTATCACAGCTGCCTGACACTAATGCTGCTAATGCCACTAATACCCACCTCCTGGGCCTGTTCTACATACTGCCCTCTGTAAGTCATATCTACTCTGTCCCCAAACTAGGCGTCCACTTAGGTAGTGGTCATTTTTTAACAACAGGGGGGGTTGATGAATTTTCACACAAGCGGGTTAAAAACATTTTGGTCCCCCCCCTAACGGGAAAGGGTCAAAATATATTTGGTTCCCCCCTTCAGGCAAGTTGAAATTGAGCACGGCCAACCCCTTTGAGCTATAGTAACTCGTGGGCGTTTTCGCTAAAAAGGGGTGCAATTTTTTGGTCTACCCCCTTCAAGGGGTCCACATTTTGTTGGTTCCCCCCCCTGACATCCAACAACCCCCCTGTTGTTAAAAAATTACCACTCGCTTAGCCACACACAGTCACACTTATTACCCTTGACTGCATTTCTTATTTGTTGGTTCTATGCTACTCACAGGATAAAAACAGCATTGTGAAGTATTCTGGGATCCTCTATCTACAGTAATGAGGTGAAAAGCGGAAGGTGTTTGATGTCTTCTATCAACAAGCATTGTATGCATCCTTGAATATCTAGTACGAGTGTATCAATGAGGCAAACATCATCAGATAAAAGTATGTGAATCTTTTCTTAATATCTTGCAAAGGAAACATAATCAAGTAAGTAAGGTTGGTATTTTCATCAGTGTAATTTGCTGTAAGCCACATTACCGTAATTGGCCTTGTAACACAATACCTGTCTTCCCTGAGCACCTCATACTGCCACAATGAACTGCTCAGGCGGTGCTCACAGCAGCCACTTACAATCCTGATCATATTCTGCATGCATGTTTACATTTTAATTAATGTAAGATGCCTTGAAGGAGCACTTTATGGTTACTTCTGTGATGTCATGTAAATAATACGGAAATGCTTCGATAACATTTAATCAGCTAAAAGTGACATTTACTCAAATGAAAAGGCTTTACGCATATCTAAATTACTTAAAAGCAAACACCTGTGCTGCTATAGCTGCTACAGACAATGCTCATCCTGATGATAATTTCTATAGATCAAGCAAAGTGCAGCTTTGACGAGTCCTATGGGGCAACAGGTGGGCTATGATCTGTTGAGTTGAGGTTAGGCTCATCTTACAACATATTGTGCTGCTAGGTTAGTCGCTGTTATATTTTCATAGCCAGGACCACACAGTCTATTTGTCTGTAGTAGTCTGGTAGAGGACTGAGTAGCTCAAACTCGAAGTGTAGAGCAGCTGAGTCTCCCAGTATATGTGACCACTGGGGTGTGGAGACCAGGCTGTATAGGGCTGTATACACTGACACCTTCTCCTTGGGCAGGATATAATTACATGGGACGGCCTCCCAGCTGACACCGTTTGTCAAGGTCTACAAGACCCACTAATGAAGCTGCATTCAGGCAGTGCTGGCTGATTTGTGACACTGTATACTGTGTATAATAGGGCTGTGTAGGAGGCAGGTGGTGGGTGGTTCGTATATACACTAATCTGGGGGATTTGTGGAAGGGGCTGGTGTTTGCTGTTGACAAATATGTCCAGTAAGATATGGTGCTGATATTTTATTTAGCCTAAAAAGTGTAAATCTGAATTTCTTATGTTGTTTTCTGTAAGAGCCCCCAAAACAGGTGACTTGAATAATACCTTCCCAAAATGCCCAGATTGGATTACCCACACAGCCCCACCCACCAATCTAATACCTAAAGGCTTTTCTACTTCAAGGCGCTCTGACATTTGACCTGTTATTTGACTTAACTGGCACATATTTGTACATTCAGGCTGCCTCATCCAATCTCATTTCTGTCTTCTTCATTACAATATTCTCATTACCTCGTGTCTCTCTAGCTCCTGGGAGAATACTTGCTTGATGCATTTTGCTGCATTTTCTCATCCACCTTTAGGCTGACCTTTCCACCTGCTACAGACTAATCCCTGTTCTTGAGATGTGTCTTGCTTCATGCTAATTTTGACATTTCCATCCAGTGTGGAAGCTTTTTCTGCCTTGAGATCCTCACTACATCCACAAAGAACTTTCCAAGATTCTCAGATGTTCTCTAATTTCCTTTAAGTAAATACTTTATTATTTTGAACAGCTTTCTTCTAGATTTCTAGCCTATATAACCAAATATAGAGACATGTCTGTGCCAGCTTCCACTATTCTTCTCTAAATCCTATTAGCATTATTTATAATTACCTGTCTACTACTCATTTACCAACCACATCTAATGTAGAATGTTCCACCACTGACCTATAGTCTCACATCTGCCTCCCCACCCCCACCAATCCCAGGTGACCCCTCTTTGCATTTGGAGCCACTATCAGAATGAAATGGTGGGACTATCCAGCAGGAGGCAGACTTCATCCAGAAGGGTCATGCTATTTGCTCAGACATGATGACTTTAGTAGAGTGGTTGTTTGTCAAAACTGCAGCTGCGCCCCAAGGGATTTTCGAGACGCTTGGGACTTTGATGAGGATCTGCAATGGTGTGAATTTAGTATGTGCATGCTCATGGTGTGCAGCATGCAACAGGTGAAAGCCTACCTGGACTTAGAGTACAGCCTGCATAAAAAACCCAGCCCGTTTTTACAGGTCACTGAGCCTGGTGTGCAGTGTCATACTGTTAAAGCACTGTATTTCTTAATGCTGAATGGGCACGAAGTGCCCCTGGTGGTGCCGACAGGCACCACCAGGGTGAGGCAGTATGATGTTTCCACTTCCCCAGTAGCCACCATCTTTGATTAGGCCAAGGTGTCACAACACAAATTTATGCAACTTATGAGCTGGTTGCCTAGCAACAGCTATTCTAATTGTTTATCTGCCTAGCAACACCCATCTCCATGGTCCTGAGGTTGATTAAAATCCTACCTGCCCTCCCTTCAAATATACCAACCATGTAGACATTACGTTCCTTTGAATGCAAGAATTGCAGCTGTTGCCTGCTTGAAGAAATGCTTGAGGCATTTTTTTACACGGCAACAACAGCAATTCTTGTTAGTATAGCTTTTATATAATCATAATTATTATATGCCATTTTTATATGATATATAATAAAGCCCCTTGAGTATATAGATCAATATGTTACATACTAACTTATGGTTGCATTTAATGATGGTCCATTGCATCTATAAGTAATTGCAAGATCTATATTTTATCTCATTTGGCACAAAATTATGGAGCAAGGTCCAGTTGCTGTATCTGCTGGGAGAAAGGTGTGAAAGCCTGAGGCCCAACCTCCTATACTAGACTGCTGTGGTAAGAGAGTGTGAACACCCTGCCTGTAGAGACTCCCGGCCTGGTATACTAGCCTGGGTAGTCTGCATTAACAGGCTGCATGGAAATATGGGCCAGGCTGCATCTCTGGTCCAGTCCTCCACCTGTGCAAGGTGCTAATGGAGGCCTTCATCTCTGTGGTTTATCTCTGTACCTCTATCCTCTCCTTCAAAGTCTGCCCTTGGCTCGAAAGCAATTAGTGCTGCATGGCTTAGTCTGAACAAGACATTCATATTTATGCATGTCATAATGAATACTGTATCAATGATTGGCTTTGTTGGAAAGACTGAGATATTTGTTCAAAAATACTTACTCAACTCAACTCTTTTCTCTACAGTTGTTGTCTACGCTATCTTTGCCCTTTGCGCTTATTTTGTCACCCCCCTGTCTTGCATGCTTTCGTCCCCAGGCCTAACGGCAGCCTTACCGTCAACATTATTTCCCACCAGCGTCCCTCCCACAGATGGCCTACACAAAAGGTCCTGCTCCCGACTTGTCAGTACCATTAGCACGTGACCCCTCTCTAACACCGAAAGTGCCATTAGACATAGGCGGTAAGACCATCAGGTGGGCGGCAAAATTTGCTGAGGTGTTTAGGTACATACTTCCACACATGATTCACAATGTATGATTTCAACACCCTCTGTCCCCAACATCAGTTATCAGTCTTGAACTAAGGCCAAAAAAAAGAATTGTTTCATGTGACAATGAAAATGAAGGGTCAGTTGGTCGAATTTTTTTTCTTTTTTAACTTGAAAGTACTAGCCAGTCACTCCAAAGACCCTGAAATTGACCAAAAAAAAGGGTAAAAAAACGATAATTTCTTCAAAATTGCATAAAACGAAGGGTTGGCCCTGCTTTGATAGGGCTGGTCAGGTGACCTGAAACACTTTTTTTTTGGCCTAAGTAATAGCTATACCTTTAAGCCATTCTGGCTGTTCTAAATTGACCAATTACCTGACTTTACATCACTAGTTTACAACTCATCTTTCCTAGAATAGGTTGCATGTATTTTGAAAGTACAAACAAACACCATAACAAACCTTTTTGCCTTTTGGAAAATCTTCCTGCTCGGGGTTGGGTACCCAGGAATGAATTTCAACAATTTTAAAGTTTTTAAATTTATTTTTTTCCACACCAAACCTAGCCCTGAATGTGGGAGACTAACGTTGGCAATTAGTGCCGGTGGGGCAGCTGTGTAGGCGCAGAGTTAGACGTTATAGGAGCAGCTGTGTAAAGCTTTGGTGTGAAATGTAAGGGTTTTTTAGCCGGGGTTGTTGACTCGGACCGGTTCTACTGGGGTGTGAATTAAGTAGGTGCCGGCTAATGGTGTGTAACATGGGAAGGGAAGGCTTTTAATGTTGTGGTCCTGAGTGCGGAACACCAGCACTGTCCCCTGCACCACCCCATCCCAGCCTCCCCCTAAGTTCCCAAGAAATTCATTCCACATTATTCAAAATTAAAAAGGAATGTATCTCGATCTTGCTTTTTTCCTTTTTCATTAGAGGTATCTTCTTTACTCCACATATAACCTCAGAGTTTAGCACAAAAGGCTGCAGCGATTTTCCGTATTGTGCACAAGCCTTGAGCCACGTATTAAAAAATTCATGTACAGCGCACAGCAAAGTCCTCTTTTTACTGTTTATGTGATCAGCTGGATGAAAGGTATATATATATAATTATTTATACAAATAACAGAGATTGTGTTGGATATTTTACTTCTGAAACTACGTACATGCCTGTTACTATGCCCCTTTCTTAACGAGGTTACAAAGCCTTATTAAACGACCTAACGTTATTGGTACGATCCTGTGTAAGAACAAAGAAGGAAAATCGTACCACCCCGGGTGTGGTACGTTTTCCCGTACCACCCCTACGTGTGGTACGCTTTTCGGTGCATTAGACCAATCAGAAGCCAGCACAGTGGTCACTTGATCATAAAAGCAATGGCGCCGATGTAAACAAGGCGCTCTGCGATTCAACAACAAAACTCGGCGATTTAACAACAAAACTTGATAATTTAACAACAAAACTCGGTGATTTATCAACAAAATATGGGTGTGTCTGGCTTATAGAGCCAGACACACCTCTGGTTGGTACGGGATGTACGTGACCCCATCATACAATACTGGCTATATATTACTGTTAATGAGGTCCACTGTAAGAAAAAACATTCAATAAATATAGGTAACGTCCACCTAGACCAATTAGTTCTGGCATTTTCCCGTGGCATTTACAGTAATAAAATACCAGCTGCCCCAGCCATCTTCCTGTCTCAAGCTGAACTCTCTAATCAGAGCATGACATCTCAACAGTCAAGGTACCTCATCAGTTCCATTTGTTATCATGATGCACTTATGCATCACTGTACCTTTATGCCAAACCGTCAGTAGTGTATCAAACCTATGAAGATATATGATGCTTTAATGTATCATGATGAAAGAATGTGTGTTATTAAATGGGATAACCCAGCTAACAAAAAAAACCGTTATTTTACGTCGAAATAACGTTACAAAATTTCATATAACGTTATGCAATGGTAACGAGCTTTAGAGAAACGTTATATAACGTTATAAAATGTTGTATAAATTATATTTTTGTTTACTGGGAAGGCACAGTGTTGGGGTTTCCCCCTAACAAGAACAGCTGCATCCTGTCTTGGGTATAAATGGATGTTGGCTGCCATAACCATCAATAACTTGTAGTCCTCCAACACTTAACAACCTCCTGAATCTAATATCCTAACCAGTGCAAGGTGCTCCAAATTATATATACTTGGTAAACTGTGATTTCTGTGTGGGGACTTTTTTCAGCTGGTTATAACAAAATCTGATGTCCTCTACCAAACCAAATGTAACAGGATAAATGCTGGCTACTGCGATGAGGTAATGGTACGGATTGCGTTGTGTGTATATATACATGTGTTCTTACCCCTCCACATTTTATAAGATCTATTCCTATTTAGTTTCGTTAAAAGGTTAGCCATGAAACCATGCAGAATGCTTGGAAGCAAAATTCACATTTCTTAAAGACTCCTTTTGCTTTCAAGTCGTGATTTGTTTAAGGTATTAGGTGTTCCTCTCATTACCAGTAAAAGCAAGCAGGAAGTTAATACATTAATGATATTTCACCCAGGGATCTCTTTGATTTCGGGATCGTTTATGGATCATTTTGAGTCTGAAAGGAGAATCAGATGGGCTTACTAAATACTTTCACAGTTATAAATAAAGCCTTAGAAGCAGTTTCAAGACAGAGCTCTATTACCAAGAGACAATTCTCGGTTGCAATTCAGGAGGGTGTGAATGCTGTAGAAACTGATTTTGAATAGTAAATAACTTTTTGCAACACATACACTTTAAGTACATTAATTCCAGTAAACTCTACTTAAAGCCACTTAAATTCCCTTATAACCTTTCCATCACTTTAACCATAGAGATGTCTTTTATATCCTTGCTTTAATATGTTTAAACTGAACCTAAATGTCTTTAAATAGTGACTTAAAGCAATAACAAATGGGCTTAAATGTCAACGCTCATGCAGTGGTAGAGGCAAGTCCGGCAGTTGGTCATACCTACTATCCTGTAGTTACTGATTAACCCCCTTAAACGATATCAGCACATCGAGTAGTAGTTGTACAATCTTCATGATACTGAGGAGGGACATGCTCACCCACAGCCCTATAGTAGCCCCTATATCTGCCACCAGGTTAATGAGAAGGTAGACTGCCTCATCCCTATAGTCCCCTCTACAGCAGGCTGTGTCTCGCGAGATCTGGCCAATGTGATAGTCTTTGACCAGGTGCCATCTTTGACCGGGTGCCATCTTTGACCGGATGCCATATTTCACACGTATTTACAGATTGTCACATCAGTGAGGATCATTGGATCGTACTTCGTGTGTAGTGAGAAGACTTCTTTCATCACGCTGAACTTGTTATTTTATTTGAGCTATAAGCAGACCAGAACAATAGCGCACCTCAGTTATCTTACTGAGGTGCAACTGCAAAATATTTTGTCGTAAAAGATTAAATCGTTAAATCTGTATGAATCCCTCTAGTCTTTTGAAGAGCATCAAGTTTGCATTGCTTTTGATTCAAATATAAATAAAATACTTCATTTTGAACATTATTTGTATTTAAAAACACATGTGGTCAATATAACAATACAAAACATGAGCAAAACACCTTTTAAATTGCCTCCAGACTTTTAGCAATAAGCTAATAAACTGTCAATGACACAGTCATGGGGGCGTGCTATTGCAGAACAGGCTTCCGTCTAATTGAATTGCACTGAATAAAACAGAGTAATAGACATTTTATTTGGTAACATTACAATGAAATTGAAAGCAGGCAACTTAGGAAAGAAATCAAAATGGAAATCAAGTACCATCAAGGGTAACCGACAATATCAGAGATGATGTTGTGAGATTGCCTTGACACAATGATCTCAGACCTAGAATTCCTGGGTCTTTTGCAGAACCAAATGGTCATTTAGTTATTAAGCAACAAATTGTCCATGACAACAAAGCATCACTATACGAAAGGTTTTTGAGTTTAAAGAGTATTTATTTTCACCAGGTGATTTTCATAAATACAATTCAATGATCAAATGTATGTAGAGGGTGTTAGACGTGCAATTCGTCCCTTGCCTCTCTACACACCAAAGTTTGATGTCATGATCACGGTTGTACGTGTATTGAGGATTACAAAGGAATAGTAGTATAACCAGGATATTATGTCATTAATATTTCTATGAACAGCATATTAGGTTTACAACTGTCATATTCTCAAGTGAAGTAGTTACAAACAGGTAAATGAATAATAGGCTACTATAGCACAGCCAAACAGGTACCAACAGGGTTCCAGTGTTATTGCATTCTAACTCATACAGACAATGGTATAAAGAATAACAGGTTGTGAAAATTAAGTAACCAAGTATTAACTGTATACAATTTGTCCTCGCAGGAACCAAGTCAGCTATATTAGCTTAATGGAATGTGCATCAGATTTGCAGGAAGTTCTTTATTTGGCAATAGACGTGTATTCTTGTTGCCCTTTTACCAGTCTTATATCACTGGTCTGCATTGAACCATAGTCCTTCTGCATGAGACTTAGCTTTTATTTTGAAAAACATCAGTTCGACTAGATTAGTCTGATGGTTGATTTGATGATCGGTGTCTCTTCGAGAAAACTCTAAACGTTTTGCAATTATGATACCACTGTATGAGGTCAGAAAGTAAAATCAATGCACCAAGCTAATACTGGTCATAGTAAATTGTCTCTATTATTGTGTCAAGATATGGGATAGTGACATCTGTTTTGGCATATTGGTGTTTTTCATCTTAGCAAATGAAAGCATGCCTTTTTGGAAAACAGTTAAGAACTCGAGAGCTTCAGGTATCGCCATTTATTGTCATAATATGTACCACCGATTCTATCTGATTTTAGAAATAAGTCAAACCTAAACAAACAATTTGGCCACAGGACAATGAATGGAGGGCAATTGATATTTTATAGGTACATCTTTAAAAGAGGTGGTTTTAAAATAAGAGTATGCAGGCTTATGATCATTTTCAGCAGAATAGACAAAAACCAATGAATATCTATGATATGTTCTTCTCATCCCAAATGAGTGTATATTAAAGGGTATTGCTACCGGTTCGATGATCTAGATATTCTATTGATTTCTGCATATAACTTAGTACAATATTAGTTCAATACATTAGGAACTAGAAAAGGTAAAGAAAATGGCATGGTACAGTGCTCAATTCTATGGGAAAGCCACTAGAAAAAGCTAGTTCTTAACTAAGCTAAAAGAGAATTTTTATTTTGTGGTCAGATGACCATGTTCTTCTATTGCTATCTTTGAATCACTTTGGATTAGATTAGTTGGCAGAATAATCAAATAGAAAATGGGAAAAAAATTACATGTTGTGGTGCTAATTTTTCTGTGATGCCCATTTAAGAAAAAGTACTTCTTTTGTCAGGCAATCGAGCCCTTGTAGCCCATGCAATGGACGTTGTTGCTTAAATAATCTTTACGTGAAAATTAGACTATAATGCAAGATTCCTTCCCCCCTTTATTTTACCCCCCCCCCCCAAACAAAAGAATAGCTATACCTTTTTTCGAGAAAAGGTCATGGCACCTTCTGGGATAGAACTCCTGATCCTCTGATTGCAAAGCAGGCATCATAACCACTACACTACAGATTCTGGTGGACATCTAAAGAACTGTTGTGCTATTATTCCATACATCTCTTATTGACATATGCCACGAGAGGGCAGCACTAGCTACATAGTACAATGTTGTTTCTCTGGCATCCACAGGGTTCCAGCACCTACTTTTGTAGCGATACCCTTTAAGAAGAGGATTCCTACATTGTCAATAAGCAGCACTAATTGGAGAATTCCCCCATGACTAAACCTCAAGGGTGCATTGTCAGTATTGTATGGGTGAACGCTGTTATAATGGATATGGTGATGGGAGGAGTGGGTTGTCTGGGCTCCAGAGAGTAGTTGTCAGGACTTCCTCAGTCGTGGTATAACCATGCCAATTACGGTACACTAGAGACCGGGACATCATGCGACATGACAGCTGTGTGTTTATGGGTGTCTGGGGACTTAACGTCATGTAAACAGCAACATGCCATGTAGACATCACAGGGAACAAGCAAGTACGTTTACATGTCTCCGCACAAAAGAAGATGAAAAACTGATATGTCCTTTTTACAGTGTCCAGTAGCTCTTGACGATGGCAGGAACAGGCGTGTCATTTCTACCTACTCTACTCCTCATGTTCTTGATTATTTATTTCACCCCCACCCCCATTCCACTCAAATCACAATTCCTTCTGTATACTTTCTTAAACTGTCTTCCCATGTCATTTCTGATATTGGCAAGCCTCTTCTGTTTGGCCTTTTGCTCTTCCTCTCTTTCCGACTATTACCCCTTTTTCTTGCCTTTCACTGTCTGTTTACAATTTACCATGGATTTCTCTCCTCTGTATGTGTCCCTTTCCTCCTCAGGCCTATCACCAGCCCCTATGCCCACATGGTTCCCCCCCCCCACTCCCCTGCCTCAGACACCAACACACTTCACACCACAGGTTTTTCACCTGCATCCTCAGTCCCTCTATTATGTGACCCCCCAGCTAAAAAAAAGATGTCAAAATAACGTTTTTAATGTCATATAACGTTTTGCCATGCTAGAGTTATGAGGAAACGGTAAATAAAAAACACCAAAATCACCCTCATTAAGGGTCACTTTTTTTAAATCCTCCGGAAAAGGGTCATATTTTCGCCAAAACTCTGCGCAACAAGGGTCACTTTTGACCAGAATTCCTACCACCAAGGGTGACTCCTCGGCTAAAACCTAGGCACTTTTGTCTAAAATCCCCGTCACCAAGGGTAAGGCTTGTCAAAGAGCCAGTCGCACACCCCTGTCATAAAGAATTTGAGTGTCCCCCCCGGCATTTAAGTTGGTACTAGCTAGTTTATGGTGTGTGACATATGAAGGGCAAGGCTTTTAATGTTGTGGCCTCGTCATTGACTTCAACTGCCTTCTGCCCCTCCATGGACCGGTCGCCGCCTTGTCCCACGTGACAAAACCAATTAATTCCACATGGCTAACTCAAAAGCAGAATGTTGAGCTGCACCTTTCCTTAATGCCCTTATCTTTTCCTCTCCTTTTTCTGAACTTCAAGGCTAATAGAAAAATGTTCATAAGTTTGTATAAGCTGATGTAACATCAGTCAGAACAGTATTGTAACGAGGATGTGGATGTATGGGGGTAGGAACTTTGATAACCAAGGAGGAGATTGGAGGTTCTATTAATGACAAACTGTATTCAGGGTGCTAATACATTAAGAGGCTGCATGAGGCATCTGGACATGAGGTATAAGTCATAACACTTAACAACGTAACAAAAAGTTTATACCGATAGGTCAACCGCAATATAAAGATATGACTTGCATAAGGCCACATACTGGGATAACTAGTAGGAGATTAGTTAGTCGGAGACTACTAATTAGTCATAACAGCAATGTGTAGATATAGATAAACTCCTTAGTAATAGCAGTGTGTAGTAATAAAGATAAAGACTAGTTACGGCATTGGACATTTTTATGACCTAGCTAACATTACGTAGGTCACATGAAACTTTCAAGGGGGAGATTTCTAAGGGGGAGAATTCCTGGGCGGAAAATTCAGGTTGTGTGGGTGAAGAGGGGTGGGGGGATGAGAATAACTGGGGGGATCGCCTGGCACCACATAATCAATTGATTGAGTAAACATCCAGAGAGTGTATTTTGTGTTAAACATAAGAGTAAAAAGGAATGGTGGGAAATGGTTGTTGATTTGGGTGGCTGAAGGAAAGCTATACGTTGTGGAAAGTATCAGTATGGCAACCTCAAAGTCCACCTAAGATCCCACAAGGGGGAAACTCATATAAGATATGAGAAGGCATCACGCAGGCGGCAATATATCAATACTCACAGGGCTAACCTTCCGCACTGTATGCTTCCACATGTGACATTTGGCTTGTTAATATAGTTATAGATAAGTGACTGCTGTACTCCAAACACAGACAACCAGAGATGAGCAAGTGGAAATAACAAGACGCACTATTTTTTTCAATATCACCATCATTTGAGAAAAACACATAACCACCACTAAAAAATGTCCCTATTGAATCAAGTGACAACTGGTCATCAGAGCAGAATCAGTATCTATTATATTCCTAAAATTGTGGCCACTACATTCAATATTGCATTAAGATAGCTAATTCACCTTCAATTCCATCATCAATGCTTTTTCCTGTCTTTTACAAAAAAAAAGATCATATATATAATGCAACAGAATTCACGTTAACCAGCAATACAACCTGATCTTTGCATAAGATTGATTTCACTTTGTTTTATTTGTAAAAGGTTATAAATCAGTTCTCCATGTCTGGAATTGGAATTCAGACTATCGAAGGCTCCTTGTCCTTGTGACATGTGTCTGATTCCCTGGGTGCTCCAGTCACAAGCAATTAGACAAGGAAACAGGAAATACTCCCCGTCAATTAAAGGGGACAGGAAGCTCATCCTGTAAATGCATTAGTGATCACGGAAAGCTTCCTTGTAATCTTCTTTATTTGAACAAAGTAGAAAGGGATAACAAGGCTGTCCAAACCGATGAGAATTGCTGTTAATTTCCTGAAGGGCATGGTCTTTGCCCAGGGGACCTCATCCATTAGGGGAACTTAAATGGAGTATGGTGTGCCTGGAGAGATAATGCAAATGTCTTACTTACAAAGTTAAACCAATATAGCTTTGGAAAGGTGCATCAAAGAAGAGCAGTCCCAAAAAAGCTTTTCGTGTTGAAAGTTGAGATGTGGTTAGTGCCTGCAAACAGTTCAAAGTATGCAGGTTCTTTCAAAAACATGCATCCCCCAGGATCTCCCACTTGAATAAAAATGTTAATCACAATTATTCAGACCGATTTACTGTTTAATTAAAGGAAGCAGAGACCATCAGACTGACAGTAGATATAGATATTATTACAATGGTAGGACAGACTTCAGTATTGGCAGCATGAGTCTGAAGCTATCAAAGTGACTCTCCCATGGGGTTGATAGCCTATAGATCACCCCTCTTTGAGGTTGTGTGTTTGGACACTTTGTCTGGGTCAATGTACCTGATCAAAAGAAGCCCCCGAGGCCTACTTAGCCCTAGGCTGTGTGAGGTAAGGGATCTGTTGTAGAAGGGTGAGAATGTCTATATGGGGGTCATAGTGGTCTAGGGTAGAGTGCCCATGAGATGACTAGCTGATCTGTTGGTAGACCGGTACACAGATCAAGAGCCATGTGGACAATAGGCTCTTTGACTATATCCCTATGGGCGTATCAATATAGTTGGCATTCAGGTTCTCTTTTTAAATTTAAATAGGCCTTCCAGTGCTTAAGCATAGGAGATCTTGTATTTCCAAAAAATAAAAGCCATATCCTCCTGGACAAATCTGCATTAAGCATTAATCCGCCACCTGCCCCAGCCATCTGCCTGTCTGTACCTTAACCCTCTCACAGCATGGTCTTCTAGGGTGCTTGTTACGTTGTCATCATAGTAAAGCATTGCGCTACTGATTAGTTGCGGGATAGCACTGTGAAGCTGCCTTCTGCCAATGCTTCAGGAGTACATCAGCATGATGCATGAATGTATTATGCCAACAGTAGGGCATGTGTGTGATTAAAATGGATAGGCCCAGTGTTTGAGTTTCTCCCTAAGGGAGCGGTCATTTTTTTATAACAGGGGGGGTTGGATGTATTTGCGTTGGCGGGTCGAAGTTTTTCGCCTCCCCTCCTAGGTAGGATGAAATAGAGCGCTGCCAGCCCCTTTGAGCTATAGTAATGCGCAGGATTTTTCGCTAAAAAGGGGTCAGAATATTTTTGGTCCCCCCTTCAAGGGGTCCAGACTCTTTTGGTCCCCCCAAAATCCACCAACCCTCCCCCCCCTGTTTTTTGAAAGAATGACCACTCCCTAACAATAACATCCTCAAAAGCAGCACCCTGTCTGGGCCAGGATGAATGGATAATGGCCGCCATAACTATCAATAACTTTAATGCTCTACCGCTAAACAACCTCCTGAATCTAATCCTTACCATTGTGCAGTCACGTTTTGTCCACAGGCCACAAAGTGTCCACAGGGTCTTCATAGGTCATGGAAAGACACAAGTTAGTGCTGTTAAAATGAATTGTGTTTTCACTTGGAGTATAATTTCTTTGCTACATGGATGTTTTCATCATACAGGCAACTTTTGGACTCATGCATACCAGAAATATCAGTTACAGTTTGTTATGGCTACATCTTATTCTATTATGTATGATGTATCCCCAAACTGGCAGATTCGGTTATCTAATGACATGAATTGAGTTCCTACATAAAGTTTGATAATGGGTGTGGACACTTTGTAGCATATGTGGACAAACCCTGGACTCAACGACCAACCTAACCAGTGCAAGTTCCTCCAAATTATTACAATTGGTAAATCCGTGATTAATGTGTCTCAATGCTTGTCACATTCATCGAGCCATTCCTAAAGATGTATAATAGCAAGAAGCTGGTAGATGGTGAGAAAGCGTTCAGGCAGGAAAGAAAGGTTTGGAGAGTCGTGGATCATACCAAGAAATTAACTTTAAGCAATCAGAGTAGAGACAGAAATCAGTTAGTGGATCAAATAGTCTCTTGAGCCGATTGAAATCTAGCATGTTTATATGAGATACAAGATGGAAGGAAATAAAAGCAACATGTACAATATGAGAAGGTTGTGCAGTCCCTCTCTGGGTACACAAAGGTGGAAACTATATATAGATAAGCAGAGGGAGTAACATGAACCCCACCTGTATTGGGTTTCTACATAAAGACACTAATAGGAGCTGCACAGTGACAGGCTTTACACACACTGAAAACGCTAGGGTCGTCATTCTGACAATACCAAAATTGACAACTTAATATAGTCATTGTGACTACTATTTAGACTACTATTCAGAAAAAGCTGTCATAATGACTACCTTAGGTAGTCACATTAATTGGGTAGTCAGAATGACTACCGTGAGGTTTTTGTTGTAGAGGTATTGTAGATTTGAAGACCTAAAGTAATCAGTAATGACAAGTCCTAGTTGTTCCAATGACTACCTGGTGCTAGTCAATATGTATAGCACATTAAATATGCATGGCACAGATTTGCCACCTAGTGTTAATATCTGCATAACTTTTCCATTCCAAGCCATAAACTGGTGACAGGAAGCTGAGTGGTCTTTATACGTTTGTGGCCATTGTTCTCAACCATTGGCAACTTATTAGGTTAACTAATTAGAGATTATATTTATATACCATTCTCTAGATCACCTGCCATTATTTATTATGACAACCTAGGTCGTCATAATCACTAGGCTTCTGCCTCTGGGTTTTCAGTGCAGGAGGCCATCCTTAGGGTTAACATCATTTTAAAATGTTAGATGTGATATCTTTTGACAAATACCTCTCATCACATGCAGATGTTTTCCAGCACATGGAACCATTGATTGTGACACAAGAACATGTGATTTTCTGATTTATGTAGTTGCTGTTGTTTTAACATTAATATGATTTTATCCTGGCAAAGTGCACATTACAAGTATAAGTAGTTTCAAGTGGCAGTCTCATCTCTATTACCATTGGGTATGTCCTCGGCAAGTCTGTAAATAAATAAACCTCTATTGTAATTTTACCTGTACACAATTAAATTCTGAATCCTATAACATAAACAATTGAGCAGCCCATACGTGGATGTTCATTTGTGGGTTATTTCAAGGTTAGGGCCGTAGAATACCCTCTAGTTACTGTATTGGTAAGCATCTAATACTTCATGCATATGATGAGTAGAAATGTTTTTGGATACGGCCAATAAAAATAAAAGGTATGTTTCAGGTAACAGGAATAAGACTAGGGTCAGTAGGTGGGATATCTATTTTGTTTTGTTTTATTTTTTTGACATGGAGGACTGACCATCCTCTATGTAAAACTCTAAAATGACCCAAAAAGTGTTAAAATAAGAAAAGAAACGTAGGGTTGGACTTGTTTTGCTAGGTTCGGTCAGCTGACCTGAAACTAACTTTTTTTTTATTTGGCCCATTCTAAAAATTCTTCATCTACCCACCCTGTCCTGCCATAGAAGGATTTGATTTCGACAGATTTGGCGAGACATCTACACGAGTGTAAAGGTACCAGGTATAAAGTCATTCACCAGATGTGGGATTTGAACCCACACCGATCCGGCTCCTTCTGATCAGAGCTGGTAACCTTGTACATATTGGTCATGGGAGGTGCCTGGGGCCCGATCCAGAACGGATCCCTACACAAGCATAATTGGGTAAATCAATATTTCTTCCTTTATTGTTATATTAACAAGAATTGCGGTTGTTGCCGCGTAAAAAATGCCTCAGGCATTTTTATAAGCGGCAACAACCGCAATTCTTGCCTTCGAAGAAACATAATGTCTACATGGTTGGTATGTTTGAAGGGAACCCATTCAAGACACCTAAAAAGCAGGGCCAGGAAGGGGTTACCAGGGGGAAGGATGATATTACTTCAAATATGACATTTCCTATGAATTCCTTGGGTCCATGTTAGGGGGTAAGGAAATGTGCGTTGCTAGGCAGATGAACAATTACAATAGATGTTGCTAGGCAACCAGCTGTATTAGCAACAAACCGATATAACCATTGAATTCCTTGGGTCCATATTAAGGGGGGTAGGTATGATTATAATCAACCTTAGGACCATGGAAATGTGTGTTGCTAGGCAGATAAACAATTAGAATAGCTGTTGCTAGGCAACCAGCTGTATTAACAACAAACCAATAGAACCATTGAATTCCTTGGGTCCATATTAGGGGGGGTAGGTATGATTATAATCAACCTTAGGACCATGGAAATGTGTGTTGCTAGGCAGATAAACAATAAGAATAGCCGTTGCTAGGCAACCATCTGTATGAGCAACAAACCGACAGAACCATTGAATTCCTTGGGTCCATATTAGGGGGGGTAGGTATGATTATAATCAACTTCAGGACCATGGAAATGTGTGTTGCTAGGCAGATAAACAATAAGAATAGCTGTTGCTAGGCAACCAGCTGTATTAGCAACAAACCGATAGAACCATTGAATTCCTTGGGTACATATAAGGGGGGGGGGGGGGGGGGGTAGGTATGATTATAATCAACCTTAGGACCATGGAGATGTGTGTTGCTAGGCAGATAAACAATTAGAATAGCTGTTGCTAGGCAACCAGCTGTCTTAGCAACAAACTGATGAAACCATTGAATTCCTTGGGTCCATATAAAGGGGATAGGTATGATTATAATCAACTTCAGGACCATGGAAATGTGTGTTGCTAGGCAGATAAACAATTAGAATAGCCGTTGCTAGGCAACTATTTGTATGAGCAACAAACAGATAGAACCATTGAATTCCTTGGGTCCATATTAGGGGGGTAGGTATGATTATAATCAACCTTAGGACCATGGAAATGTGTGTTGCTAGGCAGATAAACAATTAGAATAGCTGTTGCTAGGCAACCAGCTGTATTAGCAACAAACCGATAGAACCATTGAATTCCTTGGGTCCATATTAGGGGGGGTAGGTATGATTATAATCAACCTTAGGACCATGGAAATGTGTGTTGTTAGGCAGATAAACAATTAGAATAGCCGTTGCTAGGCAACAATCTGTATGAGCAACAAACCGACAGAACCCTTGAATTCCTTGGGTCCATATTAGGGGGGTAGGTGTGATTATAATCATCTTCAGGACCATGGAAATGTATGTTGCTAGGCAGATAAACAATTAGAATAGCCGTTGCTAGGCAACCAGCTGTATTAGCAACAAACCGATAGAACCATTGAATTTCTTGGGTCCTTATTAAGGGGGGTAGGTATGATTATAATCAACCTTAGGACCATGGAAATGTGTGTTGCTAGGCAGATAAACAATTAGAATAGCCGTTGCTAGGCAACCAGCTGTATTAGCAGCAAAGGGATAGAACCATTGAATTCCTTGGGTCCATATTAGGGGGGGTAGGTATGATTATAATCAACCTCAGGAACTATCAAAGGTTGATTTATATTATTGTTATCACATAGCATAAATTTATGTTGTGACACCTTAATCCAAGATTGCTGCACAATCCAAGATGGCGGCGCCCGTTCTGACTTCTGGCAAAGTGCAAACATCATATACCTCGTTCTGGTGGTGCCTGGCTGCACCACCAGGTGGCTACGCCACCACTTCGGCATAAAAAAAACATTTTCTGTGTCTCTCTCTTTCCATGAAGTAGACACACAAGTCCATTGCATACTAGATGTAGAATTACAGATTGAAATGGGGAATAATGAAGTTAGTGAATGGTTTCGTTCTATAATTCTTTCACAGATTCACAGGAATTTCAAAATCATCCAGCTCACATCCCTCAAGGTAGATGTTTTCCATTCGGACGTGCCCTATGACCTGCTGCCATCTACCCGCTGGATTTTGAAGAGCAGATGGCAAAGCAATGACCAGGCATGAATAATTAAATGTTGCAAAGGGTAACCGTGAAGTAATTGCTTATTTTAAGTGTCCTTTTGTACAATAGAACACCTGCTTTGTAATACATTTGTAATACATTTGTACAAGTCAACCGCTGACAAACTGTGATAAGTCTTTCCTGCATGACAAGCAGTGAAATGAAAGACTGTGCATTTGGATCCCTCAGGTTCTATCAAGAAAGATGCAAGGCATAACAAATGGATTTTGTCTGAAACATTAGTATGTGAAGTTTATCCTCCTACCGCTCTGTGAGAGCCTGGTTAGCTGCCTTGCGTAAATATGTTGCAAGTAGCTGTAACCCTTTGTGCTTATTCAGGAACCTGCACTGATGTGAATTATTACAAAGAGACATTTTTGGTTTCAGTAATGTCCTAGACCTGCACTCAAATGAGACAGGCGCTGATACGAGACCCTGTGGTTTCGAGGGCTATTATGGTTTGTTGCAATATAGGATGCCAGCTCCTAGAGACAACTTAGTACCGGAACAAGAGGCACTACACTGAAAACCCTTAGGCTATGGAAAGGTCCTCAGTGCAGATGACTGGGGGTGATCATTCCCAGTTGATCACCTAAAGTCATCACAGTGATGACCTTAGGTGATCAACTTGAGGACATACTTTTGCCACTAGATGGCTCTACTATACAACAATGTAACATACAACCCATGGTCTAGGTGATCTATTGATTAATACCTATAAAAATCCTGATCAAATAAGGATATGAACTGGAGGATATAAAGAATACTATCATACTATAAAGCCAAGTAATTCAAAACATGATTGTGGCAGAATTACCAAAAACCTAGATGTGTATAGACATAGATACCTTTTTTGTCTCTGAAACCATTATTACAAATGGAAGGAGTGACTGTTGCTTGTTATTCACACACACATGCCTTATGGTGCCTGATATAAGGGATGGCCATGCTAGGCATATGCTTGGGAGGGGTAACTATGACAGTATCTCTAAATACCACTTCATAATGAAGACAGGTTAAAAACTGTATGACAGTCATCAGATTAACTACCCATGGTTATCATATTGATGACTCTGCGTCCTCTTAGATTATGCATAAAAGGTGATCAATATGATGACCCTTGGTCCTCACATATGATCACTCTAAAGAGGACCAGGTACTCCGCCAGGGCACCATCAATAGGATCACCCTAGGGTCATCAATACTGATCACCTTATGGGCCATAGGGTTTTCAGTGTACTGTTCTAGTCTACTTTGTGGTTAAAGCTACCCTGTCAGCAAATTTTAGGTGATTTCTCCATTTTCGGTTGGTTACATTATCCATATAATTGTATGCAGGTATGGAAAGTTGGAAGGCTTTCACTCATCATTTAGCAAAATAATACTACAATATATTGTCACAAATGAATAACTGTCCAGCTAGCAGAAATGAAGACCTACTAGGGGTACATCCTGTAACCATTGGATTTATCTTACAATCACAACACAACAACCTGTACACAACCACTACATTCAGTCTATATCTACCTGCAAATTACAATAATGAGAACATTGACACATAAATAATTATGTCAAACACAAGGAAACGGGTTAAAGAAAGCAAGTGCAATTTTATTTTATGACTTAATCTTGGGGTGTTTTAACTGATATTGTATCTTTAAGTGCCAGGGGTGAGACTGCCCCTTTAAGTGCACTGGGTTCAACTTCCTCCTATTTCCATCAGGACGGATGATAGGAGATGACATATAAAGGGTACAGTGTTTGTAGCAGGTGTACACTGCAGTAAAAGGAGTTGCCACTGTATAGCGTGGTCAACAGAGACATATAGACCAAGTGAATAGCTGTACTACTCGTCCTTGCATTGTATGACAATTGCTTAGCAATATAAGGGAGGGTTCATCTATTAATTACAGGAGGAGGGGTGGTGAGATTTCACACGGAGGCACAAACTATTTTATTGGTCAAACTACAAATAATATTCTATTGTTCATCGAGTTACAAATAAAACCAAACAATATAGTGCAAAATGTCAAGTTACCGGTACATTAAATTATAATTGTACTCTTATACTACTACCGGTAGTGCAATGATATTAACGTAACTGTATGTGGATATTTTAACGGTACATGACGCTTACTACCGGTAAGGTGCAAACAGTAATGTGATTGCGTGTTGGTAAATACCGGTACACAAATTGATATTTCAATATTTCTCTATGTGGGGGAAAACAATATTACGTGAATTTTATAGATCAATAAAAGATAAACCAACCTAAAAAAAAAAAAAGGGAGGTCTTTTAGTCCTCCCCAAACCCACCACCCCCACCCCTTGTAACTAATAAATAAATACACCCTAAAACAATAACATGAACAACTCCGTGCTGAGATACCTAAAGGCTGTAGACTATGCCTAGTTTGTCCACCATTGTGGAGAATTGCATTATTCATGATGGATAAACGGTAGCTGATACCTGGTCAGTATTTGGAGATGGTACTGCATGATACATGGCAGCTATTGATTTATGTTTGTCTGGGAAGTATCACTATGATAGTACTCTGCTAAAGGGATTAGATTGAAATAGAACACGACCGATAGGAGATATCAACTGACAGATATCAATAATTGATGTCCCTTTGGCAAAGAATCAGCCATTTCCTAGTGGTCAAGGGTTATTGTGAGGTATGATAGCTGTTGTGTTGCTATTGTCCATGTGACTAGACATTCACAATGCAATACTCCATCAGGATTCTTATGCTAGCTGAGCAACAGACAAATGTAAAATGACTATCAGCTGATCAATCTAAATTTTGGGGAGAACGTAAATTTTAAATCTGAACAGTTGCCATAAGGACTGCAATAAAGGCCTATAACTGAAAGGTTTATGACCCTGTAAACTCCAAATTTCGGACATGACAGGAACCAGCTTCAGCTGACTGATACATTTAACAGAGGAAAGAGCACTGGTATCAGACAAAATGGTGCTGTACAGTAATCATCTTGCTAATACAGTATAGGGCTGTATACACTGACGCCCTCTCCTGGGGCAGGATGTAATTGCATGGGACGGCCTCCCAGCTGACACCGTTTGTCAAGGTCTACAAGACCCACTAATGAAGCTTCATTTGGGACATATTTGGCTGATTTGTGACAATCTATACGAGATATAATAGGGCAGTGCTCAAAGCAGGTGGTTGGGTATGTGGGTAATAATGGGTATAATTATGCCCGGCTATAGACTTTCGCCAACATGCAACACTAGCTGTTGCAGCCATGATATATTAGGTCTATATATATTAATGCTGCTTAAAAGGGATATTGAAAGGGAGATTGATGTCATATCAATATCAATCTTATATAGTACTATCACTGTCTCATGGTTTTTGTATTTTGACACAATACTAAATTAACAATAGACATAAGAGTATGTTTATCCTATTGAGAGAAGGTTTTCATAATAATATTAAAATGGTTTTGCCAAGTTGTATGATGGTATAGCCTTTACAATTAGGTCAATTTCCATTTCCTTTGTTAGACTAGCCTACATTCAACGATATCCCTGTATTTTTCTTATCTCAGCTTCTTATCCTGGAGGTATGTGCAATGTTCCAAGGGATCCTGGTAGCATCGGGCTCCAGCTGTGATCCGGATGGTTAATAATGTAAAAGCTGGTATGTAACCGCTTTATAACCTTACTAATACAACTAATATAATTTTTGAGTTCATAACTTATCTTTCTTGCACAAAGTGATTTTCTTAAGAATATGGTACATTCAAAATGGGTACAATACCACAAATAGAGATGTCTCATGCAAACTCGACAGAGCAATAATGTGGTATATTCTCAACCAGTCACATTATGGCAACTGGGAGATGTCATAGGACTGCAATGGTCTGTACAACACATTCAGTATTAGAGCTGTATAGAAAGAATATCTGATTTGTAATTTTAATACATAAGTACATAACATAAACGAATGATATACAATTAACATGATGAATCTGATTTTGTGAGCAGCATTGCGTGCAATTGATGTTACAAGTTTGGGTTGCTGTCTTAGATAATGAAACATATGGATTGCACCTTATATGTACAATATGTACTGTATGTTTCTGTACCATTGTGTTAGGCAAGTGCATTTGCTGGCATAGCATTTCAATCTATATCAGCAATTCTGTACGGTATTTTCTATAACAATACCAATACAGTTTACCGTAAAACGTCGCGTATAAGCCGCGGCTTGTACGCAAATCAGACTCAGCTTTCTTTTGATACCAAACATGCCTATATAGGGTGCGGCTTATACGAGGGTTTTTATAAGTATACTACAATACCAAATTAACAGTTCTCAGATGGCCTCTGAGGCTTATAGGATCGCACCAAACCCGGGGTGCGGCTTATACGCAAGTTAGGCTTATACGCGAGGTTTTACGGTATTCATTATAGTATAGCTTCCAAGAGACAGTATGCGTGCATAGTTTTAAGGAGGAATGCTGACATCACTTGATCCAAAAAATGTGTATGACGATACATAATAAACATGCAGTGACATATAGTAGGTATTTTACCACCTATGCTTCAGAGCTAGAAATTCTAGCAATTTCGCTTTTGCCTTCTTTTTGAAGATATCCTTGGACTGTGCCATCCTACATGATGCATTCAATTTATTCCATAGGTCTACACCTCAGTAAATGGGGCTTCTTCTATAGCCTAGTTTTACAGAGGGTGGGTATTTCAACAGGCCTGTACCAGTTGACCTGGTGATTCTACCCCCCTGCGCCGGTGTCTGGAAGTATAAACCCAGCTCTCCGTGATTATGTGAGGTTTCATACATATATTAAAATAACAGTAGCAACATGATGATAGGTTAATGTTAGATAAACAAATAGGACATGCCAATAAGGTATGTCAAACATAGGAAGAAATCTATGAAGTAGCAAGCCTATAGATGACTGCAGTTTGGAGGTAGGCTAGGAATGATAGCGGTGAAGATGAGTAGAGAGATATCGATATGGTTCAATACGAGATAGGACACAGGGGGCGGAACCATAGCATTAGGACTGTGGAGCATGGTGTGTGATCTGGTGGAACCAGTACTGAGAAGGGTAAGTGAATTTATTAGGATATTTATAAAGTAATGTCTTCTTTTACTTCATACCACCTGGGGATGTAATATGTAAGGCCCCTTATCTGTAGTTTGTGCCGTCAACATGGTTGTTTTCAGTGGATCTAACTGTAGTCATATTTAACCAATATATCCATTCAATCTTAGGTTTATTATACTATTCATTGATTCAAATGCTATTATTTACCTTAAATTCGTCCTAATTGGCCATTTTGAAGGATATTTACGTAGACTGTATTGAGCAAGGAGGGTGCCATGTTGGTTTTGATATCCCACCAACCTGCTCGCTGATTGGTGGAGCTGAGAGGGGAGCATTCGTTATTTAAAAGGGACTGAACTGGTTTCCCGCCCAAGCTGTCCGCAGTGTTAACCTATATGAAGGCACTCTGTGGCGGGACTTGCTGTTTTGATAACTAACCACTCCCCAGCAGACTTGAATGTACGCAGCGTTTCCTTTCTAGCGCGTTCGACTTGCACACCGGAGGTCCCCGGTTCGAGCCTAGTTTAAAACTCCCCTTTTTTAAAGTGCTTATATACATATATGTAAAAAAATGGCCCTAGAATTATTTTAACGAATAGATAAGTAAAGTCCAACTTCTACCTTGCTTATAAAAAATAAAATTGACTTTCAAATAGATTATACCAAAAAATGTGTTTTCTTCTATAACTCGGTAAATAATGGCCCTACGGGGCTGAGACTCTGCCTATAGACTCCTTGTTTCGTCCCCCACTATTACCAGCACCTCGAAGGCATGGTACGTAGAGCGTCCCACTTCAAGTCTTGATGTAGCGTGTTCAAATCACCATGAAATCTCGGATTTTATGGGTGACAAAATTTTGGAATTGCTCAGGACCACAGGAAATGGGCTGATATCCCCCGGAAACGTGCTGATATCCACCGGAAACTTGCTGATATCACTAGATATCCTAACTCTGCCCTGATCGGGGGAGGTCGGGCAATTGTATTTCCATGGGAATTTCGTGGTTATGGCAGTTTCTCAACTGATATCTGTAGTTTCAAAGGTGCTGAAAAAAGATACCGCTCCATTTCTGTTTTCTGCTTGATTGATTTAGCTCCTGATATCATGTTCCAGGCTGCTTGGTCGCACTACGGTATGGGCCTTAAAAACACATGTTCTACAGCATGAGGCCGTCCGAAACATTGCTCTATATTAGACATGTCTTAGGGCCAAAGGAAAAGGTGTTTCAGGCAACCATACCTTAGTTTCCAAGAAGAGCTGACCCTAGCATTTCTCTCAAACTTTGTGGGATATTCAAACAATATTGTACATTTGTAATATTCTTAGTCAGTTAAAAAAAGGTGAGAGATACTGATAACCTGTGAGCCGATGTTGTAATTTGTGACTCATTCATGGTACTTTCAACATAAATGAAATATATATGATTCACTTTTTTTAAATCAACCAACCTAACTAGCGTGTTGGCATGTTGGCTAAAGCACTCATTTCTTCCTGATCTAAAAGTATAACTGCAAATACCAGTTCAATTCTGTATTCGTTTGATACCTCTGGAAGAAGTATAGAGGCAATTTATTCAGTTAAAAAAGGTTTTTATTACTTTTTATATATACTCCTGATAAAACCCGGTTGGACCAGAAGCCTAGAATGCAAATGTAGATAGGATGTGACGTCACATGTGCTAAGGACATTAGGACTACCATTGCCCAGTATAGGTGAACCTTAACATGAGATCAGATAAGGGCCAGGACAAGGTCTAGACACGATTGTCCCACCAATTCAGAGAACTATTGATTACTGATTGTAACTCAAATAAGATATAACTAATATCCATGTTTAGAGCAAAACAATGCAAACCATCCACAATAACTGTTTAAGATCATACCAGGGTATTAATCATTGATTAAACTTACTGACTAATGCACTCCCTACTGTCCATTCAATATTACATCCAAATTATATATATATATATATATATATATATATATATATATATATATATATATATATATATGTGTATATATAGTACTGATTGATAGACCCACACTACATTGTGAATCCTGTGCGTGTATGCAGTATATGTGCTGAGTTGCAGTATAAGTGTTACATGTATATAAGCCAATTATTACACAATTGGGCCACGCATCGTACTTTTTAGGTGATATCCCCGAGCTTATCTCTAGTGATATAGGCACTCTTCCGGTGGATATCAGTACTCTTCCAGTGGATATCAGCACGTTTCTGGTGTCTCTGAGCGATTCCGACATTTCGTCACCCATAAAATCCGACATTTCATGGCGATTCGAACACGGTACCCCAAGAGTTCAAGTCGGACGCTCTACGTGCCACGCCGTTGAGGCGCTCGTAAAAGCAGGGGAGGAAACAAGGAGTCTATAAGCAGAGTTTCAGCTCTGTAGGGGCATTATTTACCGAGTTAGAGAAGAAAAGACATTTTTTGGTATAAAGTAAGAGTCATGCCTTAACCATAGATACAAAGCACTCGTGCCCTGATATCCATTCGTTATTGGCTAAATACAGGGCAGTTATCGAAGGCGTCAGTGAAGGATAATTGCTACTGGCTAAGCCTCATAATACATACATGCAGCTACATACACATGTCCGTATCTGACTTATACTCAGACAGGCATTTCGCTTGGGCCAAAAAAAAAAGAAGGTTTGTTTCAGGTCACCCGACCGACCCTATGTAAACAGGGCCGACCCTTCGTTTTTTTATGCACTTTTGGAGAAATTTTTACATTTTTTGGGGGACACATTTTGGTTTACAAAAGTTTTAAAAAAATCTTCCCATTTTTACACTTTTTTGGGAGCAATTTTATGTTAAAAGAAAAAATCAAAAAAAATCCGACCTACCGACCCTAGAGTTTCATCCCATGTTACCTGAAACAAAACTTTTTTTTTATTTGGCCTTGGCATTCCTGATGTCAAAAACCAGTGAGTCAGTTTTATCTGATTGGGGAGCTAATCGGTCGAGCTGTGATATTCAGATTGGAATCAAATGCTTTTCCATAGTTCGATAAAACACAGTGGACCACAGGAGGTCAGGGTAGATTTCGGCACTTTTTTCCCACACTTGATTGATGGAGATCCCAGGAGATGGGTTTGGAACAACTAGGCCTGGAGCGACAGGACGGGGTGCATCTATAAGAACAAACAATTAAACCTCAACTTGATAATGAAACATACAATCAACTATTACCTATAGATATTTAGGCATGACTTTCTTTATATTAGACAATTTTCCAAACTAGCCTCTTTTCAAATATCCGGCTAAGTCTTACACAAGAGTCGTCGATAAATTTATTGTATTTAATGATTATGGTGAGCTCTTTCATACTACCCCTATAGAAACTGAGCTAACTCATCTCCAAATTCATCTCCAAAGCTCTTTCAACAGGGGAGATTAGAATGGAAATGACATACTTATATGAATGCACAATAAATGCCAAAAACCCACACAAATTTCGAAAATTAATTCATTATCTGATAGAAGATTATTTTAGTTAGAACAGACTGATTTCAATCTGACTTGTGCTTTGAACAACAGATTGGTTTTTACTAGGCTCCATGACATTTAACATGATTTGTCCACAAGGACTTACAATGTATTCGTACTTGGAATTATCTGTATCTCTGGTGTTGGAGCGGCCAGCCGTGACGTCACGGCTTCACAGAGAGAAGGCCGGTACTTCCCCCTGGGGACTAATACCAGTACTAACCAGTTAGTCCTCCCCATATACACATATATAAATCAATTTACTTTTAAATGGTTTGAGGAAATATCAAGTCGGGTAGAGCACAACACTGAGCCTCGTATTTCCTCAAAGGTGAATAACCAGCCCCCGTATTTCCTCAAACCTCCTTATTTCGCGGAAACTTCACTTCCGGTTGCGCGTAAGGATACCTAAGGTCAGCGGGTCAAAATCCCCTACTGAATATTCCAAGCCAGGCTGTCCGAGATGGTCTGGTGGTTAGCGCTCTCGCCTCGCATCGCGGCAGCCCGGGTTCGATGCCCGGACACAGCGGGGATGAGGGTGATTTTTACTTTTATCGTCTGCTTCTTTAAGAAATTAACATATTTAAATGGAAAATAAGGCCTAATTTTCAGAAATTGCATTGAAATCGAGCAGTTTAACATCGATTTTCTGTAATAAAACGATGAAATCAAGTAGAGACGAAAAAGGACTTGACGCTGCGATCAGCTGATCGTTGACCCACATTTAGATTGATACAATGACACTTTTTTTCATAGGGTTGACATTTCAAGGCCCTGTATTTCGTCTCAATCCTTATAAAGGGTTTCAACAAAATACGGGGCCTTTCAATGTCAATCTGTCGGGGAAATACAGAACTTAAACAAATCCTGTATACGTATTTCTACTTTTCTCCTTACAGATTCACCTTTAAGACGACCATCATACATATATTAAGGAGGGCAGAAAACTACAGCACCTCAACTGCAGGTTTACTGTGTATACCATCCCTTGCAGTTAACTGTCTCAGTGAGCGAGAAAAGCCATCATGTCTGGTTGGACAAATAGGCAAAATGCTGGATCAAAACAGAGAAGGTCTGACATCATGAAAAATATTTTGAAAAATGAGAGGCTAGACCAGCTGAAAACTATTCTTGAAAGTGGTTAGGATGTCAATGAGGGGCTGAAATTGGGCCATTGGAGTAGTATGACATTATTGAGCTTTGTAATTACTTATGGTATGGATGACGACAGCCGCTTCTATCTTGAAAACCCACAGGAGTTTGTTCAGCTTCTGTTGAAGCATGGGGCTAATCCGAATGTAACACATAAAGTGAATATAGGAGACTATGGTGAACCTAACTGGGTACACAGAACTGCCCTGCAGGAAGTAGCAGAAAGGGGTTGTACTGATGTAGTTGAGCTGCTTCTTGATGCTGGTGCTAAATGCACAACATCTGATGGATTGCAAAACCCATTGGCGCTGGCACTAAAGCATACATATTGTGCATTTGATGTCATCAAGTTGCTGCTGGAACACGGTGCGAATCCAAATGACCATGATGATCAACTTGAGCACATTCCTCTGTTAAGTTTAATTATTAATTCCACATATGGGCTGATTGATGCAACCATCGTTCAGCTCCTTTTAGCACATGGAGCAAACCAAAATGTAGCACACAAGGTAGATATAGGAGAAGATGGAGAAGCTAAGTGGGTCCAGAGGTCTGCCCTACTTGAAGCAGCAGGAAAAGGCTTGACTGAGGTAGTTAAACTCCTTCTTGAAGCTGGTGTAAAATACACAATGTCTGATGCATCAGAAAAACCACTGGCTCTAGCACTACAGAATGAAGATTGTCCATCTGATCTCATCAAGTTGTTACTAGAATATGGTGCAGATCCCAATGACCATGATGGTCAACTCAAAAATATGCCTCTTCTCAGCGCAATTATGAATATTGAGGATAAGCAGGATGGTATCAAGATTGTTCATCTCCTGTTGAATCATGGTGCAAACCCACATGTAACTCATATGGTTAATATAGGAGGGTATAGAGAAGCCAAATTGGTACAGAGGTCTTCCTTACATGAAGCAGCAAGAAAAGGGTTGACTCATGTAGTAAAGATCCTTCTTGATGCTGGTGCTAATCTGTCTGATGGATCAGAAAACTTGCTAGCCCTGGCACTAACATACATTGGTCCACTACATGGTGAGACTTGTCCACCTGATATGATCAAGCTGCTCCTGAAACATGGCGTAGATCCAAATGATCATGACAATGAAGCCGGAAATATCCCTCTGCTAAGTGCAATTGACAATGTGTCCTGTGGGGATTGCAGTAGATATAGCAACATGGGGAGAAAAATGGGTAAGTCGGACAGCCCTACAGCAGGCAGCAACACAAGGATTTATTGAGGTGGTGAAGCTGCTTCTTGAAGCTGGTGCTAAAGCATGAAATGTGCCAAACAGCTGATGGCTCAACTAACCCACTGGCGCTTGCATTAAGATACGTTTGTAAGCCTGATCTGATTGAGCTGCTACTAAAACAGGGTGCAGATCCAAATGACCACGATGATCAACCTGGGAGCATACCTTTGGTTAATGTAATCAGAGAACCCAGTTATGGAAGTGATGGCATTAAGGTTATTCAGCTCCTGTTGGATCACGGAGCAAACCCAAACGTAAAACACAGGGCAAATATTGGAGATTATGTAGAAATAAAATGGGCACAGAGGACTGCCCTGGATGAAGCAGTAAGCCAAGGGTGGACATGGTGCAGATCCAAATACCCATGATGATCAAGGTGGAAATATCCCTTTGCTAAACGTGTTTCTGAAGCAAGGGCAATGTGGCCCAAAGCTTGCACAGCTCTTGTTGGAGTATGGAGCTAACCCACATGTAACGCACATGGTTAATCTAGGAAGGTTTGGAGAAACCAACTGGGTGCAAAGGTCTGCCCTGCAGGATGCAGTATGGTTAGGGTGGACCGATATAGTAAAGATGCTTCTTAACGCTGGTGCTACATGGATAACATCTGATACATCACAATCCCCTCTAGCTCTGGCACTACGGCAATATAACTGTTCACCCAATCTCATTAATCTGCTAGTAGCACATGGTGCAGATCCCAATCACCATGAGATGTCAGTGAGACCTGTACTACACAAACTCACAAAAGGGCAGAAAATGTTCCTCAACCAGGAGCTTGACATGTTCTTCCTGAAGGGAGGAAATATCAACATAGAAGATGGTCATGGAACATGCAGAACAGCCCTGGAATGTGCCATTGGGGAGGAGGGTACTAACAACAACAGTATCAGGTGGCTGATCAGGCATGGCGCTGATGTTTTACTGCAGTCTAATGTGCTTAAAGGATATTTCTTGAGATCTCGCTGGAGTAGCTTCCTCGATACACCTCTAATCCTGCTGCAGGCTGGTATGAGGGTCTCACATGGGGCACAGACAGAACTCAGCAAGATGGAGGTAGCCCTTTCCACTTGGCTGCAGAAGGACACTGAGTATGATGAGGATGGCTGTGAATTGATATTGCCACACGATTTCACCAGTGGCTTGCATCATAAGACAATATAAGATAAACCTATTCACGTTGTCGGTTTGCTAATGATTTTGATGGAGCAAAATAAATTTATATGATCATGTAATAAAATAGCTTGGGATTGTAAGATTGTAAGATTTGTGTAAGATTTTCTATTTAAACAGTAATCACCATTTACACTGCGATTTTTAAAGGTTGAAACCTAATATGTACATATATACACCATATATAACTCGTAAGGATATCATTTCTGTTGTAGGCATCACAGCATAAATATGACCATAACCATCAAAATGGTTCCAGCCGCACTCATGTTAAAGGGGCATTCTCACCACTAGCACTTAACCACATAGCGGACTAGAACAGTACTAGAATTGTGAGTGGGAAACACTCGGTGAGAAGGCCACTTTAAGAAGTTGGAGTGTTGGTTAAACTCCATTCTGATCCTTCTTATTAGCAATAATAATGATGAAAATTAATAAACTATTAGACATAAACATTGGTGAGGACTAACTTGTTAGTACTATTATTGATGCCCAGGGGTTAGTACCAGCTTTCCAGCCATGACGCCGTGACGTCACTGCTAGCTGCTACTACTGTTCTACTTTGTCCTTGTGATTAAAGAATTTATCAGGTAGCAGCGCTTATGCACTGTACTTACCTATTACAATACGGAATGATGATGCAGTTAAAGTAGAAAGAAACGAGGCAGTGCTAGTACACTCTGCTAAAAAGCCTGCTACTCTCCGCTGCCCGACCGCAGTAGTCTCTGCCGGACAGAGGACATCTTTAGCGGCCAGCGGATTCTCACTTTTGTGACGTCACAGCCATTCCCATGGTTAAGTAGCGCATCTGCCCCTCCTTTAGCAGAGAGTGTAGCACATGACTCCCTCCTTTGGCAGAGAGTTCCACTGGAAGATGTCCTCTGTCTGCGAGTGACTACGGACGGGCAGATCGAGTGGGGAGTACGGTCACAAGTATGAGTGTGGTGCTAGTACTTTCTTTAAAGACAGGATCAATAGAATATATTGATATGTTTTAAGTATGTGTATAGATATTTAGGGTAGCAATTCCTAATAATTACGGGTAGTATTCAGATATAAAAACCATTGATGTATCATCTTGGATAATTAATAAGGAATGATAAATACTAGGTTCGTATAATGACCACTAATAAAATTATCAAGAAACAGTATTGGTCTCTGATCAAGGCATCCAAGAAATACATGTGATGCATGTGCCTTTATAATAGCATTGCATTTCAACCTAGATAAGAACCAATACTTGTAGTTGAAAATTTAATATTTAATATTGATTATTGATAAATACATGTTAATATGTTATAGCTTGAAGGCATTCCTTTTGTTTAAAGTATCACTTTTTAGATAATAAGATTGCAGTCCGATATCCGGGCCTGCCAAAAATAAGCCGGGCCTGCAAAATGAAATATTTGCAGGACTGAATGTCCTGCATGGGGAAAATGTTTTCGTATAGACTGCTAAAGGATGTGCCTCAGTCCCTCTACCAAGTGACCCAGCTATAGCACGAGAAGCGGCTTTAGACATGAGCGGTCAGACCTCCCAGTGGTGAGCAGGGGGCTGTGTCTCACGAGATTGATCCAATGTGAATGTCTTTGACTGGGTGCCATCTTTGACTGGGTGCCATCTTTGACCAGGTGCCATCTTTGACTGGGTGCCATCTTTGACCAGGTGCCATCTTTGACCAGGTGCCATCTTTGACCAGGTGCCATCTTTGACCAGGTGCCATCTTTGACCAGGTGCCATCTTTGACCAGGTGCCATCTTTGACCAGGTGCCATCTTTGACCAGGTGCCATCTTTGACCAGGTGCCATCTTTGACTGGCCACCATAAAAAGAAAGATTTAAGAAAAGTGAATATCTCTTTTGGTGTGTGAGATATAATATAAAGGAAATGGCGGTGGTAATATCGGCATATGTAGCTTCACCTGCCGTAAATAAACCGTTTTCTGTCAGAAGGTCAAAGATGGCACCTGGTCAAAGATGCCACCGGGTCAAAGATGACACCCAGTCAAAGATGGCACCCAATTAAAGATGGCACCAGGTCAACGATGGCACCCGGTCAAAGATGGCACCTGGTCAAAGATGCCACCCAGTCAAAGATGGCACCTGGTCAAAGATGGCACTGGGTCAAAGATGGCACCAGGTCAAAGATGGCACCGGGTTAAAGATGACACCGAGTCAAAGATGGCACCGGGTCAAAGATGCCACCCAGTCAAAGATGGCACCAAATTAAAGATGGCACCGGGTCAACAATGGTACCCAGTCAAAGATGGCACCTGGTCAAAGATGCCACCCAGTCAAAGATGGCACCTGGTCAAAGACGGCACCCAGTCAAAGGTGGCACCCAGTCAAAGACGTTCAAATTGGCTGGATCTCATGAGACACAGCCAGGGGTATCTCTGCAGGAAATATTCAGGAGCTTGTTTCAAGGTGCCAAGCGGGGGATACCCTGGAGTGTGAATTAGGTATGTGCCAGCTAATGGTGTGTAACATGGGAAGGGCAAGAGAAGGCTTTTAATGCTGTGGGCTTGTGTATGTAACCCCAACTCTGTCCTCCCCCCCCCCTCCACCAGGGTGGCCTACCTCCTCCTAAGGGTCCAAAGCAATTCATACTGCATGGCTCGCTCAGAAATGGATCTTGTGTTTCTTCATTCTTTCTCTTTACTTCTTCCTTTTTCTCTCTCCAACTTGAAGCCTAAATCACCTCGCCATGAGGTACATAGCTCATTGGAATACAAGTATTCTCTTAGTATCCTAAAATTTTTCTTCCTAATTTGAACCAAAGACAGCCACAGTCCCATTATATTGAACCAATGCTATATTTCAGCTACGTTTACAAGTTAATGGCAATAGTATCAGCATATAGACTGATGCACCATATCTTATAACTGATTGTCAAAACATAAAGTTTTGATTTTAGAGTACCAGAGCCGACTCATGGTGCTTTGAGCATTTGATAGAAGTAAGAGGGTTGCATTTATGGCAAATCTCAAATTCAGTGCAAAATAGTTTTGAATACTTTGAGAGTATTAGTTCTCTGGTTGTCAGTTCACCAATTGAACCAATATTTAATCGCCTTTATCCTTTCATGACCCTGTAGTATATCAAGTAAAAATAGGTTTTATAGCAGGGTTCGCGCTAGCCGTTCGCCAGATCGCTATTGGCGAATTAAAATTCAATCTTGCGATTACATCTCCCGTTAAAATCGCCAGAGTGGCGAATTCCCTACCAGAATGGGAATACCTTGTATAATATATCGTTGGAAAGCTAAGATCGAGAGAGAAACAGCCGTCTACATCATATTTCGATACATCATGAACCTGAAATCTCCCAAGTTTCTTAAATAAAATAGTGAAAGTACCAGCATAATTTTTCTCCCATAAATTATTACCAGTGAATTTCGAATTTTGATTCTACCCCTCTGCTGCCCTGACTAGCGACTCACAACATCTTAGTCATTCTAAGTGGCCATCATATATGCACAAATTGGAGAGGTGGGGGGAAGGCGGGGCAGATATATACCCTTGGGTAGGGGTCTGGGGCTATGTTGACGGTTCATGATGTGTATGCTTCAGGGAGTTTTCTTCATTATTTTGAACTAAAACAGGCAAGGGGAAACATACCCCGTACTATTCAAACACTCTTCAAAATGCATCAAACTCGGCCTAAGATGTAAGTGTATATCTGAAGGAACTACCCCCACTACTAAGTACTGGTTTTGATGAATGATCCCACAGCCCCCACTAATTCAACACATGGATGGGATGCTGCATAATTGCAAATATTCAAATAGATTTTTGGCCTCCGCCCCCAGCCCCATCTGCTTATAAATGACTCTGATGTATAGTATAAGAAGGATAGGAAGGGCCTCATACAGTCTTATAATATATGCTGATGTTTGGATAGCCTATGGCCCAGGGGCTGGTGGGGGGGGGGGTAGATGGTTCAATGTTTATAGAATCGCCACTAATTCATCAACACTGAAAAATACTTGTGTAAGGCCAAAAGAAAAAAAGGTTTGTTTCCGGTAACCCGACCGGGTCTAGCAAAATAGGACCGGCCGGGTCTGTGTTGTCTGACCATGTTACCAGAAACCAACTTTTTTTTATTTGGCCTAAGCTAGACATGCTCTACGGGGCTCGATTTTGAGAAAACAAATAATCAATGGACTGTCATTATTCCGTTCCCATGTTTCCATCATATCCCTTTACTGCCAAGTAACCGTTTTTTTAGAGCTTTTAGAAATAATGCAAGCTATCAGGTAGGAGGGGGAGAAATTGACCATCAGAAAATGCTCGTTTACATGGCAAAAGAAAATATTTTTTTCCATCTTCCATAGATCTACTAATTTCATCATTTAAATCTGGCGAATCCATTACCGATCTGGCTAATCAACATTGGCTCAAATTCGCCAGACTGGCTAACCCATAAAACGTGTTAGCGCCATCCCAGTATAGATCTTGCTACAGTACCATGTTGACCTTTGCCGACTTTTCCTGTGAGAGAAACAGCTCATATGTATCAGATGTGCTAATGGTTAGCTTCATCTGTTACCATATTTTTGTTGAAAAGAAATCAGATTTGAGATCGCTAGGTCAACCAAATCGCTGAAATGAGTGCACATCACATTGCAGTTATTCATACATATACTGAAATCTAATTTCCCTTTGATCTATTTGAAAAACTCATCTTTGAGACCTGAATTGGCTTTTAATACTTTTAATACTTGGACAAGGAATCAGAATTTTCAAAAAATCCTTCTCCTCATCCCATTACTTGGATGTCCAGGGTGTTCCATCCACTAAACACTGGTTAAAGAAGTCTTCATAAGGCCACCCAAAAAGTAAGTTGTTTATCATCACCTGGCAATGAGAAATATGACATGGCCGTTTCTATTTTAAATTTTCTTTCTTTACTGGAGCTTAAAATATAAAGGAAAATTGAGACTTTTCGCACATGATTTTCACATTTTAGTAGTTGATGGGGTATTGATCTGCAAAAGTTATAATGCAAGTTATTCCTAGCTCACTGCATTATTGACAGTCTACGCTTTAATTTGATACCAAATATGCCGATATTTTCCAATTTTGACAAGATTTTCATGATGCGCGTGGTGATGAGAAATAACTTTCTTTTAGAGTGGCCTAGCCAGTTGAAAGAGGCAGGAAGTTCATCCTTTTAATGCATTGATGATCTTCTTTGTGTGAAAACAAACACAATCTGGACAACCAAGCTGACAAAACTGCTGAAATATGCATCCATCCTCAAATGAATTTCATCATTGATTTTATTCCTTATGGCAAATCACCCAATAACCTTATCCATTTACGGATCGTTACAAGATTATGTTGACACTGAGGAAAAATGAGATGGGTCTCTGTGATTCTTTCTGGATCATAACTGAAAAGCCTTACCAAAGAACAGCCATGCCAAGAACGGTGTGAGTGGCGTACACGTTGTGATAAGGTGTAAGATAATAATGCTTCCATTGAATTACAAGAGTACGCAGTATCACATTTCCTGATTGGTCTGTTAATATGTCTGAAAGTTTCAATAGGACGTTTTCTCATTTATTCACTATTAAAAATATGCATAAAACACTGTTGCTGTTTTTCTTCTTTTTTTTGGGGGGGGGGGGGGGGGTTTAGCTGGATTAACATAGAATCCCTTTATTGAGACCCACTTAGTGATCTTCTTTTACAATTATTCTGCAATATCAGTTCTAAGCTGAAAGCTATATTTATGAGGGCCTCTGGTATTTACAGCTGTATGAACGCTCATGATTTTTCTAAATTTTCTATACATCATGCCAGCCAATAGTTCCTCTCTCCTGTTTGCTAGTTTTGTGCATAAACAGATCCTCAAAGCAATATTCTGCATGTGGCATTATAGGCTGCTTGTAAATATCAATTTTCATCCATCATATCACAACGAATCACCAATTTCGCTGTTCATATGGAATGAATAGCAAATGAAGCCTCTGCGTTCAGTAATCATAATCTAGTATTTCTATATATTAGGATGAAAAGATATAATCAATTATGATTTTATTACAAGGACATGCATTGTTATTACTTGATACATGTGTACATGCAAGCTGTCATTCACACAATACTGTTTGCATCAGAGTCTACAGCTAGAGGATATATATGTCACGCGCCATATCGGAATTTGTGCAATATCGGAACTCCTACATGAACATAGAATATATTATCAAATATATCACTATACCCCTCAAACAGAAAGGTATGGCAAGAAATGTATTTGCAAAGAGGTTATTTTGTATCATTTCGAGCCCAGGCAGCCAAAGGCCCAATGTTTTATCATAGCAGATGCATTCCTGCCACACCTTATTCATAGCTACATATAGGTGTGACATGCATGTGGGTTCTCCCTGACTGTTTTCACACCTCCAAGATGCAGTGGAGTATCCTCAAATATAGCTAAAATATATATTTATGCTTTATATCTGTAGCTACAATAAAAACAGATAGGAGTTCTGATACTGTGCAATCTAACTATGGTGCAATTCCGGAATTGCCCTGCGCAGTTCCGGAATTGTACAGGGGCAATTCCGGAATTGGGCTGGTTCCTATTCTGCGCCTGACATATACACAAGGAAAATCTTGGTTAGCGAGCCTTAGAGCTAGAAAAAGCAGAGTGGGTGGTTGAAAGAGGGAAAGGTGGGAGTAAGGGTCATCCAGAAGGCAATGCTGATAAAAGCCTTCCCTTGTACATCGCATGCTGCAGACTGTTAGCCGGTGCATACCTGTTTCACACCCTAGCAGCCCCCGCCCGCGATACATTGAAAATCTATAGGTCGAAAGGGTTAGTCAGTACTGACTATCCTAGGTTCGACACAGGTTTGTTAGTCACAATGACAAAGTTATATTCAAAAATGACTGAGGGGTCAGTCAGCAGTGGCGAACCCAGGTTCATCATTGGTGTGTACCTTAGAAGTTGTATTTGTACACCACTAGTTGGTGCCCCCGGTAAAATACTATGGTGACTACTCAGTGGCTCCCCCTAATAATTAAAAGACTAAGGTGGGTTAGTCAGTACTGACCAACCTGACAGTGTTAACTTATCTAGGTTGGTCATATAGGGAGCCAGAAAATTACTAACTATAGGTAATAGTGACTGAGAGATTGGTCGTATAGGGAGTATAGGAATATCAGTGTAGTCTCCAAATCAATTGAAGACCTCTCCCAGGCCCCTCGGATCCATGTTGTAAGTCAATCAGTTCACAGTCATCTTGAGCCAAGGGCACAAACCTTTCTCAATCTTCAAACGCAGCCCTTGTAGTCGGTTGGGTAATAGAAGAGGGGTATGTGTGTCACTCTGGATGCTGCTGCCCTGGCTAACTATGCCCTTGCTTTGTGATATGTTGCTACCTACTATGCTGTAGCTACATCGGTTAGAAGGTCAATGCCAGCATAATTATGTTAATTCCATGTCAGTATAAACTGTTTTTGTCTTAATTTCACTTAATTGGTATTTAACAATGGTTGGATGATCAATTACGATGACGTCACAAGCTGTGAAATACTGGTGAGGATTATTTCATTGAAGAGATTAATGATCCGTGAAAGTTATAAACATGCATGTTTTCTCCACCCCATTACATTTCCTGCACTGCAAGCTTTATTCTAATAACAAATATGCTCATGTTTGTCTAATTTTGTCATGTCTTTACATTAAAATTTGTAACAATAAAATCTCAGGAAGGCGATTGTTATGGTGCGTGTCCCTGCCTATTCAGTGTGCAAGTCGCTTCCTATAGCTCAAAATCCATGGTAACAAGAACCTGCATTGAAACAGTATCGCCCTCTGCCGCGCCTATTTCACCCTGCCACATCTTTTTCACGGATGTGCCGCCAAAGTCCACCTAAAGGCCACCTAAAAGAATCTATTTCTCATCACCGCACATATAATGAAAGTCGTGATTTGGGGGTACCTCTTTTTTCAATCTTTTTGATTTTTAATGAAAGATCTGTCAAAAAGTAGACAAATATTTGGTATCAAATTAAAGCTCACACTATCAGAAATGCAGAGAGCTAGGAAAAACTTGCATATATATTTTAGCCTCCATTAAAAAATGATTATGCCATATAAGGGAGGCTCTGTCATTGGAATTTCTCATTTGTAATTCTGTAAGCTATCGACCGATGCAACAAGAAAGGGTGACTTTTCAGAAAGGTTGTTGATAAGCTTGACTGACAAATTCATTGATATATAACCTGAGAATTCTCCATTTAAATATATCCTTTTTGAAAGATAATTGTCCTATTTGCAAACGTACCCATTACAGACAGTGTAATGGGCATTCTGCTAAAACTAACGCAAACACAACCCTTTTATGAAAAAGACACCCTTTCTTGCTGCATTAGTCTATAGTGACCCTGTTGGGGTTTGATCTTAGTACAGGAGTGTGCAGGTGATGTCTCCAGATACCACAGTTTGAACATAAACAAAGGATATGGTAATTAAGGATACAATTGTGAGTCCAAACAATTGTATCATACATCATTTAGCAGAGACACTCAATGACAATTATAGCAATGCCATAAATGAATAATCTACAGAAACAGAGCCCAACTGGCCCATAAATATCCACCGTGATCCATTTACCAAATTACAAACCAGCCATCTAGATGGTAGCAATAGTATTTCTATGGCAGCTACTTTAAAGATAAGCACCTGCTCTCTCTCTGGGGGCCCCGGTCATACATCATCCCCAGGCAGTTAAAGTATTCATATAATCACTTTCCCTACTTGTATTGTTCAACAGCTTTAATTTCTATCAGAATTTCTGAAGGTGGAACATCTGTAATAGGATCTAAACAATAATGCACTGAGCCACCTTGACCCTTTTTCAAAATGTAAATATTAAATTTGATGAGTACATCCTCATCGTTTTCCTTAAGTACCCAGGTTTCACTGTATGGACATATTGTCCCACAGTTTATTGCATATGAAGATTTTAAGTTCAATTAATTCCTGATGCATGGAATGAATGCAATCATCTTATTTTAAATGCTCATTTCTGCAATACCAGTTTGGAGTTATGTTTCCTTTCATTCATGTGAAACTATTTAATGTAATGACAAAGCCAATACCCCTTGTGCAAGCTAACTGTTATTTTGTGATTCCTACTTTATATAAGCCTTTTCAAGCATATGATACGTATTTGTAAGCACTCGTTACCCCTTTACATGACATTTGAAGGTGATTTAAAGAAATCAAGTCTTATCTGAGTTTCCCCTTGAAGAATGAGATTGAAGGTTTTTTCTTGAAGATGGACAGTAATTTCTGAAGTTCCTCAGAATGATTTAGTTTTCAGTGAAGGATTACACAGAGGTTTTCTCTCATTGTTAATGCATTACTCAACAGGATTTTCTGTCTCCATTTATTTTTCCAGGCTTTTAAACTAATGCCAATTTAAACCATTAAATGAAATAAGGACTAAGACTCTTTAAAATTCTTGATCTGCTTTGAAAGCTGCATTAGGATGCTGTGAGTCATTAAGTCAATAAGCGCAACCCATACTTATCTCATCACCTTACAAAGGTTGGCTATTGCAACCATACTTTTCACATATTTTTTGTCGTCGGTAAAGTAAACTAAATATATAAACTTATATGAGGCCCGCCAGAAGGATGAATGATAGCTTGAAAGTTTATGTACATGGCTGCAAAAACACAAATGAAGGAACAAGAACAATAACTTATCCATAAGGCAATGCCAATAACATGTTCTGCAGAAGGTATTGGGGTCAGAATAGGTTTTCAATACTTTTCTATCTAACTAAGAGGAATAGGCTTCAGGGGCGTGGCAAGGGGGGGGGACATGTCCCCCCCCCCCCCCCACTTTTGACCAACCCCCAAAAAAGGTCAAACCAAAAAGGTCAAGTAAAAAGGGGTAAAAAGGGTCAAAATACCCCTCAGTCCCCCCCTACTTTGAGACTGCTTGCCACGCCCCTGGGCTTTCTGCTTTGAGATTTAGACATCCTCCCTTCATTTCCAGTATGCTCTTGTGTTTTTTTTTACAATAAAGCCTTCGCTTTTGCGATGTATATTTTCTACAGAGGTGACCAATACAAAAGGTATACTTAAGGATTAAACTTTATGAATGTAAGTGATAGTAATGAACTGTGAAATACAACAGCACTTGAGAAAGTTTGCCTCTACTTAAGCGTTAATAAATGGAGACGTATATCCAGATTATTCTGCACATACCCAGTCTACGTCACAGGTAGCTAATGGTGGTTAGCCAACCACAGACAATGTAACAAATAGAGTAGCTGTCAGCTAATCAGAGGCAGCTTTACAAAACAGGTTGATGTATGTGGGTGTTGTCATGATACATAGCTGGACCTTGAATGTATGATGGGTGACCTGTCATTGCGGGTGTTAGTGTGTCGTTCACATATATCATACACCTTGGTGTAAAAAATGTCAGATATTATCACAAGGACAACCACAGTATCTAGCCTTAAAGATACAATATCAGTTAAAACTCCCCCGAATCATGTCATAGCATGACATTGCAATTACTTTCATTAACCACACTGAGAATCCATAGATTGAAAGGGTTAGTCAGTACAGACTATCCTAGGTTGGTCATAAGTAGTATAGTATGTATCGGAACGGGACTATAGTTAAGTACTGTTTATTACTCAATCGACATGCAGCCAATCAGAGGCCTCCATTTGGTCACGTGACCCGTTGCCATGGTAACGTGACCTACTTAGGGCTCTCAGCCAATCAGAAGCCAGCATTCTGGGTGACCTACTGACCTACTTAGAAGCTCTAAGCCAATCAGAGGCCGGCATTCTGGTAACCATGGTAACGTGACCTACTTACGTCACGTGACCTACTTAGGCTCAGCCAATCAGAAGCCGGCATTCTGGTAACTAGGGTAACGTGACCTACTTAGGGTTTGTTTGTAAACAACACCACGTGGCTCTCTTGTTTGTAAACAACACCACGTGACACGTGACTGTTTGTAAACAAACAAACAAAAAAAAAGTTATGTAACTTATATATAGAAATAAAAACACAACAAGATAATTTCTTTTCTTTTCATTTTATTCTTTATTTTCATTTCAATCAGAAAAAACACACAAGTTTATGCTTTTTTAGCTTGCTTCTTCGATTTGCAGCAACTCAACAGGCCTCAAAGTCTCACGCCGCCGTCACTCGCACCACCACACCCCGGACGACTTCTCTCCAATAGACATTGCACGACTTTGGATAAATCCAACACCATTTCGGCAAGGCAGAGAATCTTTGCCTCCATGAAACGGCCCCCATCGCAACAACCCGTCACAACAGCATCATCGATAGCTTCTGACTCACGGCCCGGTCGCTCAGCTTTGGGATTTTACTCATGCGCATGACGCACTTCTTGGGGTTTCTTGTTCGACATGCTTCAATTAGGAAATGAACGCAATGAGGTCCACAGGTGTCAGCAGAAGTGTCTTGTAGTTGAATGCGGTTTCTTTGCCACTTGAACGGAGCAGAGCGTTCTACGAAAGACAAGAACTCCGCACTCAGCGGCGGTAAGCCGAAGGAATCAAAGTAGTACACTTCACCCGTGCTCGACACGTAAAACGCCACCCAATGCTGACCTGGTAAATGTTGCGGATCTGTGTTGCTCACGAAACAAGTGTCTTTGATAGGGTGCTTCGGAATAGTGTCACAAGAGAAAACGCCCAGGAAACGATGTTTTGTGTGAACGTTTTCCTTCAACACTCTGCTTATTTCAAGCGTGTTCATACGATACGCCAAGTACCGCCGTCTTGTCTTCAGTTCATGTGGTAGTCGGTGACGGGGTGTCGATCTCGGGTCAGCTCGACGACGTTGTCGTACACCAAGTAGAGTAGCACCGTTGTTGTCGCTTGTAGCGCCGAGCGGAAACTGACTTCCACCCTCAGCTGACCCGCTCTTATAAGGTTCACGCGACACCCGTCGTGCGATCTGTCTGGGGTTAAGTCGAGCGGGAACACCGTGTAACCGTTCAGGAATTGATCGTATGAAATACCGCAGGAGCGCGCGCCCTCGTACATCCCCGTTTCCGTGTGTAGCGCCAAGTACTCTCTCACGGCCGCTTTGGTCTTAAAGTCGGGCACGTAGGCGTCGTTCGGCACTTTCTGATCGTTCACTATCACTTGAAGCGAGCTGATGTCGTAATGCTTCATCTCGAACGGGTTCTTGGTGTAGCTACCGTTGAAGGCGTCGTGGTCAAGGAAGCAAATCATCATCGACTTGGGAAGCTGGCCTGTGTTGGAGTGCGTGTAGCTGTGATCTCTGTTACCTTGAGGGATGGCGTACGTCGTCACCTCCACTCTGTTCACCGGGTAGTCGAAGGGCCCGTGTTCTATCACCGCTCTCTCGTGCGTTTCCGCTACAGCGTCCGCCACCAGCACGCGTCGCACGTAGAGCTTTGCTTTGTAGATCTTCAAGCTGTAGCCTCCGTCAGCGGCGCACATCAGATAGAAAGAGGGCGCCGCTTGTTTCAGAGTGAGATTGATTTCTGTCTCTCCAACGATGAGCTTCGGTTGATGAGCCAGGTCAAAGTGCAGTCGCGCCATCAGCGAAAAGCGCTTGTTGGAGATTAGCTTCTTGCGCGCTTTGTACCCCGCATTCGCGTCAGTCAACGTGTCAAACTGACCGGGCGTATCTTCATGCCACCCCTGGGCGCTCATGACGCCGTCCTTCACGTCTTTGTTGTAGTTGAGTAACCCTTCCAAGTAAGCTCGGTAAGGGTAGGTCTCGGTGTTGCCAGACACTTTGAAACCGCCGATGGAGACTTGGACGTCTTTGAAGAGCGAGTGAGCCAAGTTGTTCACCGGAGCTACCGCGTCGGTGTCCTCGATCGCCGCTCCGTTCGCTTTCAGCACTTGACATTCCAGATGAAGGTAATTCTCGTTCAGGTCTGTGTACTCTTGCGACTTGTTGATGGTGAAATTTATGTTACCTCCATCCTCTAAAGAGTTTTTTGTTTCTATCCCCAGGAAAGACGACTTTAAGATAGTAGTCTGAGTCGGCGCTACGGTGTGCAGGTCGAGCTCAGAGAGCGCGCACTCGTTACTGCTCTCGTGTACGTAAGCCATTGTGTTCTCTCTTCACGCGGCCGACAGACTGACGCCGGCCGCCTCCAGTCTTTTTATTTATACCTGAACGCCTAGGCGCTTACCGGTCGAATACATCCCCTCTACGTCTCTTGCAAGAGCCACCGCCCGTCTGAGGAGAATGCCGGCGACGTTTCGACCCTTTCTTAGACGCGACAGGCTTCTTTCCTCCCGAGAACGCCGTACTCGCCAGTCTCTTCAGAGCGCCTGCGCCTCGGTCTTTCACGCTGCTCTTTAAAGTCCGACCCGCCAGCACATCTTTAGCTACGCCCACACCGGCGCGGAGCAGCGTTTTTCCCACCGACTTCAATAGCGGGGTAGCCGAGCGCATCAGACCTAACAGAGCGCCGCCCAAACCGTGCCCGCTCTGGAAAGAGCGCCCGCTGTACACGTTGACGCCGTTGCCCAGCTGCGCGTTGTAGTAATCGCTGTACCCTCTGCCGACGGTGCGCCTGGGTGGAAAGTACGGAACGCGTTGACGCATCATTTTTCTCTCTTTCAGCGCTCAATAGGTCTCAGATGAAGTGTCACGGTCACCTCGCCTCTACCGAATGGGATGGAATGACCGGATCGGTCTCTTAAATAGATGCGGACCTCGGTAAACCTCTTGGATTTCAAGGGGAAATAATCCAAATGGGGAAAACTGATAGCTTGCACGCCACCTCGACGCTTTCCGCCTCTGTCCACCGCCACGCAGCGCAACAGCGGCACTTGCATGTCGCCCACACGTCTCTCCTGGATCATGTCGGTGTATATGTACACAGAGTGCACGTCCCCGTAAACATCCATCGAGTAGGCGCCGGTAGTCGGCGACGCGAAACACGTCTTCTCTCCGAAGCCTAGAACGCATGCGAGATGCTGACTCAGCAGGATAGCACAGTGTCTCGGCGGTTTGATGGTGACGCGTTTCGTCTTGGCGTCGTACGATAAGATCCGCATCGGTTTGAGCAAGAAGCTGTCGCCCTCTAGTCTGTCATCTCGCAACGTCTCACTCAAGCGCTCGATTAGGGTGTGGTTGCTTCCGGTGAAAATAGGAGGTATCTCGAATATGTTTGGCATGAAACTGCGCACTCCCATGTCTTTCTCCATCTCTTCGATCATCTGTCTTGCTTGATCGCTGATCGCCTTCTTCTTCACCGCCGGGGACAAGAACTGCTTGTATACGGCATTCGTCTGTCTCAAGTCGACCTCTCTCTTGAACCTTTTTGTTTCCCGTTTCAATTGCTGCTCTTCCGACGTGTCTGATATCTCTTCCACCGTTACATAGCTCGCTTCCTTCCAGCTCAGCGGGAATTTTGAGCTGAACGTTAGCTTGCTCAGACCGTTCGCGTTTTTCATTCCCCTCCAGTCTACCTGTGGTTTTTTTCCTTCGGAGAATTTAGTTTCTTTTAAAACCTGGATCGCCTCCTCTAGCGAACCTTTGGTGCGCAGAGGAACAACGATGATCAAGTCGTCGTCGTGCACGTTAGTCCATTCTGTAGGGAGGATGATCTCAGTCAGAGCCGCTTCGTACGCTTCGGGCAGAAGGAGCGGCGAGTCGAAGTGAGTTCGGAAAGACGTCAAGCTGTTGTCAGGATAATACTCCATAGAGCTGTTGCTAGGTAGAGTGATGTTCATTTTTTTTTTTTTTTTTTTTTTTCTACGTTATTTTTTTGACGGGGATCCACTCGTTGAACTTGTCGTCGTAACCTAACCAACGTACGAAAGCTAACTCTTTACCGTCGACGGTCTTGCGGCGCAACACCTCGTCTATCAGGTAGTTGTTGTCGTAACGACTCTTGTACACCTTCTGAACCTCTTCCGGGTAGAAGACGCCTTTTATCTCCTCGCCCTTGTCGTCTTTCAGCTCGAACCCTCTGCTTCCCAACGTCTTAGCAACGTCGACCACTTCCTCGCGCCAGTTTCCCTCGTACCCTTTGTCGAAGGCGCCTTTAGTTCTCAACATCCTCACTCTGTCACCCGGAGGGATGACGTCGACGGCGGACGTCTTTGTTTTTTTCTTCTTTTTCCATATTTCGTCGATTTGTTTGTTAGTTGGGAGATCTTGTCGGTAGAAAACTGTTTCGCTGTTTTCCGAGCTGACTTGAGCCGGCGCCATTTTCAACGTCTTGTGGTGAGTGCGATTGTAAGAAGACACTACATGGTGCAGTACGTCTACGTAGCGATACGTGCGCTTGTGTGTGAAATAACGCCACAGCTTCTCCTTCAGACTGCGGTTCAAGCGCTCCACTAGACTAGCTTTGATGTCGTCGTTCTCGCCAGTGAAGAACTCTATGCCCTCGCTCTTCAAGTGATCTTGAAAGATCTTGTTCAAAAACTCTTTCCCCTTGTCTGTCTGAACAGTGCGCGGTCGTCTCTCGCCAGTGCCTGTCATCTCTCGGAAGGCCTCGGTGACATCAGCGCCGCTCTTGGATTTAATGGGAACGGCCCACGCGTACCTAGAGAAAACGTCGATCGCCGTCACCACGTACCGGAAGCGGTCGTTGTGAGACGCCAAAGCTTGCATGTCCATCAGATCTATCTGCCACTGCTGATCGATTGCGCCGGTTATAGTCTTGTTCCTTGCGAATTTTCTCCGAATGGGTTTATGTTTAGTGTAGGCGTCCAGCGACACTAAAGCATCTCGGATGACGGCCGGGTTCAGGTGGCGAAAATGATGTTTCTGGAGTTTAGTCACGCTAGTGAAACTGGAGGGCGCTTTGACGTCGGTATATCTAGCTACTACGCGCTTCTTTTCTTTTTCCTTCTTGGTCAGTCTCTTCACTGGTTTGCCCATGGTGGGCCTGTTGAGGGCGTGAACGACGAGCTCGCCGCTAGGCGGTTGCGCCCTCTCCTTTTCTTACTCGCCACGCTCCTATAGGAAGTCGGAGTTTGGAAAAGTTCACTGTCGTCCTCCTCGTCGTCAGAGGATTGATCGTCCACCTGGAGAGAAGAGTCTGCTGCTGCTACTGCTGCTGCTGCTGCTGCTGCTTCTCCTTCTTCCGAGTCGAAGCTCGGTCGTTTCCGACCTCTGTCAGCAAGCCGTGTGTCCAAACTTCGGCCAGGTCCGCTCGCTTTATACAGATGGTTTCCGATCAAGGAGTCTGTGGGAACTGCTTCGCGTAGCGCTTTCGTGAACGGCGAGTAGCCCGCCGGTCTGGGCGCCGTCTTCCTGAACCTGGCAGCGTCGTTCAGTAAGTCCACTATGTTGATGCGATGCTCAGGTGGTATTCTCCGACCCGACATCTCGCGCACCGCACCGTCCTCGTTCCACTTGATCACACCGGATTTCTCCAATTGTTTGTACAGCGCCACGGTCCGAGTGCGATTCCTCTTGGGAACTTGGTTCACCAATCGCTCGAGTAGGGACGCGCTGGCCTCTTCAGCAGACTGACGGAGGTGAGCCGGGGGCGAAGAAGAGTAGGACGAAGAGATGTTGCTGTTGTGGGGATTCGCGAGAAAAAATTGCAATCTATTCAACAACCTTCGGTATTTCAACATTTTCTCGCGCGATTCCAAAGTGGGGTCGTTCAACACTAAATCCAAGTCCCTGTAGATAAACTGTAGCACCTGGTGCAAGGCCGCGTCGGGATGAAGGGACTGTTCTGCCTGCTTGTGGTAATAGGCCATGTCGGCAGGTAGGCGGGCGGCGGTGGCAGGAGCGGAACTCTCGTTCTTTTCAGTGCGCTCATCAGGAAGAGGAGGAAGGTTTGGAGCAGTAGAAGTACTAGCAGCAGCGACTGCAGTAGTAGCAGCGCTAGTAGTAGCAGCAGCAGCGGGCACATGATGAAGTAGACCTGCTCGTGATGATTTGTAGAGCGTCTCAGGATCCACGAGCGCTAAACGTTTGTAGTGTTGTTGCTGCTCTGAGTCCGTCATGGGGACGACGGTGGCAATGACGCTGGTGGTGGCGGTAGTGGTGGTGGTGGTGGTGGTGCTGTCGGCGAGTAGGTGTCGAATGAGGTGTCTCATATACGGAGAATGCTCTTTATAAGCGGTAAGGCCATCCCTATGAGAGCCGGAATGAGGAAACCTCCCTCTTGTACCAAGACGCGTCTCTTTTTTTTGATGGGCGTAGATTTTTTGCCGACCTCCCTCAACACGTCAGCCGATTCTCAAAGCTTGTCCAGTTGTTTGTCGCTGAGCGGGATGTTCCCTACCAGTAAATTGTGACAGATCTCACTTAACGCTGCGATCAGATCGTCGCTTCCAGAGTCTATTAGATGCGAGCAGTCCTTTGGCGAGCACTTAGCTAAGTGCTTGAGAGTACCAAAGTGTCTTTCGAGTAGATGAGAAGACATTTTTTTGCTACTGCTTTCTCTTGTTCTTTTTTTTGTCTAGCGGTACGAACACTAGCTGAGAGTGTATGGACGTCAAAGAGGAGCGTATTCTCAGATCGTCAGGTGTTGACTGCTTGAAGTCCAGAAGGAGGTATGAGTGAGGTCGCTTGAGTTCATGGGTAAATATACTAGAGAGGGCCGCCGCGTTGGACGGAAACACCTGGCGAGACAGACTAGCTATTTGCCCCATGTCGCGCGGGTTCTTGAAAACGATCATGTAGTGAGCGTTCAGACTCATAGTTCGAAAGTCGGGTGATTTCTGGAATAGGTTCTGAGTGATGTATATGACGCTCACGTTCCAGTGATGCGAGTATTTAGTAAAGATGTCGCTTGCTGATTGGAACTGCTCATCAGATCGTCCAATATCAGTAGAGTGTGGGGTCGTAAAGCGTTTTTCTGCTACTTCCACGTCTCCCGCTATAGACTCTTTGCTAGGAAGACCTTCTCTGAATTCCACACCGTACTGATTTTGCATTTTTTCAAACAGAGGTTGCCACTCGCCGTAATGGTAAAAAGTCTTTTCCACCGGCGGCGTGACCAAATTGTTCACGTCGCTCAGAAATTGATCCACCAAGCGCGATTTTCCACAACCCGACGGACCGCTAATGATACAACTAAAGGGTCCTTGTAGTCGAGCGTCGAAATGAATTTCTGTGAAGAGTTTGCTTTTACTACTGGACATTTTTTTGTTTTTTTTCAGGACGCGTCAGAGAGCGGTTGTGTGTCTGACTGTCTGCTGTGTTTCTCACTCGAACGGTCGGTAGTGATTGGTTGTGGAGAAAAGTCAGCCGACCTTTTTATTGATACCGGCCGGTGTCACAGTAGCGGCGGCAGAAGTGACTTTTTTTTCTTTTTTTTTTTTGCGATAAAATTCTATTTTCACTCAATAGTCATAAATGTTTGTATCAGACTCCAGAGGAGTCTGATACAAATATTTATTTTTTTTTTTTAAAAAGAAGAGGAGGAGGAGGAGGAGGAGGAGGAGGAGGGGGAGGAGATTAATTTTTTTTTTTTTTTTTTTTTTTTTTTTTTTGATCATTTAGGCAAAGCTCGTCGCTTTGCCGCTTTTTTTTCTATTTCTGTGTTGTGACACGATCGTCTCGAAAAAGCAATAAGGCGTGTGAGCGCGGCGGTGACAAATACATATTGGAGCGTATGGTTTAAAATAGTGCGTCCCTATCTTCTTCAATTCGGCTGCGTTGCAATATGCGGGATAACAAGTGACGACGTCGAAACGTTTAGAGACCGTGTTCACGTCGGCCACAACGCGCGCCCACCGAGTGGGAGCTGCAGTCGCTCCCAAGAAACCGATCGGCTTGTCGAATCGTTTCATAGCACTTATTCTCACTTTATAAGAGGAGGCAGGGTGAGGAGAGTAGCGGCGCTCTTTCTTTTCATGAAACGCCCAACGAGTGGGGGCGCTGAGAGCGGCTGTTATGCAATGGTAGAGTAAATGCTTCAAGAGAAGCGTGAACCTCAACTACGTGACGCTCTCTCCTTTGAGATAAAAAAATAGCCGGGCAGTTGAGGAGAGCACTTTGTTCGCGCGACCGTCTTTTAGAAACTCGCGCCCTCTGCAGCGCCATATTTCTTTCCTCCGAAACAAAAAAGACTGAGTGAAAATAAAAATTTTTAAAAAACAAAAAGCTCAAACAAAAAAAATAAGCAATAAGCAGACTCAGCTCGAAATTCCCTGCTGGCGTGATGGCGGTGACTGCAGGCGGTGGCGGCGGTCGGCTGGCCGGCGGTGGCGGTGTCGGCGGCGATGGTAGAAGGGTGTGTGGAAAGAGAGACGCATCTCAGTCTTTTATAGGAGCGGCGAGTCTGACATTTTCAGCTGTCGCATGCTGACCTGCTGCTATCATAAGAGAAACAAAAGCCCTAATCACGCTTTTCAGCTGGATCCTTCCACCCCGCCAGACATGGATCCAGATGGGAAGGTGGTTTAAAATTAAATCCGTGTACCGACTGTCATACAATAGAGTAATTAGTTGAACGCGTGTTACCTGTATAAAGGATTAGCGGGTCATGGGCTCAGCGTGTGTATAGAAAAACAACTACAGGTAGCGTGAACAAAGCGACCCCCTCCCTTTCTGTCACTCTGTCTGTGACTAGAGGGTGTGCGTGTGGTAAGCGGCTTAAATCTAAAGAAAAACAAATCACCCTCTCCTGTCGTCAGCAGTCAGCCGGCCGGCGGCTGGAAAATGCGATTAGAGGGATGATGAGCCGCGTAGTAAGCGACTTAAGGCTGATCTAAAGACCTGCCGTGAGGGGGCAGCTGGCCGGTGGCTTGAAAAAAAAAAGGGGGGAGTAAGGGTATAAGGGGGAGTGAAACCGTATTCGGCATCGTCATCATCGTTCACGCTACTACTACTACTACTACTACTACCACTACTACTACTACTACTACTACTACTACTACCACCACCAGCACCGCGCCTCAATTTGCAGATCCCCATGATGGAAAGTTGCTACCGTGACATGAAGCGGAATGACGAAGCGGCGCTAGTGCTGCTCAGCGTGCTACTGCTGCATTTACTGCGGCTGTTAGTGACGCTGGTTGTGATGACGTTGTTGTTGTTGCCGCTGCGGCTGTGACTGCTGCTGTTGCTGCCGCCGATGCAGCTACTCATGCCACCGATGCCGACGCTGCTGCTGCTGATGCTGTTGCGGCTGCCGATGACGCCGCTGATAACGCTGCTAGTGCCCGCTCTGCCGCCCTTGCTACTGTCGCTGCTGCTGTTGTTGCTAATGCTCACGCTACTGCTGCTACAGCTGCTGCTACTGCTGCTACCGCTGCTGCCGAGGCTGCTGCCGCTGCTGCTGCCGCTGCTGCCGATGCTGCTGCCGATGCTGCCGATGCTGATGTTAGCAGTCGCGTCGACAAAGAATCATCATTTGTCACTCTTCAACCTCCAGTTGAACGCGCGACGAGTAGTAGGGCTACCAACGCGACGGCCAGATGGTGCAACTGGTGTCGTCGCTTCTGCTCGTGCGCTTGCTTTTCTTCCAGTCCTACCTGCTGCTGCTACGGTATGATAGTGTTATAGTGTTTGAATGAGAACGCGCGTAGTTACACATAGACGCTGTAACAGATGTGCTTTTTTTTTGAAAATATAATTTTAACATAACATGGAACTTGTTGTGTTTATTTTCTATATATAAGTTGTTTGTTTACAAACAGTCACGTGTCACGTGGTGTTGTTTACAAACAAGAGAGCCACGTGGTGTTGTTAACAAACAAACCCTAAGTAGGTCACGTTACCCTAGTTACCAGAATGCCTGCTTCTGATTGGCTGAGCCTAAGTAGGTCACGTGACGTAAGCAGGTCACGTTACCATGGTTACCAGAATGCCGGCCTCTGATTGGCTGAGAGCTTCTAAGTAGGTCAGTAGGTCACCCAGAATGCTGGCTTCTGATTGGCTGAGAGCCCTAAGTAGGTCACGTTACCATGGCAACGGGTCACGTGACCAAATGGAGGCCTCTGATTGGCTGCATGTCGATTGAGTAATAAACAGTAGTTAACTATAGTCCCGTTCCGATACATACTATACTACTGTCATATGAGTGTTAGTCATAATGGCAAAGTTATATTTAAAAATGACCGAGGGGTCAGTCAGTAGTGGCTAACCTAGGTTCATCATTGGTGTGTTGTATTTGTATACCAATAGTAGGGGCCACCTGTCATGACCACTCAGTGGCTCCCCCTGGAAATAAAAAGACTAAGGTGGGTTGGTCAGTACTGACCAACCTGACAATAATAACTAACCTAGGTTGGTTGTATAGGGAGCCAAAAAATGACTAGGCTAGGCACTAGTGACTGAGAGGATGGGCGTATAGGGAGCCTAGGAATATCAGTGCATTTTCTACTTTTTTGACATAATTCCTTATGGTATCAATCTTCTTCTTATTGTGATTTTGAGGTAGGAATGGGCTGAATCCTATGGTCATTATGCACATTGTTTTGTTGTGATTGCAGGTCAGGCCATGGTAAATCCAATAGTGTTAAAATGCACCCCTTGCCGACAGCTGTTCATTTATGACTATACATTGCATTTTTACTTTGCTAAAATAATGACAAATGAGAGCCTCCAAATTGTTCATACTAGTAAACAAATCCACAAATCATGTAATCAACCTAAAATGAGGAAACCACCTAAAATTGGCTGAAGTAACTTTAAAGGCATGCAGTCTAGTCACCTTCTTTGCTTCACAGGCCTACATTTGATATGCATGTATTTTTGAATTTGCCAATATTCGAAAATGCAGGACAAATCATATTCATAAGTCTTTTGCACTGCTTAAAATCATGCCTGCACCGTGTAAATGACATCTAGGTATAGGGTAGATTCACCATGAGTTGGACACATACCCTGAGACAGACAATTTGAGGTTCTTCATGTGCAATACTACTTCTAGTGTTAATTCTGGAATATAATGCAGGATTTGGTATCAATCACAAATAAAGAGCTTAAAATGCTTGAATAACCACAAAATCAAATCGCTACAATTGGATAGTCTTTGACCGGGCGACGTCTTTGAAATAATTTATCTTTCACCTTTGCTTGTCAACGATGTCACCTGGTAAAAGACGTCATCCAGTCAAAGACTATCCAATTGTTTCAACTGCATGAGACTTAGCCTTAACAATTTTCGATCAGCTACTGAATGTGTGTGACCTTACAATGTACCCGTACACTGAGCTGAAGGACCATGTTCCCGTCTGGTGTTAGAAATATGACCATATTTTCCTCTCAGATGCTAGTGTTTTACATGGAATTAAAAGTCTGGAAATGATGTTTGAACAGAATTTATTACAAACTTCCCGCCATTTCTGTGTACATAGCCCCTATTTCAGCCTGTTTGAAACTTGCTGGTCAAAGACTACACCCGGTTAAAGACTACACCCGGTCAAAGACGTTTCAATTGTTCCAATCTCATGAGACACAGCCTTACACAGCCAGTATCACAGGGAGCTTACACAGCCAATATCACAGGGAGCTTACACAGCCAATATCACAGGGAGCTTACACAGGCAATATCACAGGGAGCTTACACAGCCAATATCACAGTGAGCTTACACAGCTAATATCACAGGGAGCTTACACAGCCAATATCACAGGGAGCTTACACAGCCAATATCACAGGGGGGTTACACAGCCAATATCACAGGGAGCTTACACAGCCAATATCACAGGGGGGTTACACAGCCAATATCACAGGGAGCTTACACAGCCAATATCACAGGGAGCTTACACAGCCAACATCACAGGGAGCTTACACAGCCAATATCACTGGGAGCTTACAAAGCTAACATCACAGGGAGCTTACACAGCCAATATCACAGGGAGCTTACACAGCCAATATCACAGGGAGCTTACACAGCCAATATCACAGGGAGCTTACACAGCTAATATCACAGGGAGCTTACACAGCCAATATCACAGGGAGCTTACACAGGCAATATAACAGGGGGCTTACACAGGCAATATCACAGGGAGCTTACACAGACAATATCACAGGGAGCTTACACAGCCAATATCACAGGGAGCTTACACAGCTAATATCACAGGGAGCTTACACAGCCAATATCACAGGGAGCTTACACAGGCAATATAACAGGGGGCTTACACAGACAATATCACAGGGAGCTTACACAGACAATATCACAAGAAGCTTACACAGCCAATATCACAGGGAGCTTACACAGCTAATAAAACAGGGAGCTTACACAGCTAATATCACAGGGAGCTTACACAGGCAATATAACAGAATGAGAACCCTTCCTGTGCACCTTGCATGCTGCACATGGTGAGCAGGGCTATATTTAATTCATTCACTCACCCAAACACCCGCGGGATCCCTAAGACAGCCTATTGGGAGGTACAGCCTCTGAGGACCCAGCTGAATTTAGAACAGCCTGGGCTTAATTATCACGAGTTGCTCACCTGTGCAAATAACGCTACTCAGCTACTTCCACTTCCCTCCAATACCGAATCTTACCACTCACACAGAGAAGTAAAGGAGTTAACTGTGTCTCCCACGTGGCTGTAGTAAAAATGAAGTGTCAAACAGCTATTGACTCTGCAAATTTGAAGGGTCATAATATCAAGCTCTTGTATTTCAAAATTATGAATACTTTCTGAAAATAAGATCTTCTGTGCTAGATGTTGGGCTCAGAATGTAGTTGAATCAATTCTGTACAGGAAACTGGCTCTGCTTTTAGGCCTGTGTCCACTATACGACAAGGGAAGTGAAATATATCCGTTATTTGTTGTCCAGCAATGTGTGTGTATTTGGGAATATATTACCGATATATAATCCACTTTAACTGCAGGTAGGCTGTCTCCACTAGGCGTTATAAATTGCTGCCCAGACTGCCCTGGGCAAACATGGACGAGATATTATAATAGAACAAAGAGCATATTGCCCAATTTCTGCACTAAAAATCAAACATGTTAGATTTCTAAATTCTCACTTTTGTCGTCCACTTTTGACACCCCCAAATTGCTATCCCACTGTTGTATTTGAGAATTTTGTGGTCCAGCTGTGTCCACAGGGAGACAAAACATATATTTCATATTTGTTTTCAAATATACGTTTTAGCGGACGACAAACAGCTTTATATATGCTAGTGGACACAGGCCTATTCACATGGCAGCATGAAATATGGAGAGAGCTGTTCAGACTTTGTATTCCAAAGGCCTCCTCTTGTAAGTATGTTTATATTGCCAATATGTGACTTTCCAGACAGCCTGGCATTCCCAAAGAGCAGTAAGATGTCTGAGAATGAGATTGATGGTTCTAGCCAAGAATACATACAGTTCCACAATAATATACAGCCGTTCGGTCCCACTATGGTCCCACTGTGGTCCTATGTATACAGTAAGTGTAAAATACTCCATTTGCTATTTTTGGACAATTTGGGAATGATTTTCTTATTGTATTGTTAACTAATCAAGAAAGGGCCATTGTTCAAAAAATGGTGAATATCTATCACCATGTTTGTGAAGAAAGGTGCTTCCTATTCGGAACAAAAAGTGAAGTAGTAATAAACTAGATGTCAGATGTTACCAGAGATCTAAGCAATATAACCCCTGCCTTAGGCCAAAAAAAAGGTGTGTTTCAGGTTACATGATCTAAAATTCTAGGGTAGGTACGTTGGATTCTTTTTTTTCTTAGATTTTTTTAAAACTTTGGCCTGAAAAGTACCGAGAAATCGACTCACAAACTTCAATGCTGACTCGCCGACGACCACCTCGACTCGTGAACTATCAAATCGACCCTTAAATAACCCGAAAATGACCTTAAATATAAATATTTTTTCAAAATTGCATAAACATTTCTAGGGTCGGCCCTGTTTTGCTAGGTAGGGTCGGGTAACCTGAAACACACTTTTTTTTGGCCTTATATCAGTAAATATAATGCGATATTAAGTTATCATCTCCCATCAGCCCTGTTTATCTAATCTCTCTATAACAAAGTAATGTTAGGGAGTGGTCATCATTTGGACAACAGGGCGCAGGTGGTAGAATTTTGCGGGCATGCCAAAATATATTTTCAGTTCCTATCTTTTTTTGCTCCCCCTCAAGAGGAGCCAAAAATATTTTGGTCTCCCCCTCTTTCAAGGGGTCAAGATATTTTTGGTCAACCACCCACCATTTAGGGATCTCAAAGTACTCCCTCCATGAATAACTGAATTTTCCATGAATAATCTTAATGCAATAGCAATAGTCATAATGTGTACTTAGTTTCCAGCCTCAGGTTCACTCACCAGGATAACCAGTGCACAAGGCCCTGGGTAGTGCAGTAGTGGGTGGCTGCTCAGAATTGCACAATAAATCCTCTATATTCACCATTCTATTCAGCAAGGTCTCTTTTTATTGGATTGGATTCAAAAGGCTCAAGCACTCTACCTTTGAAATGAAGAAAAACACAGAACATAGATCTTCATCCGGTTGGGTTGTCCTGTGGAAATGGGAGAAAGTTGAGTCCAGTGCCACTAACACATGAATTATTGGCCCACCCTGCGCCGGGTCTCCGGCAGGGTCTTTATGAGGCTATTCTGCAAAGCTTACAACCAGCATACAATACTTGCTTAATCCTCATATAGTTAAGCTGCTGCATCTCTGACCTTTAGTTCTCAAAGGTCAAGATAAGCTGTAAAATTTAGTAATGAGAACTGTCCGATTATGATATTTTCAAGTAGAAAGTACAAGTAGATAATTATGTGTTTCCATTATCCTTTATCCTTGCCAGTGTGACTAAAGTGGAGGTTGTTATGGAGTGTTATTATACGATTGAACGACTCATCGTGCTTTTTAGGTGATATCCCCGTGCTGATATCTAGTGATATCGGCACTCTTCTGGTGGATATCGGCACTCTTCCGGTTGACAGGAGTCATTCCGAAATTTCGTCCCCCATAAAATCCGAGGTTTCATGGAGACTCGAACACGCTACTTCAAGACTTGAAGTCCGACGTGCTAACCACCACGCCGTGGAGGCGCTGGTAGAGGAAGGTGGTGAAACAAGGAGTCTACAGGCGGATTTCCAGCCCTGTAGGACCATTATTTACCGAGTTACAGAAGAAAAGACATTTTTTGGTATAATTTCTTTGAAAGTCAATATTTTTTTATAATTTTTTTTTTATTATAAAGGTAGAAGTTGGACTTAACTTATTTACGCATTGAAATAATTCTAGTTCTTATTTTAACATGTATAAATGCATAATGAAAAAAAGCTCCCGGGGACATATGGATAGTGTTGAAAACTACGTCCTCCTGCAGATTCGAACCGGGTACCCCCGGCGTGTGAGCCTAACACGTTAACCGCTCGGCCACAGCGGATATGCTACAAAGCAGGGGAAACGCTGGCTAGCTTCCAGTCTATCTAAGACGCCTAGCTTCTGCTTCCTCACCTCCGCTACTGAAGAGTTCCACAACATGGCGACTGCACCCTCTGTACAAGACGACTTATGTAACATTCAAAATGGCGAAATTAGGACATATTTAAGGTAATTAAAGACATTTTAGTTGAAAAATCGTATAATAAACCTAATTATGTATGGCTGAGGGTCGCACTCGGGGCTGTATCGCTGGATATTGTCACTCGTGCTTCGCACTCGCGCCGATATCCAGCGATACAGCCCCTTGTGCGACCCTCAGCCATACATTATTGGTTAAGTATCAATGCAATGTATCTTGGGGCCTATTTCTTACATTGGCTAGGCTAACTAGGTTACACCCTCATTTGCATAATAATGAATGCTGGCCTGTGATTGGCTGCTGATCGTATGAGCGAACCCTTACCAGATCTATACAACGTTGGCACCACACATAATACTACTAATATACCTTGAAATAATGAATGTTACTGGATCGAGAATTACCCTAATGTAACGGTTGTAAATGTAACCAATAGGCCCTACATTAGCATTTCTGTTTCACAAATCGTTATACTAATACTTCTGTTAATATTTCTAAAATATAAATATTAATTTCCTGGCTTTGGCAACAGGCTATTTTTCGCTACCAATGGCTACACTAACTCCACTTTACTAAGACAGCAAAATAATAGTCCTAGAAACACTTCTTAAGAAACAGGCCCCAGATGTATCTTATTAGATATAAACAAAGAATATGACCATCGATAAACCAATTAAGCATATAATTTGTTACCTAATTTCTAATTTCTTGCAGACACTTAGCGATATTCATTCCAGCTCCAAATAGCAGTAAATCTAATTACATATCTCACCTTTTTCAACGGTACTCTTCCCTTGCCAGAGCTGTATAAAAATAGCATCCAACTCATCATTAGATTATTGTTTATGGCAGCAGCCATTCCCTCTTGATGCATGACACATTAAGCTCATTTTCTTTTTCATAGGTGAGCAGATAATATAATTACATATTGAAGGGATGTGAATATTGCAACAGATAACAGGATCCAGCTGGCTTGCCTAGAAATGTGATAACATCAAGTAGTTTGAGCCACTGCCTTTGTTCTATTAACTAGTCTTCCTGAAAAATGGGAGATGGACGTAAAGTTGTACTTTGTAAACCATGTTTTCTTTTATCCCCGGTGACCGGTCTATGTGTAAATGTACACTGTTAGCAGTGAATAGAGCAGCGCAGTAGAACCAACTGTAGTTTTAAGGTTTATTATTTTGAAATACAAGATTTACGTACTGGAAAGGCCGTATCCAATGCCCTCCCCCCATTGAATACAATGTGGCCGTATTCAATGGGCTAGGAAAAGGTTTCCTTTCCTTTATAAAATGGCTTCAAATCAAAAAAATAAACACAAATACCAACCGCTCTGATGTTTTTCACTCGTGGGGGCTGGGGCGCATCCCACAAAGCCGCAGGCTAGACACAGGAAATAGAACTTAGATCAAGGGAACAGTTCGACAACAGTATGGCAATGAGCGGGTCCTTGCAGTACAGTTGTATTCCCAATTTACTAGAACTAGTAGGATCTATGCTTTATTATAGTACACTTAAGTACACATGTTTTACTCCAACTGTTCCCTTGCTTTTACACGATACAAATGCATAAAAACTTAAGATTCCAATATGGAATCTAGAAATATGATAACCATTCCTCATACAAGTTGAAATTGAATACATTGCACACTGAAAAAAACAGCAATTACTAAATCATAGAAGAAGGTTGCATATCAAAGCTTAACCCTAGTGGATGAGTCAGCAAATAGAACCTTCATCCATCAGCAATGGATGACACATTTTTTCAAATATTCCAGAAGTTTAACTTGGTATTCATACTTACTGAATCCGTTAACTCCACACCTGAGCACTAGGATGATAGTTTATCTCCCTCAGGTCTTAAAGTTCAACCAATTGACCTGTACAGGAAAGATTCAATAAAAAAGGATTCACAAGATCGATTGGGAGATTCTCAATTTAATTTATATGTGCATATAGATAGAAGGATGAAAGTAAATTAGATTTACATTCATCAGAAGAGAGCATTTTAGATGTTACCTCAAAATGCTATATATTGTGCATCTTTAGGATGCTGTAGTGTGGCCTATTTCCCAGGCGGGTTATACACTCCTGACAAATGATATAGCATTGGCATCCTTAACAGTTTAAGCAGAATTAATTTTCCGGATGATGTACCAATGCATTTATTTGAAATGTCTTTTATTTATACTGAAAAAAAATGCAGCCACAGTAGGAACTCACTGTTGCTGTATGAGTGCATCATACTAACCCTTTCGGTATGTATCAGCCTTGTAGGATAGTGTGATGCATGAATGTAGCACAGGTGAGTCACTGATCAGGGGGTTGAGGCACCCCCAAAGGGCGAGCATGATGCACTAATGCTAGGGCTGCATTGGTGCATCATGCTAACAAATGTCATCTTTTATCGACATCCTACCTTGAAGGGTTAAGTTGGTTAAACATGCAGTAGGCCTTGCATCTGCTCAGCTGGTGGTCAGGAGCAGCTCAAGGTGGGGGAGGTTGGCCAAGGTATATGTCCTGACCAATGACTCTGTCAGTACCCTTAGATGGGGATAAACTGATTGATATTCAGGCGGCATCTGGGAGTGTAGAAGGGCACTTAAATTTATTTTGGGGGCCATCTGTGGGGTTTCTGCCTAGTGTGAATTATTTGTGTGTCCAGTAACATTGTGCAGCACGTGATGGACAGGGAAAGGCCTTTACCACTGTTGCCTTTTCTCTGTAACCCTTGCCCCCCCCCCCCCACCGCACCCCTAATCCCTTTCCTAGCTGCAATGTTCTCTTAAAGAAAAACTATCCTGAATTGAAATGATACTGTCTTTATTGTTTTGAAAGTTCCCATTTTCTTTGCATTCATTATATTTAGTTTCTAATGATGATGTTAAGCTATTATCACCTTCTCCAAAGAGCAGGTAATAATGATATTTTGAGATAACAGTATAGCTAGGTAAAATGCTGATGAGTGGAATATGGTGATTTACATCCAAACCATAGCCATATGACAGACCCTGCTTGCACCATTCTAACTGTTGTTTTGTGTATCCTGCAACATAATGTAAGATTTGTGAATGCCTAGCATCATGGGTCTGTAGATAGGTGCTTGCTTACTTGAACAAAAGGTAAAGTAGTAGAACACTGCATGACAAAGGTTACCAGACATATAAATAACATCACATCTTTTATCAGGGACATCATGTCAAAGGTTCCATTTTGTTAATGACGGAGTGGTAATCCTTTCACAACAGGGCTGGGGTTGGTAGATTTTCACGAGAGCGGGTAACAAACGTTTGTCCTTCCCCCTCCCCTGAAGGGGTCCACATTGTTTTGCCCCCCCCCCCCAAATCCCCTGCCCCTGTTGTTAAAAGATAACCACTCCCTAAATGGACACTAACTGATAAATAATAATATATATAAAGTCATGTCACACTTTCATGGGATATCTCCCATTAACCATGCTCCATTTTTATCTAATCCCTCTATGGCATGGTAATGTTATATTGATACTCCCCAGACATACTTGGACCATGCCATCTCTGTTGTTATAGCACTTATTTATATATGACAGCTCTGAAGATCTCAAAATAGACCCTCTATGTATCGTTTTATTCACCATGAATAACATCTAGGTCACTCAAAAAAAAGGTTTCTCATCACTGCGCGCATCTTAGAAATCAAGTTTCAAGGATTTTCATTTCTTTTGCATATTTGTTATCAAATTAAATCTAATACTGTCAGTAATGCAGTAAGATATAAATAACACTTTCCTCACTTTTAGAGATCAATGAATTCTTAACTACCAAAACATGTATTTTGGTCAGGAAAAACTTATCTTATCATATGCATGTTTAGCCTGTGAGTAAAAGTAAAAATATGATAAAGTCTCCCTCGTCATTTTACAGTCCTTGGTGGTGAGAAACAACTTTTTTTGAGTGGCGTGATCCACGGGTTATAGCTGCAATGTATACTTAGTTTCAGGGTTACTCAACATGATAGCCGGGTACACTACAATGCCCAGGGCACTGTAACAGTATAGAGTTGCTCCTAATTGCACCATAAATTCTCTATATTGACCATTTCATTCGACAAGGTTTCTTTTTTATTGGATTGCATTGTTAAGCCTCAAACACTGTACCTTTTATAGGAAGGGAAACACAGAGCATAGATCTTCATCAAGTCTGGTCTACCCTGTGGAAATGAGAGAAAGCTGAGCCCAGTCCCACTAAAGTATGAATTGTTGGCCCTCACAGACTCCTCTGGAGGTAGTTTATGAGGCTGTTCTGTTTAGCTTACTACAACCATAATACGTCTGCCTACTCCTCATAGATAGAAGACCTACTGCAAGGCTGCCTTTTACTTCTCAAAGATCAAGAAAAGCTTTAAAAGCTTTATTAATGCTCTGAAAAAGTAAACTTGTCTCCAGACTCTTCCAAGTGACCGTTAAAAATAAAATAAGTGAGTTAAAAGCTTGTCTTAGTGACAAGGAAGCGGGTCTTTTAGCTAGATAAAAGAACCACTTGGCATGTACCAGCCCAAAACCCGACATTTGCCAGCTCCAGATTCGATTTGTGGGATAGTAACTGGATAGGTTAGACAACTTTTGACTCAATTATTTTATGACAGTCACTTAGAGTCTGGAGACAAGTTAATTTTTTTCAGTGTGGGAACTGTCATTTCAAAGTGATAAGAACCGCTGCAGTAACATCTACTTCAGGATGTAGTAAGTACAGGATGGCAGCAGTATCTAGACATGGACTAAAAGGTTATTATCTATCCATATGGTAATTGATAATACAATTAAGCCTCTCATTTATCATCTCATGTTCTAGCAAATGCATTCTTATATTCATTTTCTTATGTCTAGCAAATGCATTCTTATATTCTTTCAAAGTCCAAAAAGCAGTATATTTACTTATGTATCCTACCTTTTCCATCTGTACTCCCCCAATGTCGGAGCTGTATAAAAAAGGCATCATTAAATTATTGCATGTGACAGCAGCCATTCATTCTTGACACATGACATTGTAAGCTCATTTTCTTGTCTTAGGTGAGAAGACAATATGATAACGTATTGACAGGATGTGAATATTGCAATGGATAATAGAATCCTATTGGCTTGCCTAGAAATTTAAGACTTCAAATCAGACCAGATGGTGGGCAATGATAATCTAAAACAAATGCAATAATCTTAAATATTATTAACTTCAAGATTGTAAAGTTTTTGAGATTGGTCATTTCAAGAGTGGACAGATTTTCTTGTTGACGCTCCCATGTGAGTCTGTCATGAGGAGCATTCTGTGGAGCTTTAGAAATACATCTAGTTATTGCTGATATCCTACCTGATTTCATTCGACTTGAGTTATGAAAGATCTTACTCTAGAACTGTTAGACTGACACACTACACTGAAAAAGTAAACTTGTCTCCAGACTCGTCAAAGTGACTATCATAAAATATACAAGTCAAAAGTTGTCTAACCTATCAGGTTACCATCCCACAAATAGAATCTGGAGCTGGCAAATGTCAGATTTTGGGCTGGCACATGCCAAGTGGGTCTTTTATCTCCAGCTAGAAGACACGCTTCCTTGTCACTTAGACAAGTTTTTGACTCGTTTATTTTATGACCATCACTTGAGAGGTCTGGAAACAAGTTTATTTTTTGAGTGTGTACACATCCTGGCAGACTGACACAGCCTGAGGGTAAATGGTAAGTAGACCTCAGGAAGCAGCCTTACTATGATCACCCAGACCAAGTGCACAACAACCAGACCTCAAAGAGGGATTGATCTATAGTCTAGTGCCACTACATCCCAGTCCAGAGGGTAGTTATCAACCCTACAGAAGTCATATTGATGGCTTCAGACCAATGTTGTCAATACTATATTGATGCAATAACAGGTGGGGACAGAGGCTCGAGTTCGGTATATGGCTAGATATTGCACGACGCCGAAGGTGGAGTGCAATATCTAGCCATATACCGAATGAATCGTGGTATAATCTGTGCTATTGAGGTTATAATATATCCTACCTACTGGAGGTACCCTTGTGATGGCTTGTGATTCAATCTTGAAGGTCCAGTGCCCCTATATATAGCGCTGAGTACCTGTCCCGACTCCACTCCGACTGCCGCTGGAGGGGTACCGAGACCTGCCGGTTTAAGGAATGATAAAAGTAGCGATCCCCTAGATCGCTCAACTGGATATCAAGGTCAATGCTTAAGGTACAATATGGTTTAGAATTATTTTGTAACCCCTTCAATATTTAGGAGATCCTACACCATGTATTATCACATGCTATACCTAACATATGTGATGCGTTTTCACCTAACCAGTCACATGTCGGAAAAATGGATTTGAGGATTATACTGCTTTCAGAGAGAGCACATCAAAGGCTTCATTTTACTTTTTATTTCATCAACATATCTTTACTTTCCAATTTATAGTGAATTTTACTATATTATAGTATTCTAACAGCACACGTGTGATGGCTTCCACACCTTTTTACAATGAAGTATAACTTAGCAAAACACACACATACATACAAGCGGTTTTCAATAAGTTAATATTTGATCGAAATACAGCTACCTGACATATCCTGTAACTATGGTTATTCTATCAACATCAACAATGGGTGAAGCCCCTGTCATATTAACAGGAGCATACCTCAGACACACAGAACACACCGCTGCCATGCATTGGCCACCTCAGGTGTAACAGTTATTTATTATTTACTATTTTATCTGGCAGTAAAAGCTGTTGTATTTGCGACACGTCACTCATCATAATAATGGGTGCGGCAATGAAGTCAATTTCAATTTTGAATTGGCAAAGTTGTAATTCTTTTTCATTGATGTTGCTTTCTACTTCTAATGAAAAAAAAACTCTTACTTCTAAGGATTATGAAATATGGACACAAAGATTATGTCTTAGAATTATTGTGGATTTGTGTCGTTCTGCTAAGAAACTGCATTTACATTTATGGTGTATTGCAAAATACCCACATAATTGAGCATATTTTTAAATCAAAGAGATATGATGCAAGGGTTTTGTGAATTACTTGTTGGTGTTTCATTGATGGCCTCAAAATTTAAAATGTACTGATATCTCAAAACTCACGAAATGCATTCATGTTGTTTTTCATCCAAACTCTTCACCATAACCAGCATGCCACTAAAGCCGATAAATATTGCTCATTCAAAAAAGTAACGCTCCCCATTTACGGCATTGTTGGGCAGCTCTCTTGTGAGAGTTGCTCATGAGCTTTGGACAATGACTGTCAGTAAGGCATCGTCATTCTATTTTCCATTAGATGACACTTTCAATGTGTGCTGCCAAAAAACAATGCTCCGAGTCACAGTTGCAGCAACCTAGACTTTTTTTATTGTTTTGCAGGCATGGTCCCTCAGCACTGTGCCTTGTGGAAGGATAGAAAGATATCATAGATATTTTAAAATGAATGGCACTGACATTTAAATAAAAATAAGTATCCGGCATAACTTGCTGAGATTTATTTGAGAAGAAAGAAACCCACTGTCAGCCATTGGTGATGGATGAAGGTTCAGACTCACAACCAATCCATAGAAGAAAAAAAAAAGCTATGGCTCAAGGGATTTTTATCACTCAGAGCTGTCCTTCCAAAGTATTTAGGGAGTGGGCATTTCTCAACAACCGGGGTGGGGTCGGTGGATTTTTCGCACGAGTGGGTTAAAGTTTTTTTTGTCCCGCCCCCCAAGTTGAAATTTAGCGTGGCCGACCACTTTGAGCTACAGTAACGCGCCCACCCTTGAAGGGTTCCAAAATCTTTTGGTCCCCCCCCTTACAAATAGTGTATTTTGAGCTCCAGATTCAACAACACCGCTGTTTACAGTGAAGTTATCATTTATTCTGTAGAGTCAACCTAGGGTGGCGAATGATTAAGTCATTCTGGTCCTGTTGACCTGAAATATACGAGGTGTGATTATTATTGGCTTAAATACACCAAGGACAATCTCGGAACAACCCCAGGGAGAACCCAAGGGACAACCCCAGGAACAACAAGCGGGTATTCAGAACTGACAAATGGTCTGAGCAATGTAACTCCGATATTGTCTTATCAGCAAGGGTCTGTTAATGAATGTCTTAGTAACAACAAACTTGGGATATCTGCAACCCTGTTCCCAGCATGTGACAGACTGGTGTGGCAGAAGGGTGCCATGGCAATCTAAGTACAGTTTTGAGCCCATGCAAGTGCAGGGGCTTTGAATAAATGCATTCTCAAATAAGCGCAGGCTGAATTGGGTGAAATTTTAGTCATTTGTTATCTTGTATAAATGCACCTTCACAAACAATTTGCCCCAGAAGCAAAAACCTCTTCAGTCCTCTGATGTCTCATGGATATTGAATACTGAGGTCTGTCTAGGTTTCTCCTGATATGTAATGAATACAGGGAGCCTCAGGTGAGGCCTGCACACATGTCAGGGAGCAACTCATTTCTTGAGTGAAATAAAAACAAATTCTGACCATAATATTTTCTGCACAACATGTGTTTTTTGCAGTAGAAGGGTTTTTGTGTAAGTTTATTTATGTTTTTGAATCAATGTGCATACACAGCAATATTTTACCTTTCACTGAGCCTCATGGCTTTTAAAGCAACAACATAAAAAGGAGGGTTATGGATGATAGTTTGTCATGTGTTTGTTCGTCCCTTCCACTGAGCCTCAATAGATGTTGGCTTTTACTGTAAAAATTGTTTTATTAAAAGGATGGTGACAATAGCAAGCTGCTATATTAAAGGTTATCAGATGAAAATAGGCTACGCCGATTGGCGTTAACTATCTTGTGTATGTACATTGTACACAATGGCCAATTTCTATTATGTTTGTTCTACTTACTGACTTCAGGCAGTCCAGATCGGCTTTTATCTATATCAAGATTTTCAAAGCGTCCCAGTCCTCATCGCATGTGTTGGATGATCTTGATTTATTTGGAGAAAGCTTCTTTGTAATATTCGTATTAAAAATTATATTAGGCTGAGGAACTGCTGAGATTTCTGTCCATCTGCAAAAGACACACTTTTAATTTCATTCCTCGAGATGAAGTTATGAGCAGACTAGATCTATTCGAGGCTCAAATGTCATGTAACTCCTGAATAGACTTTACACAGTGCTTTCAATTGCAGGACATGTTAGAAGCTGGAACAGATATGCATAAGAGGTACCGACAAGCAGAGCTTGCATAAAGGTACACTGAAAATCCATAGGTTGAAAGAGTTAGTCAATACTGACTATCCTAGGTTCGTCATATGTGTGTTAGTCATAATGACAAAGTTATATTTAAAAATGAATGAGGGGTCAGTCAGAAGTGGCTCACCTGGTTTCATCATTAGTGTGTACCTTAGTTGTTGTATTTGTATACCACTAGTTGGTGCCACCTGTAAGATACTATGATGACCACTTAGTGGCTCCTCCTAAAAATTAAAAGACTAAGGTGGGTTGGTCAGTACTGACCAACCTGACAATATCAACTTACCTAGGTTGGTTGTATAGGGAGCCAATAAATGACTAACTAGGTTAGGTAATAGTGACTGAGAGATTGGTTGTATAGGGTGCCTAATGGAATATCAGTCCATGTTCATACATTGTGTAAGATCCATTACAGATGTATCACTATCACAAATACTTAGTAGAAATAGAAGTAGGGCAATGGACGGTATGAACAGCTCACCACTTTAGGCTGATGTTTAGCTTGGGCCCAAAGAGCAGGTGTCTATCCTCCATGGTATAAACAGGGCGGGGCCATTAATACCCTGAAGAAAAATCATTTGTTATGTGGTAAATCAATTGCTGTGGTTATTCACGTACCAGGAGGGCTCTGTTACTTCAGATTATTCTTTTGTGGCATTGGTTAGTTTGTCATAATGTGTCTCTGCTAAATGATTGATGATACGATGGATGAGACGCACAACTGTATCCTTAATGACCATTTCCTTTATGTGTATTCAAATTGTGGCCACCTGCAGAACTCACACAAAACCTCAACACAGCCATGAGCATACTCAATGAAAAATGAGAAATGTTCTATTCGTTCTCTTGGTGAACACTCACATTTGCTGTTTAAATTCTCTGGGTACCTCTAGGACCTAGATAATATAAAAGAAAAATTTAATTTATTCGTTTAATGGAACATTATCCTGAATTGACTCTCCAACAACAACCATGTCTCATACAACGCCAAAATAAATAAAAAATTTAGTTTAGAAGGAGAGGTACTTAATGACAGCTTACGCATTGGCGGGGATTGAGACCCTCCCATGACGGCAAATGCAATATTTTAAAGACATGTCATCCTTAAAGTGTTCAACAGGTTAAGCATAATGTTTTGGTTGCATTTCCTCAGAAGGAGGTCAGGAGCAACTTCGGCTGGTAGGGGATGGCCAGGCCAATGACTCTCAGGGGCCCATTTCTCAAGTGTGAACAATTCATTTTGCTTGCTATTGCTTAATTAAAGCAGTGAATGATTCATGCAACCCTTACATATAGCAGTGAACGATTCATGCAGCCCTTATCTATAACTGAATCGTCCAGGTGAGTTGTAGTCCCAGACAATTATCTCATTTTGTACAGAGCTGTCGTCTGGGGGTGGTCAATTATGTGGTTAGTTTATGGACCACATATGTACTCTACACCTATAGTAGGCCATCTCTGGATGAAAGCTCTGGACGAAAGCAAAGCTCTGGAGGAAAGCTCTGGATGAAAGCTCTGGACGAGAGCTCTGGGCGAAAGCAAAAGTCTGTACAAATGCTGGGTCCCTGAGCATCTTTCAACGGGTGTGGACTGATTGCTATGCAGGCGGGATCTGGGAGTCTGGGCGCGCACTTTAATTGATTTGGAGACCATGGGCTGGGTTGCTGCTTGGGTGTGAAATAGATGTGTGCTCTCTAACAGTGTGCAGTATGCAATGTATTTATATAAGGGAAGGCTGTTATCACTGATGCTGTGTCTGTGTGACCGGTTGGTCCCTCCTGTCTTTTCTCGTTTCCTAGCCATCAGGTTTCCTTAAATAATTCCTTTTCTGATTAGAATTGATATGGCCTTTTAAATGTGTCTTTTAAATTCCATTTTCCTGGTATTCATTATTCTTTATTTCTACTACTACCATAAGCTTTATGCTGATGACGGGAACATGGTTATTTAAATACAAAGTATTAAAATGCCTCTAACATCAAAATGACCTCATACATAAAAACTAATGTGTTAATCAAAAAGCTGTTTTTGTTTTCCATGCTCATTGAATTCGTAAGAAAACTGATTCTTCTATATTCTGCAACTGAATGCAAGTCAAGGACCAAATAAGGCCATTACAGCATATCTCATCGAATATACAGCCCCTATAGACAGTTGGGAGACAGGGATCTTTGTCATTTAAGACTCTAATCAGTATTGCTCCAACATATATATATATATTAGTTTTCCAATAGAAACCCACAGCTAATTAATCCAGAATGAATTAAATACAAAAACAGTGTCTTTGTCTGATTCATTGTTTTTTGGCTTTCCTCTGTACAGTTGGTCAGAAAAGTAGATAACTAAAGTGCAGAAAGGTGGTTTGATAAGGGCAGCCGGAAGCCCATAAGAAAAGCGTACGCATCTTACACTATATGGCTGTGTCTCACCAGCTCGGGCCAATGTTTTCGTCTATGACCGGGTGGCGTCTATGACTGGGTGCCATCTATGACCGGATGCCGTCTATGACCTCTCGAGAGAAAAAGGTTTATCTAGGGTAGGTCAAGATATATATGGATATGTAACCACCGCCATTTTCTCTATTTTATCCCTTACATATCAAAGAAGAAATTTATTTTTTCTAAATAATATATTTTAAGGTAGCCGGTCATAGACTGCACCAAGTCATAGATGCCACGGAGTCATAGACGCCACCTGGTCATAGACGAAAATATTGACCCAAGTTGGTGAGACACACCCCTATGCATATATATTGATATATCTGTTATGTGAGACACTCCTTATTCAGGGACACCTACACATTGTTACCCAAACCGACTAATCAGAAAAACAAACTGATATCTTTTTTTCATTTTTAACCAAAATGTACTTTGCCTAGAGATGTCTGCAATAAAAGGACATTTAGACGACCAAAGGTGCAGCCAAGTTGAGACCAGTCTGTGGAAAGGCACTACTGTCATTCTACTTTGTAACAAAAGTGTGACACACATGTGTGTATGTATTTACGTGTATCTGTGTGTTCTTAGTTATGATTCTTAGAATGAATGAATACACAGGCAAATTTTTTTTTCTCATTTTAAGAAAAAAAATGTACTTTTACTTCTAAGGATTATAAAATATGGACACAAAAATCTTGTTTTAGAATTATTGTGGATTTATGTCGTTCTGCTAAGAAACTGCATTTACATTTATGGTGTACTGCAAAAAAACAACATAATTGAGCATATTTTTAAATCAAAGAGAAATGATGCAAGGGTTTTGTGAATTACTTGTTGGTGTTTCATTGATGGCCTCAAAATTAGAAATGTACTGATATCTCAAAACTCACGAAATGCATTTATGTTGTTTTTCATCCAAACTCTTCACCATAACCAGCATGCCACTAAAGCCAATAAATATTGCTCATTCAAAAAAAGTAACGCTCCCCATTGACGGCATTGTTAGGCAGCTCTCTTGTGAGAGCTGCTCATGAGCTTTAAACAATGACTGTCAGTAAGGCATCTTCATTTTATTTTCCATTGGATGGCTCTTTCAATGTATGCTGCCAAATAACAATGCTCCGAGTCACAGTTGCATCAACCTCGACTATTTTTATTGCCTTGCGGGCATGGTCCCTCAGCACTGTGCCTTGTGGAAGGATAGAAAGATATCATAGATATTTTAAAATGAATGGCACTGAAATTTAGATAAAAATGAGTATAACTTGCTGAGATTTATTTGAGAAGAAAGAAACCCACTGTCAGCCATTGGTGATGGATGAAGGTTCAGACTCACAACTCATCAATAAAAGAAAAGAAAGAAACTATGGCTCAAGGGATTTTTATCACTCAGAGCTGTCCTTCCAAAGTATTTAGGGAGTGGGCATTTCTTAACAACACAGGTGGGGTCGGTGGATTTTCACACGGGTGGGTTAAAGATTTTTTTGTCCCCCCCCCAAGTTAAAGTTTAGCGTGGCCGACCACTTTGAGCTACAGTAACGCGCCCACCCTTGAAGGGTTCCAAATTCTTTTGGTCCCCCCCCCCCAAAAAAAAATTCCAAAAGTTAAAAAAGTGACCACTCCCTTACAAATAGTGTATTTTGAGCTCCAGATTCAACAACAACGCTGTTTACAGTGAAGTTATCGTTTATTCTGTAGAGTCAACCTAGGGTGGCGTCATTCTGGTCCTGTTGACCTGAAATATACGAGGTGTGATTTTTATTGGCTTAACTACACCAAGGACAATCTCGGAACAACCCCAGGGACAACCCAAGGGACAACCCCAGGGACAACAAGCAGGTATCCAGAACTGACAAATGGTCTGAGCAATGTAACTCTGATAATAGCCAATCAGCAAGGGTCTGTTAATGAATGTCTTACACTGCATGAACATTGGCATTTAAGCGAACCATCAATTGCTTCAAGTCACCATTTAAGCAGCTTTAAATTCAGTAAATTCTATGTAAATGTCCAGGAAAAGTCATAATGACATTAAAGCGGCTTTAAGTGGCATTTACTGAAATTAAAGATGCTTAAAGTGTGACTATAAGCAGTCCGGTTTTTGCTTAAATGACAACATTCATGCAGAGTTAGTAACAACAAACTTGGGATATCTGCAACCCTGTTCCTAGCATGTGACAGACTGGTGTGGCAGAAGGGTGCCATGGCAATCTAAGTACAGTTTTGAACCCATGCAAGTGCAGGGGCTTTGAATAAGTGCATGTCTCAAATAAGCGCAGGCTGAATTGGGTGAAATTTTGGTCATTTGTTATCTCGTATAAATGCACGTACACAAACACTTTACCTCAGAAGCAAAAACCTCTTCAGTCCTCTGATGTCTCCTGAATATTGAATACTGAGGTCTGTCTAGGTTTCTCCTGATATGTAATGAATACAGGGAGCCTCAGGTGAGGCCCTACACATATGTTAGGAAGCAACTCATTATTTGAGTGAAATAAAACCGCCACAGGAATGAAATTCTGACCGCAATATATTCTGCACAATATGTGTTTTTTGCAGTAGAAGAGTTTTTGTGTAAGTTTATTTATGTTTTTGAATCCATGTGCATACACAGCTTTTACCTTTCACCGAGCCTCATGGCTTTTAAAGCGACAACATAAAAAGGAGGGTTATGGATGAGAGTTTGTCATGTGTTTGTTCCTCTCTTCCACTGAGCCTCAAAAGATGTTGGCTTTTACTGTAAAAGTTGTTTTATTAAAAGGATGGTCACAATAGCAAGTCTATATATTGAAGGTTGTAAGACGAAAATAGGCTGCACCGATTGGCGTTAACTGTCTTGTGTATTTGCATTCTACACAATGGCTAAATTACATTACGTTTGTTCCACATACTGACTTCTAGCAGTCCAGTTCAGCTTCAAATATAATCAAGATTTTCAAAGCGTCCCAGTCGTCATCTCATGTGTTGGATGATCTTGATTTGATTAGAGAAAGCTTCTTAGTAATATTCTTATTAGAAATGATATTAGACTTAGGAACTGCTGAGATTACTGTCTTTCTGCAAAAGACACACTTTTGATTTTATTCCTCGATGTGAAATTCTGAGCAGACGAGATCAATTTGAGGCTCAAATGTCATGTAACTCCTGGATGAATTTTACGCAGTGCTTTCAATTGCAACACATGATATTAAAAACTGAAATAAATTAATGCATTAGAGGTACTGACAAGCAAACTGGCACAAAGGTACAGCAGTGCAGGTATTGTGTTGTATCTGATAAACCATGTGCCTTAGTCACCATCAGCAGCGTCATAGTTATGTTACCAATTATGAGACGCTTAATTTAGTGGTCAATAGTTATGTTACCAATTATGAAACCCTTAATGATAATGAATGTCAGTAACCTCGGTATGAAACTGTACATGATAGCGACGGTTTATGTAACGAACCGTTGGTGCCCATTAAGGAATGAATAAACATGTTATGAAAAATAATAGAAAAGTCTTATATTCAATCATAACAATATATAAAAATTGATACACCACAATAACACAGCAGTCATAGCTGCCCGTTACACTACATGTATGTATACACTGTGTAAATCCCGTTACAGATGTACCATAAATCACAAATACTTGTAGAAATAGATATAAGGCAATTGACGATATGAATAGTTCACCACTTAAGGCTGATATATAGCTGGGGCCCAAGTAGCAGGTGTCTATCCTCCATGGTATAAGCAGGGCGGCCATTAATACCCTGAAGAAAAATCATTTGTTATGTGGTAAATCAATTGCTGTGGTTATTCACATACCAGGAGGGCTCTGTTACTTCAGATTATTCTTTTGTGGCATTGGTAAGTTTGTCATAAAGTGTCTCTGCTAAATGATGGATGATACGATGGATGAGACGCACAACTGTATCCTCAATGACCAAATCCTTTATGTGTATTCAAATTGAGGCCACCTGCAGAACTCACACAAAACCTCAATACAGCCATGAGCATACTCAATGAAAAATGAGAAATGTTCTATTCGTTCTCTTGGTGAACACTCACATTTGCTGTTTGTTTTCTCTGGGTGCCTCTAGGACCTAGATAATATAAAACAATAATTCAATTTATTCGTTTAATGGAACATTATCCTGAATTGACTCTCCAACAACAACCACGTCTCATACAACGCCAAAAATAAATAAAAAACTTAGTTTAGAAGGAGAGGTACTTAATGACAGCTTACGCATTGGCAGGGATTGAGACCCTCCCATGAAGGCAAATGCAATATTTTAAAGACATGTCATATTTAAAGTGTTCAACAGGTTAAGCATAAGGTTTTGGTTGCATTTCCTCAGAAGGTGGTCAGGAGCAACTTGGGCTGGTAGAGGATGGCCAGACCAATGGCTCTCTGAGCATCTCTCGACGGGTGTGGACTGACTGCTATGCAGGCGGGATCTGGGAGTCTGGGCGCGCACTTTAATTGATTTGGAGACCATGAGCTGGGTTGCTGCTTTGGTGTGAAATAGATGTCTGCCCTCTAACAGTGTGCAGTATGCCATGGATAAGGGAAGGCTGTTACCACTCATGATGTGTCTGTATGAACCTTAGTCCCTCCTGTCCTAGCCATAAAGTGTCCTTAAATAATTCTTTTTCTGAATTGAATTGATATGGTCTTTTAAATGTGTCTTTTAAATTCCATTTTCCTGGTATTCATTATTCTTTATTTCTACTACTACCATAAGCTTTATGCTGATGACGGGAACATGGTTATTTAAATACAAGGTATCACATTGCCTCTAACATCAAAATGGCCTTAATGTGTTAATCTAAAGTTGTTTTTGTTTTCCATTCTCATTGAATTTGTAGGAAAACTGATTCTTCTATATTCTGCAACTGAATGAAGGACCAAATAAGGCTATTACAGCATATTTCATCGAATATACAGCCCCTATAGACAGTTGAGAGACAGGGATCTTTGTCATTTAAGACTCTAATCAGTATGGCTCCAACATATTTACATTTTAGTTTTCCAAAAGAAACCCACAGCTAATAAATCCAGAAGGAATTAAATACAAAAACTGTTTCTTTGTCTGATTCATTGTTTTTGGCCTTCCTCTGTACAGTTGGTCAGAAAAGTAGATAACTAAAGTGCAGAAAGGTGGTTTGATAAGGGCAGCTGGATGCCCATAAGAAAAGCGTACGCATCTTACACTATTCCGCACTAGCAGGTTGTTTTGGTTCTGCATTGTGAGACCTATAGCTGAAGCTAGTTCCTGGCCTGTCCAAAATCGGGGGTTTTAGGGGTCATAACATTTTGATTAAGTGGTACATGTACATAGTTGAATACTCCTTATGTCAGCTGTCCAGATTGGGGGACTGGTTAGCACCATGGGCCATCAATGCTGAGGTACTGGTTTCGAATCCATGCCAAGCTTCATGGTTACTTTTCTATAAAGCTATAAACAGAGATAAAAAGAATTATAAATATAATAAATTTATGGTTTCACATATGGCTTGGGAGGGATTAGAACTAGTGTACCTTGTATCACAAATCCAATGCTCTAACCACTATCCTATGCTGAACAGATGTCATAAGGAATGACTAGGTACAACCCACTCACAATAATTACACCCTGTTTGTACCCTAGTCTCGTCCATGAGATTTCCTTGAGCTGGTTGCTGTAGGGTAGAGGTATAACACTAGTACCAATCAACATGGCGCTGTCCACTGGACATCCTGCTATAGCGGAATATGGCTGTGTCTCACCAACTTGGGCCAATGTTTTCGTCTATGACCGGGTGGCGTCTATGACCGGGTGCCATCTATGACCGGATGCCGTCTATGACCTCTCGAGAGAAAAAGGTTTATCTAGGGTAGGTCAAGATATATATGGATATGTAACCACCGCCATTTTCTCTATTTTATCCCTTACATATCAAAGAAGAAATTTATTTTTTCTAAATAATATATTTTAAGGTAGCCGGTCATAGACTGCACCAAGTCATAGATGCCACCCGGTCATAGATCCCACCCGGGCATAGACAAAAGCATTGGCCCAAGTTGGTGAGACACAGCCATATGCAGATATATTGATCTATCTGTGATGTTAGACACTCCTTCTTCAGGGACACATTCATTGTCACCCAAACCGACTAATCAGAGAAACAAACTGATATCTATTTTTTATTTTCAACAAAATGTACTTTGCTTAGAGATGTCTGCAATAAAAGGACATTCAAACGACCAAAGTTGCAGCCAAGCTGAGACCAGTCTGTGGAAAGGCAGTACTGTCATTCTACTTGGTAACAGAAGTGTAACACACATGTGTGTATGTATTTACGTGTATCTGTGTGTTCATGGTTATGATTCTTAGAATGAATGAATATGTATATCACGGAGGATGGGTAAACCTCATTGTGAGTGTGTTGGTGGCACTGGCATCCAGGAGAAAAAATATCAAGCACTCCTTGGAGGGAGAGTTATGTTTGAAAAGCAACATTGTCAGCCATCTGTGATGGATAGTCCTTACAACTCATCCATAACAGACAAGAAAACCTGGGGCCCAAGTTGTAAGGTTTTCCTAGGAGAAGGTGTTGTTGCATTTTTAGCATTATTTCAAGGTGGTTCTTGCAAGTCAGATATTTTTACTTTAACGCAACTGACATGTGAAATGGAATGCCGTATTTCATTTTGGGCAAGGATGAATCAGATTACTACCTTTATTAGGGAATAGAAATGCCATCCACCAATTTGACTGGATTAACAGTGGATCTACAAGGGGAAATTTGGGGGCAGCGTGCTAGGGGCCTATAGAACTTGTAACAGGTTTCACATGTTAAAACCCATGAAGAATGATGAAATAATCAGTGCCCATATTCATCTGGAACTGTCCTTAGATGAAATGAAAGAAACGTATGTATGATTAAAACATATACTAACAGTAATTAAACAATGGTCCAAAGATTCTGGTGATATAGCTATATCAGACAGTTTGTAATAAACGGTCAGGGCTGCTGAGATGCATTAGGCAAAGAAAAACATTGTATATCCTTAGGACTGCCGGTGCTTTCTGGAGGCGCACTGCCATAGCATATTGTTTCCAATGCAAACGCAAAATCTTGGCTTTCAGGGGGCCCTTTTTACTATACGCATTGGCCCGCTATGGCAGTGCTAAGGATATTCATTTTAGACACTAAAATTCTATATTTATTTCGGGGGCGAGGGGTAAGCGTGTCCGGACCATAAGATAATCAGAGAGAATGGGTGATCAGCCAATCACTTGGACAACATTTTGGACCATGTCAGGGGAAGTAGGTCATGTAGGGCTGCATCTGCAGCTGCTTCCTGTGCAGATGGTGCTGCCACCTAGCGGATGTCTGACCGCGGGAGTCTGATGCTGCTTCCGGTGCTAGACAGGGGTCACGTGGTAGAGGAAGTGAGGGGCCAGGTACAGCAATGTGGTATAAAAAGGCTCTAGACCCCTAAATTTGATATGGCGACATGGGCATTTCTTAAAATTGACATGCGATATGAAGCCTATTGACATGGAACATGAGGCTTAGAAAAATTGTGACATGGGATATGAAGAGTTCTTAGAATCGACATGGGACATGAGCATATTAAGGTTGATCGCTACTCTTAACTTTATATCCATGAAATGTCCTGTTTTTTCCCCCAAAGGTAGCTTATATCATTTAGAAATGGAAAATGTAAAAAAAATGGGGGGGTCCCGAGCTACTTTTTTTATTACAGATTTTTGAAAAAAAAAAGTTTTGTCAATTTTTGCCAAAAAATTACAAAAAAATGGGAAATTTTCATGATTTTTTTTCTTAGTGAACCAATGCCCACATTAATTTTGTATTGCACATGAATAATCCTAGGTCATGTCTTTTAATGGGAAAAATAAAATCATGGTCCAAAAATGTACTTTTGTATGAAAAAACGGGATGGTTTTATGACGAAAATTCAAATTTAATGCATAATTCTTCAGCAATATCTAAATATTTCTGAAAATAATCCATGAACTTTTTTTTTTATTTTTTCAAAAAATTATTTGGACCAATAGCTAACATTTTAAAGGAATTTTGATAGGTGGTCCCGGGCATATTTTTATGGTTTTGGGCCTTTGAAGTTAAAAAATAATGCAAAACTGGACTAAATTTCATATCTAAAGCCTAAACTAATGGGTTAAAATGCAAAAATTGTGGTATGAAATGGTTCTATATCCTTCCCTTGGTTATTTTAAAGAACCTGATGAGATCTATATCTATCTAGATCATGATTTATTGATTGGTAATTCCAATATTCTAACTTATATTGAAAATAGCAAATATTATTGGCTATAAATGTATCAAATTTCCAAAGTCCAATAAAATGCTCAATTTTGCTCAAAATTAGCTCATCTTTTAATATGGCTTTGTAAGCATGTATATGTATCTAGTTTTCTAATATCAGCTCAATCTGATACATTTAAGCTATATGCGCAGGGACCTGCGCAGTGCTCCATTTTCAATGAGTAGCGATCAACCTTAAGCGACATAGACCAGCTGATAGACATGAGACATGAGACTTGTGCAAGCATTGAGGATATACAAGCCAACCCTGCCAAATTCCCCAGGCTTGCATTTATTTATTGGGAACTAGGGGGTAGTTTAATGCATCAGAGTATTCCTGGATCCAGGCTACACTGAATTTGTTAAAAATGTTAATGTATGGGAATGTTGCCTTTTAATTTACCAAAAGGCATGCATAAAATGTAGCATGTAATGCTCAAAGGAGAGATCGAATAGATACGCAAAGGTTCTTTTTGGATGCACCACAATTGATAAGCAAAAGGGTTTTAACATCATGCATGTAACCTTAAAGTTGGGCCGTCAGGGAATGAGTTCAGCATTTTCCATACTTGGACTAAAATAACAGTTCCACCAGAGGGCAGCAGTGTTTGGACAGGGGACCATGAACATTATCCAGCTACAACATATTCACCCTATCTTGTGCCTGTAAGAGCTGAGCTCCCAGCCCTTAAGAGCCCTCTTGTGAATCCAAACTGAACTATGTCCAAAAGTGCTTTTGGCCTCACTTCAACCATGACAGTCAAGCTTTAAAGGATCTTAGATTTTCCAAGCGACCTGCATCATTTCCCCTGTCATCTCTCTTAATGTGTATCATCTGCCGCAGCTCCCTTGCTACCCATAGTTTTATTGCATTGCATATAGCCACCACTCTCATCCTCTCAGGATTATTTTCTTTCCATAGCAACCACAATCAACTCTCTCATCACAAACTGATGCATACAGAAAACTGAAGACGGCTGGGTCTCATGAGACTGGGCCAATGTGAATGTCTTTAACCAGGTGCCATTTTTGACCAGGTGCCATTTTTGACCGGGTGCCAATTTTAACCGGGTGCCATCTTTGATAGGCCACCATAAAAAGAAAGATTTGAGAAAAATAAATTTCTTCTTAGGTATGTGAGAGGTAAAAAAGAAAATGGCAGTGATAATATCTCCATATAGCTTCACCTGCCCTAAATAAACCATTTTCTGTCAGGAGTAAAGATGGCACTCAGTCAAAGATGGCACCCAGTCAAAGATAGCACCCAGGCAAACACGTTCAAATTGGCCTGATCCCATGAGACACAGCCAGCCACATGACCTCCCACCCCCGCCCCCAGTTACCAGGTACCCATTGTTACCAGGTCCACACTGTGGTACCGGACATGCCATCAGACATGAGCGGTCAGACCATCCAGGGGGAGGCTGGTCCTGGCCCGTCTGCTCAGGAAGTGGTCAGACAGTGGACGTAATGATATTTGCCCAGAACCAATGACTTTGTGCTCAGCTCATGTTGGGGCTTGGACTATTTGAAACGCAGCTGGAACCTCTGAGTCTGGTTGGGGACCTAACATTTATTTTTCATGAGGCAGCCTTTGGACCATGATGTAGGGTCTGTGTGTGAGAAGTAATTTAATGCATCGGCCTGTGTTAAAGCGCTGGGTCTTTGAATCAGTGTTGGTCTCAAACAAAAGCTAAGAAAAAACCAACAAGCGACCCACATTAACATGTCAACCACTCTGGGCAAAGGACACATACGTGGCCCTGGGGTTCGACCCATTAGGGCAAGGGAAGAATGTCGCTTGATCCCCCCCCCCCCCCCGTTGTTCATACAGGATGGGTAACAGGATTAAGTTGAGCAAGTGTAGACACCTTGAAGGCCTGGGAACTCTCGTATGATATGGATTGATCTTACTGTCATGTGAATTGTGTTCTGCAGGGTTTCTATGGCCTGCAAAAGAGTTCGCCATATCAACTTAAATTTCACTGTTTTTTGGTTTATTTCTTTGCCATCCAATTTTCAGTACAACATGATCTGCAGAAAAAGACATTAAGAACTCATTTTTACATGTTATCACACCTATCAGATGTCACCAGTTGTCATTACAGCGCTCGTGTATGGTAAGAAGTGTAATCAATATCATTGTCCCACGTTGTGGGGCCTGGTTGATTGAATGTTTTTCCATCACTAGAGAGATTAAATTGACAATCAAAAAGGGAATCTCATTTGAAAACATTTAATTTATTCAACAACAGTTCTAGACAAATCACTGTAAAATAGTCTGTGGCCATATATAGACAGAGGTCCACGATAATCTGTCTGAATGACAGGTTTCTCCACAAGTGGTGCATTGGATCGTATCACACAAAAGTGGATATTGTATTTATTTTATGTAATTTAATTTCATCACAATATATACATTTAAATATTTGGTTTATAGCTAATTTTGGTGATGTTATCAAGGAGAAACAGGCCATGGAGAATGACCATCAGTATCTTTACAGGGGTGTGGAGAACGGCCATTCTAGTACTTAAACATAGTAACTTTGTTTCTCTACATGAAATAAATGCATTTTCTTCCCAATTTGAGTCTTAGGTAATGCATGTCCAAGTCTGTGTCCACCTAATACCTCATTCTTCCATCTTTGTTGATAATCAGTTAGGGAGAAATAATAGCAGTAGTACTTGAATTTGGAGGGAAAATATCTAGGGGTGAGTTATGCTTGAAAAAGGAAGATGTCAGACATTGTTGATGGATAGGGCTTTCTAATGACAACCCATCCATAACAGAACCAGAAAAACATGTTGTTTTATCTCCGAAGCCATTTGTTGTTCTCATTGATTCAGAAACACCATTTCAAGACCACACTGCACAGAATGCAGCATGTGATAGTCATTGGGAAATCTGGTTGTGTTTCCTCACAAGCTACATCATTCACATCAGCTGCCATTGACATGCCTAGCCCAAAGTTTTGTTTTATAGGTGATTCAGTTTGGACAGGGATAAACCAGATCTCTCTACACTGAAAATCCATAGGTTAAAGGTTGATGTGTTGTATTTGTATACCACTAGTTGGTACCACCTGTAAGATACTATGATGACCACTCAGTGGCTCCCCCTGGAGAGTAAAAGACTTAGGTGGGTTAGTCAGTACTGACCAACCTGACAATAATTACTTGGCTAGGTTGATCGTATAGGGAGCCAAAAAATTACTAACTAGGTTAGGTACTAATGACTGAGAGATTGGTTGTATAGGGAGCCTGGGAACATCAGTGTATTCACCCGGGACCCACCATCTGGAATAATTCTCGTTTTTAAGTGGACCGAAATATTGTGAACGGCATGCCAGGACGATTTGGGCACAGTTTACCATGTTTGAATCAAAACCCATCAGCAATTTACCGAAAGAACATGTATTGTGATGACTTAGGAAAATCACCATAGTAAAACACAGATAGCTGGTTCAATTTCCTCAGACAGCAGAGAATAATCTTTTTCATATCTGATTACTGAAAGCAATGGCTTGAATTTATTCGTTCCAGATACACAAGGTTTACTGTGAAATTAAGAAGAAGGTCATCCTTACGAGCTTTGGAGGCATGTGAGTACGGGCACGGTCAGGAACAGCTGGCTTTCTCATGGTGATGTAGGGGCACGAATAATACATGTACATATGGGTTCGTTGAGTCAGAGCGGGAAGTGCCTCCTTCGGACATTAGGTGGCAACACCTACGCCATGTCCTTTCGGTTATCCGGTAGCGGAGCCAAGTAGGGCACTCCAGACGGCGCTCCGGTGGAGTGCCACGTCGACACTGCTTGGTCCGCGCTCAGGGTATATAAGAGGCCGAGGTTGGCTACCTCAGGGAGTTCGTCCAAGGACGAGCTCAGACCCACACCTTTCGATACCTTCGTTACCTTTTCGATCACGGGGCACCTACACCCCTCCCACTCTCTGGTTCCTGCACCAGCCATGCTGGCTCAGGACCAGATCATCCAGCTTTGCTGACTTCGAACTAAAGGTAGAAAGCTGTACATCTTCGAGTTGGTCACCAAGTGAACAGAGCAAACCTTCGTGTTACTTTGAGGCTGTGATCGTGACTGAATAAACCTGTTGCATTCAAACCGAATTTGGAACCTGTGTTCGTGTGATACTTCCATAACCCCTACAGTAGTATTATAGATTATGTGACACCTTTTCCACAGCTGTTTGTGTGTCATTCACACAACCATTCTCGCACCCAAACACTTTATGGGGATCCTTGTTCAGGCTGGATTCATAGCCATGAGAACATCCAGTAAGCCCATCTCACTGTCACTTCAGACGCAATCTGCCTTGAAAGATCCCTAAATGGAGCAAGTCCCTTGGGCAACTTGCCATAAGGAATGAAATCAACATCAATTTTCATTTGAAGATGAACACTCATTTCAGCAGTTTTGTCAGCCTGTTTAAATCCAAAATGTGCACTTTTTGACAAAGAGGAGATTACAGGGGAAGTTGTCTGTGCCCATTAAAGCATTAACAGGATGAGCTTCCTTTAAGTGGTAATGAGTGGAACACTCAGGACATAAAACAAATGAGGACAGAGAAACGTTCAGAAGTCTGACCATGTATAGGGTCTTTGTGTGAAAAGTAGTTCAATGCATTTGCCTGCAGCTAAGCACAGGTCTAAAAGAAACGCATGGGAAGAAACTAGATCAAATTAAATTAGCTTGTGCTCAAGTAGTATAAGCGACTACTTGTAACTGCAAAGATCAGAATGAACTGTTTGAGAACTAAATACGCATCCGGATGCCTAAACAGGCCATTGTGATACAGCCAAATCGTGATTCTCAGAGTGATGTGTTTGAAATAATCCGCTTCATAGATATACTTATAGAAAGGGTAACAGGATTAGGGTGAGCAGGTGTAGACACCTTAGAGAGCTGGGAACTTCTGTTATCTATTATTAGGACATATCAGTAACTGTCTAATCTTAGACTTCATAGACAACCCAATGTCAGGTCAACTAGCCGCGATTTCTCTTTTCTCAAACAATTCATGCCTCTAATGTGTAGCAGGTACACAGGGGGAAGTCTTTTTGATATGGGTGTATCATTGATTGGTTGTTATATGTTGCAGTGTTTGAGTATGATGGCATTTTCTCAGACATGCTGAGTTCAAGAGAGCACACTGAAATGTTGCAGTTTCCCTGTTCCCTGAGATATGGAGCCCTTGCAGTTTGAACCCCCTCCCCCCTTAGTATCGGCATGCCATCAGACATGAGCGGTCAGACCATCCGGGGGGAGGCTGGTCCTGCTCAGGAAGTGGTCAGACAGTGGGCGTAATGATAGTTGCCTAGAACCAAGGACTTTGTGCTCAGCTCAAGTTGGGGTTTGGACTATTTGAAATGCAGCTGGAACCTCTGAGTCTGGTTGGGGACCTAACATCTATTTTGTATGTGGCAGCCTTTGGACCATGATGTAGGGTCTGAGTGTGAGAAGTAATTTAATGTATTGGCCTGCGTTAATGCGCTGGGTCTTTGAATAAGTGTTGGTCTCAAACAAGCATCACAGGAAAAGCTCAGATAAAACAAGGTTATGCCCAAACAGTATGTCTGACGACTTGTAACAGCATCAGATGAAAATGTTTGAAAAGAGAGTAAGATAAGCATCTGGATGCATTGACAGGCTGATATGGTGGGCCAGTCGGGTCATAATTAGCTCCCTCCCTTATCAACAGTGGTAGTTTACATGACAGAGTGTCAGCCTCGTAGATCTACCTGGGGAGTGCTAACTGTTTTAACAAGAGGGGAGGGGATGGTGGAATTGGGGGAGGGGGGGGGGGGGCAAATGTCAACCGCTCTGGGCACAGGGCACATACGTGGCCCCATTTTCAACACACTAGGGCAAGGGAAGAATGTCGCTTGATCCCCCCCCTCGTTAATACGGGATGGGTAACAGGGTTAAGTTGAGCAAGTGTAGATGCCTTGAAGGCCTGGGAACTCTCGTATGATATGGATGGATCTTACTGTTATGTGAATTATGTTCTGCAGGGTTTCTATGGCCTGCACAAGAGTTCGCCATGTCAACTTAAATTTCACTGCATTTTGGTTTATTTCTTTGCCATCCAATTTTCAGTACAACATGATCTGCAGAAAAAGACATTAAGAGCTCATTTTTACATGTTCTCACACCTATCAGATGTCACCAGTTGTCATTACAGCGCTCGTGTATGGTAAGAAGTGTAATCTATATTATTGTCCCACGTTGTGGGGCCTGGTTGGTTGAATGTTTTTCCATCACTTAAGAGAATAAATTGATAATCAAAAAGGGAATCTCATTTGAAAACGTTTAATTCGTTTAACAACAGTTCTAGACAAATCACTGTAAAATATTCTCTGGCCATATCTAGACAGAGGTCCATGATAATCTGTCTGAATGACAGGTTTCTCCACGAGTGGTGCATTGGATCGTATCACACAAGAGTGGATATTTGTATTTATTTAATGTAATTCTTGACTAATTTCATCACAATATATACATTTAAATATTGGTTTTATAGCTATTTTGATGATGTTATCAAGGAGAAACAGGCCATGGAGAATGACCATCAGTTCCTCCACAGGGGTGTGGAGAACGGCCATTCTAGTACTGAAGCATAGTAACTTTGTTTCTCTACATGAAATAAATGCATTTTCTTCCTAATTTGAGCCTTGGGTAATGCATGTCCAAGTCTGTGTCCAGCCAACACCTCATTCTTCCATATTTGGTGATAAACAGTAAGGGAGAAAATAATGGCAGTAGTACTTGAATTTGGAGGGAAAATATCTAGGGGTGAGTTATGTTTGAAAAAGGATGATGTCAGACATTGTTGATGGATAGGGCTTCCTAATGATAACCCATCCATAACGGAACTGGAAAAACATGTTGTTTTATCTCCGAAGCCATTTGTCTTTCTCGCTGGTTCAGAAACACTATGGCAAGACCACACTGCACAGAATGCAGCATGTGATAGTCATTGGGAAATCTGGTTGTATTTCTTTGCAAACTACATTATTCACATCAACTGCAATTGAAATGCCTACCTCAACGTTTTGTTTTATAGGTGATTCAGTTTGGACAAGGATAAACCAGATCCCTCTAGTCTGGAAGTAGAAGCCCCCTTTGTAGTCCAACCTCAACTTCTCCGATAAAGTTTTTTTCTCTTCTGATTATCGATGTATAGGGTCTAGGTAACATCATCAGGGTGGGTGTGGAGCTCTCATCCTTGGGCAATTTGAGATATTCAAGATGGCCGCCAAAAACCTCCCGAAAACTAGAAAATGCTCTACCTCGGCTTCTAATCAACTTAGAGACACAAATAAAAATGCAAATAGTACATTTCTGAGGTCAAGGAACACAACCAGAGCATTTTTGAAAAGATAGATGGCAGCCATTTTGAATAAATAATGAGATTGGCCATACAAAACATGCATTTTGGCCCAAAACTTGAAAAAACCAACTCTTTCAGACAACATGTAATCGTAAGATGTATGCAATTTCCAATTCAAATGAATGTACATCTTAGAGATGTACTGAATTATGGGTGAGAATTAGTATGGTAGCCATTCTAAAATAGAACTACAAGTTTAGCCATGTTGATCAGGAGCTATTACGCGTGGGAGATCAAGTAGACCCTCCACTATCCAGCTATCAACACAGCACATGTTTCAAATGCTTATTCTCAGTATCATAAAGGAAGTCATATTATATTTCCATCTATTATCATAACTGGAACTATATATAATAGAAAATGTATTATGGTTCAGATCCTTTTTATTGAGAGTACCAGGAATGAGTCGCAAGTCGATTTGTCGATTCGGGGAATTACTCAATAATTCCTCCATCAACTAGGAACATCAAGAAGTTTATCAATTATGCAGGCCTCTAAGGTCACTGGGAGCTTGTTATTCTTGAAATAATTTGTAAAAATTGAGAAAGAAAAAAACTAAAAAAACTCCAAAATTGGGAAAAAATGCTAGGGTCGGCCCTTTTTTGAATCTAGGGTCAGGTTGCCTGAAACCCCCCCCCCTTTTTATTTTTGGTCTCATCATTGCTCTATATGGTCAGGTGATTCAGCACTGCCCGCCTCCATGACATGAACATTATATAGAGCAGCCTAAAATCTAATCTTCTATAACCCCATGGCTGTGTCACACATGGCTTGTCCCCACCACAGGAGCATTTTAATCAACTTGAGCAGGCCCTCTGCAGCCAAGGCTACATCTTTCTCTACCTTTTTAGGACATAGCATTTCTGAACAGGTAGTCAAGAGCTGGTGTTTTTGCACCTAGATTTGCCTTCAGACAGCAATTCTAAGGTATGTACTGGCAATATTCTTTTGACATACCTTTTTCATTGAGTGAAAACCAAACTGTCCCAGGTATGGTAATATGTATGGACTGGCTTGGCTCAAGACATCTGTAGTGATGTGCCCCACATTAGTCAGTTGATAACTTCCTGTTTACAGTGCTTTACCAATGCCATGAAAAATTGCCTCAGTATTTCAACCTGTCCATGGGTGGCTAATATATCTGGAATGATTGCTTAGTGTCTCTGTGTACCGTAAAACCTCACGTATAAGCCTAACTTGCGTATAAGCCGCACCCCGACTTTGGGCCGATCCTATAAGCCGCAGATGCCCTCTGAATCACCCCTGGGAAAAACTTGCGTATTAGCCGCACCCTTTACTTTAGCCTACCTGAGTTGATGTAAGGGGCCTCCTAGCGGCCTGGATGGCCTCCTAGCGACCCCTGGGGCCTCCTAGTGGCCATCACCATCTCTTGTTTTGTCAGCTTTATCCCCGGTACCCCCAGTATGGGGGGGGGGGGGGGAGGGGCTCCAAGGTGGATTGTTACTGTTAGAATGCTCACAGCGATTAGCGCCGATTTGCATTGTCTTAGGGCTGAGTTGCGAGTGTGTTGCATTGTCTTAGGGCTGAGGTGCAAGTGGGCTGCATTGTCTTAGGGCTGAGGTTCGAATAGGGAACATTGACACTGCCCACTCACCTTTGACACCCCCTCCGGTCCATAGGGTTATTTCAAGCTAATTTTATGGTGGTTTTACTAATTATACTTTGGAAAAACTCGCGTATAAGCCGCACTCCGACTTTGGGCCGAACCTATAAGCTGCACTGGCGATCTGACTTTTGTACTAGCCGCGGCTTATACGCGAGGTTTTACGGTAGTAGCATATCACCGGGAGGGTTTTGTGTTATAGTTAGTACTGCATTTTGTATGCAGGGGAGTATTGCAGTGGGGAGTATACACTGTCCTTTTACTGTTTGCTCTGACTTGATGATTTGGGACCTAAGTACCTCCTGGTATGTATCTGAAAGTATAAAGTAAATATTTAAGGAGATCAATCACCAGCTGAATGAAGTAGTCTTGCACTGTTCCAATTCTTGGCCATGGAATAACCCAGAGAATGGCACACCCATAAAGTAATTTGGCATCGGTGACTGTACCAACAGTAATACTGGACACTTAGTCATACTGTTTGTCATTTAACTGGAGGCATGCATCTGTCCATCTGCATCAAACATTGATGTTGGTGCAAGTTGACTTGAATTGTTTCTGGGTTTGATGCATGGCAACCAGAGTGCAGACAAATAGTTCCAGCACAGTTTCTGTGTCTCCAACTTTGAGGCGTTTCTTTGATAGTCCCATGGTGTACACAGTGTTATTGATAAGATTTTGAAAGGATTTCAGCCAAAGTGCTTCAAATGTCTCCAATTTCACAGTTGCCAATTTTATGGCATCAGTGACATTAATGCTAGGATGGTTAAGAACTCTTTTTGTTACATTGACTAAACAAACTGCTAAACGTCCAGCTGGATATTCCTGTGGTTCTTGTTCACCAATGCCGGTATTATGCTTTTATCTTAAGGCTGGTCTGTCAACTATCCTGGTGATCTCCATTATGCTAGGTCTAGATGCCATCTCCCTTTTACCTCAATTCCTCAAGGCAGAGACCAACTATAGTCATTGCAAGAGTGAAGACGGTATACCCAAGTTATTGTTTCAGGCTTCATTGTAATGCCAATTATACCCCTATGCCCATGACCATAGTGCATATAAGTTAATAGGGAGTTTAAGATGGAAAATGTGTTACAGGTCACATGGGGGGTATTCCTATCTAGAAGAAGGGAACTTGTAGGATAATGTTATGAATGTGTAGACCTCTGCCGGAGGTGTTGATTCTGGGATGAAAATACATACTTGTAGTTGCCTAAATTGTCAGGTCATTCTCATCTGCATAATGACCAGGTCAAGGGTGGTCACAAGAAGCTATTGGGAGGCTCACATAGGAGTATACTTTAAGAAAAATGTTGAGCTACAATAGAGGGGACTGGCTGGTAACTACAACAAAGGAGGTTGGTAGGGACGCCCTGGGGAGTGTGGGGGGAACTAGACTATAGTCCATCCCCCACCACCTGACATTTGGTTACATACATTTTATACCATTATTGGTTACATATAATTACACAATATTGGACACATCCATTCTTTACCAGTAAACTTGTACTTCAACTTGTACTTTAGGCTTTGCTGTTGCAGTACCCGTACATGTTGTCCAATCTTAAACTCTCTATAAGCACGTCAGAGACCTAGTGTGTGATGCAGTATACATCATATCGGGCATAGTTTTGGATTTCCAGCAAATTAGAGGACAGCCATTTCACACACTGCCTGCATGTGGAGCAGCCAGTCTCATTCTCTCTGTGCCCTGATGAAGTTCATTGTAAATCATTATAGATTGATTATACAGTCAAACCAAACATGTGCAGTTCTGGTTGGTTCTTTGCTTAGTGTAGACTAAATTTATCTCAAGTCATTTTATGGTCACATTGTGGTTTTCAAGGTTTGAGTGAAGAAGCTTCTCTACCAGCATCTGCAGAGCTCTCACATTTTCAGGGAATATCTTTCCGTGAGCCTTCCAGGCACACCTCCAAATGGTGCACTAAACATATCTGCCTTCTGTTTAAACTACACATTCTTCTGTTGTTTCTTCCTGTTAGAGGTCTATCTATTAGAGGCAGGTACATTTTTGTCATTTGTTATCAATGTATGTGCCCGCTCTCTAGATATCTCAGTTTACTTAATTCCTCAAAAAAGACTGATTTTCATCAGCTTGTCTGAAATAACGCTAATTTAAAATGGCCACTGTATCCAATTTCTGAATGACATAATTTGGTCCTTATCTCTAAGATGTAGGCCTACATTTAATTGATTTTGAAGTTGTATACATTTTCATGTTGAGTATTTACTGAAATAATCAGTCTTTTCAAGATTTTTGTCAAAACAGCATACTTTACATCGGTAATATCATTATTTATTCAGAATGGCTGCCATCTTTCTTTTTTTTAATGCCATGGTTGTGTTCCTTGACCTCAGAAATGTACTTTTTGCATTTTTATTTGTGTCTCTAAGTTGATTAGAAGCCGAGATAGAGCCTTTTCTAGTTTTCGGGAGGTTTTTGGCGGCCATCTTGAATATCTCAAATTGCCCAAGGATGAGAGCTCCACACCCACCCTGGTGATGTTGCCTAGACCCTATACATCAATGATCAGAAGAGAAAAAAACTTTATCGGAGAAGTTGGGGTCACCCCCTCCGGCTTCCAGACTACTCTATTCATCCGGGCCCCCACCATCTGGAATAATTTCCATTTCTAAGTTGACCGAAATATTGTGAGCAGCATGCCTGGGTGCTTTTAGCACAGTGTATGATGTTTGAATCAAATCCCATCAGCAATTTAACAAAGGCACATGTATTGTGATGATTTAGGAAAATCACCACAGTAAAACACAGATAGCTGATTCAATTTCCTCAGACAGCAGAGAATAATCTGTTTCATATTTGATTACTCAAAGCAGTGGCTTGAATTTCTATTCGTTCAAGATACACAAGGTTTACTGTGAAATTAGGAAGAATGTCAACCCTATGAGCTTTGGAGGCATGTGAGTACGGGCACTGTCAGAAACAGCTGGCTTTCTCATGGTAGTATTAAAGATTATGTGACACCTTTTCCACAGCTGTTTGTGTGTCATTCACACAACCATTCTCACACCCAAACACTTTATGGGGATCATTGTTCAGGCTGGATTCATAACCATGAGAACATCCAGTAAGCCCATCCATTCTCACTTCAGACGCAAACGGCCTTGAAAGATCCCTAAATGGAGCAGGTCCCTTGGGCAACTTGCCATAAGGAATGAAATCAACATCAATTTTCATTTGAAGATGAACACTCATTTCAGCAGTTTTGTCAGCCTGTTTAAATCCAAAATGTGCACTTTTTGACAAAGAGGAGATTACAGGGAAAGTTGTCTGTGCCCATTAAAGCATTAACAGGATGAGCTTCCTTTAAGTGGTAATGAGCCGAACACTCAGGGCATAAAACAAATGAGGACAGAGAAACGCTGAGGAGTCTGACCATGTATAGGATCTTTGTATCAAAAGTAGTTCAATGCATTTGCTTGCAGCTGAGCGCAGGTCTAAAAAATGCATGGGAAGAAACTAGATCAAATTAAATTACCGTAAAACCTCCCGTATAAGCCTAACTCGCGTATAAGCCGCCCCCCGAGTTTGAGATAATCCTATAAGCCGCAGAGGGCATCTAAATGGTCCATAGGAAAAACTCGCGTATTAGCCGCACCCCTAACTCTAGTCTAGCCTAACTGAGTAACCTCTCAGCAGCCATATATGGGCCTTCTAGCAGCCCAAGGAGCCTCCTAGCGGCCCAAGGAGCCTCCTAGCGGCCAGCCTCTGTATGTTTTGTCAGCTTTATCCCCGGGGGATTAGCGGTATACTCAGTATGTTGGGGGGGGGGGGGGGAGTCCAAGGTGCATTTTTACTGTTAGAATGCTAGATTCCCTGACAGCATCATTTTAGGTAAGGTGCGAGTGGGCTGCATTGTGTTAAGGCTGAGGTGCGAGTGCTGAGGTGCGAGTGGGCTGCATTGTGTTAGGGCTGAGGTGCGAACAGGAAACATTGACACTGCCCACTCACCTGACAGACCCCCCCCCCCCCGCCCTCCTCCCTGTAGCCCTGGGTAGTTTTAATGCCTTTTTATGGTGATTTTTCAAATCGAAATTTGGAAAAACTCTCGTATAAGCCGCACCCCGACTTTAGGCTGATTCTATAAGCCGCACTGGCGATCTGACTCGCGTACTAGCCGCGGCTTCTACGCGAGGTTTTATGGTAGCTTGTGCTCGAGTAGTATAAGCGACTACTTGTAAATGCAAAGATCAGATTGAACTGTTTGAGAACAAAAAATAGGCATGGGGGTGCCTAAACATGCCATTGTGGTACAACCAAATCTTGATTCTCCCCAAGAGCAATGTGTTTAAAATAATCTGCTTATACTTATAGGAAGGGCAACAGGATTAGGGTGAGCAGGTGTAGACACCTTAGAGGCCTGGGAGCTTCTGTAATCTATATTAGGACGATGGATGATGTGTATGATACAACCCCCTACATGGTCTCAAGTGTAGGATTTCAGACCTAAATTTATCATATAAACAATATGTCTTGAATTTGAATTGCTTTAAAGAAGGGCTAGGAGCTAATTTGGGGATATCGTACGATGATATATTTGTGTTCATAATGCCCATATATATACATATGTGTGTACAGAGAAGAAGTAGAATAACAGTGACTCCCAAATGGAAGTCTGGACTCAATCACTGAGGTAACTCTCCCCACGACTCCAAAGTGACTCGCAATCATTAGGGGGTCTTAGAATAGGAGTCATTGTAGAGCTATTGTAGAATCCTGATAATGTTAGGGAGTCACTTTAGAGTCCTGGGGAGAATTCCCTTAGTGATCAAGTCACAGTGATTCTACTTCTTTACTCTGTGTAGTAACTGGTTTACATCCACGGTTCTACTTCTTTGTGCACCTACAAAGGGGAAAGTGATGTACAGATGTGCAGAGCTGCATGGTAGGGGAGTGGTCATTTTATCCCCCCCCCCCCGCGGTGGGGTTGCCAGGCGAGGTTCAAATTCACACACACCAGTCATTTTTTAAGAAAAGGCCGGGGTTGTTGGATCTGGCGGGTGACCAAACAAATTTGGACCCCTTGAATGGGAGTGACCAAAAGAATTGCACCCCTTTTTAGCAAAAATGCTCACGCGTTACTAATATAAAGCTCAAAAGGGTCAGCAGCGCTCAAGTTCAACTTACTGGAGGGGGGGGGGGGGGCGAGGGCTGCTTTAAAGCTTTGACATTCAGAAATGTTACTTCATGATTACTTTTTCCCATATGGTTAAGAACTGGTATATGCACGAGGAAGTAGTGTTACTCCTTCGGATAGTTAAGAACTGTTTTGATAGGTTTGAAACGTCTTTCATAACAGGAATTTCTTCCCCACAACTTTGGACCTACTTGTGATGGAAAAGGCAGTGTGTCAATGTGCTCAAAATTATGATATTTGCATTTGCCAGGATATATACTTAATCAATGTATAAAATACCTCTTTGTCACATCAAAATGTCCTTTTTTTAAAGCTCCCGAGGACCGTATTTTAAGTATTGCAGTTTACAGGCAGTTGGCTAGTGTAACAGACAGTCACAAAGCTAAAACCGTATTCGACGTAATAAGCGCCCTGGGCGCTTATAAAATTATCTTTAGGCCAATTTTAGAACTTAAGAGTTTTTAATTGTCTCCAAAATTGTGAAATTTGAGCCTTTGTTCTAGTATATAAATGCCCCAAAAAGGGGATGGGGCGCTTATTAGGGGCAGGGCGCTTATTACGTTGATTATGGTAAGTATCTGAAGAGATGTAATAGTGGCAAGAACAGGAAAAAGTAGGCATGTAAGTATAGAAACATGTAAATAAGAATCCTGTTATGCTATGCACATTCTCAGCTGAGCTTAGGACATCCCTGGTCCCATGTGGAGGATGTATGTACAGGGTCTTATACAAAGAGACCTTGGGGAGATCAAGGAAGACATAGTGAGGCTGTTTGACTGATGGGAAGGAGATGGTAAGTTGACATGGCAGACCCCCTGTGGGGCTCATAGAATATGTATACAAACCACCACAGTTGTTGTATACCATTCAGGCTAAGGACTGCCTCTAGGGTTGGCTAAGTTATGAAAGTGCCAAATGTACTTAATAATAAAGCCTAAACAAAGTGAACTGTCTCTTCATTAGTTTTATTATATGTTACTATGTTCTCTTCTGATAAACTAGCCTTATATGCATAAACAACAAAGAGAAAAGAAACAGAGTTAAAAGGGAGTCCAGGTTGCCTCCTGTATGACTCCCCTCTTTAGGGGAGCCAGGTCCTTATGTGACTCCCTTAGGTGAGCCAGGCAGCTATGTGACTCTCCTAGGTGTCTCATTCTCTTACTGGGCCTAGGCTCCCCTTTAAGAGGGGAGTCATTCTGGGGGCAACCTGGACTCCCCTTTTAATCTGTTTCTTCTGTATCAGCTACTCAATGACATAAAGTATAACCGCCCAAAACAGTAAGAGAGGTATTGTATATGGTGCTTGAACTAAATGAGTAGAAAAGGAGAATGTAAAATCTCTTTTCATTCCAAGCATGCTATGTGGAATTATTTTTATCTCTTCCCTTAGGTTGAGACGGCAGACATACTGGAGGCAGCACAGATTTGAAGTTAAAGCTACATTATCAGTTAAAACGCCCCGAACTTAAGTTATAATAACATTGTATTTGCCTTCTTTAACCATTTCAGGTGACATCAGCAGCATTCCCTGAGCACTACATGAGTACATTTTTTGGGAGGTTTCATTCAGTTTGATCCTTACTTGGTGGCTTTGGCCCACCTTATACAGGTTGTTTTTAAAAATACCCTACGTTTGATAGATGATCCTGCCCATCACTTGGATGTGGGATGTGTGACTGCCCATGTTTGATGGCGTTTCCGGTGCTATTTCCGGTGCTATTTCCGGTGCTTAGGTGATAGGGGGGGGGGGGGGTTGACAGCACGCCAAAGTAGAGGTAAAGCCAAAAAAAGGTTTGTTTCAGGTCACCCGACCGACCCTATTCAAACAGGGCCGACCCTACTTCTTTTATGCAATTTTGAATAAATCTTTATATTTTTACACTTTTTTGGGGTGAATTTTACATTTACAAAAACTTTGTAAAAAATCCCCAATTTTACAAAAAAAGAAGAAGAAGAAAAATCCGACCTACCGACCCTAGACTTACTTCCCATGTTACCTTAAACAAACCTCTTTTTTTTAGATTTGACCTAAGAGGGGGAGAAGTAGGTCATGTAGGGAGGCATCTGGAGCTGCTCCTTACCACTTCCTAAGCAGCTATTGCTGCCACGCGGACGGTCTGACCAGTCCTCTCTGATGGTACTTCCGGCGCTAGAGAGGGGTTACACTACAGAGGGTAATGAATGTAAAAGGATGTATGGGAAACAAATAATGTAGTTGTTCTCATAGGATTGTTAGTAGGGGAGAACGGAAATGAGATGATTTGTATAATAATGAAGCTGATTATTTATTTATCTTGCACGGTCATGATGTCTGGAATACCTGTTAACCCCTTTACCTGTCCCATCTAGTCCCTTTATATTGAATCCTGTCAAAGGGGCAATATCACCACTCAAGCCTCGCCACAGTATATACTAGAGCAGAACTACACTGTAAAAAGTTGGTGTAGGTACACAGTATAATCTACTGTAGATCTACAGTATAATCTACCGTAGAATGGATTTACAGTAGAACCTACAATGGAATCGTCTATACACATACAAAAATGACAACCAACTTTTTACACTGTAGAAAATTGACTGGGACACGCTTGGGGATTATGCTGCTTTAACATAAATTTCCTAGATACCCATAAGCACCCAGCTGTCATAAGGCATGCCGTGCCTGTCTCGGTGTAATGGTAATTGGCATTGTTATACCAGCTGTCAGGAAGTCCTAACAACCCCCTCCACTCTTCACTGTATAATACCCATTAGGACATCCATACTGTGTAATCTTGAGTTTCAGGCTAGGGGGAGCATTCCATTATTGGTTATTGAATCTAGAAAATGTAAAACATCTAAGAACTCTAATTTCCTTTTTCTCCTCTGACAAATCATTCACTTTCATTTTCTTCAATGTTAAATATGTAGGTGCAAGTGGTACACCCATCAGACATGCAGAGGAACTATAATGCTCAGAGTAGAGTAAGAGTGCAGCCTCTTAACAGACTGCCACTATCTTTGTTGTTCATTTTATATACATTGATCTCTTCTTATTGAACCAAAGACCTTGTCTGTGAGCACTGTACCTGGTTGAAAAAACAGATTATAGATGTCCTGGTAAAAGAGGTGGAAGTAAAGCCTCAGTGCCTTGATGTAGAAATGGTTGACTCTAAGGGAGTGGTCATTGTTTAACAACATGGGAGGGGGGTTGATGGATTTGGGGGAGGGGGCCAAAGAATAATTGAACACCTTTTGAGGAGAGCCAAAGAAAATGCACCCTTTTTTAGTAAAAAAGCCTGCATGTTACTATAGGTCAAAGGGGTCAGTCGCACTCAATTTCAACCTGCCTAGTTTGGGACTAAAAATGTTTCAACCCCTCATACGGTGGAGACCAAAAAGATTTCTACCCACTCACGCAAAAATTCACTGCCCCCCCCTCTCTGTTGTTAAAGAATGACCGCTCCCTAACATTAACATCTCAGTAGTTTATGAAGGTACTCTGCTGAGCTTACAGCCACACCGATGTGTCTACTCACTCACAGGCCGGTACACTGCCTGATGCTGGCCAACTGGTAAAAACATATCTATGAAAAAAGGTCATTGTAGTTATTTACCTAGACTTACCTTACTGAGTCTTCTTACCAAACTGTTATTTACTACCGAGAAATGTAAAAACAGAAAGATGATCTGCTTTGCTAAGGGCCCTTTTCCTGGTCTATATCGGGTGTGTGTACCATCTCTTCAAATATAAGCTTTTTCTTAAATTTGAGTTGAGTTTTGGGTTAGTTTGTTTGATTCTTACATTAAATTCTTTATCTTTTATTTGAACGTATTTTTACTGTAATAACCTATAATCGGAACATGTGTGACCATTTATCTGTGTGATGTATTTGTGACGGCTTTGGGGAAATTGAGATATTCAAGATAGCCACCAGAATTTAATAAACAGCTTTAAAAATGCATTTCTCTACTTTTAATCAACTTAGAGGCACAAATAAAAGTACATTTCTGTAGTCAGGGAATCCAATCATGTCATTTAGAATAATACATAGGCCTATGGCAGCCATTTTGTAATATATTCAAGATGGCTGAAAGCATATTTCTGTGGTCAGGGAACCTAATCATGCCATTTAGAATCATGGATATGGCAGCCGTTATAAATTATTCATCGGTTTGCACCCTGCATGACAGAAATGTTCTATACAAGATTTGCATGATGCCGTCCTTGAAGGTAAAAATAGACTGGAACAGCAGGTGTCCCCTTTATCACCCCCCCGGGTGAGGATCTGCTATGGAACATTGATCATCTTTATTACTGCCTTGTGACCCTGTTCGGGTTGTTATGAGTATACAAGTCTGCTGGCAACGTCTCAAGATAGACACAAAAGTATACATCTGTCAATGCTATTCATTGTGTGTGGTATATTATTCCACTTCCATGACATTAGTTCCAGCTCCACAAAACAAATTTATATCTTTAGCACTGCCACAGTAGGCCAATGAGTATAGTAAAAAGGGCCCCCCGAGAGCCAGGATTTTGCGTTTGCATTGGAAGCAATACACTATGGCAGTGCGCCTCGAGAATGTACTGGCAGTCTTAAGGATATCCTTAAGACTGCCAGTATCAAAGACTACCTAGACTGTAGTCATTCACGGTAGATCAAATAAATGTACTGTATTACAATTTTTTTTATTCTTAGCATTAATATTGATACTGTAATTACCTTGTCTATAGACACCTGTCCATATATCACCCTAAGGCTGTGAGCTATACAACCTGTCCCTACCTTTTACATCATACACTATAGAACAACGGCAGGGTAATTGTACAGTGTAGTGGCACCCAGGTCCTTATGGCTGTGTCTCATGAGATTGGGCCAATGTTAAAGTCTTTGACCGGGTGCCAACTTTGACCGGGTGCCATCTTTGACTGGGTGCCATCTTTGACCTCCTGACAGAAAACAGTTTATTTAGGACAGGTGAATTTACATATGGAGATATAACCGCCGCCATTTTCCTTATTTCATCCCTCACATACCAAGAAGAAATTCTTTTAAATATTCTTTTTTTATGGTGGCCAGTCAAAGATGGCACCTTGTCAAAGAGGTTCACATTGGCCCGATCTCATGAGGGAGTCACCAAGGCTCCTTTCATCAGCCTGGGCTCCCCTAAAGAGGGGAGTCATTCTGAAGGCAACCTGGACTCCCTTTTGATTTTCTTCTCTCTGTGCAGGAGACTGACAGAAGGAGAGGCACCGGGACTGTAGGATATATAATAGGTTGGATAATAGGTCGATACAAGTTGAATAATATGTTGATACAAGTTGGATAAGATAATATTCTGCTATGTGTTACACTATTTGTCAAACAAGAGATTTCTAAAATGGCTGACGCATGGCATTCCTGTCCAATAGTATTTGGAAAAGCTTTAAATGGATTAGGTGCCCCAATGGGAATGAGATTAAAATTTAAATATCAGACTTTGAAGACATTGGCAATTCTTCATGTTGATTTGGTTTCAAAAGAAAGATTACAAGGACGCTTTGCTGATGTAATCTAGTTAAACAACAGATGTCCTTTATCCACTAACTTGTTGTGTTCTAAAACTACTGTACAAAACATCGATCAAACAAGATGTCTTTGAAAGGCCTTCTTAAAGGTCGGTACGATTCAGCTCAAACAGTTCCCTTGAATGACATGAGGACTGGGAGGATGAGTTATCATTCCCTTTTGAAAGAGCTGTGTTTTTAATGTTTGTCAAACCCTGAAGACGGCCAGAGAAAATTCGGAGACAGCCAGCATCAGTTATGCTTGGGTATCCCGCTTTTGAAATATTTATGTTGTTTCAGACCAATTTGTTTTCCGTTTTCAAGTCCCCCAAGGGAGTTTCAGCCAGTAGTGCATAGTTCCATTCAGCCGCTGCTGACATGCTCAATAATGTGGTTTGCTTTCATTGTGTTTGCCTAGGTAATAAAATGGCATTCGTATTCTAGTACTGTTCTAGTCTACTATGTGGTTAAGTGCAAGCAGATATTGCATTTTTAACCCAACTCCTGGATAAACTAGCCAGCTACTACACACATAGAAAAACAGCAAAGCAACTTATTTCACAGGAGTATTTTGAGGAACATTATGCAGAAAATGGTAATTCAGTGTGAGTCTAACGCTACTTGGGTCCTCTCAACAGCCAGCTTGATTTTTCCCCGGGGAGTCGATCTGGAACAGAACATTTTTTAGCCACATTTCTGGCACTAGCATGTAGTGGACTGTTGTGACCATAGTGGGGGTTGTTATGACAATCTGAGTCTTCAAGCGATGTCTTCAGATAGCAATGTTTGAATAAAAGAACGGAAATGGTAAATAGACAGAGCTGCAGGCTAAAGTGACCATGTCAGTGGTTATTGCACGAGAGGTGCCTGTCCCCAGGCCAAGTGCAGAACGAGACAGGCACCTCGAGTGCAATAGCCACTGATGAGGTCACTTGGAAGTGACGCTTTGTATCTATTTCATGTTTTCTCTATGTAAAATAGATATCCAATCCATGTATGCTTACTTCAGCGATATTTGTTTACTTCCGCTGCGTTTGTTTACTTCCTTCGGCCGCCATTTTGAATTTCGCTCAGGTCATGTGACTCTGGGAGCTGCAATATGGCTAGAGCGTGCAATACGGCCGAGGGTTATTGCACACTTCACTGGCATACTACACTGTCATAGGTTTAACATTGACAGTCCGTATTTACCATGAAATAATTAGATGTATTACAGCTTGTGCATGTCATTTGTTACAGTTCTTAATAAATGTTACAGAAATCCCATTGTTTGTCTTGTTTTCTTGTTATTTCAGTCTACGTATTCGCTTGCTGATGTGTGTCTAGCCAGGCTCCCATCCTCGGATGGGCAATCTGATTGATTGATTGATTGATTGATTGTAATAATGAATGTTTATGCTGTATAACAGTTAAACCGGGCTCTGTTAACCATATGTAGCTAAAGTGTAGCATTTTATAGATGCTATTTCCAATTTATCAAATATACCTGTGAGGCAATGATGCTTTACTATTGGTGTTGTACCATACCACGGGTTGAAATGAGGACACAGTTGAGAAACGACTCCTTCATACCCTTTGATGATTTGCAATGCTGTGCTTTATTGGCTTTTAAAGAAAATGTAGTCTCATATGATGGCAACACAAAGCTGACATGTAGGGATTGAGATTTGAAGCACAGTATGTGTAGTTATAGACATGATGAAAACATTTAAGAAGGAGCACTAACTACCGTAAAACCTCGCATACAAGTCAATTTTTATTTGGAATCTATTTTTGCTATAAGTCAATTTTTATCCCTAAAGTCCAATTCGACCTATAAGTGGGGTTCAGGGACCCAAAAAATGTAAATTTGAATCATGTCAAATGCACCTTTTTCAGGAATTGTCTTACCTTGTAACACTTTATTTCTTTACACCACAAGTAGGGGGTCGTCTTAATAGAAGATTTTCATGAATAATTCTCCCTTTAGCCCAGGGAAAAGGTGGTTTAAGGGGGTCTAGTATGGGGTCTGGCCCCCCAAAAAAATTTCTCGAACTCCAATTCGACTTACAGGTGAGGTTTTCTAAATGTTCAAAACACTTTGCTATAGGTCAAATCTTTCCTTCTGAAGTCCAATTCGACCTATGAGTGAGGTTTTACGGTATATGTAAGTATAGACCGATGCAGCCAGAAAGGTTGACTTTTTGTTAGCAAGTTGTGTTTAAGTTGGTTTTAGCAGAACCCTCACAGCTTTGTTTGTAATGGCTATTTTTGTGACCATGTCATATTAGGAGATTTACGGGACAATTGTCTTTCAAGAAGTATATGGTACAATGCAGAATTTTTAGGTTATATTTATGTATTTGTCAGTCACACTTCATAAATGTTTAAAAACGTTATCAACAACTTTTCTGAAAAGTCAGTCTTTCTTGCTTCTTTGGTCTATAGTTATATACAACTGCATAGATGGGAGGTTTACTCTCTGCACCCCTTCTCATACACACATGTCATGGGATTGAGGTCGGGTGCGATGTATATTATAGGGGTCAGGTCATAGTTGAATCCATTCTGCATCCATCTTACTCAAGGAGGGATGCACCCTGACATCCTGTGTATGAATTCAGACCTGGGAGGTGTCTGTGTGTTGAGAAAGTAGTATGATATTTAATTTTTTGAAATACAAGTTCACTATGCTTAACTGTAGGAAGGACGTATTTAATGACCAACATCCGTCTTTCCTTCATTAAATGGCTTCAAATCAAAAAAATAAATGCAAATGTCAACTACATTGATACCTCTCTGACATGTCCCACTTGTGGGGGCTGGGGCATATTCCACTCAGCCTGTGAATTCGTGGGATATGGCCCCAACCCCCACTCATGAAATATGGCAGAGAGGGTATCAAAAGGTTCATTTATTTAAATCCGACCTACCGACCCTCCGTTTTCTTGCCATGTTATCTGAAACATACCTTTGTTTTGTGCCTAATTCGGTAAATCTCTACAATTTGTGTTTAAAATATATTCTATAGACACAATCTGGCAACAATAACTTTGCAACATCATCTTGGAATAATTTGTCTGTTATCTTGTCTATACCGATATACATCTCATGAACATTGAACTTAGCACAGTTTTTAATGATGCTTTGTAATCAGGAAGATGGATTGCAATATTCCCATGCAGATATGCATCAAACAGGGAAAGTTCAACTTCTCAATAGTTATACATATGATTGGCATACAATTTTCCATAATTTTTGCTTGAGCAACAACAAAAATTAACTACATATTTAATTTGTGAAACATTACTGTAACATCTCAGTCTAACATTGAGTACTTTTATGCTATATTAGTTCATATTTCAAAGTTCATATTTCATGACACAGGATGTAGCGTTTCAGTCTTGATGGTAGTGGCAGGGTCTTCACCACTGATGGTTGAAGGGAGACTAGGTTTTCTCGTATGGAACGACGGCAGTGCCAGTGCAGTAACTGGGGCTGACTCAGAAACTCCAGTACTCTGTGAATCTCATCAAAAGTGTTCAGGCATTGTTGTCCAGTATCGGTACTACGATTGATGCAAACATACTCTGGGTAGACATCCAAGGACTCATCACTGAACTCCTGCAGGTCAGCCATTTGTTGAGTCCAATAATTAGAAAAGCTGGATTTCTTGGGGTTCCCGGGTATCTGATGAAGTTCTTCCCACTTGGCCTCCCTGAAATCTTTCCACATTGCTGCTGCTTCAATTTCCGCACCAATTCCAAAGTGATACTTGCCATCCTCAGTGTTCTTTTGCAGCCAAGTAGAAATGGCCACCTCCATTTTGCTGAGTTGTGTCTGTGCACCACATGAGACCCTCATACCAGCCTGCAACAGGATTATAGGTGTATCAGGGAAGCTGGACCCATGAGGACCCCTATCAGGCACCATGAAATGATCTTTGAGCACTGAGGACTGCAGTAAGACATCTGCCCCATGCCTGGTCAGCCACCTGATACTGTTACTGTTAGTACCCTTCTCCCCAAAGGCACATTCCAGGGCTGTCCTGCATGTTCCATGACCGTCTTCTATGTTGATGTTTCCTCCCTTCAGGAAGAACATGTCGAGCTCCTGCTTGAGGAACATTTTCTGTACCTTTGTGAGTCTGTGTACAACAGGTCTCACTGACATCTCATGGTGATTGGGATCTGCACCATGTGCTACTAGCAGACTAATGAGATTGGGTAAACATTTATTGTGCCGTAGTGCCAGAGCTAGAGGGGTTTGTGATAGATCAGATGCTATCCATGTAACACCAGCATCAAGAAGCATCTTCACTACATCGGTCCACGCTCTGCTTGCTGCGTCATGAAGGGCGCTCCACTGCACCCATTTGGCTTCTCCATCACCTCCTATATTAACCTTGTGAGGTACATGTGGGTTAGCTCCATACTCCAACAGGAGCCGAACTATATTTGTGCCACAAAGCTCCTGATTTACAAACACGTTCAGCAAAGGGATATTTCCACCTTGATCATCATTGGCATTTGGATCTGCACCATGTCTGAGCAGCAGCTCTACCACCCTTGTCCAACCTTGGCTTACTGCTTCAGCTAGGGCAGTCCTCTCAACCCAATTTACTTCATCTTGGATATTTGCCTTCTGTGATATATTTGCATTTGCTCCATGCCCCAATAAGAGCTTGATAACCTTTATGCCATCACTTCCATACCTGGGTTCCCTGATAACCTTTAACAAAGGTATGCTCTCAGGTTGATCATCGTGATCATTTGGATCTGCACCGTGTTTTAGTAGCAGCTCAATGAGATCAGGGTTACAATTGCATTTTAATGCCAGCGCCAGGAGGTTCCCTGATCCATCAGATGTCGTGCATTTGGCACCGGCTTTAAGAAGCATCTTCACCACCTTGATACATCCTTGTGATGCTGCCTGCTGTAGGGCTGTCCGGCATACCCATTTTTCTCCCCATTTTCCTATGTTTACCTGATGTGCCACATGAGGGTCTGCTCCATGCTCCAAAAGCAGCTTGACAATAGTTGTGCAATCTTGCCCTGACACATTCTCAAGCGCATTTAGCAGAGGGACATTTCCGACTTCATCGTCATGATCATTTGGATCTACACCATGCTTCAGAAGCAGCTTGATCAGATCAGGAGGACATGTTTCATCCTGTAGTGGAGAACTGTAGGTTAGTGCCAGGGCTAGCAAGTTTTCTGATCCACCAGACATTGCAGATTTAGCACCAGCGTCAAGAAGCATCTTTACTACATCGGTCCACGCTCTGCTTGCTGCTTCATGAAGGGCACTCCACCGCACCCATTTGGCTTCTCCATACCCTCCTATATTAACCATGTGAGTTACATGTGGGTTTGCACCATGATTCAACAGGAGATGAACAATCTTGATACCATCCCGCCTATCTATGATATTTATAATTGCACTGAGAAGAGGCATGTTCTTGAGTTGACCATCATGGTCATTGGGATCTGCACCATATTCTAGTAACAACTTGATGAGATCAGGTGGACAACCCTCATTCTGTAGTGCTAGAGCCAGTGGTTTTTCTGATGCATCAGCCATTGTGCATTTAACACCAGCTTCAAGAAGGACTTTAACTATGTCAGTAAAACCTTTTCTTGCTGCTTCAAGTAGGGCAGACCTCTGGACCCACTTAGCTTCTCCATCTTCTCTTATATCTACCTTGTGTGTTACATTTGGGTTTGCTCCATGTGCTAAAAGGAGCTGAACGATGGTTGTGTTGATGTGACTATATGTGGAATTAATAATTAAACTTAACAGAGGAATGTGCTCAGTTTGATCATTGTGGTCATTTGGATCTGCACCATGTTCCAGCAGCAACTTGATGATATCAAATGCACAATATCCATGCTTTAGTGCCAGCGCCAATGGGTTTTGTAGTCCATTGGATGTTGTGCACTTAGCACCAGCATCACAAAGCAGCTTAACTACATCGGTATAACCTCTACCTGTTGCTTCCTGTAGGGCAGTTCTGTGTACCCATGTAGGTTCTTCGTAGTCTCCTATATTCACTTCATGTGTTACATTGGGATTAGCCCCATGCTCTAACAGAAGCTGAACAAACTCCTCTGGGTTTTCAAGCTTGAAGGGGTTGTTGTCATCCATGCCGTAAGTAATTACATAGCTCAATAATGTCAGACTACTCTGATAGCCCATGTTCAGCTCGTCATTCATATCCCAACCTGTTTCAAGAATGGCCCTCAGTTGCCCTAGGCTCTCCTTTTTTATAACCTTTTTGATGATGTCAGACCTTTTCTGATTTTCTGAGTCTGGGCAATTTGTCCAATCAGCCACATCAACATCATCATCAGACTCATCAGCGTCATCGGAATCGAATAGCCGATGTAGATACCATTCACCATTAGGCTTGAACCCTGCCATTTTGTAATTTTAGTGTGAAGTGTAGTAAGTGATGCTATGTATATTCATCAGTTAAGGCATCTCTGGCCCACTGTCACAATTGATGACAAGGAATTTGTATGCACAGATGTTGCAGTTCGGGTGGTATATCTTTCTTCACTCTTTGGTACGTAAGATGATCTTCCTACAGCAAATGTTGATCAATGGGGAATCTGTAAGCAGGAATGTAGAAATACTTGATGAGTCATTCTGAGTTTATGAGGAAGGGTATCTTAGCATTCATTTTTAATGACATGGAAATAGTGGCAAATTTTTTCTGCCATTAAGAAAGGGTCAGAAATGGTTTGCACTTTTTGTGTTGATTCTTTATTTTGGCTATATCATAAAATCTAGGCCTTTGTAATGTGCCCTTCAGGGACCACTGACTGATTTATTTTGTTCTGTCCTGTATGTGTCCTTCTTTCATTACTACCTATCAAGATTGTCCATCTTTCTACTCTGATTCTTTTGAATAAAAACGTAGTTATATACAAATAATGGAAACGGTATATACAAACAAGATTAGACAGAGAGAAAAAAACAATAGACAAAAAATAGACAAGACCACTATGCGTCAAATAGGAAAATAAATTTTCAATTTGTTTGGAGGAAGTACAACACACTCACCATCACACACCATCCCACGTCATTTTACCTCAAGGCAAACAAAGTTCAAAAAGAAACTAATTTTGACATTGACATTGACACCTGACACAACCCAGTCCGGTGGTTATCACTTTCATTCACAGTTTCCAGTCCCTGCTACTCACTTAAATGTGCATGACGCTTACAGTGCCAATACATAATATAGAAATTCATTATTTGAAAAGTGAGTCCTGTTTTCAAATCCATGCTTCTAATAACAACTTATGATGCCACTAGGTCTAAACAGTTTTATGGTCCTTATCTCTGAAGAGATAAAGGGCCACCAGGAGAGATAAGGGCCTCCGCCTGTCCTCATCTCCAAGGAGGACTGTCCCATGCTGTGTATGATACAGCTGGGGTGGTGAGGGAGTGGTAAAGGGGGGAGGGGGGGGTCTACATAAAAATAAATATTATTTCAGCCATATTATGCTATTTTAAATCATTACATTTCACAAAATGCAAGACTGCTATACTAGCCCACTCACATATACTTAGCCAACTATATTTCTACCTGACTGTAGGTTAATCATTTTCCACAAATAATGGCTAGATATAAGCAAATTTAATTTTCTGGTTAAACCGACTATTGCATGTACATGTTGGCGCAAAATACAGGGGAGAAAAGCACTCATTCCACTATTGCCTTGTGCGGTATTAAATATAGGGGTTTCCTGGCCTGTTGTATCTTGTGGAATTCTAATCAACCTGTATGACAGTGATTCATAATTTACTGAATTGGTTACACGATAGGTGGTATTACCGCCTCTTGGGCCGTTATCTGATCTCAAGGTTCACCTGTACTTGGCCTTGGCAGTAAGTAGACATCAGTGTCCCTAGATGATGTGGTGTCATATCCTGTCCAAATCTATAGCCATTTAGGACTTACCATCTGACCAAGCCTTATCAGGACTACACATGAATACCTCAAGTTACCAAATTAATTGCGATGAAACAGATTATATTCACACAACAAAAGCAGTCATCCTATTTTGTATAATGTAGAATGCTGGTTGGGACATATAACATTTTTGCTTTTGAACGAAAGGTTTCAGACTTTTTCCAAACTTTTTTTGCCCATAAATGCAAAAATTCTTTACATGTAAATATTTCTAATATAAATTACCCATATTGTATAACCCTGTTAGAGGCAGGACTTCACTCACCTGTCTTAGACCTGGTTTTACCTGTCCACACACGGTGCTCCACGCCACAATGCTACTCGTCTGACCCCTATGTGTTCTATATTAAGCTACACCTTAGGAAGTGGTCATTTTTTAACAACAGGGGGGGGGGGGGGCTTGGTAGATTTGGGGGGAACCAAAATTTTGACCCCTTAAAGGAGGGGACCAAATAATATTGGACACCTCTTGAGTGGTCATTTTTTAACAACAAGGAGGGATTGGTAGATTTCGGGGAACCAAAATTTGCACCCCTTTTTAGCAAAAAAAACTGTGTGTTACTAAAGCTCAAAATGGTCGGCCTCGGTCTTTTTACACCTGCCATTGGGGGAGGACCGAAAAAAGATTCACCCCTCCCCCGGGGGAGGACCAAAAAAAATTGGACCCGCTCGCCTGAAAATCCACCGACACCCCCCCCCCCAGTTGTTAAAAGATGACCACTCCCTTATCTAGGTATGAGCAGACCTTATCTCTACTTGTCTCAACAACGTGTGCACTTAACCTACATTGATACTCATGTCTACTATTTGACATCCAATATTTAACATCCAAACTAGAGCTATGAATATGTGTACAATTATATGTGTGAATAATACAATGATATATATATATATATTTACAATGACACTCCTTTGAAGACCACATCCGGAGGTTTTGAATAATATGAGAAAACCAGAATATACCACTGCAGACATACTGTTTTGAATAATCCTTTAGTATATGTGACATAAATATGTGAATAAAGTGGTGTTTTTAGCAAAAATAGTAAATCCCTCCAAATATTGAATTGGTCGATGTGTGCTTTCCTCACTTTGCACAAGGGGGCACTGCTGTACATGGTCTGCTGTGAGAGGCCGTTGCTAAGTACATGTGTGAGAGAGAGTGTGTGTGTTTGTGTGTGTGTGGGGGGGGGGGCGGGGGGGGGTGTAGTTGTACCCACATACCCCCCCCCCCCCCCACCTGCTTGCAGGGAAACTAACAACTGTTAACTACCCAATGGATTGCCCGTTGTTACACTCTGTATTGAAGTATGGTGAGTGATCAGGGCCAGTGCTCAGTGATTGGGTGGGGGAGGGAGGGAAGGCTAGTGGGAGGTTAGTGCTTCAGGCAGACTGACCACTGCAGGGGCCCAGGGGGACCACTCCCACAGTTCTGGCTAGCATGTGTGACCATGATTCCAACGGAAAGGGTATTTTCTGGGGCCCTTTATAGATAGGGATTAGGAGGGGTTTCTCATCAAATTAGTGCTAGTTTGTTGATTTACCTCTTGTAATAAGAATACCAGGTTTGAAGTGATATTTGCACATGCATGTAGTTTCTATAGAAAATATATGGGGTGGCCTCCCCATTGGGTTGGTTGTCACCCAATATGAGATCACATTGGGTATTTGGGCTGTAGTTCATGTGCTTCTCACTGGGGACAGCACAGTCACTGATATTTAGGATATGAGGTCTCATGGATTGGCCCCCAACTAAGCCAAGTAATAAATGAATAAATATAGCTCAACAGGAGTTACCTTTAGATAGGAAGTCAGTTAACATACCTAGGTACCTGATTACAATAGCGAAATTGCCAATTAAAAACCTCCGGATGTGGTCTTCAAGGTTTCTAGTGAAGAAGCAGAAACATACTTGAATCTTATAGTACAATATAGCCCATCCCCTCTTTCAAAATCCTGTATCCGCCCCTGGCATTGGATATAAAGGTAGAATTTTTCAAAAATAAAGTGTTTTAGAAGCATTATAAACGGACAATATATACATATAGATCTAATAAAAAGGGACAATCATTTCTTGGATTTTATCTATGTTTTTTTTTATTCAAATGTATAATGAATGCCAATCTATTTGTCATGACTAATATATTCTCTGGAACATTTTGGAACAACACATCTTGAGCATAAATATAGCTGCAGGCTCTAGGTCATTTTCCGACAAAGCTCTATTTTTACCCTGTCTATTTAGATACTGCCATTAACACTGGAGAACTTCTAAAACAGCCTGAATCGTGGAAATTGCATTTACCAAATGTAAGGATTTAGAGGAAATGGTATTAGATCCAGGAGGTTGTTTAGTGGTAGAGGATTAAAGTTATTGAAGGCTATGGCGGCCATTATCCATTTAACTAGCGCAAGCCTGCATGCAGCTTCTATTGCTGTTACTGTTACTGAATTCTGTAAGGATGAGTAAAAAGTGGGGAGTTACATTTGGAATGAAACATTGTCAGCCCTTGTTGATGATGGAGCTTCCCTCTGACATCCTATCCATAACCGACAAGAGAAGAGCTGTATTTGTTTGTGCACTCAAAAGCAATATCTTCCTTAACTGTATTCAATATTGAGTCTATGATATCATGAGGCATTTTATGGAGGTCTATCATCTAGTACTCAGACTCTTAATGGCTGACATCATTGAAACAGTTTAAGAACGATTTTCAAATTTTGAAGAACAAAGTATAGGTCTCGGTAGTGAAAGGGACACACTAGCAGCCAACTGTATTACTCCTCAGAGAGTGGATCCAGAAGCGATCATTTCGAATCAGCAGCTCCCCTGCTGTGATGCAATAAACTGGGGATTCATAGAGAACTGATGGGACTGTGGCGCGGGTTGATATAAGACTGACGGGACCCAGATGGGGGTATGTAAGTGTGCAGATACCATAAAAGATTGAATATGCATTTATAAATGATAAGGTAATTGAGGATACAATTGAGATTCACGTTTATAGTGGGTCATTTCTTATTTAACGGGGACAATTACAGACATTTATTCCTGCTTAACAAAACAGTAATCTACATTAAAAGAGACCACCTGGCCTGCTGATCTATTTACCATATTACATTACATTTCCCCTCAGGGTACCAATGATCCCTCCATGGCAGCTATGTTGAATACAGGCACCTGCTCTGTAGGACCCTCACTCATTCATCATCCTAAGGCGGTGAACTGTTCATCCCATCCCCTATCTACTTTGATCAGTGTGCACTATGCACTGCTGCTGGGCACTGTCTCACCAGTAAAATATATGTTCTACATCCGGCTGAATCAAAAAGGGGCTGATACCCTGCTCTGGATTCACTGGACTCATTATTGATTTACGTAGGCTGTATCCCAAAATCAAATAGTCTATGACAGGTTGCAATCTATTACCGGCTTGGGAAAAAACGTTTTATTTAGGGCGGATGAAGATAAAAACAGTGGAAAATGTTAATGGGTGTTTTAAGACTTTATATCTACATCTGCCCTAAATAAACAGTTTTCTTTCAAGCCGGTCATGACTGCACCTTGTCCTAGATTGCACCTGGTCATAGATGGCACCCGGTCATAGATTGCACCTGGTCATAGACTTTCAACTTAGCCCAATTTCGTGAGACACAGCCTTTAACCACCCACCCTGGAGGATTAGAATTAATGATCATACAATCACAATGATATGTAGGAAAAGGAAAAGTAATGGAGAGCATTTACATCTATCATACCACTTTATTGTTGGCTGAAATTTGATCGGACAAAATTTATCACTTTGATATTCCTACTAAACTTGAACTCTAAGCTTGAACTGTTCCCATCCAGCCACAATCTCTGTATTTATAAAAATATTACCCTGCTACCGAATTATATATTACTAGTTGGGACTTCAGTGGCAATTCATTAAAGATACAATACCAGCTAATTTCAGGTGATTTTCTCATTTTAGGTTGATTACATGCTATGTATAACTGCTTACCCATGTTGAAACTTTCGAGTCTCTCATTCATCATTTAGCATAATAAAAATACAAGACCTTGTCCCAAATGAACAGCTGTCCGCCGACACAAATCAGCTAGGGGTACATTATGAACAATAGGCTACCAAAGAGCCCTGAAATCAGTATTTTATTTAGATTCTATAGCAAATGGCTTTCCTATGGTAAAAGGGTTTGTCAATTGATAAGGAAATGACCAATGGAGGTCTATATTGGGTTTATTTCATAATTGATTTTCGGTCGATTGAGGTGGTAACGTATCTTTAAGAGTAAGCTGTGTTTTTGGGGAGTCAGGGAGGGAGAAGGACAGCAGAGTTTCACAAATAGAAAAATAATTCAACTGCAAAATATTTGGTTCTGTAGATTGACAGTTTTACAGGATTTAACAGCCCGCCATCAGCCCACACACTCACTGCTTATTCGCATTAGGGATGCCAATTTGTGTCGATGAGATGAGAAAAAAAAAAAAAAAAAGGTTAATGGTAGCTGAACACCAGTCCCATTATTTTCACTGAAAATGTTCACATAATTGTATTGACACTTCAAAATTGTCAATATGATATATTGCTATTTTGACATAATAGCTATGTGTCAATATAGAGAATGTCAATGACATCCCTAAATCACATCAAAGTGAGGCCCTCATGGTCCTGCAGCATATCATAAATCAACCGTCACAGACACCCACAGCTGTCATTCAACCACCCCATGATTTGCTGACCAAGACATTGCGTCTGACCAAACACCATACCCCCATCTGCCCCCTGGGCTTCTTCCCGCAGCCTAATGGAGCCTGTCTCCCACCGGCAGGTCTGACCGCTTCTGTCTGTTGGTGCTTCCGCTGTCAGAGAGGGGTCACATTTAGGGTAGATTCACCTGAAGTCGGACACATACCTTGAGACAGACACCTGATTTTGTGGCTATTCAAGCATTTTAAGCCCTTAATTTGTGAACAATAGTAAAGTTAAAGTGTTATTCTTTCCAAGAAGCACTAGAAGTATATCGTAGGGTACATAAATAACCTCAAATTTCACTGTCCGTCTTAGGGTATGTGTCCGACTCAGGGTGAATCTACCCAAATGGATCAGGGAGGTGATGGAGAGTCAGGTGTCAGTACATGAATGGCAGGTGGATGTATAAATGGGGGGGGGGGGGGAGGAGTTTAGAGGAAGGGTGTGAGAAAGAGATAGACAGAGAGACAGAGACAGAGACAAACAGAGACAAACAGAGACAGACAGAAACAGACAGACAGGGTAGAGAGGGACCAATGAACATATGCTGAACACCAGGCATTTTAGTATTTTATCCTGAGACACAGGGTGGTGTCAAGATGGAGAATAGTCTCTGATTGTGTACTTCTCACATTTTCCTAGAATAGTATGACAGATAATATAAATTAGGGGCTCTGCCAACCCCTCCCCCCTTAGGTTTTTCTAGCAAAGTGAACAAATCAAAGAAAACATTTGTACCTCTATCTCTGCATAAGATTTGTTCATGAAAACCATCTCCTAGTAAAGAAAACTACCACTTTGATGTTTTATATGGAGCAGCTAACAGTCTTGTTCCACTGTCATTGTCACGGTCATGGAGTACCTCAGAGCATTCACAGAGCAATAGTACACTAAAGTCTCTTTACAAACCCTCATCAAACATCTTATTCACCCAGATGTTATTTTATTGCAGTGCAGACTAAGGGTAGCTAGGGGAAACATGCCATAACTATTCGAGTGAAAATTAGAATTCCTCTTTGATACAGTGATGTTGTTATCTGGGTACTCTGATATGTGTAGTGTTTCATTGCTATGGTGAGAGGGTGGAGGGTACACAGACAATGTCACAATAGTGATAAAAGCAAGGAATATGTATATTCATCTATTTCACTTTTAGAAATTACATTGACATTTGAAAGAGCTCTAAATGGATTAAGTCCCATGGGTATTCCACTTTGAAGAATGAGATTGGATGAAACTTTTCTTCTGCAGATGGACAGCAATTTCAGCTTTTAATTTAGTTTCAGATAAAAGATTGCAGGGAAGCTTTCAGTGATTGTTTATCCATTAAACACAAGGATTTCCTGTTGTGTAAACCTTTTTGTCCTTATCCAAGTTCTTATCTCATTTGTTCAATCTTCTGGGAATCTTTGAAAACTCTGAATCCTCTTTGAAAGCTGTGCTGGCCTGTTAAGAGTCAATAAGATTAAGATCATACAGATGAATCTTCGAATAAACTAGAAAATAATCTACCCTATTACATAGTGCACATATGTATGTGCCTGAGGTAGGGATAACAAATACTTGACTTTAGATGCAAAGCAGCCTAAATTTTATAATGATATATATTTTACCTAATACAAAGTAGAGATTTATCTTCTAGGAGTCATAGAAGTCACTATATAAGTAGTGTCCACTTTAAACACCTGGATTGTCAAAATGAAGGACAAATAACGACAGCCATTAACCTAGATTTATCCATAATATATTGTACAATTATTTTCTTTTAATTTACGTGCATCTGCCTTGAATGTTTAATGTCAGTCATAGATTGCACTGATCATAGATTGCACCCGGTCATAGATTGCACCCGGTCAAAGACTTTCAACTTGTATCGATCTGGTGAGACACAGCCTGTTTGCGATGTTACCTCATAGTGATACGTTCGCCCACAGGAACAGCTCCAGATCTCCTCACGAGAGGAATAAAGACTTTCACCACCTCACCTGTCACACCCAGAGGAGGGGAACAGTGTGAGGACATGGTGTGAGAAACATGTGAACTAAGTTTGTCTTGTGAACCAACATATTTTTACATCAATATGTATATATTTCACCCCACTACAATAATACCGCATCTGATAATTAACTGGTCTACAGAGAGACATTGAGTTCACTATACCCTATGTGTCTGATACACTTTAAACAGATATACATGCAGGCATATACAGGAATCTCATTTGGAAATTGGTCTGAAACCCCACAGTTAGCTATCTTTGAGAAGATCCAACACACTATTCAGGGGCCCTCTGTCAAATCTAATATTAGCAATGGACAGACTAATATATGATGTTATAAAAAAAGTGAGGGAGACTAAAATTACGAATGTGAAGTGTAACTCCAGTACATTCATATAACAAACTAGTATCTATCACCTCCACAGGGTGGCATTCCAGTGCTGTTAGCAAAGTTCTTTGCTCACCTGTGCCATGCCACAGAAGGCACAGGGAACCATCAGTTCCTCTGACTTCCAACAGGCACAGAGGGTGCTGTTTACCTCCTCTGTGTCACACCCTTGCTCTGATGGTTTGATTTTCAATTATTATTTGTATTTATCCTCCAACCATTTTTTGTGGTATAATCTAATTTACTATGTAATAAATGGGTCTTCTCGAGATATGATCCTAGCGACAAAAGAATAAATCTCGTGCAGTTACTCTTGCAGCTCCGAGCAGAAGACATGGAGTGGACCCAGAGGAGGATATGTCGGAGACTACAATGGGAGTAAGAACAACTAGCATCAGGAGAGCCTACAATTCTAACCATGCAGTTTTGTCATTCTATCACACGACCTGAGGTGGCAACAGGGAGGACTGTAGTCTCTGTTGGTTTACTATTTTTTATCCCCCAGCTTAAAGCCGGTGACTGTTTAAAATATATTATGGACAAATCGGAGGCCCTGGAACCACCTAAATTTTAAAAGGTTTGACTTTAGCTCTAAATGAATTAGAGACTTTTTTGTACATCTCTCACTCAGATTGGCTAAGCGATGGTTAGAAAGTTACAGCTTAGTAGGACTCAAGATAACACAGGCAAAAATAATTTTCTCATTTCAAGAAAATAAGATAAGTAACCTCGCCTGGCGGACAAGTTTTAAGAAAAAAAAGATTCTTAAAACTTGTCATTTGTCCACCTGGTCAGTTTATTAATCTTATTTTCTTGAAATGAGAAAATAATTTCGGGCTGTGAAAATGCCTCCATCAGCTTTCACATGTAGCAAACCATTAGCCACAAGACATCAAAGCTGAACCCTGACAGTCCCTAGGGCTACAGCATAGAATACACCTACCAACCCAGACCTCCACACATACAGCACAAACATGCCACATATCATCCTGTGTGGCTGATGGGGTCATTGTGTCTCAACAATTACCACAAGCGTCCCCTCGCCCTTCCATACTGATATTCCTAGGCTCCCTATACGACCAATCTCTCAGTCACTAGTACCTAACCTAGTTAGTCATCTTTTGGCTCTCTATACGACCAAGCTAGGTAGGTTATTATTGTCAGGTTGGTCAGTACAGACCAACCTACCTTAGTCTTTTAATTTCTAGGAGGAGCCACTGAGTGGTCATCACAGTATCTTACAGGTGACACGAACTAGTGGTATACAAATACACCAACTAAGGTACACACCAATGGTGAACCTAGGTTAGCCACTACTGACTGACCCCTCAGTCATTTTTAAATATAACTTTGTCATTGTGACTAATATGCCTATGACGAACCTAGGATAGTCAGTATTGACCAACCTTCTCAACCTATGGATTTTCAGTGCAGCTGCCCCCACCACTTCCTGCATCTGCCTTCCACCAGGCACTCTGACCACCAACGCTGGGTAGTGCTTCCGTTGTCAGAGAGCCGGGTTGGGAAGATGATGGAGAATGTGTGAGAGAGGATGGCTTGTCAAATAGCAATGGACTATAGCAGTAATTCGGGTAGATCCATGTGCGCGGCCATGTTAGTTCTGTCCAAGGAATATCCCGCAAGATTTAGTCAAGCGTTCCGTGGACAGAACCACTTGTTTGAATGGTATAGAAATGTGAGAGAAAAAAAATCATTTTATGTAGGGATTCTTTTTTTCTGGTGACCCTTGATGGCTTCGGTACTTTATAGACCCTCATCATTCATTCTATTCACCTGGATGTAGATTTATTGCCTTACAGACAGTGGGTAGGTGAGGTAAAACAGGTCATATATATTCACCTCTTGTCTATCCTCATGGACAAGGGGCCCACTGGTATGCTTGGAATGGGAAAGACTAGACTTTGTGGAGGCATCTATACTCGGGCTGTTTATGAGACAATTGTATTCAGCTTACCACCACCATGACATGTCTGCTCATGCCACCCTCATTTGTTACTTTCTGGGTATTGACTCAAACTGGCAAACCATGAAGAAATAGCTGTTACTGCAAAGAACTCCTAAGGGAGTGTTCATTTGTTAGTTACTGAGGGGGGGGGGGGGTGGCGAAAAAATTTACGACCCCTCCTGATGAGGGGCTGTAAAAAATTCTGACCACTCTTGAGGGACGGGGGGGCATGAAATATTTAGGAAAAAACGGTGTGTTACTATAGTTCAAAGGGGGGAGGGCAAAACTTTTTTGGCCCCTTATTCCATGCGCGCTCGAGTTTTAGCGTCTCCACACTAAATCTCACCACCCCCCATCATTAAATGAACACTCCCTAAAGTGCACCAGAGTCAGGTACACAGCAAGAATGCATTCCAACCAGCTTATGTTGTGCATAGTCAGCCTTGTTTGTTATTTTATACTCACTTTGATGCAGCTATCACTGCATCAGAATGATTCATAAGATCAACTGTTGGCAAAAGGACTGCATAAATTGTGCACTCAAAAGACTAGCGTACTCCGGTTAGCGTGTTTTCTGGTCTCCAGTGATCTCCCCTATGTTCTCTTATCTTATCCAATCGTTTTAGTTGAACTCCTTCAAAACTTTGATAAACTGTGTAAATAATGTACGTTTTTATTCTAGTGTATAACTGCTTATTTGTCTATTTATTATTCTTGTACATTATATCCTGTATGCTGATGTTGATTCATCAGTGTATATCCATCTTTATCTCATCCAATATGTGTCAACAACTTGCGTCTTTGATAATGAAGAGGCATCATCTTTATTGTCATAACATATACCACAAATTGTAATTTTTGTGACTTGGCAATAAAAACCTTTCAAACCTAAAAAAAAAAACTGTTGGTAAGAAACCTACCACTTTGATGTTTTATATTGAGCAGCTCTCACAGTCTTGTTCTGGTGTCATTGTCACAGTCATGGAGCATCTCAGAGCATCACAGAGGGGGGTAGGCCTCTGTAACAGTACACTAGGGCCTCTTTACTGACCCTTATCAGTCATCCAATCAGCCAGATATCCCTTTATTGCAGTGCAGACAGTGGGTAGGTGAGGGAGAACAGGTCATAGATATTCATCTTCTCTGTCTTGGTAGAAAAGGAGGAATTGAACCGCTAGTTTGCTTGATGTAGGAATGGCCATCATTTTCAGTAGCATCAACAGATAGTTTATGAGGCTATTATACAGAACTTACAACCACCATACTATATAAAGGCCTTTCTCATAACACCCCAGTGACAGTGGATAGCTCAGGGAAAAAAGGTCAGAGATATTCACCTACGCTGGTCTGTCCTGGTAAGCAAGGGAGAAGTAAACTGCTAGTGTGCTTAGAGTGCGAAGGGCCAGCTTTTATAGCAGTTGTTTACGGGGACCACCATGATATGTCTTCATACTCCTCACCCTTCTTGTCTCTTTCTTGTCTTTTGTCTGATGCTGGCAAACAATAAAGACAGACCACAACTGAAGAGTAGTAAGACTTTAATTGCACAGAACCTCTAGAAGGAGCCAGGTACAATGCAATGACTAAGGAAAAGGCTCCCCTATCAGCTTATATTGTAGATAGTTAGCCTGTATTTCATTGTTTCATTTATTTTGATTATTTTGTAGCATGATGACATCTCTGCGGCTTACTGGGATCCACATTGCATGAGCCATCTGATTTAAGCAACTTTCTACTAAAAGTAACATTCATTAATGGCCGATTTTCCAGCAGGCTGAGGGAACATTAAAGGTCAATCTGAAAAACGATGAAAGTAGTAATAGTTACAAATTTGGCAGCCTCTCTGCTACAGCTATTAGGATTCAGTTGGCAAATTAGGACTCAAAAATACAAAGTCGTTTCCAGCATTGGTAAGCCGTCAGTGTCACTCAAATGCAGGAGGCTGTTCGATGTGTAATAAATTAATGTCTACCCTTAGGGCCACACCTGCTCCCCCATAAGCCTATTACCCACACTGGTGGTCCTTATATGTTCTTATATAATGGTATACATGAAGGAAACTACACATTCCACAATATATCTCACCAAATAAACGCCTGTGCCTTTTTATATCATTTACTTTTCTTCAATATTTGTTTTAATTTTTAATGTTGATGGGATTTGGGTTCGATACTGTTTGTTAGTGATTGGATGCTATATTTCTGGTTGTAGTGTCTCTGTGGGCCGTTGTTTTTAGAAGTTAATGATTACAATTCAAAGACCATGATGGTAAATTTCAAATCAATTGTTATAAAAGCACCTCCTAGATAACAAGTGTTATTCAGAAATATGTTTGCAACAATCACCAAAGGAGAATTGCTCATGGCTTTTCTAACTGATCGTCATGTGATGTGTAAAAGCCCGCTGTAGTGTTAACAGAGGGTGGACATTACACAGACAATGTCCAGTGATAAAGGCCCTCCCCTGCACCTTGCATGCAGAGCACCACCACCTGGTTCATACTTAATTCACAGCCTCAGCAAAATCCTTGATCCCTGAGCCTCCACCTGTCTGGGGGCCAATTAAACCCCCTGTCACAGCCCCCCTCAGGAGACAGCTGCATTTTAAATGGACCATGCCTAATGACCAGCTGCTTACCAAGTGATTGGTTCTGGCAAATAACAAGTCTGACCGCTCATGTATTATGCTGCGTTTGGTGCCAGACTACAGTGGCCCAGGAGATTGGGATGCATGGATTGACTTACAGTGCTTAAAAGAAAAGACCAACGTAATTTCATGTGACCTTCTATCTCTTGTATTAGTATTAATTTGCAATATTCGGACATATAAACCATTAAAATATGCAGGATATAGCATTTGCAGTTGAAATAAAAAGGAATGCACATGAAAATAGTGATGTCACAAGAGAACAAAAGCGCAACAAGCCCTACTAAACCTTTACAAATATGGTACATTCTAGTACCATTTATAATGAATCAGACACTCAATCCATGATAAGGAAGTTACGCTGGTCTTTTCTTTTAAAGGATACCTGTCACAAGCTGTTGTTCTTGAATTGACTGTTGACAGTAGACAATAAGTGAATGAAGTTGAAGTTTTCACTTCTCATTCTACTTTTGACTTTGATATTTACATTGTTTCTGGTTTCATGTAGTGTTGAAGGATAGCAGCCACAAGTTGGCCTACCTGAATTGACAGGTGACAGGTGACAGTAGATGGATAGAGTTGTGATTTTACTTTCAATTGTTTTTTTGCAATTTTTTTTGCAAATTTTCAATTTCAATATCATAAAAAAATGTGAGCCTCCTTGGCCACTGTAGCCAGACAGTGGGGAGCTGGGATGTCATGGTCGATGGATATGTATTTTGGTGCTGATCCCGCAGTGGTTAGGTGCAAGAACATAAAATGGCTGAAGTGTTTCTCAATTTTTGAAGTTGTCTTTTTACAAATAGTAGTGAGGTTTCGATTATGGTACGAGGCGAGCTTCTGAATTAATCAGGGACCACTAACTTGACCATGAACACAGGGGGACAGCTTGAAGGACATCTAGAAAATGTTCAGTTAGAGTGAGTTCGTCCAGGTAGTAGACGGGGGGAGGGGCGCAGTAACCCGGTTCCGGCACTCTATGTGGCAAACTGATACCATTAGTCCTGTAGTTGGTCTCTTACTACGAGTGTAACACATGAAATCAAAAACCAGACAGGGTAAATTAGACTTTAATATACGGCGACTTTATTACTAAGGAAACTCTTGAGTATTATAGTACAAGTATAACCATCGGATATACAAGATCAGAACAGAGTATAATACAGGGAAGTAACCCTACAGCGTAGTGTTAAGCCCGGAGCACAGGGTGGTCTTGTCACGACAGTCCCAAACCTGACTGGCTTCCAATGGGGAAGCAGTCACCTTATATACACCGCTGCGTAGGCCACGTGACCGTACTAGCAGCGCCACCTGTTAGGTTTAGTTATGTAAAACGATTATATAATTACTACCGAAGGTAACCGAGGGTAGTACCGGTACACTACCGCATATAACCGAACTAGAGGAGTCGGTATATGTAACGAACCGACGATACTAGTTTGATGAATAAAAAAGTTTAGTATACAATAGAAACCGTGTCGTTTTACATCATAACAACATATAATAGATATACAACAATAACAGTTAGACTAATAGTCAACCGTTACAGTCCTTTTGATAAATACCCCTTTTCCATGAATTCTGGCTGTAACATACCCCCTTATTTAGGCAAACTCACCGATTTCTGAGGCACAAAAAACACCAAAAGACTAAAAAAGACTAACATATAATAATAGCTCATGGGCATGAAGCCATTTTGGATATTTAACACGGGCAGATACTCCGCACACATCTATGAATTATAGATGTATGGAATTTTCCACTGACATACACACTCAGGGAAAAAATACTCTATTCTCTTTTTGTTTTCCGTACGCGGATGGTGTCTATTCCCACATAGAAGTGTGGGGACTCGGACTAGCAACCAACTTGATTATTCCCCAGAGATTGGATCTGGAACATTTCTTATCTGCAAATTCTCATCTAGCACGCAATGCACTGCTTATTACTGGGCTGGTTTAATGAGGATAGGCTGCAGGTATTGCCCCCAGTTAGCACAGTTTGGATAAACACAAAGAATAGGGTAAAACAATTCAGAATTCTCATTTATCATGATATTCATTATTAAAAGAGATAAGTAAATAAGTGAGATACCTTTTAAAGGTGGTGGGCAATCTTTGAAACTGTCAATTGGCTATATATGTATATCACTGAAAATCCATAGGTTGAAAGGGTCAGTCAGTACAGACTATCCTAGGTTGGTCATATGAGTGTTAGTCATAACGGCAAAATTATATTCAAAAATGACCAAGGGGTCAGTCAGTAGTGGCTAACCTAGGTTCATTAATGGGTGTGTTTTACTTGTATACCACTAGTTGGGGCCACCTGTCATGACCACTCAGTGGCTCCCCCTGGAAATTAAAAGAGTAGTGACCAACCTGACAATAATAACTAATCTAGGTTGGTCGCAAGGGAGCCAAAAAATGACTAACTAGGTTATGCACTAGTGACTGAGAGTTAGGGCGTATAGGGAGCCTAGGAATATCAGTGTGGAGAAGACTTCCCCTACTCATTATTAGATTATTGCCTGTGACAGCATCAGATTATTCCTGATGCATGGCATTTTAAGCAGATCTCCTATCCCCTCATAACAAGAAAATCTCATTACATGTTGGAGGCGGCTGAATATTGCAACAGATAACTGAATCCTGCAGGCTCTTCTACAGGGTTTCTATTCTCATAACCAGGCATCTTAGAAAAAATTAATAACATAAAATTTGACAATTGTGGGTCTAGCTCCCTTCCCTGGCATTCTCAATGGCACTTTTTGGAGTTAGGTTCAGATTCAAATCTAGATAAGTAATTATTTAGATAATCATGACTCACTAAAGCAGTTCTAAGTGTTATAGCTCTCAGTCAAATCTAAGTAGAGTGAAGTGTAAAGGTTCAGTCTTACCAGTCTGATGCAGTTGCGTTTCTGCACACCACCATTTTGCTTGGTTTTCTGCTCAGCCCCAAAAATGCGAATTTAGACCCAATTCTTTTTCAGGGGTGTTCTATATGCATACAGAAACACTACTTGCTAAGAAATTTCAATCCTCCCCTAGAGGAGTTTTTCATTTTCTCAATTTTTTGTTTGTTTACTAGCATGCCTAGACGTATTCATATTAACATATTGTAATGGTCGCGGAAAAATCATCTGGAGAAAGCGGGACTCGAACCACGACCCTCAGATCACCTAACCTGCTGATCTATCAACTGAGCTACTTCCCCTTCTGACAATCTGACCGTGCCGTACGTTACTGGGTAGGTTCAGTGCGCGGAAGGGGGTGGTAACCACTTCCCTTACACAGCTCCCCCAGCTTCTATCATGTCCCCACAGCAGCCAATAATAGAAGCTCACAGCGCCGAACCGATCCAGCCAATTTGTTGACTGGACTCCATGCTGAACTCCAACTGCCCGTACTGGGCAGAAACAGAGAAACTTGAATTTCTTATACTGTACATGTTACCAAGTTTTAGCTATGTTTCCGCTCTAGCAGAAAGGTGGTAGAAATGGCCATGAGGATTTTAGAAGGAAAAAGGGCCAGGATATAATTATATCGTAATACAATCAATGCTACAGTTGAGGTTAAACATGTGTACGCCTCTGCACTAAAGAGAATTTATGGGCGAAAAAGTTACCAAGCAGAAACATGAAAGGACAATTTTAGCCAAAGCTTTGAGATGAAACAGAGCAAAAATCTGGTGAGTAGAAACGCAACTGCATCAAGCTGGTAAGGCATCTCCCTTTTTGAAAACCGAAAAGTTATCTTTTGGAATCAGCAAAGAATACAACTAATCAAATACATGTTTCAACTCAACAAGTAGAAAATAGTGAAGTAGACAAGCTGGCAGGTAACCCACTGCAACACCCACTTTTTTTGGGAAACAATTATGTCAGGGGCCGCTCTATTTCTTGATGTTTATTCTGAGATTATAGTGATAAGATATTGCCATAAACATGACCATAAACATTAAAACAACGGAAATTGCAGGTCACTGAATGTTAGGATTTAAAGGAAAAGATATGAGATTCAGGAGGTTATTTTGGGTAGAGGATAACAAGCTATTGAGTTTGAGTTTGAACTGTATTTATATTGCAGACATTGATTTTCATCATTTTAACGTGCAACAATGGGCCGACATGCACCCTTGAATAATAAAGTTTAAGCCCTGCTACATGAGCGCAAATATGGTATAAATGAACAATTAGCACAATGTGTTTTATGAACTTCAGCAAAAGTTTTAAGAAAAAAAAAATGCACTAGTCATATAGGCAGATGTTGTACGGTAGATATGATGGGTGTCTCAGTATATGGATTGTTTCAACAATCATATGGTTATTGATAGTTATGGCAGCCATTATTAGATATCGGACAGGATGCAGTGGTTCAAAACCTGCCTCAATCTATTGATTAGTCGAGACAGAAAGCATCTATCCTATCTTAAGGCTAGATTCCACAAAATAACTAATGTTAACAACCAGTGAATCTTAATTACACTGGGCCTCTTTGTACAATACCAGCCCCTTCGGGGGCTGGGATTGTGGGTGGGGGTGTATTCAGTGACCTCACTCTCCTAACAGATTCTCTCGGAGCTGCCCGACTGGGGACTTTGACTGAATGAATCTAATTGAATTTACTTTCAGATGAAACCTAAAAGAGGATATTCGATGACTAGGCATATCTACAGTTTATTTGGGTTAGATTTGGTCTCCATTATTCTGAACTTACCCTATCATAGTTGCATAGTGGAGAACAAAACAATGGCGGACATTTGTGAAATCATCTTTCTCTTGTTGCTAGGTCGATTGTGTGAGCGTATTTTTATTTAGGCTAATTTATGTGCTTTTTCTTTTATAATACAATTGGATTTTGAGGATTTTTGCTAAATAAAGAAGAAAAATCACATATAGATGTCTCAAAGTATTAAACGCAATTGAATTGAGAAGAAAATCGTGTTGACTTGGAAAAAAGTACATATTTTTGGATAGCCTCTTTTGGTTTATCTGTTCCCGACGAGCACTCAGGCCTAATTCAATGGGGTGATTCGCTGGTCCCAACTAATGCCGTTTTATATATAGTGGAAAAACGTGAAAAATGTTTCTATTTATAAGCAAACAATTTGATTAGATCAGTCATAGACTAAGCTCTTCTCTTCATTATAGACATTTCTTTGCCTCCATGGTTAAAGTTCCCTTTTATGTCTTTTTCCACAGCACAATATAATATTTTACTCTGTAATGTTGTCATTGATGATACAAAACTGTTAATTTATCATAACGTTTTATACACCTTTTTTAAATGTATGGCCAATTCGCCTTGGTAAAGGTGGCATGAACACTGCTTTAATACTGAGGTTTAATGGTGCTTTACCTCTTTATAGCTACTCAAAGTAATAAAGCAAATGATCTAAGAGCAGTAATGCTGCCTTCCTTAGCTAAAGTGCCTTCGTAATGTGATTTATGAGCCTTATTTAAAATACATTAAGTGGACAAAATGCTAAAGCTAGTTGTCAATTTGTTTCTGATGTTTCTAATTTATGAAATAATCTATTTTGCCCCAGGGGGGAAGTTCTATGTGGTGGCTGTAGTGAAAGAAGAGTTAAAAAGGATAGACCATGGAGAGAAAATGCCTCTACTGGCCTTCATATGCCGAACAACAAAAACTGGTCAGTACCTAGTTACCCAAGTGTAACTGGAACAAGCTTATTAGCTGCAACATAGAATACACCTAACCTCCGAGACCTACACAGAGATGGCAAGACAGACTGAGGCAATGAGAAGTGGGTGTGGAGAAGCAGAGGGGAAGGGGGTGTAGATGGAGGATTTGATGTAAATGTTGTGTAGCTGATGATAGATCAATGGTGAGGTTGATCTGAGCAGTTTGATGTTACAATGGATAATTCAGTGGATCAGGGGTGGCAGCTAAGTTGGAGAAATAATATATTATTGTAGAGGTCAGATTCCCCTCACCCTCTGTGGCGTGGCTCAGGTAATCCTGCTCCCCTCTGTGCCATATCAACCCAGTAACATATGGCTACGGGAAAGTAGCACATTGGTAGAGCAGCTGGTCCATGGATCTGAAGGTTGCGGGTTCGAGTCTCGCTTCCTCCAGATGATTTTTCTGTGACCGTTACATAACGATGGGTGGTTTGTCACCTTTACAATGAGTTATGCTTGATTGTTTTGTCTTCCTGTAGATCTCACCCTCACAATAGTTCTGTCTGAAAGGTGTGTTGGCAAAGCTGGGCCACATTCAGAACTACCCTTATATATAATACATCATTATGTTACAAAACTCTAACCTGGGCCCAAACCTCAGATCATCAATAATTAAACATGGACATTGGGCAGTGCTGTTTTAGGCTTTGAAATATCTCAATTTGCCATATTACAGATTAAAAACATGTGCTACAATTTATAACAAATAAATTAAAAAATCCAGATACAGAGATATGGATGATATAAAGATGATTATCTACAGATGGAATAAAGATGGTAATACAATAATATATACAAAAAGAATACAACCTACCACGGCTTCAGGGAACAAACATTGAGGATTGAGAAAAATATATATAATGAGCCTCAAGACGACAAAACAAATGTGTCAGTGGTGAAAGAAGAGATTGATTGTAAAGACCACAGGCTTGGACTGGTGCCATGGCCACAGTCATGGGACATCATCGTAAGTAGAGGAGTGTAACAGTACACTAGTGCTTCTCTACAGACCCTCGTCTGGCATCCTATTCATCCAGATGTTTATTGCAGTGCAGACTGTGGGGAGATGGGCAAAAACAGGTCATATGTATTCCTTTATGTCGGTCTGTTTCAATAGGAAAGGGGGATGGGAATTACTTGTGTGCTTAGAATGGAATGGCCAGCCATAAAAAAGGCATCAACATATAGTTTATGAGGCTATAATCCTGAGCTTAGAACCACTATACTATATAACTCAGGCCTGACCACCCCTCTTTGTCCTTTGCCTGAAGCTAGCACACCATAAAGACAGACCACAACTGAGGAATCACAAAAAGGCTTTTATTGCAGGTGCACCACCAAAATGCACCAGTATGTCAATCAAATTAGCATTATTGTAGTAAAATGAAGTTTTCTACAGTTTAATAGGATTCAGGATGATAGTGTGATGATATTGGTGATCATCCCTGTTATAGCAGAATTCAGACGTCTCCAAGGGTTGGTGAAACAATGCAGAAAAACTGGAAGCTGTTTGAATTATGATGCACCAATGAAGTGTCATCCTATATTACCTTGATGGCCAGGTATACTATTTGCCAGTAAATGGCCTTTGATTATAGTGAGATCCAGCAAAACTACATTCCACCGCATATTTAACCAACAGACAATAATGTACAACATATGCCTATATCATTGTCAGAGAAATTGAAAATATGTTATTCCGTTTTCATCTCCATGGAATTGTGAGTTTGATACTGTATGTTGCTATATGGATGCTAATTTTAGTGTATATGTGCCTTAGACATAGAGTGGGTCTTATACAGGCAATGTCACCAGTATAAAATCCTTTCCCTGCACATTGCGTGTATAACAATTGCTGGCCAATATTTATTTCATACCCTCAGCCAAAACCCTCCTCAATCCCCAAGGTTGCCACCTAGTTGGAGGGCAATTAAGGTCCACACAGGCCCTTTTGCGTCTCATCTTCATTTCCTATTGCCCATGCCCCATCACCAGCTGCTCACCAAGTCATTATTTCTAAAGTAGGCCTAGCATTGGGAGAGGTGCAACAACATGGAGGCCTAATTCAAGTATACTACCACCTACTGACTACAACTCAAAATCAGATCATATCAAGGATATGCAATGATATGATGGTAGAGATCACTTTCTTTCTATGCCATATTTCCAAATCAGATCACTTAAAATTAATACGCATTTGTGTTACAAGACATCCACATATGTGACACGATCTGCAAAAAGGGGCCTTAGTGCAGGGTGCACAAAGGTCTGTTTTCCCAGTATATGTCACATATGTTTCATTGTCCAAAGAAATACACATTTTACTTTAACTTCTATCTATGAAGCCCCATACAGCTTTCCCTCTGTTTGCTCTATGTAGGAACACAAGGGCAGGAACCCAATACAGGTTCAGGGACATCTTTGTGCTCGTATAGAGAGATTCAAGTACACGGAGGGAGTCAGGTATACAGTAGTCACTAATCTTCACATTGAAATCAAAGCCGGCCCACCTGGCTTACAACATTAAAGGTCAGCCTGTGTGCATGGATAAATAGTCCTACTCTTGGTGCCTTCTCACGTCTCACATATAGTTTCCCCCTGAAACGTGACATTAGCTGCAGTCTATGCTGCAGTCTATTACAATTATCTATGGTGTGTATACCCAGATTTTCTTCATTATACCTTTTGCTTTAATTTGCGCGAATTAATGTTCAAGTGACATTCAAAAAGCAATAAGTCATGATCCAAGGCAGAATAAAGTTTCCTTGGCGTTTTTTAAGAAATTAAATGAAAACAAAAGATGGAGAAGTGCTTCAGAATACAAGAAAAGGCTGTAGCTCAAGATCCATTTCTAAAGGCACAGTGAGCCGTGCAGAATGAATTGGTTTGGACCCTTGGGAGTGGTGGGTGGCCAAGGTGGTTGGGGGGAAGGACAGAGCTGGGGTTACACTCACAAAGCCACAGGACTAAAAGGCTGGTGTTGATAGTATAGCCTGCAATACCCAGGGACACTAGTGTTGTGGTTATAGGTTATAGGAGTCTAAAAAGCTTTGGGAAAATGGTACCATTGTGAGACTACTTTGCTTCGCATTCCCGAGTTTAATATGAAACATACAGACTCATAAATTAATGAGTAACATCTTATCAATGTTTACTATAATTGATTCATAAATTGAATTATGAACAATTGTCTTCATGAAAGGTTTCTTTACTTTTATCTGCTTTAGTCATTAGTTGCTGGATGAATCATTGACCAACAGAACATATAAATGTAAACATTGTCCATGCAGCTCATGTCAGGGAAGGTACACCTGAGGGACGTGAGCTGGAAAATAGCCAAATGTGTTGACAAAGAGGCCTGGAGCCTTCTTCTCTTTAGAAACAAGAACGTATTCATGTAGAAATACTGTAGTAATGAGCGAGTTTGGGGGTTCATTATGTTCATATTTCTTGCTTATTGTTATGTCTCAGGGGTTCGTCTCAGGTAGGTAAAGGAGCATACCTCACAAGTATGATTGTATATCTACACTCATGGAAATTCGTTTAGAAAAAACAGTTTACCCATGATTACTAAAGAGAAAAAGGCTGCAGGTACCTGAGTGGTAACACTAGCAGCCAACTTGATCATTCTCCAGAGATTTGATTTCCTATCAAAGATCTCATAGACCAAAATAATACAGAGTGTTTCAGGTTACATGGTCTGAAAATCCAGGTTTGGTAGGTCCTGTTTTTTTTACCTTTTTTACCGTTAAACTCTTTCTTGAAGAGTATCAAGAAATTAACTGGAAACTTAATTGTGGACTCAAGTGCCACGGCATCGAGTCATGGACCTTCAACTTGACCCTAAAATAGCCACAAAATGGCCAGATAATAGTGGGGTTTTTTTTCAAAAGTTTGATAAACAGCCCTATGGGAGTCGGGTTTTGTTAAGTAGGGTCAGGAAGCCTGAAACACACCTTTTAATTTTTGGCCTTATTTCTAATTTCCTGTCTTGCACCGTAGCACTGGTGTACCCCTGAGGATAGCTTTCAGCCCTATTACTGTACCAAGCCCTTCAGCCATCACACAACTTTAAATTAATCAGTAAGGTTCTGTAATGTTACCTCAAATGAACTTTAAGCAAATTCTCAGAGTCACCAAAGGCTGTAGGGAGTTGTGTGCACGGAATGAGCCACCTTTTTGTTGGGATACAGATAACAATGTGTTGGGTCGATGACAGCCTGAGAAGTTGCTGATTGTAATTGAATAAAGCAGAGCTTCCATCAGATTCAGCTGAGAGAGTAGTTCTTTAGAAATGATAATAATTAGATGAGATGATAAGCAAGGTATCTCTATGATATGTCAATATGCATGATCTTTTACATGCACTCACCCTTCCAGAGCATAAGCATTGATACACTATGCCTTGTCACTTAAAGGGAAACCCCTGGGGGGAGCTGGGAATGGAGGAACAGAGGGGAAGGCCTGTGGATAAGAGATGTGATAGAAATGTCTTGAATAAGTCTAGAAGTTAATAGATCAATGGAGGCGCTGATCTGAGCAAAGGCTAAAAGGGACTATTCAGTTGATATGGGGCACTAGCTGGGCTTGAGAAGTAGTAGATGATGGGTGGTTTTCACCTTTACAAGTCCCCCTGTAACATTCATATAACTCAAAAATGAGCAATTGTTATACTGTAATGTGTGTAGGGCCTGACTTGAGAAAGGCTCCCAGTTTTCCTCACATATCATGACATGTAAGGACAGCTGGTCTGATCAGGAAGAAATAATATCCATGAGGCCCTCTCCCTATGTTCCAACAATGTGACCATGAACAAAAGCAGACAGACATCCTGGAAAACATCCTTGGTGACGGGTGGTTTGCACCTTTAACAGTCCTACTGTAAATCCTTGTCTCACAATCATGTGAGGGAACTTTAACCCCTTCCAAGCAGTAAGCCAATGTGATGCAGAAAATTGCATTGCATTACAAGAAAACCAGTGATGAAGGGGTTGAACCAAGTCCTAATGGCTTTGTCTCATGAAATCGGGACATTGTTGTCGTCTTTGACTGGGTGCCATCTTTGACCAGGTATCAGAAAAAATGTATTTTTTTTATTATGTTTGTTCTGTGATATGTTAGGGGGCCGAAAATAAAATGGTGATCCTTATATAATTGGCATAATGTTTCTCCACTCTATATTTGCGTTTTCCTTGCTAGCCAGATTGCACCCAGTCAAAGATTGCACCTGGTCAAAGGTTGCGCCCAGCCATGGACAAAAACATTGGCCCATGTTCGTGAGACGCAGTCTAATACTAACATATACCTGGAATAGCCAAGGCTTTAATGTAACACTGGCATCATTGTATTCTCTGACACCCCCTAGATAAAGATTCCGTCCCATGGCCTGTGACACAGTTCCACTTCACCCTGATTGTGGCATCACATGCTACATTCGCAGATCCAAAATGGCAATGTAAACACATGAAAGGATTCATTAATATTGAGTAAAATCATGAGAACACTCCATTTTGGATCATCAATATTTCAACATGGACATCGCATAGTGCTGTAAGATGATAAAACAAATGTGTCAGTGATGAGAGCGGAGATATACATAGGCCTAGCCACTATTACATCTGGCTATGTATAAAGCCAGATGCACCTCTGTTTGGTACGGGATGTTCGTGACCCAAGCATACAATACAATATTTATTACATGACCAAAATATATTAATCCAAACCCCCTACCTTCTAATTGTGGTTTACATCGCAAATTTACTTGTTTATATCATTAATTTGTGTTCATTACTTCGTTGTCTGCTTTGTTTACATCGCCGTGATTGCCCTGTTATATGATCCAAAATGCTGCCTTCTGGTTGGTCTAGAGCACCAAAAGGCGTACAACACGTAAGGGTGGTACGGGAAAATGTACCACCTCCCTTGGTAGGATCAGACCAATTATGTTTTGTCATATAATAAATGTGCATATAGACCTCAGGCTGTAGATTGTGCCATTGGCACACTCATGAGGCATTACAGAGGAAGATACAGTAATAAGGGGTATGTAACATTGCAGTATTGCTTCTCTACACACCCTCATCAGTCATCCTATTCTTATTTATCCAGATGTATTTTCATTGCAGTGCAGTGAGTGGGTAGGTGGATGAAAGCAGGTCAGATGAATTACTGTATGTTGATTTGTTTCAATAGAAAAGGGGGAGGTAAATTGTGTATGTGCTTAGAGCGGAAATGGCCAGCCATAAAAAAGGTATCTACATTATAGTCTATAAGGCTGTAACCTTGAGCGGACAACCACTATACTATATTTAACTCAAGCCTGACACCACCCCAAGCTCTTTATCCCTTTCCGTCTTTTGCTTCAGCTGGTTGACTATAAAGGCAGACCACAACTGGGGAATCATAAAATGGCGTTTATTGCAGGTTTACCCCAAAGTGCACCAAAGTCAGTGACTACACTGAGAAAAGAAACAGCATCAAAAGGAAGTCCAGGCTGTCTCCAGAATGACTCCAGGAGTTCAGGTCGCGTTAGGGAACCTAGGTGACTCTCTGGCTGACCTAAGGAAGTCACCTGGGGGACCTAGCTCTCTGAGTCATTTGACTCCCAAAGTGACTCCCTTAAGTAATCCAGAGAGTCAGCTTGGTTTCCTTAGGCGACCTGGACTCCCCTAGAGAGGGGAGTCATTCTGGAGGTTTTTTCCTCTCTTTGTGTACCAGTCAGTCCCAGACTAAGCTCTTATCCACAATATACATTTACAACTATGTGCCTGCCTTGTTGGTTTAGGACTCCTTGTATATCTTTTTACACAGCACAATATATTATGTTAAGCTGTAGTGTTGTCATTGCTGAAACAGAATTGTTACTTTATTGCAGAGAAGCCTCAAAATGCACTAGAGCTACACTGTAGTAAGAAAAGGGACCTCAGCTAGATTATATTGAGAATGGTCAGACCTGTGTGTAAAATGAGTTTTATGTTGATGAGATAAGATTATCTGCAGTTAACCCTTTAAGGACGGCATGATACCCTTGGTCGCCAGTGCTGCATTCAAGCATCATGCCAACCCTATAGGGTTCAGACACTCTCGGGGGTCGTCATGATGCACCAATGAGTTACTCGCCGGGACTGCACTGGTGCATCATGACGACAAATGTCATCATTTAGCGTAATCTGTTAAGCAGGGTTCAGGTATATAGTTTGATGACATTGGTGACATCTCTGTTACAGTTTATCAGGATTCTGATGTTTTCCGAGTTGGTAAAGTTACAGTTCAAAATAAAGTATCCATATCCTACATTATATTCCTGGCCAGACAAACAAGCTCTAGCCTTTGAGCAATGATCCAGTGGACGTTCCAATAGAACGATAAGCTATAGTTAGATGCAGTGAAGCTGCTGACTGATGTGAAAGATAAGGTAAGTAGAGAAGTCAGACCGCATGAGGATCTATGGCTATTACCTACAGTGTGACTGAAATTGTGTGTCCAGGCTTCAATGGGTCCCGACACCTCACTGGTGGCCCTTAAATCCCCTGATATAAAAGAAGGGAACAATGATGTACAACATGTGCCTATTTGTACCATTCACTCAACATTATCAAACAAGAGGAAAATAGCCTATTCCATTCCATCTAGACTTTTAGTGTATACATCTACTGTAGAAAGCATATCCCTCCACCTCACATGCATACCAATTGCAGTCCAATATTTATTTAATACCCTCAGCCAAAATGCTCTTCGATCCAAACGTCTGTCTCCTAGCTGGAGGGCAATTAAAGTCTGCACATCTTCATTTCGGCCCATGACTCAGTGGCTCACCAAGTCATTAGTTTAGGATAAAAAGAAAAGGCTTGGAAGTCCTGTCAAGTCTCTCAGAGTCCAACCTAGATGTATACCTGAATGCCAATAGTATTGGGGTAGGTTGAGCACAGTGGAGCATATTACACGGAGAGAGTCAGGTACACAGTAGTCACTAATCCTAACATTGAAGTCAGATCCTGTTTACATTGTTAAAGGTCAGGCCTGGGAGTATTGATGTATAGTTCCCCTCTCGATGCCTTCTCACGTCTCACATGAAGTTTCCTCTTGAAACATGACCTTAGCTGCAGGCTGCTGCTCTCTGCTCCCTCACAATTGCTCTTTACAATGATGTTAATGTTAGAGCGACATTCAAGAAGCGATACTTCATGAATCTCAGACACACTTTGTGGAGAGTAATGTTTGAAAAACACTGGAAACACACGGGACCAGAAATGATATGGCACCAGTATATTCTGTCATGTTGAGTTGTCTTTCTTAGATTTGTCTTGTGTTTGTTTGTTTGTAATTCCTTCATTTATCCTGCAGATACACAGGGCCAGTTTGGATAAATCAAGAGTTCTGTAACATAACTACTGAACTCAATGGAACCTGTGTAATTGGAAAGGCTGTTATAACTATAGAGTACTACTATGGTGTTTAATGTAAGCTATAGAATTCCATCCAACTGTACATATGTTGCTCAAATGTCTTAATGAAAGGTTTGTAGTTAACTTGATCTTCTCCAGAGATTTGATTTCCCATGGAAAATCTCCTATTTCCCATCTTGAACTTATTGCTCTTATGCATGTCTGGGGATAGCTTTCAGCCCTATTCAAGTTTCTATTCATATCTGGAACTTGTGGCCCATGCTGAGCCCTTCAGCCATCAGACAACTTTAGATTAATGAGTTAGGTTCTGTAATGTTACCTCGGATGACGTTTTTTTTGTTGTAAGCATTGATAAATAAATTGGAAGAAAGGGACGTCCCTTTCTCCCAAGCAGATTAGGTGTGTGGTGGATTTTCTTAGAGGACCCTTTCCTTTTAAAGGATCGAGAACTAAGGTAACACCAAGTAGTTGGTCTTTGTGGGTTGGGGATTCACATATAACATTATCCTAAATTACAAAAATCTATCTAACAACATCACAGATAGCAAATTAAGTTTTGGGTATTTGGTTGGCTAGCCAAAGCCGTTTATCTATATCAAAATCAAGGAAGTTGGGTATGAGCCTTACAGGGGAGGTATCACATTCCAGACCATCGCACCATAATGTTCAATTGTAAACACACAGTGAGATGTAAGGCAATTTAGGATTGGACCCTGGTGAGCCTGTTTAGGTATATTTCTATTTACTCTCCTTCGCCCTTTGGTACAGAAAGTTTTGTAGATGAGCTAACCTTCTATCTGTCAAAAAAGTCTGTTCAAGCGAAGGTCCCAAATGCTGTACATAGGGGTTGGTGTGGGCAGAATGGGCCACCATTTGGTGGGGGACAGATAGCATTTTGCTGTCATAACTATAGACCAATGCAGCAAGAGAATTTTCAGATTCATCTGAGAGAAATTAGTTCTTTACAAGTAACATTAGGCCATAAGCAAGGGATTTCTATGTTACGTCATACACATAACATTGTACATCCCCCAGCAAAATGACATCTGATGTTTAAAGTGACCAGCCATTTTTGCCTGACTAAGAGAACTAATTGCAAAATGTTTCGTCCGCAGAGGCATGGTCCTGTTAACCAATTTTCACTCCCCTGCTCCTGCTCCTTACTTTAAACCAGGCCAAGCACATTGGATAGTATAGAGGTGATTTTGGTTTCTCCCTGAGGGCAGCCATTGAAGTTCTGCCCCGGATGTGGTGGTCCCTGAAACATGTTACCTCCCATTTTAGCCTTATAGACAATGGTTCCTCCTTCTCCAAGTCTGTATATTGAGAATATTAATCTTACTAGGTGCTGGGGAATATACACAAATAAATTGGGAGTGTGGGGTCGAATCCCATCATGGCACAATAGGTATAACATTTTATAAAATCTGTATTTAACCCATTTGAGGCATAAATATCACGAAAACTGACATTTTTATATTACATAGGAAATATGTTACTAGGTAATTTAGTTCAATTTTAGGTGTTTTATGCAGATGTCAATAATAATAATACTAATTGAGCAATAGTGGGGTTTGAACCAATGTTCTCCTGGGTGCTGATACACAGTAGCAGACCAGGCCCAGTGTAGGTATAGACCCATAAGTAAACTCCCAGAATGTAAACGTACAGTCGGGGCCGAGACTGGCCCCCAGCCAGGATGCAGCTGTTATTGTTATTGTCAATGACAGACACAGCGTTTCCTGTAACAGTCACGCTCGATCACTCCACACTAAACATTTGTATTGGGGCATGGGAGAAACAGGGGCTGACAGACACTGGAGAGATAATTTGAAAGGGAAATTTTATATTTTAATCAATATTATACAATGGATAGATTGGGGCGCTAATTAGTCTGAAGGGATAGTAGTCGTTAACATCCAATCCAGTGCAAACTGATTAATTCTTATGAAAATGTAAACTCTGAAATGGATTCTGATTGATGCGATGATGATGTGATAGATGATGACATATTTAGTCACAAATAAAAATAACATAGGAACAAAGCTACCATTCACTTTAGGCACTGGAGTTCCTTATTGAGCTTTAAAGGATGACTAAGAAATCGGTCGGAGTAGGGAATTGAAGAAAAGGAGGGAGTTAGGTCACACATGCATGGCTACAGTGACAGAAGTCTTTTATGCCCATTGCGTGCTGCACAATGTTAGAATGCATATACTCAATCCATACCATCAGCCGAGCCCCTCAACAGTCTCCTTCCTCAAACCAAAAATCAAGGAAGGCCAAATTTCAATAAAGGTTTGTCTCATGTCACCCTAATGTCCAATGTTTACCACTGCTGGGAACCGTTTCACCAACAAAGCATTCTACATACAATAACTGAAGGTATGGTTGTGTATGACAATGACTAGAGCATAAATACCTTATATATATCTAAGTAATCCTATTAAATACTCATGTAAGACAGCCTAACAATGTCCATGCAGACATTTCCTTAGATACTTAAACTTCATTTGTAGTGTCTTTGTTCATCATAACTTAGATATATGGGGTATTTATAATGATCTGGAATTTAATTTCTTGTGGATTATGTGGATTGACAAAAATAAGATGAAATATTATCACCGATTGTATATATACTCCCATTAACTAAGCTACATTATAGTGGAATAGTGTCTGCAGATGCGAATTTACATTAACTCTAATTTCTTTCTTGGCAGCATGTTGGATAATCCAGCCCTGGGGAGCAGGCTTAGGGACATGTTTGGGAGAACTGTGGAGCTGGAGGGTCTAAGCATTAAAGGCTTTCCCATGGTATGAGCCTGACCTGGGTAGAGAAGCTGGGCTGCACTGATTATAGGCTCGATAAGAGGATTACATTTGGTGCCTGGATCTGGGAGGGTGGCGGCTGCTTACGGGGATGAGGCAAGGATGCCTACAGCCATTTCTCAAAGAATAAAAACCATATATATTTCAATGTCCATGCTGATACTAAAACTAATATTCTAACCAATTCTAGACTCACAAACAGGTCATCGGACACACATCCTCATACTCTAGTTACAGTCTCACAGAAATATATCAGTTTCAGCCACTCACTCACTAACCTACCCTTTCACCTACATACTCACTCACCTACTCACTCCTACACCTATTCATACACACACTCAATCAATTAGTCAATCACACACAAACTCACACAATCATTCACTCACACACTCACTCACATACTCATCCATTTACCCGCAACCTATTCATGATCTTGTCATATTGCTAGTTTCATTATTTCGTTATTTCTTCAATTCACTGGCTCCTGGTTCCAGCATTTTTGTTTTCCTATTTTCAGCTTTTTTGTCTCAATAAACACTTAGTTCTTACTTCCTATAGTTCTATAGCAAGAGTCAAAATTAAGGTAGCAACCATAAAATCCTGTTCACATGTAGATTTATTTAATTTACACAGAATGTTGTATGGAATCCTTCTCTGGGTAGAAATCCTAATCCAGATTCTGAACATTGCAGAATTCTTAAGAGTACTCAGAATACATCCAAATATCAGATCTTCATTTCTATCTAAGAATCAAATTACGATTTTCATTCTGACTCTCCTCATTATTCCTTTAGTTCACAGGCTCCTGGTTTCAGACAACTATTCCTCAATCAATGTCCTCAAATATCAGCTTTCTTAAGACAATGTTAAAGTTACATTTAAGCCATCACTATCAGAACTTTGTTGAACTGAAGCAGCATTTCATTCCCACAGTATTGAGTTTACCATATTGCACAGAATGATTTTCTGGATGGGAATTGTAACCAGATAATATTATGTCTAATAGAAATATCTGTAATTTCATGATCACCATTATCACCATGAAACCACATTCAGGGCAAAACAGAGTAAAATATTAAAGAACAAAGAACTTAAAAAAAAACCTTGTCGCGCTGTTGAAGTCCGAGCTATAAGGAGCTATAAGTACACATATTTGCAACACACTTTTGAGATCAACACACTTTTGGCAAAGAGTGTCTAGTGTGTTACACCAACATGTGAGTCAAAAGTGGCTGCAGAAAAGCGTGTTGATAAGTGTGTAAATGTAACTCACTGTTTTTAAAGTGTGTTGGTGTGAAGATCCCCTTTGGGAAGAACAGGTGCCATCAGGGTTCTGCTCCTTATAGCAGGCAAACACAGGGGTACACCGAGCTGGTAGTGTGCACGAGTTACATCAGTGGAACAGACTATAGCATTGATAACATAGGCCCTAAGCCATCAAAGTGACTCTCATAGGTTCGATACTTACCCTCTGGGCAGGGAAGTGGTCCTATTAGACTGTGAATCACTCCCCTCTTTGAGGTTGAATGGTTAGATACTCTGTCTGGGTCAATATGACAGATCAAAGTAAGGCATCCCCCAGGTGACCTACTTAGCCTGAGGTCCTGTGAGGGTGCCGCAGCCCTATATAGTGAGCGATTGTTTAGGATTATTTGACGTTGATTGAATTCATGGTAAAATTAACATTACCATTAATCATGATAGTATCATATATATATAGGACTATAGCTTTAGACGTCCTATGAGCTAATCAATTCATTTGTTGTTGACACAAATCATAACTCAAGTTTTCCTCTTTAGAGGGTAGGCGCAAAGACTAACTACCATAAAGATAATGAGTATAGGGACACACCTTTGTCCTTTCGCTAGTGGATATAGTCTCAAAGATTAAGCATTGCAAGACTATTTTGCCATTTGGGAGATTCCAGTATCTAACATCACAGTGAATTATTGCTTTTCTCTCACTAAAATGCTTGACCCTGGAATCAATGCTGTTGAGACAAAACTGGCTGCCATAACCATCAATAACTTGTAATCTTTCAACATACTGCCGGAAAATGTTAATTTTAAGTGTATTATTCAAATGTACTGTCGATACACAAGTTTACAATGGTATAGATTAGTGCTCTAATTTTCTATTCAGTTTTAATCATCTAAATTGTAAAATCGTCAAATTATCTCCATGAAATCATAAATCCTATGATGAATAAGAACCGTGGCATCTAGAGGCAGTGCCTGTAGACTCCTGTACAACCCCCACCAGGGTCACACCAGCCCATTGCATGTGAGAACCAGAATTAAAGATAAGAGACTGTCCACAGCAGATTCACTCCCTGGGGAATAATCAAGTTGGCTGCTAGCGTTCCCCTCTATTACACAAACCAATTCATTGAGAGACTCACGCAAATTTGAAATTTTCCAGATCATGTCCCTCAAACTGTTCCCCTGGCAACAGCTTGTTCTAGCTGTCTGATGGTTGCTGATGGTTTCAGGAAAGTAATTTGTATCTCAGTTTGTAGACTAAAAATAAACCTTTCTGCAAATCATGTCAGGTGCAGCTAAATGTAATCCTGTAGCTTTCACTCTAAAATTGACAGACTTCACAATTTTATATCAGTGTTAGATTCTCTAGCTTGAGTTGAGGACACTCTATAGATGGTTGAGAGGGAGACAACTCTGTAAATTGAAGAAATGCCTTGTACCATGTTACTTTCTGTCCATTATATAGGAGTGAAAATGCTGATCCAATAGCAATAGCTGTCCACAAGTTATAGTATTGTGTTCACTTTACCTTTCATAATGTTTGGAAAACTTCACTGTGCAGACAGAAATACAATTCTTCAGCCAGACGATGAACTTTCCACTGTGCTACCCTTGTTGACGAGGGCAAATTGCATCAAAGCTTTGTAAGAGCGGTATGGAAATATGAATACAATATGATGATAGAAATGGGGACATCATTATCTGGATTATGATATAGTATACAATGTATGTGAATAGAAAATGGCTGTGTATATTATGTTATGTGTGTACTTCATGAGGCCCTGGGGGTCCTGTCTATGTACTTTATCCCTCGTATCTATCTAACAGGCTGTATCAAACAGTCTGTACCCCCCTTGATATCAATATTACCAAAGACAATCTACTTATAACTCATAAAGCAGACAAGGCTATGAGTCATGTTCACACCGTAACCTTTTCAATACTTGTACGATAATCTTATATCCTTCTGCACAGTCATATTTGTTCCCAAATCTGCTTTAGTTTTTTAACAAGTATAGATACATACATGTAGATATCTATCATACATCCATTGATATCTAAGTATTCCTGTAAATCTGTCCCATCTAGCCATCAGCGTTCATCTCCTATATTACACCTTAGCTAGAACAGTTAACTTTGTTATTGCCCTAATTGGATGTTATCTATTGCCATTACAGCAGGCTCGCACATAGCAAGGAGGTCCAATATATATCAGGGATGAGATATATAGTGTGTCTACATGGTCCAGCATTTTCTAGGCAGAGTGGGGTTTATCCATAACAGGATTCCCCCCAACCTGAAGCTGATTCATTTGTCAATCTTCATCTTATTTAGATGTCATCTATTGTAATTACAGCAGCTTCTCACATGGGACAGGAAGTCTAATCTATATCAGTGATATAGATGAGATGGTGTGGTTACATGGTCCAGTATCTTCTAGGTGGACAGGGGTTTATCCATATCAGTATTCCCCCCAAGTAGAAGCTGATTTGCTTGTTATATAAATCACATGATAAATCTTCATCCTATTCAGATGTTATCTATTATAATTACAGCAGGCTCTCACTTAGGAAGGAAGTCTAATCTACATCAGGGATATCAATGTGATGTATAGTCTACCTACATGGTCCAGCATCCTCTCAAAAGAGAGAGGAAGATAGAGGTTAATTCATTACATTTCTGTTATGCCCATGGGGAGACCAATTCATTGACTGCATCTTCCTCATGGCAGGCTATCAGAGGGATGCACCCAGCAGGTATAACATATTAATACACCAGTAGGACAGTCTATAGCATTGACAACATTGGCCATCAAAGTGACTACTATGGTGTTGATACTTACCCTCTGGGCTGGGGGTGGTCCCAATAGGATCAATGGACCCTTTCAGCGTGTGTACACTTTCAGTGTGTGGGGACACTTTGTCTTGGTCAGTATGACTGATCAAAGCATGCAGCCCTGGTGGGCTACCCACCCTTAGACTTCTGAGGGTGACAGTGTCTATTTAAGGGTCCTTTCAGTTTATAGTAAAGTGCCTTATCAGACATGTCTGATTGAGCTCCAGCTGCAGTCATTATAGTAATCAACATTTATTATGTAGGCCTTTTGTATTTGATAAGAATCTTGTGAGACCTATCGAAAAAGCATAAGCAAAATGTTGTTACACCACCAGGTTAAATAGTAAGCAGGTTAACAAAGGTAACAGCAGCAATATACTTTACCTTTGTGCAGCGTTCTTTGTATCTGTGTATAGAAAAAAGCCTTTGTAATAAAACTTGAATATAAAGGATAACTTTCAGCAACTTCCTGCCTGCCCTCCCCTAGTTCAGTACACAGTCTAGCAGTGGACGACTCCCAAGTGCCTCGTCTTGCATAAAGCTACATACCCACCTCTGCTAAACTCTAATGGTAGTGTAATGCCTGACTCATCATATGAGAGTGTCCTGTATTTAAAATGATAGAGCACTGTCACTTGACCATCTGCAATATGCTTGACCCTTGAAGTTAACACAGTTGTTCAGGCTGATGCTGAGTGTTTTCTCTGGGTGGGAGAAGGCAATGTGTTGGAGCAATAGCAGCAGCAACAGCTGCATCCTGTCTGGGCCTGGATAAATGGATAATAGCGGCCATAACCATCAGTAACTTAACCCATAAACAACTTTAACCTAATCCTAACTAGTACCGGTTCCAACAAATCATGACAGTTGGTAATCAGTAATTTCCGTGTGGTGCCTGTTGTTAGAGGTATTAGATGTTAATTGCAAGAACTAATGACATCTCCCAAAATACCCAGTTGGGAAGGAGTTAGATCCATAGATGTCTTGAGATATGAAATAATGATGAAAATGAAATGGAACATGCAGATAACAGCCAGCTTGGGTGTTGAGAATGCATCTTATGAAGATGACTCATACTAAGGCCAAAAAAAAGGGGTGTTTCAGGTTTCATGGTCTGAAAATCTAGGGTAGGTAGATCAGATATTTTAAGATTTTTTTCCCTTTGACCTGAGAAGTACCCAGAAATCAACTAGCGAACTTCAATGCCGACTCGCCGATGAATGTCTCAACTCATCAACTATATCAGATCGGCCCTTTAATAGCACAAAAATGACCGAAAATATTTTTCCAAAAATGCATTAGCATTTTTAGGGTCGACATTGTTATGCTAGGTAGGGTCGGGTAAAGACACCTTTTTTTTATTTGGCCCTACCCTATTATCTGAATATTCAGCAAGCATGTGGTGTTCTGTATAGTGGTATTGTTAACAGTAAAGAATGACTGATGCAGAGAGACAATACTTCAGACTACCCCATTGTCAGCATTATAAGGAATCAGTAGTAACACCTAAAACTCAACATTGACAAAGACATTTGTATAAAGCCTAAATATGTTATTGCTGAAATATTCACAAAGAGGATCTGCTAATTCTCTTGCGGTTTTTAGTTATGCATTTCAAAATGTCACTGGAACGTGCAGCCCAACTTCTCATATTGAAAGAGTATTTAGGGATTGAAAGAAAGTGAAAAAAGGTGAGAGAAGCAGCTAATACATTGTGATGACCTTTCTGTTTACCTCAGTGGAAGAAGATCAACTTCAGAGTGGAAGCCCAGCGGTTTTTGATTTTTGCAAGTGACAATGCAGGAAGATTTATTAGCAACAGCCACATTGCATTTTTCATGACTGAATTAAGATACTCATGATAAACAGGTCTAAGCAATGACCCTGCAAAGACTTATGAAGCCGAGGCCATTTTTCTCCATGCCTCCCTCCACATTACCCCCCACCCCTCCCACCTACCAAGGTGTGAATGCTCAAGGCAGGTTCATTTTTGGGGCTGCCTTACCCCTCTGCTTGTTATGTAATCCCATTGAATACACCACCCTCTAGGCCTTTCTGGTGTGTTAGTAAAGAATACACATACAAATATAATTTAAAATTCAGTTTTCTCAGCTGCTATACTTCTGGTACCAAAGTTCTCCCGGATTTTATTAGAATATATTGTGATTCTACTGATGGGGTGCTTTTTTTCTGTCACAAATTTGGCACACCAGTCACATTTGCATTCTTCTGAGAATAGAGAGCTACTCTCTCTCATGTCTGGTGCAAGTATTTAGTATACTACTTAGAAAAACCATTGGGAGATATTTTGAAATACTAAATTGCTAATACATATAGTTCTCCTTCCATTTATGATGATTTCATAATTGAAAAGTGAAGGCAAATATCTGAAATATCCATTACAAAAAAGCACTTACTATGATTTAAGAGCAGGGTCATTTTCCACAATGGCTTCATTAGCCAGGATGGAAAATGACTACAGGTTCAAAAGTCGCTGGCATAGTCATTTTAAGGAGTTGCCAGCACCTGATAAACTATGATTAGGATTACTTCAATCTGTTGTTTCATTTCCTGTTGATTATACATAGTCCTAGAGTCTGCCGGATTGGGCCAAAAAAATGTGTGTTTCAGGTGACATAATTTAGGTAGGATAGGTTGGTTTCTTCTTTTTTCTAAATAATTTTTTTTACTTTGGCCTAAAAAGTAGCCAAGAATTGACTCAAACTTTAGCGCCCACTCACCGACAACAGTGTTGACTCATGGACTATCAGATTGACTCTGAAAGACCAAGATTTGAGAATGTACATGTGTTGGAATTTCTTTATTGATTAAGCCTCTCACTCACTCACCCACTCACTCACCCATCTATACACACCATGACTCACTCACCTACTCACCCATTCCAACCTTCACCTATTTATACAGACACTCATTTAAATATACACATACTTACTCAACATATGTATATGTCTTCATAAAGGCTGTCATCTCTACTTTGCTGCTTGCTTCATCCTTCTCTCAGTCCCTTTTCCTTATTATGCCCATTCATTCTTTACTTTTTGGTTTTGATTGATTACATTGCTCCTTGGCACCATTCATCTGCTCTCTTCTTCCCACATGCCTGCATGCCGTTCTCATAATACAGAAATAACACCGCCATATATCTGATCCCTCATCCTGAGCTGTTGTCCTCTTTCCCAATTCAAATTCAGAATACCTGTCCCCAAAATACATGAAAATAATTGACCTTTTCATAAATTTTTATTTGTGTCATATTAGGAGCCTAAATTCAAATTTCTCATTACCTCTTGAATTCACAGTGTCCTGGTTTTAGGTAGCCATTTCTGAATCAAAGTTACCAAAGACCAGTTTCATTTTAAAAGTGCGTTGTCATGTTACATTACTGGCCTACATTTAGATTAAGCATCACAGCTGAAACTCAAGTAATGAAGTATTTCTTTTTTCACCATGTTTCATTAACCAATTTTCATTTGTGTGACTTAAAATTATTAGTGAATTTTAAGGGTAAATCTAAAGGAATGAAACACATGATTTGGTGATGTATTATTCTCAGGAGATTATTACATCCCGTGACTATATTTGAGAGGCTGGAATTTATTACCTCACCCTATGGTAGTGAAATGGTATTCATGTCATGTCTACATTGTCCAGCATCTTCTCAATAGAGGGAGGTAAAAAAGGTTTAGGGGTGATTTATTAGGTCTCCATTCATCGGCTGCATGTTCCTCATGGCAGCTTGTCAAAGGGATGCACCCAGCAGAGACAAAGGTTCACAGGTTTTGGTCTGTTAGTCTTTCTGTTCCAATCAGTCTAAAAGTGGCGTGGTTAAATATTAGTTAAAGTTGTTGGGTTATTTCACAAGTTGAAGGTAGGGCCATATTTCTCGAGACCACAGGCAGAGTGAAATGTGGCCCTAACTTCAACAATTGAAGTAACCCAGGCAAAAAACCTTAAAGAGTGTGCCTTTGTGTTTATTTTTTATGTTTATTGATTCAAACTAGATTATCATAGAGGGAGGGCCTAAAGTAGCTGAAATAGCTTCTTTCTATGTTGTTCAAATTTAAACAAAACACCATATTGATGACGCCATAGGGTCGCGAAATAAGGGAATGGGTTATTTCATGGGGGTATGTACTACGGCGTTCTTTGGTTAAGCCAATGCATGGCCATATTTAATTTTTTTTTAAATGTATTATCATGTCTGTAGGACAGACTATAGCATTGCCAACATTGGCCATCAAAGTGACTGCTATGGTGTCGATACTTACCCTCGGGGCTTGGAGTGGTCCCAATAGGATCAATCAATGATTTCAGGTCGTGTGGTGGGACACTTTGTCTGGGTCAATATAACTGATCAAAGCATGGCACCGGGGGCCTACTTACCCTCAGGCCTCTTGTGGTCCATAAAGGAATCTATCCATTTATAGTAAGGTAGCTAAAAAAGTCTGATTAAGCTCAAGCTCCAGCCATTATTACAAATTAAAACTATATTATGTAGGCATATAGCTTGATAAGGATGTTGTAAGAAATATCACAAAAAATTTAAATTAAAGGTTGAACAACTGGAAACGGTGTAGCCCTAATTGATAGGCAGGAGGCTGTGTCAAATCAAAAGAGGAAAGTCTTTGCTTCATCTGTTCTGCATATTTGAGGCTTGGTAAATACCTAATGGGGGAGAGATGTACATAAAGATCAATGGGTGTCAGCCTGATGATGGTTTTGCCTTAAAACAATCATGCTTCTAGGGTGAAGCATTGTAATGAGAGTCTTAGCTGGACTCTCAAATTAGATGCTGGATTATTTAAATGGCTGGTATGGACTCTATATCAATATTGCGTTGCCAGACTCTCTTGCTATTTAGGAGAGTTTAGTATCTAAAATCAGAGAGCGCTACTGCATGACTCTGACTGAAAGGTTTGACCCTGGAAATTTAAGTTGTTGTTTTGGAGACAAAACAGCTAGTGTACAGCTAATGCTGACTGTTTTTCTTTTCTATTTAATGTGTTTTATTGGGTATAAGGTAACAAATACAAAAGTAGATGCATCATCCTAGCTTAGGCACATTGCCTTGCTTCCGCTAGATCCCCTATCATTAGACTCTATTATCACAAATATATTCATATTTTTTTTGGATATGGTGTTACACTTGTATGTAGATTACAGTAGAGCTACAGACTAGTGGTTGTACTGAAATCACAATAAATATCACATGTTATTTATGATGAATCAGGATGAGGGGGTGATTTGGGGTATACATTGATAGGGGTAAATCTGTAAATTAAATTAATGTAAAGTATCACTACATAAAACAGTGTTCACAGTCTTTCTTGATCGCTACCTTGAAATCGGACAGGCTGTCTATAAGTATGTAAAAAGGTGGGAGAAGGCAGTGGGATGGTGCAATAGCAGCAACAATAGCAGCATACTGTCTGGGGCTGCCTGCTATCTGGGGCTGGGGGATGGGGGACTACCATAACCATCAATAACTTGTAATCCTTAACCCATAAACAACTATTTAGGCTGAATCCTAGCTAGTACCTGTTCCTCCAAATCATGACAATGGTAATCTTTAATTTCCGTGTGGTGCCCATTGGTAGGGTATTGGATGGTATCGGCAGGATCTAACGACATTTACAAAAAAAACTTGGTTGGGAAGGAGTTAGACAATAGATAATTTGCAGACAACAGGTAGCTGCAGTATCAACAATCTGTCTGACAGAGCTGTCTCATACTTTTAACCCTTTATGGATGCATGTCGCTAAAAGACAACATTTCTCACCCTGATGCATCAACACAGCCCCGGTGAGTAACTCGCCGCTGCTACATTGATGTATCATGCCGACCCTTTGGGATTGTCTCAACCCCATAGGGTGGGTATGATGTTTGAATGCAGCACTGGTGAGTTACTCACCAAGGACTGAACTCATGCATCATGATAACCAAGGCATGAGGCCTTTATTCTGGTTTTAATTATTTTGCAGCCCATTTCCACTTTGCATCAATCATCTGCCCCTTATTTCTCACATGTCTTCTTTACATGTGTAAATAACAGAAACTTGTTTCAGCAATGTTGCACCACCTTCACACTCTCCCCTTTCAACCTTTCCTCATGGTGGACCTTTGTCTTCATTCCTAATTTAAATTCTGTCCTCAATGTTCCTGACAATAAGTCATTGTTCCTCCTTGCTTCATTAGAGTCATGTTACAAGTCTCGGTGCAGGTTTCTCATTAGGTCTTTGTGTTCATAATGTTCTACATCCATGTAACTACTTTTGAATCAAAATTTCCAAAGACTAGTTTCATAGGTGAGTTCTCAAAATAGGGATCAATATTTTGATAACCAAGCCTGAACTCTGTTCAAGTAATGAAACATATATATTTTTCAGTATTTTATCCTGTTTCACAGAGCTATATCCTTGAGATAGATTGTATAACCAGACCTCCACACTTATGACAACCCCAGGAGGGTTACCCCAGCTTATTGCATGCCAGACAAAGAAATGTAGATAAGAAATGTTCCATGTCAGATCCACTCTCTGGGGTATGATCAAGTTGTTTGCTGTTGTTTCTCTCTACTACCAGACCGTGCACGCAAATATGAATTTTGCCCAGATGATTTTCAAGGAACTGTGTTGCTGGCATCAACTGTGCTCACAATGTATGGCTACTGGAGGCTGGTCCCTAAAGAGTCCCGACAGTAGCCTGGTCTATATCTTGACAAAACAGACTTTTTATCTGGACATGTCAGCGCCAGGTGATTGGAATGCTGTACAAACCCACAATTTGAGAAATGTAAAAATTTTACCAACACAGTCATTTTTAGTTTGATATAAAAGTTTATTTGGTTAGTGGGACAGAAAGACCGACAACTTTAACTAATATTTAACCACGTCATCTTTAGATTGAATGGAACTGAAAGATGAACAGCTTTAAAAGACATTTAAACACAAAAAATTTCACCCTCATATGATTCAACTGCTCCTTGTATATAATAAATCTGCTAAACCACATCATGGTTTTGGCATCGTCTACACATGTTAATGATTTTTCATGGGTAACTTGGAAACAAATTGATCCTTCAAAGTATTGTTGGGATCAAATGTATGACAGACCTCTGGATGTTGGAGCTGCAGGGGATCTATTCCTACTGTCCCTCCACCACGAATTATAGTGATGTGATGACTACTTTTTGGGGGAATTGATTTTAAGTATGATCCTTTATGTAAAGGTGACCCTAGCTATACCTTGTCTGGGAGAATTTGGCAAGGCTGGAAAAGGGCCTGGCTATTGAGTTCTTTGTGGGAGTCCCTTCCTTAAGTTATGTAGCTGAAGTGCTAATGAAATCACTGTCCCCTTTCCTAAGGTTATATATTTATAATGACACCACCAAAGGGATGGGGCTTGGGATTGGGAAGCTAGGCTGTACACATTATAGGCTTTATAAAAAGAATTATTCTTGGTGCATGGATGTAGCAGTGTGAATGCATAACACGGGCATATATCAGGCTTAGCACAGGAGATAAGCACAAATACTGGGAGGGAGGAGATGGTTCTCCTTCCAGGAGGTTCTCAATCTTCCAGCACGTGCTTTGTGCCAGACTATAACACAGAGCTTACGCAGAGCTGAGCAAATATAACCATTAGCTGGTGAGTAAACACAGTGTAAAATAGACAGAGACTGCTGTAGAATATGGTGCGTCCTCTTGTTATAGAATGGTGTAAAAGGATAATTGGATAGGTACGTTTTACTGCTCTGTAGACCTGAAATAAATGTCTCAATGTGCCTGTAATGAATGATAAATCTCATGATTAATGTGAAGCCTAAATGTATTAACATGTTGTATCCGGAGAGATTGCATGCAGACCTCTTCTTCATAACAATCCCCTCCAAGGTCACACTAGTCCATTGCATGTTAGAAACAGAATTGGAGATAAGAAATGTTTCATGGCAGATTGACTCTCTGGGGAATAATTGAGTTTGTTGCTAGCGTTCTCCTCTATTGACAGACCCCCTCCCACCCTGAAACCACTCCCCTGACATAAGCCATGCTTCTCTGTCGATGCACAGTGCTGTGGGTGCCTGATGATGCCAGGAGGAGAGTTTATCCTTGTATAATTAAAGCAGGTATAATATCAACACTGCATGATAGTTTGCATTTAAGCAAGATTCCTTAAAGGAATACTGGAAGGGACTTAAAGTTTAGTAGTGCTATATAAATGTCCTGGGAAGGTATCAAAGCAGTCGATGACGGAACTGGGGAACAAGGCATTGGAATTAGGCATTGTTTGTTTTGATTTTGTACAATGTTTGTATACAAACTCCGGCGTCTATGATGTGTCAAATGATGTGTACACCCAGTACAGTGAGGGTTTCTTGTACTAAAATGGGTGGAAGAGGTAGTCGGCCATTAATATCAAAGGTGTTTGATTTTATCATCCAAAATATGCATGACTAAGGCTGACGTGGATGTGAGAGGGGGAAGGGTAGTAGTTGCTACATTGTACCACGGTTATCCAGCTAAAAATAACCTAATGTGTCGTGATACTGTACATGAGGGGAGCCAGCAAACATCAGTGGTGGATCCAAGATTGTCTAGAGGTGGGGGGGGGTCCAAACCTGGCCAACCTGGCCAACCTGGTGTGACTGTCTGTTTCCTGCAAGGAAAGCACCATATTAGGGGGGGGTCGTGGGCATGCATACCCCCCCCCAAGGACAATACATTTTAAGACTCCGCCCCCTCCCTCCGCCCATCCAAGTCAGGGGCCCTCAGTCAGGCCCTATGATTCATACTCCATTGAAATAGACTACTGTAAATGTACTTATTTTTGCTGGTATACATTTTTTGCTATTTGCGGATTTGCTAAAAAGTACAATTTCACGCAGATCTTAATTTGCGGATTTTGACAGATGGTAGTAATGTAGTCATATTGGATAAATTTTAGCTCTGTACTTTCACAGATTTTAAAATCCCCAAAATTTGCAAAAATATGAAAAGGACAAAATAAAGTATGTTTACAGGATGTGTTATATGATATCATCCCCTTCTTTCTCTATTTCACTTTTTCTTCTCATTTTTTTACTCATCATCTTCCTCTTTTTTAGCCCCCCCCCCCCCTGGATCCGCCAATATGATATATATGTAGCCAGAGCTGCAAGATAATATTGGTTTTGGTGAGTAGCTCAGGGAGCAGAGCAGTTCAGGGCCCAGTGTGTGTGACCACTGGGGTGTGGAGACCAGGCTGTATAGGGCTGTATACACTGACGCCCTCTCCTGGGGCAGGATGTAATTACATGGGACGGCTTCCCAGCTGACACCGTTTGTCAAGGTCTACAAGACCCACTAATGAAGCCTCATTCAGGCAGAGCTGGCTGATTTGTGGCACTGTATAGTGTGTATGATAGGGCTGTGTGGCCTGCATGGCAGGTGTTGGCTAATGTGGGTATACGTAGGTCTGAAGGAATTGTTTCTGTCTGATAGATGTATAGGATTTGATCTCGACAATGCCCACACTGGCAGAAACCACTGATGATTATATCATTGCTTACATCAGTGAAAGATTTTAACTACAATATAATATAGTTTTGTCATATTGTATGATGGTAGAACATTTTCTCCTTGTTAAATTGGCCCACGCAGTTGTGCTCCTTTGGGTATTATCTTAATTGAAGGGAAAACACAAAAAAAAAACGGGAGGCAAAAAACAGGCTTTCTTGTTTGAACCAATGGCAATGCGGTTTTCCATATAAAATCAACAATTACCACATATATATATAATGCTTTTAAAGATCAAACCACTTAAACATCCCTGAAGATATTTTTAATCATCCCTCACAGTCCTTCTGTGTTTCCTGCTGTTTGACATTCACTGTACTAAAATAAATTTATGATTCCTCAGCTATGATTTACCAGCTTCAGGCAATAAATAGAAAAGGGCAGAAGTTCAGGTTTATAGGGGACCGGCTTCAGGCAGCCTGCATGGCTGGAGGGGTGTTATGAGGAATGAGAAGCCATAACACGGTGGTTGTAAGCTCTGTGTTATAGTCTCATAAACTATCTGTCGATACTACTGTAAAGGGCAGACATTCCTACATAAAGAACACTAGCAGTTCACAACCCCCATTCTACACTGAAAATCCGTAGGTTGAAAGGGTTAGTCAGTACTGACTATCCTAGGTTCGTCATAGGTGTGTAAGTCACCACGACAAAGCTATATTCAAAAATGACTGAGGGGTCAGTCAGTAGTGACTAACCTAGGTTCATCATTAGTGTGTACTTTAGTTGTTGTATTTGTATACCACTAGTTGGTGCCGCCTGTAAGATGCTATGATGACCACTCAGTTGCTCCCCCTAGAAATTAAACTCAGGACTCAGGTGGGTTGGTCAGTACTGGCAAACCTGACAATACTAAATTACCTAGGTTGGCCGTACAGGGAGCCAAAAAATAACTGACTAGGTTAGATACTAGTGACTGAGAGATTGATTGTATAGGGAGCCCAGGAATATCAGTGTACCAGGACAGAACAGAGTAGGTGAATATATATGGTCTGTTTTTTCCCAGCTCACCACTGTCTGTCTGGCAATAAAAAGACATCTGGGGGAAGAGGATGACTGATGAGCGCTGTGAAGAAGTGTATTGTTACAGCGGCCTCTGTATCCTCCTCTGTGATGTTCTGAGATGTTCTGATATACTTCATGACTGTAACAATGCCGCCAGAACATGACCGTGAGAGCTGCTCAATATAAAACATTAATGCAGTAGATTTTTTACCACTAGATGGTTTTCACAAACTAAACTGATGCAGATAGAAAATTGTCTCTGATTCACTCCCCACGAAAACTAGAAAGATATTAGGGGGGGTTCAGTGGCAGAGGCCCCACTTGTTTAGTGCCTTATTACAGTCAGCCACATTATTCTGGGTGAGTGTAAATAGTACACAAACAGCTACTGTTCTGCTGCTTGATGCCATTCTGGATTTAATGATAGGAAGACAAAAAAGCATATGTTGGTTCGATTCTAAGAGACATGAGGAGTTGTTTATCAGAGGTGCCGCTTACTGAGACTGCACAGTTCACTGCTATTAGGATAGGCTTCTCTCCCACCTACACTGAAAATCCAGAGGCAGGAGCCTAGTCATTATGATGACCTAGGTTGTCATAAAAATTAATTGCAGGTGCTGTGTTATATGAATATATATATATTAGTTCACCTTTTAACAAGAAGCATCCATTTTACATATTTGGTGTACTCTTGATTGAACTAAGTAGCAATACTTGTAATAAATAAGTTGCCAATTGGTGAGAATGATGGTCCCAAAGCCAGAGTCCTATGCCAATCCATGTTCCGTGTGCAATAGCATTGGGTAGCATTGGGTAGCATTGGGTAGCATTGGGTAGCATTGGGGAGCATTGGGGAGCATTGGGGAGCATTGGGGAGCATTAGGTAGTCATTGAAATAAGCTAGGACTTGAGACTTGTCATTACTGATGACTTAAGGTCTTCAAATTGAAAATACTTAAATCAACAATCTTGAGGTAGTCACTCTGACTACCCAGTTAATGTGACTACCTAAGGTCGTTATTAAGACAACTTTGGTCCGAATTGATCAGATGTTACTACTTTTGGTCATCACAATGACGACCTAAGGTCGCTACCTTGACTACCTCAAGTTGTCAATTTTGGCATTGTCAAAATTACGACCCTGAGGTTTTCAAAGTATCCTCTGAAAACTCTCTATCCGTCATCTACACCTCCCACCTGCCATTCATGTACTGACACCTGACTCTCCATCACCTCCCTGATCCATTAAATGTGACCCCTCTCTGACAACGGACGCACCAACAGACAGAAGCGGTCAGACCTCCCGGTGGGTGACAGGCCCGGTAAGTGGTAGGAAGCAGCACCTGAGGGGAGGCAGGGGGCGGTGGTGTTTGTTCAGACACGACGACTTGGTCAGCAACTGCTAAGGCGGTGTCTCACCACTTCGGGCCAATGTGAACGTCTGTAACGGGGTGCCATCTTTGACCTCCTGACAGAACGATAAAAATGGAGATGTAACCACTGCCATTTTTTATTTGGTCCTTTACATATCAAAGAAGACATTTTCTTTTGAAAATCTTATTTTTTATGGTGGCCAGTCAAAGATGGCACCTGGTCAAAGATGGTACCCTGTCAAAGCCATTCACACTGGCCCAATCTCGTGAGACCCAGCCTAAGGCTGTTTGAGGGGCAGCTGTAGAGGTCTGGCAGGGTTTGTTCCATGCTGCAGAACCATCAGGGTCCGTCTTGGGTGTGAATAACCACTGAATGTGCCGGCTAATGGTAGCCAGTAACGTCCTGTAAAGCTGCCAATCTGCAGAACCAAATGTCTCACAGGATGAAAAGGTTTTTGTAGAAACTGTAAATTGTTTGTCTTGCTACCGCTACATGTTTTGTCCCTTAACACACTTTCTTCCACATGGCTCACTCAGAGCTATACTGATATCTAGCTTTTGTGTCCTGTGTCCTTCATGTAGTCTTCATTAGGGTTCATTTACCATATTCAAAAGGCACTTAGTCCAAGGAAGGCAAAAGTAATGCTCCTAAAGTCTTTGCTTTATTACTTTGAGTAGCTATAATGAGGGAAATACTCATTTAAGAAGGGTGTATAAATGCCACCTTCCTTGATAAGAATTGTTTATGGATCAAAAACAAGCTTGTAAAATAAGATGGTAAACTAACAGTTTACCATCTTACATAAAAAAAGTAATTTTGATAGGTGGTCCCGCACATAATGTTAGGGTTTTGGGCCTTTAAACTTAAAAAATAGGACAAAAACTGTCTAAATCTCATATCTAAAGGCCTAAATAATGGGTTAAAGGCTAAGTATCGGGTTAAAAAATGTGTATATTTTATACCCTTGGTTGTTTGAAGCACAGTGATGAGATCTATAGCAATCTCAATAATGATTTATTGGTAAATAATTCCAATATTCTAATTCATGTTAAAAATAGCAAATATCACTAGCTCCAAATATCTCAAATATTTAAAGTGCAATAAAATGCTCAGTTTTGCTCGGAATTGTCAAAATTTCGAATATGAATCTGAGTGTATGTATATGTATCCAGTATCTCAATATTAGCTTATTCTGACAGATTTAATGAGTAGCGATCAACCTTAATGGTTGATTTCACGACAAGAAAAGGGAAGGTTACAGTAGCCAGCCATTATAAGGGGAATTTACATTGAGTGTTTGAAACAAAGGCCTCACACATATAAGAATTTATCTGCAGCACTGAATCTAATGGACAGTTAACAGTCTTATTCAGCTTTCAAATGAGATTCAGGCTTTTTAAAGATTCCACGGTTAAATCTACTTGTTGGATTTCAAGGCGTTAGGTAGTTTATATAGATAAAAAAAGATAACAGCAACGGAAAACGTTTTGTTTTATTGCATAAACAATCACAGAATGCTTCTGTGTGATCCTTTTTTTTTTAGATTAACTATGTCAAAGAACTTCTTAAATTTGTCATGCCTTGTTGTTAACACTAAGTGTCTTCCTATTCAGCCTCTTTAAATATCATGTAAATTCTGCTATGAGAATGAAATGGATTTACACAATGCTTTCAAATTCATGTCAGAATTCAAATCAGCTTGTACAAAGTAGGATTGCCAAAATCCTTTAACTGACAGGTACCATATGGTTGAGTGTTGTATTTGGATTAACATAATTTTATACCCCCTCATTGTTGAAAGGCAGCAATCTGTTGCTGAACCTGCATGATTCTATTATCTATTCACATGCCTCCGACATGAGATGATGTTAGAGAGGAGAAAAATACAGCTTAAACTACCACACACAAGGAATGAATTGGTGTTATAAGAAATAATCAAATGGAGTTGCTCTTAAGGTATAAAAGTATGAGTAAATTCCAGCCAACAATTAAGTGATGTAATAGGTGTATACGCTCTCCATTACTTTTACTTTATTTACATGATAGGATGTACCTCCTTGTAAAATTATGTTGAAAATGAGAATGGTGGTTCCAGAGCAGGGAGTCAGTATTTTAGTGATGTGTGTAGTGTTTTTATCATGTTACTACTACAGTAATTCAGCAGCCATATTTTATTTGTGAAGCAGTGCCAAGCAGCAGTGTATACTGATCAAAGTAGACAGGGGATGCGATGAAGAGTTCACCACCTTAGGATGATGTATGAGTGAGGGTCCTAAAGAGCAGGTGCTTATATTTTTAAAGTAGCTGCCATAGAAAGAGGCCTGAGGGGAAATGTGATGTAATATGGTAAATTGATCCACAGGCCAGGTGGTCTCTTTAAATGTTGATTACTGTTTTGTTAAGCAGGAGTAAATGCTATTAAGTGTCTCTGTTCAATAATAAATGACCTACAATGAATGAGAATTCATTTATATCCTCAATTACTATATTATTTATAGATGTGTATTCAATTGTCTGTGGTATCTGCACAATTATATACTCCCACCTGCATCCTACCAGTCCAATATCAACCCCCACCACAGTCCCATCACTCCTAGATGAATCCCCAGGGATTATCCCCAATGGATTATTGCACATCAGGAGCTATAAGCTGCTGATTTTAATTGTTCCATTCTGTATCCACTCTCTGAGTAACAAAGTTGGCTGCTAGTGTGTGTTACTACCTGACCTACAACTCAGTTAAATTAAGAATCGCCCAAGCACAATCCCTGAGATCCAGGCATGTCCTAGCCCTATAGGATCGTTTTCCCTAGCAAAGTACCCCAAAAATAATGGCTCAGGCAACCAAGAAATAGGATGCTGGTTGTTCCCTTCCAGCAATTCACTGCTCTACATAAGTTGCATTGGTGTGACCAGCAGTTAGACTATGCCAGTGGTAGTATACAATAATATTGATACCCACCAATGTACTGACTGTCTAGACTACCACTTGTGTGTCCACAGAAAATGGTATACTACCCCTTGAATAGACCACATCCCATGGATTCGGTTAAAAATAAACACTTAGATACACAAGGGTTCCTTTCTGAAATGTGTATCCCTAGAAGCCTAGTTCAATGATTAATTTAAGGAGGTTTTGATAGCTGTATCCTGGTTTTATAGATTGTTTCATACCAAGCCAAGCCTGATTCATGGTCCCCCTACCAATTTCACCTGACCAGGCCGGGTCAACTGGTTGTCCAGTTGTGCTATTTATGGCTGATTGGGGATCAAACAAACGCAGTGCCCTGTGCTGGGTGCAGTCAGTAGGGCTTGTAAACTACAAGTGCACAGTTAGGAACTACATGATCCACTCTCCTCCAGTCTCAGAGATCGGCCCCTTTAACGTGAAAGATTAAGTAACAGAGGATTTAGATGACATAGAGTGGATTTATAAATATGTAATTTGCATATAGATGGAAAGAGTACGTGGTAATAATATGTTCATTCATCATAACATGTTATGATACTTTTCAATGTCATGACAAATAGAGACTATGAATAGCAAAATCAAGGTTCACACTTCAGGGTATATGTAGGTGCTCTAGGTGAATATAGCATGCACAGAGTTTCCAGTTTTCAGGTACCAGTCTTCTCGGACATCTGATTGTACCACAGGCTGTATTGTCCTAACGGTAACAGCAACAAAAGCTGCATCATGTCTTGGGCTGGATGAATTGATAATGGCCGCTATAACCATCAGTTTCAAAAATCCAACTGTGGCGGTTGGCGCGTGTCTAGATGCCACGACACAGTGACCCCCTACAGGTATACATGCACACTAAGTCATGTTGGAACAGAGCTGCAACCTGGTAGCAGCAGCGGCGACTGCAGGGCGTTCTAGTTACTGACCCCAATATACTCATGTTAACCTCCGGTTAACATAGACAATTTGGTAATTGTAGTTGCTGTGATTCTGACTGTTTTAAGAGTTCTCCAAAATAAACCGGTAAAATTAGAGCTTTGTCGGGAAATGAGCTAGAGCCTTCAGCCCAACAGTTGACATTTATTCTCTTGTGTTGGTCCTAAATGTTAAAGAGTATATTACTCATGACAAATACATCGGCGTACATTGAACATTTGATCTAAAAATGAATAAATAGAATCCAGGAAATGATTGTATCTTTTAGTCCTTTATTGTCCCTTTATAATGGTTCAGGGACATCATCCTTATTGGTGAAGATATCTACCTTAATATCCAATATCGGGAAATCAGTTTACTGAGAAATGCAATAACCCAACCTATTTTCCCTCCCAGAATTGCAATAACTCCAACCTTTCTTCTCTTCCTAGAATACTGTATTACCTGTTAAAGGTGATTCCTAGTGTGAAAGGCAATAGACTTAAGGTAGAATATTCCCTATAAATATAATTTTACACTATGTATTAAAACACCATTCATGGGACAGGTACAGGATTTTGAAAAAAAAGGGGTGGGCTATTGTTAAAAATCCAAAGAAAATTATCCATCTGTTGTATGCTTTAGATGTCTTGCCAGGGGGACCTCCGTTCAGCCTTCTTCAGACTTAGCTGATATGTACAAATATACACACTATGAGACTGATTCACTGTTGATTTTCACCTCATACAACTATCATTGTAAATATCATAGTATTATTTCACACAATCTTTTTATATTATAACTCTAGTTTGGATGTTAAAGTACAAAAGTAGTTGAAATGAGTTGAAGGTTCAAAGTAGGTTAAGGCCGCAATTTGTCCAGTCCAATAGAGATAAATTCAGCTGATAACCAGATAAGGTGTAGTTTAATATAGGACACAGGGGCTGGTCACATGGATCAGTGACGGTGGTACATTGCATATGGACAGGTAGAACCAGGACTAGGACGGGTGAGTGAACCACTGAACCTGCTTGAGCAGGTTATTATATACAATCAGGATATGTGGAAACAAGCATATATCTAAACATTTCTTAGACTTACGAGTCTCAATGATATAAAAAATAGCCCAAAACCGTTCATTGCAAAAACTGTTATGGCTCACTCTCACCAAATCAGTGCAACTAAAAAGTGGACGTACATGATCGGTGGACGTACATAATCGGTGGACGTACATGATCGGTGACGTACATGATCGGTGACGTACATGATCGGTGACGTACATGATCGGGAATTATTGACTGCCCTACCCTTTCTGACCATGTTAAAACATAAATAAATCTTACCAAGATGTACATATGATGTGTGTCTTGACATGTAATATGTCAGAAATGTCTAGATGCAACTATTAAGATAATTTTTATTGACATTTTAATACCGATCATGTACGTCATGTGACGTACATGATTGGTGACGTACATGATCGGTGAATATTGACTGCTCTACCATTTCTGACCATGTTAAAACATAAATAAATTTTACCCAGATGTACATATGATGTGGGTCTTGAAATGTAATATGTCAGAAATGTCTAGATGCAATTATTAAGATTATTTTTATTGACATTTAAAATACTGATCATGTACGTCATGTGACGTACATGATCGGCCATTATTTATTGACTGACTTAATTACCCTTTCTAACCATATTTAAAACATAAATCAATCATAGTGAGGTGTACATATGATGTAGGTCTAAATATGTGTAATCATAGACAGGTCAAGCAGTGGGTAAATAGGAAATTTTACATGACATTCCAAGCCGATCATGTACGTCATGTGACGTACATGATCGGTTACACATTGAGCCCCCCCCCTCCGGCCCCTATAAATATTTTGGGAGTTGTTTTTTTCTAATAAACTCCCCAAAGATACATTACAGCCTGTAGGTATGGTTGGGAGAGTTAAACATCGTAGTGCAGGGGGTAAAAGATCGATTTTGTACGCTGCCGATCATGTACGGCCGCCGATCATGTACGTCCACCGATCATGTACGGCCAAATAATAGTTGCATCGATTTGGTGAGAGTGAGCCTTATGAACCTGTACTCTATATAGATGTATTACAAATGTAAGATTTATTTTGTCATATGTATAAAATCTGCAAGCAATTTGTTAACTCGAGATATTCAAATTTAATCCTGATTAGACTTGGTCAGACGGTCAGCTCAAATGGCTATAGATTTGGATAGAATACGACGCCACATCATCCAGTAAAGGTGAACCTTGAGATCAGAGGCGGTCATACCACTGTTGTATCAAAGAATAATGGATAAGTGATAAACAGGTTGATTAGAAGTGCACTTGTAAGGTAGAATTATCAATACATGGTGTGAGGTCCACAGTGTCTTAAGGTTAGGAACCAGGATAATCACGTGCAGAGCAGCACGTAGGCGCCTGGAGGGTAGGGCATACCTCGGAATAGTAATGAGATACATTACAATGAATTCATAACTAAGCCTAGAGATCTGCAAATAGCTGACAAACAGATCTTATTACCTTATTAGATCTGGGTAAAGCAGGTAAACCTATTATATATCTAATTCATTGAAATTCACATTGATGATTTAACATAGACAAAGGTGCACAATTTTCAGTCTTTCTGTTGGGTTATTTCACAAGTTGACCTTAGGCAGTATTTCACAAGGCCGTAGGCCAAGTGAAATGCGGCCTAAGGGTCAACTTGTGAAATAATCCAGTCAAGAGACTTAAAGGAGTGCACCTTTGTGTTTATCTTTTCCGATTAAAAATACCAAAATTATGGCAGGGGGGAGCCTAAAAAGGCTTCTTTCTACGCTGTTCAAATATAAATAAACCACTATCTTTGATTACTTCACAGGTTGTTAAATATGGCCATGGGTTATTTAACAGGGGTTTTAAATACGGCACTTCTTGGTTAAATCAATGGGGTTGTCACATTCCGTGAAGAATAAAAGGTGATGGCCGACAGATGGTTTGTCCTAACTCAGATATCTACTTGATCTATTGTACCCTGTGGGCCTTTGTCTGATTAAATAGCTCTCTCCTCCTCATCAGTGAGCTGCTCTTAAAGCTGCACTGTCCTCACCTTTTCCCTTCCTATGGGCTGCAGATGGTAACCACAAGGCTACTCAAAAAAAAAGTTATCATCTTAGAATAATGATTTGGTGTGTTCAGAAGATTATTCAAATTATGCTACATCAGATGTCAAAGTGACTAATGTTCAAGTAGCTTGCTTTAATCATCAAACAAGAAATGTGGGAAAGGATGACATCAGGGAAGCTTAGAATGGCCTAGTAATGCAGAGAAAGATGCAAAGGGATATGTAGAGAAGAAGGGCAAGACAGGGCAGACACCATGAAACCATCACCAAATTGTCTTTAGGGGAGACGTTAGTTATGCTGACGTACCCTATATATATATGACAGCCTAGATGGCACAATATTGCCCTTAGGGAGTGGTCATTTTTTAACAACAGGGGGGGGGTTGGTGGATCTTTACGCAAGCGGGTCTAAGAAACTTTGGTCCCCCCCAAGAGAGGGGTCGAAATTTTTTAATCCCTCCCTTCAAGGTATCCAAATTAGCTAGTGTTTATACTTTTCACATAACTTATCGTAAAAAGATTTATTTTCTAGTTCTTTGCTATTTCCATTGTCATTAAAAGTTGGTGCTAAGATGCGCTTCTTCATCAGAATGACTCATGAAGTATTTTCTACTGTCCCTCTTACAGATTCATCATTGGCACTTGTTGTAAGAAGATCATCCTATTTACTAAGGAGAAAAGAAAGATATACCATCTCCAACTGCAGGTTCACTGTGGATACTGTCATCAGTGGGCCAGAGATGCCTCAAACATACATGAGATAAACTACTACACTTTACACTGAAATTACAAAATGGCATCGTGTTGTTTATCGGAATTTGAAGATCCATGGGATCCATATACATCTTCTGAACCAGATGAGTCTGATGATGACATTGATGTGACTGATTGGACAAATAACCAAGACGCAGAATCAAATAAGAAAAGGTCTGACATCATCAAAAAGGTCCTAAAAAATGAGGACATAGACCAGCTGAGAACCATCCTGGGAAGTGGTTGGGATGTAAATGAACCGCTGAGTATGGTTTATGGGGGTACTGTGGAATTATTGAGCTATGTGAGCTCCATGAACCCCCATGAATTCAACACATTTGAGATTGTCCGGCTGCTGTTGGAGCATGGGGCTGATCCCAATGTAACACATAAGGTGAATATAGGAGACTACAGAGAACCTAAATGGGTGCACGTGACAGCCCTACACGAAGCAGCAATGTATGGAGTGACTGATGTAGTTAAAGCACTTCTTGAGGCTGGTGCTAAATGCACGACCTGTGATGGATCCCAAAACCCTATGGCTAAGGTAGTCAAATTCCTCATTGATGCTGATGCAAAATGCCCAACACCTGATGCGTCTGAAAACATCCTGGCACTGGCACTACAGTATAAGTTTTGTCGACCTGATATTATCAAGATGCTGCTAGATCATGGTGCCGATCCAAATGATCATAATGGTGCAATGGAAAATGTTCCATTCCTAAAAACAATTATGAATCACGGAAGTAGGGAGAGTGGCACAGAGATAGTGCAGCTTTTGATTGAGCATGGGGCAGACCCACTTGTAGGACAGGGGACTGCACTACCACTAGCAGCACAGCGAGGGTGGGCTGATGTCGTAAAGATACTCCTTGATGCTGGTGCCAAAAGCACAACCTCTGATGCATTTCAAAACCCGCTGGCACTGGCAATAAGATCAGACTGCTCTCCTGATCTTATCGAGCTGCTACTAAAACATGGTGCAGATCCCAACAAACATGATGATCGACTTGAAAACATCCCTTTATTAAAGGCCATAAAACAATGCTGCTATAGTAGGAATAGCACAATACCAGCAATTATCCAGATACTGTTAGAGCATCGAGCAAACCCAAACGTAAAACACAGGTTTGATACTGGAGATCATGAAGAAGTCACATGTAGAGAGAGGACTGCCCTAGATGAGGCAGTAAACCAAGGTTCGACTGAGGTGGTAGAGTTGCTGCTCATGCATGGTGCACATCCGAATGCCGACAATGATCACTTAGAGAGTATTCCTCTGCTGAATGCAATTCGACATTACAGGAGCTGCCCGAAGATAGCCCAGCTTCTGTTAGATCATGGGGCACACCCCAATGTAGCACACCAGGTAAATATTGGAGATTACGGGGCAATAAAATGGGTGCATAGGACAGCTCTAGATGAAGCATCAATACGAGGGTGGACTGATATAGTGAAGATGCTTCTTGCCGCTGGCGTTACATGGAAAACATCCAATGCATCACAAACCCCACTAGCCCTGGCACTACGGCAAAATGACTGTCCTCCCGATCTCATTAAGCTGCTGCTAGAACATGGGGCAGATGTCAATTGCATGGCCATTGGGGTGAGACCAATAATACACAGACTGGTCACACACTGTGATGTTGAAGGCACAGAGCTCTTTCTCAAGCAGAAGCTTGACCTGTTCTTCCTGAAGGGAGGAAATATCAACATGGAGGACAGTCAGCACAGAACGGCCCTAGACTGTGCTGTGAGTGAAGGTTGTCAAGATAACAGTGTCAGGTGGATGATCAGGCATGGGGTAGATATACAGTCTCTTGCATTTAGAAGTTCTAGATCTGGCATGGATGACCTCTTTATTGCACCTCTAATCCTGCTGCAGGCTGGTATGAGGGTCTCACATGGGGGACAGACAAGATTCAGCAACATGGAGGTGACCATTTCTACTTGGCTGCAGGAGAACACTGAGCCTGATGAGTACGAATTAGAAGAAATGGTGGAAGAGCTCAAGACTGAGTTGTTTGACCGAGTCCAAATTGTATTAAGCAACCCCAAGAAATCCAACTTCCCTCAGTTTTGGACTCAACAAATGGCTGACCTGCTGGAGTTCAGTGACAATTCCTTGGATGTCTACCCAGAGGTCACTTGCATCAGTGACTCGGAGGACATGAGACAACAATATTTGTATATCTCTGACCAGTTTCACAGAATTGGGGAGTTTCTGAGTCAGCCCCAGTCCCTGCAGTGGTACAGCCGCTGCTGTGTGCGGGAGAATCTGGTGTCCCTTCAACCTTCTGTGGTGAAGACTCTGCCAATCCCATCAAGTTTAAAACGCTACATCCTGTGTCATGAAATATGACCTTTTCATTATCCCGCAATCAAATAATTGATATGTTGGACTGCTACCTTGCATCGGACACTTTAAACAGTAGTTCAAAGTTTCACAAATCAAATATTTAGTCTTATTATTTGTTGCTTAAACACAAATGGCCAAGATTAGATGCTTATCATAATCATGTTTTACTAGTGAGAGGTTGAACTTACCCTGTGTGATGTATATTTGTATAGAAAAGGGAAAACCAATGGGACTGTGAAAATGACCATTTATCTTGCTTTATTACCAGCTACATATTACATAATTCACTAACTATGTCTCCATCCTGTAAAACTAATTTAATTTGTTTTTAATATAGATCGTAAAAGTATAAATGCAATTTGAAGTATCAAAGTTATATCACATAATCCATTTACCCTATTCGAATCTTGATAACTCATAAAAAGTGTATACTGCATAGTGTATTAAACACCCTTCTAGAATGCTGCCCCCGGTCTCTATTTAATCAATGTAATACTTGCAAAGAAATAATGGGCTTAAGGTGTATGTCTACATTTAGTTTCTCTCTTTCACATTAATTCAAGCAGTCAAAGTGCAAATTTTGTTTGTTGTGAAAACTCTATAATTATATTAGACTTATCAATGTACAGGTTGGTCGGTTTGGTCGTATAATCAAGGCAAATAAAAAACCTATTCTGGTGACGAATGTGCCCGGAATAAAGTATGTAAAAAAAAAAATTTGCAATAAGTATTTATGATATAAACCACAAGCAGGCGCTTCGGAACCCTTAGGTCCGGATCAGGTAGGTCAGAAGCACAGCTCACTCTTGCTATAAGGATATTTGAGCAGAGATAGATATACACTTACTAACCAGTCCTCCTTGGCCTTCCCTATCTTTAGAAAGAGCCAGAACTAGATTACAATCTCACAGTCCTTTCCTGTTCCCTGCTGTTTGACCTTCACTGCATTAAAAGTAATTTATGATTCCTCAGTTATGGCCTGTCTTTTTGGTTTGCTACCTTCAGGCAATAAACAGAAAATGGCAGAGAGGTTTAGGTTTATAGGTGACCAGCTTCAGGCAGTCTGCATGGCTGGAGTTGTGTTATGAGGAATGAGAAGACATAGTATGATGGTTTTAAGTTATGTATAATAGCCTCATGAGCTATCTGTTGATGCTACTTTAAACGGTGGCCATTCCTACATCAAACACACTAGCGGTTCACTTCCTCCTTTCCTACCAAGACAGACCAGGTGAATGTTTATGACCTATGACACAGAAAAGTAAAGTTGTCAAATGTGTCTCCCACATGGCTCTGGTGAAATAGAGAGTCAAAGGGCTAATGACTCTGCATTTATGAAGGGTCAATTTGAGTTGACACTGATAGTACAAAGTCAAATTTGAGAAAATGTAAGTTATTTCTATACCACTACATTGCTGGCATTATTAGCCTTAAAGGTACTCAACACAATCTACTTGATTGTAGATTGACCAACTATTTTACTTAATGATTTATAGGGATGTTAGCCTGATGCATATGGAACACAAAGAAAAGAAGAAAAAATCTTAACAGGGTTTATTTGCATTTTGGAGGGTATTCTAATCCTGGTGCATCATATAGGCCCTCATGATTATTTGACACAGAAAAAAATCTCCCAACAATATCTCAATAAAAATGCAGGCATGCATTTAAATGATCATTAGGAACGTGTTGAAAGCAAGAGAAAAGGGGGTCACGGGCAAAATGAAATTATGCTGAATTATTCAAAATGATTTCTTATATATTCACTGTATGAGCCTATGGGCATGGCAGATAAGAAATTTAGTGATCAGGATGTGTAGAATACTAAAGTGTGACACTTAAATGGCAAATACAGGAATATCAATACATATAAGTGTGAGAAATCTGCAAATATCATGGTTTTAGGTAGTTCCAGTTTTTGCCACCAGGTGCCGTATGCGTAGATTGTGTTGAGTACCTTTAATTCAATACAAATATGACAATTAATGTCCGTTTTTACCAGTTTTTCTTTATCAAATATTGTTATTATTATTATTTAGAGTGGCCTTAGGTTCTACACTTCCACTTAACATGTAGGATAACAAATTACTCTGACACCTGATGCTCTGACAACGGAAGCACCACCAGACGTAAGTGGGGAGACCTCCCAGTTGCCGACAAACTCCATTAGGCTTGGTAAGTGGTGACAAGCAGCCCTGGGGAAGGTGGAGGGTTGTGGTATATGTTCAGGCACAATGACTTGCCCAGCAACTCCTGATGGCATGTGGTCTGAGTGTGTGCTGGTTAATGCTGTGATGTATGTGAAGGCCTCTGTGGTCATATAGTTCCAGCAAGACTTCCCTCTCTAAGGAAGCCCAGGTGGCCTAAAGGAGCCTAGGTGACACTCTGGCTGGTCTAAGGGAGTCACCTTGGGGAGTCATATGACCCAGAGAGATATACGATTCCCCCAGATGACTCCCTTAGGTCAGCCAGAGAGTCATCTAGGCCCCTTTAGGCGACCTGCAACTCTATCACTCCCAAGGCCAAAAAAGGGTGTGCTTCAGGCAGCATGGTCTGAATCATTGTTATGGTGGGTTATAAATCGGCACATTAACTCATGACTCACCAAAATGACTCACTAATTCTTCCATCAAGTAAGAACATCAAGACATTGCTGTAAAATCCTCTTTAAAAGCCATTTTCTGAAGTCACTATATTTGAGGTGAGTAAGGAGCTTGTTATTATTGAAAAAGAAATGGCTAAAAGATGTGACTAATGAACAGATTACAGATCTCCAAAATTGAAAAAAAAGTCATGGTTGATCATTTTTTTAAATCTACGGTCAGGTTACTTGAAACACACCCTTTATTTGACCAATGCAATGGCTAAGTCTGTATTAGAAACATATCTACAATTCAGCTCGAGCATCAGAATTTTTTACGCCCCCCCCTCAGAAGGGGTCGGAAATTTTCAGCTTTGACTTCCATTTACAATCCTAGAAGGACACAAGATTCTTTAATAATAAAATATGATGTATTTGGGAAACATTTTTTTTGGACACTGGCAAAATGTTAGAAATGGCATCAGATGAACAGTAATAGGTCCTCTTTCATAACAAAAGTATAGACTTTATTCTATTAATACCAATATACATACCTTCTGTATAGAACGGCGGTATATATTTATGAACAATAAACTGGCTCCCTATATGACAGATCACCCACTACAGGTTCACATGTCCAGCGATGTATCATAACAACACGTACATACATCAGCCTGTATGTTACATTGACGCTGATTGGCTAATCACCGTCAGTAACCTGTGACTGAGTATGTGCAGACTTACATGAGATTCCTCTTCATTTATTCCTGGTTAAGTTGGGCCAACTGGTTTGTGGTTTGTTTCAGGTCACCCGAGCGACCCTATCTAAACAGGGCCAACGTTTTTTATGCAATTTGGAAGAAATTCACATTTTTGCCCTTTTTGGTCAGTTTTAAGGTATGTAGAGAGGCTAGCCAGTACATTCATATTTAAAAAAAAATTGAATCCCAACTATCGACCCTCCATATCCCCCTCCCCCCCATGTTGCCTGAAACAAACCTATTTTTTTCCCCTAATCACCATCAGTAAAACCTGGCCAACCTGGAGTGACTGTTTCCCATGAGTGAAGCACAGCAGTCATATCAAGGGGTTTGGGGGCACGCCCCCCAAGAACATTTCGATGTTCTGCACAGGAAAATGGTGCACTCTCATGCATTTTAGGACACAGCATTTTAAGACTCAGCCCCCTCCCTCAATCATCTCAATCTCTCTCCCTTTCCCCTCTTTTCTTTTCTCTTCTTCTTCTACTTTTTTTTTGGGGGGGGGGGGGGAGGGCAAGGCATCATCTGCAGCCTATCTTTGTAGCAACCCCAGGGATAAATTCTGCATTGAAAATTGCAGATTAGAAATGTTCCAAATTCAATCTCTGGGGAATAATCAAGTTGCCTGCTGGCATCCGCCTCTACTATCAGGACGGACTCACGCCAATTGGACATTTGCCAGGTGATGTCCTTCATACTATTCCCCTGTGGTCATTGTCAAGTTAGTTAATCCAGAGGGTTGTCCCTGCCTGAATTATCAGATTACAGCAGAGCCTCTAGGCATGTCAGTACACTGTAAAAAAAATTCACGGTAAAAATAATTTCCTAAATATTTATTTATTGTATAAACCTATGTATAGGTTTTGTTTCATAGCTGAATACAACCGTAATACTAATGGATCAAATCCAATTGCAGATCTTCATTCATTTAGGAAATTTAAAATACATTTATTTGCATCCAGTAATATTTTTTTTTCTAATTCTATTTACGTTTAAATGACGTAAAATAACGCAATTCAGATACCTGATGTCTGATCTCCGTAGTTTGGTTTACAGAGATGATACATGTATTCTTAAGGAGTCCTTCCTTATGTATGTGAAGGCATATATTGTCAATATGCAGCTTTCCAGACAACATTGGTTTTTCATAAAGCAGTCGGATTTCTATGAATGAGATTGACAGTTTAAGGACAAAGTCCAGCTTTACAATGTTAATGCAGCAGTATGGTACCCTGTCTATAATATTAAAGCCTGAAGTACTCCAATGTGATTTGGGAAGAATCTCCCAATGGCTTTGTTTATCAGCTTAGTAGTAGGTCATATTTTTAAAGACATGTACAGCCAAAAGGATTATATTTCAGAAAGCTGGTGATTAAGCTGAGGAATAGCTGCAACGGAATCCCGAAAAATAACATTGACTTTTTGAAAAACATTATATTGAGAAACTCCTGGCGCATTGTTCTTGGGAAAGATAATGCTTCCTGAAAAAAACATCAGTGATAAACAAGGTGTCAGATGTTATCAACAACCCTAATAGTGTATCAGACAATGGGTGTTTTACTTCAGCAAACACATACAGCAAGGATAAGGTTTCCTTTCTTTATTTATGGAGGGTGATGTGGGATAGTCTCATCATTAACAATATCAAGCCATGCCATGCTGTCATGTGATATCTTCCGTAGGCTCTGTTCCATTTAGATCTAATCCTTCCATGCCATGGCATTATTACATTGTTGATATTACCCAGATAGACAGAAACAGCTACAATGTATTAAACCACACAAGGATCTAATGTTATAGCAATCAACTATAATAATGATAATAATAACTCAATATAGGTCCACCCATCTTCATATTAATCATGAACAATAGAATCGTGCAGATCCTAGCCACACATCATGTCAAGCCTCCAGCCTTGGAATCTTGGAAATGAGGTGGAGCAGATGGTATGTAGATTTAGATTGTTTTAAATTGTTGATCACTTCTCTCCGATAGGAATACCATGATCATTGTTAAGCAGCAGAATATTGGTGATCCCATCAATCAAGAACTCCCATATCTCTATTGATCAATTTATTAAGGCTCCATATTATAGTCAATTCTGGTTCAGATAGGAGAATGTTTAGCCCAGTGCTCCTAAACTAGGAATGGCCCCGTCTCATAGAAACATCTTAAAGTATACATCTTTCTACAGATCTCTCCCAGTTATTATTGTCATAAAATCTATTGTACCAATGTACCATAGTTCTAAGGTGATGTCAGAAAGAATAGTATGATTCAGATCATTGCTTTAACCCTCCCTAAAGAGAAAAAATCGAACGCGGCTTCAAAGAACACTCCACTGAATATCGGACAATGGTATAAACCCTTTAAAAATTTAGTCACATGAGTTGAGCGAACAAAACAATTGGGACAAAGGTACATGAAGGATCGTAGGCCAAGCCGGTAAGGTAGCAAAACTACTAATAAGTAGTTTTAATACACAAATCTAGATTCTCACAGTAGAAGACGCCAGTGCTGTCATTTGCGTCACGCCGCCATTAATATGTCAAACTCGTCACAGTCAGGCACGCACAGTCACGGCGCTGTGGACCCAACCAAGCTACAATACATTGATGAGGTACTTAGACAACAAAGAAAGCAAAATCAGACACTGAGTATTAAGTCCACACCACAACAACACGCCAAACTAGCACAAACAGATCCAAATAACTCGGTTACTAACCAGGTCAACAAAGAAAGCGACCCGGTTGCCATGAGCGCGGTGTTGCAGAGCGCAGGGAGCATTCATTGCTCCGAGACGCACCCACTCCCCTTCCCGCCACAACAAGATACCCTGGCGGGGAGGCACCACAGTGATCCCCCAACCACCATAGCACAACAGATAGCACAGATGCACAAAGACATGCTGGACAAGCTACAAATGAGTGAACAAAGAGCAGCGTCACAAAAGACTGAGAGTTTTCAGGCACTCTCCAACATGGAAACCAGACTACAAACAACGCTGACGGAGGTCACCAGGAATGAGGTCAGGAAAATGACAACTGAATTGAACACACTGAGAGAGACCTCATCCGCTGACAGGCAAGAACTGAGGAATAAAATAGCCACCCTCGAGGCCAACCTACAGTCTGAAATTATATTAAATCAGGAGAGATACAAACAATTCTCAGACATTGCAGAAATTACTAGGAACCTACAAGATAGGCCTACCGCTGATGCTCCCTCCAGACCCAACTACAGCGCCAAAGCAGCCCCCCCCTGAATCAAGGCACACACAGGAGGAATTTCAAGCAGAGGGCACAGCAGAGACCGACAGAACAGCCTGAAGATCGCTCCAAGAACATTGTCATACATGGCATTAAAGAGGTCAGAGATGAAGACCTGTCTCAAATTGTCAAGGAAATTTGTACAAAATTAGGAGTAAGGATAGAGGACCCAGACATCAACAAGATCCAGAGGCTCAGACACCCACTAGACACTTCTGGGAGGGAAGTACCAGTAGTACTAAGGCTGAATAGTATGGAAGTCAAACAAGAAATAATGTCACAGAGAAACATGAGAGAGAGGGAAGGGCGGGGAAGACCGCTATACTTTTGCGGATGACGAACCAAAACACGTCAGAATTTTTAAATACAGATTGAGGAGGATCGTCAAGCATTGCATAGAAAACTCCACAGATGCGCAGATACTACAGGATAAAATTGAGATCAACGGTACCCTGTACCACTTTGACAACTGTACCAGCATCCCGCAACGATACCTCCCTGCGGGTATAGAACAGAAAGATCTCTCGAACACACCCCCGCCACCCAGAACGAGGCGGGACGCAGCGATTGCAAATGGCGGAAACAACAACAAGGAACCGACCGCGGAGCGCATTCAAATGACAAACAGTGGCATAACATACAACGATGAGACGGCTCTGTTCAGCAATTTCTTCCCATGCAAAGTAAAGTACACGCACAAAGGTAGGGAGAGGAATTACAGCTCTGTAGAGCAGGCATACGCGTACATAAAGTGTGTCATAAATGATGAAGAAGAGAAAGCGTCCAGAGTCATGGCCGCCCAAACAGCGCTGAAGTGTAAACAAATAGCAAATCACGTTCAAGTAAAACCAGAATGGGACAATAGCAAGGAATCCCTCATGTTCGATTTGATGATAGCCAAGTTCACCCAGACAGAGGGATACACACAGAGATTAATCAGTTCAGCTCCCCACAGGTTAATTGAGTCAACATAATGTGACAGGTGGGGGGGAGCAGCTGTTTTTGGAAGTGCCGAATATGACAGTGGGAAATATTGGAAAGTGTCAGGGATCACCTCATAGCGGCTACTGCCTCCATAGACTCAGCCAAGGACGGCCCCCCACTGAAAACCTGTGAAGAGACACAGTGTCGGGCTCCCAACCCAGTTAACACAGAAAATGACAAACCATTCCAATTACAATTCCAGGTCACACAACAACAACAGGGCGACCCGAGCCGAGGAGTGAGAGTTGAGGTGAATGCCGACAGTGACACCGACACCCGAGGTGAAGGTGACACCAGTGGTGAGAGGAGCAACAAAGGTCAACCACGTACCAACCAAGCTGTCACAACCTTCATACAAACGTACCAAGACCACAAGACACTGGGCAGCACCAATGGGGTCTGGGTAAGGCCAAAGCACACCTTCCCCCAGCCCCCTGCACGCAACCAAGTCAACAGCCGGGAGGAGCTGTCAACACATCAGTGGCCAAGACTACAAAACAAGTTTGACCTTGAGAGCCTGCTACAGTCAAGCCCAAGTCCCCATCCAGGAGCAGCTGACAGCATCAACACAAGATTAATTGCACACTCCCAGGAGGAGGCCTCCCTAAGTAGGTCAGCTGAAAGTAGCACACAGAACACCCCTACAGCAAAGAGAAAGGCCCCGCACCTCTCCCCAGGTCAGATAAAAGAGTGACACAGGAGGAGAATTTCTATACCCCTGAAAAGGGATCCCACGCAGAAGAAGTGCTAAGCAGTGCACTGAACGAGGTGCAGCACACTCCTGAAACAGCACTATAAAAAGGAAGATCAAGGCACATTGAAAATGGCTACCGCAAACCCTAGATTTGGACAGTATATAATTATAGAGGGTGTAGAAAGGGACATATGTGTAGTTAAACATGGCACCCCAAGTCAGAACAAGCCGACAATAGTTATAATAGGTGAATCCAAAATAGAAGAACTACATGGAGACCTACAGGGAGTAGTCACAACGCCATACATTATCGTATCTCCATATGGCCTGAAAACAGACCAAGTAAGTTTAATTTTGCAAACCATAATGAAAGATCTAGTAGTGGACTATGTTATTATTACTACTGGGATATGTGACCTGGTGGGGATGAAAGAGGGGGAACTCAGCTTTGAGGAAAACGCCACTGAAGCTGAACAGCTAGTAGATAGTCTCATCAGAGAATATGCAGAACAAGTGGACAAGATCAACTTGTTACAACAGAAAACAAAAGTAGTCATCGCAGGGGTAACAGGCATTAAAATGCAAAGTTTCAACTTGATCCCTGCGATAGACGAAGGGGCACTGTAAAAACAACAACAGGAGCTAGATAATGCAGTATGGAATCTCAACACGAAAATCAATCAATTTAATAAGGATTGCGAGATGCCTAATATCAGACTGGACGGCCTCGTTCACAGAAACCTGACAAAAAACAAATGGAAGAAAAGGTATCATGCATATGACAGACTGACAGACGGTTGTCAACCGAACGGGGACTTGATAAAAGCCGTAGCCAAGTACTTTGGCAGACTATTTGGAACACTTCAGACCCACTTCATAAATAGCAGAAAAGACAGCGCAGTGTGACATACTGTCTCATATTAGTTCCTGCAGCATACTCTTTGAGACGCTGATTCCAACCTTTCAAGTAAACAGCATACTCTTTGAGATGCTACTGTACTCTTTCTTAGCTACACCTACTCGGCATACTCCTTGAGAAGCTGACTAAAAAAAAATAAAAAAATAAAAAATATTGTAAGCTAACCCCCTTAGCATACTCATTGAGACGCTGAGGTAACATATATCCTTTGCTATAAATTCTACTGCCAGTACTAATACAACTAAAAAATACATCAGCATACTCTTTGAGACGCTGAACATGTCATACTCATTCATATGAATATCAATTTTCTACAGCATACTCACCGAGACGCTGATCATTGCCATGTAAATCCAAGTCAATTAATAAGCATACTCTTTGAGACGCTACCTAACTTACTTTAACCTTTTCATTTTTTCTCCTCTCAGTAATAACTACACAGCATACTCATTGAGAAGCTAACTAAAAAACCTTCCACATCATCTAACCCCCTCGGCACACTCATTGAGAGGCTGAGTAAATAGTAGAAATAGTAGAAATAGTCACGCTAAAAAAACTAAGTACCGGTATGGACTGACCATATTATATGATTTCTCTAGGGGACACGGCATACTCACTGAGAAGCTGTAACATGGCACTCCCTAAGACAAAGTTACTCACACAAGCAGTAAAATACTCCTACCCTTTATACTTAAAAATGAACTCAGAGAAAAGTGAGGAAAAAATCTTAACTTCTTCTCCTTCATCTGTACCAAGAATCCGTCCACAAGAGAAAGTGTAAGATATAGACTTTGCATAATATTATTACAAAATGTTCGCTCAACTCAGAACTCTGGTCCTTACATTGGAACACACAAAGCCGTGTCTTGTGTGCATTGTATTTTTTAATACAATCTATTGAACGCTGTATATAATACTGACGGTCTGTGCCCTGAGAGTTCAACCAAAACTCACACTGTATAGGCTTTTTCATCTTTTCTCTATACATCTTTTAGAGGAGGGAGACTTGTATATTTGTTGAATTACTGTTACCTGTATCTTTCTACCTTGTACTAGATATTAAAAATGTCCAAACTGGTAAAACCATCTCGAGGTCTAGGTCTAACCCATTTAAATTGTAGAAGTTTATACAAAAAGAAGAGTGAAGTGTACAACATGATGGAAGATTGGGACATAGTCACCCTGTCGGAGACATGGCTCACAAAGATGTATGATGACTCCATGTCCCACTGGCCTAACCATTATTGCTATAGACAAGACAGGCTAACAAAGAAAGGAGGTGGGGTGGCCTGTTATGTAACAAATGACCTAGCCCCTTTTTGTAGCTTGAACAAAAATCTTACAGTAATAAATGATAAGATAGAATGCCTAGCCATAAATGTACAAAAACCAAACAACAAGAGAATGTTGATATGCACAGTCTATAGACCACCTAGCTCTAGCGTCAGCGATTTCTGTGATGAACTGCAGAATGTGGGAGAGTTTGCGGAAGGTGTGACGTGGCTGGCGGAAGACTTTAACATTGACTTCCGAAAAACAAATTCCAAAAGCTTCAAAAAAATTAATGCAAAATGCAGAGATTTTGGATGGTCCCCCCTGATAAAAGATGTAACCAGACTTAACAAAACAGGTGGCACTACTATAGACAACATTTTGACGGACTCTAATCATGTGATGGCTGCAGGGGTACATCCTCACCTAGTTAGCGACTATCTCCCTGTGTACAGTGTTAGAAAAAAGGCAAAAGAAACCTACACTAATGAGACGGTCAAAGGGAGGGCGTACAAAAAATATGAAAAACATGTCCTACAGGAATCTCTTGTAGCCAGTGACTGGGAAGAATTCTCTAAATTGAACTCTGTTGATGAAATGTGGGACTTTATTCTACAAAAAATTGAAAAGTGCCTGGACTCCATGTGCCCCATAAGGGAATTCACGTTCAAAGACCACGGAAAAGAGTGGTTCAACAATGAGATACTGGATTTAATTTATCAACGGCGCGATGAAATTATTGAATTTAAAAGGACAAATGATCCGGTGCACTTTACAAACGCAAAATTGTTAAGGGAAAGAATAACGGTACAGGTTAATCTTGCCAAAGCAAAGGTGATAACGGATAAACTAGAAGAATACAAAAATGATCCTCACAAGTTTTGGAAAGCCATTAACAGTGTTTTCAAGGTAAAGAATGAGGCCCGATTGATTCAACTGGTAGACTAAGTGTCAGGAGAAAAAGTTGAGGATCAGGACACTGCTGACTTCATTAATAACTACTTTGCAGACATCGGGGAAGAATTATTTGAAAAAAAAGTGACTGAAGGTTTAGATAGAAGAAACACTGTGTATGTACCTCCAGATTATGAGAGGTATGAAACTGATACTGAAGATGTCGTAGTCAAAAGAGCAGATGTACTTAAACTCATACAGGGCATGAATGTGAACAAACCATCAGGCTTAACAAATATTAGTAGTAGAGCCCTACAAGATGGACTGTTATGTATTGTAGATCAGCTGTCACATCTGTTTAAGGTCTCCTTCTCGTCTGGCACCTTCCCAAATGAATGGAAGAAAGCAATAATAACACCCATTCCTAAACCAGGGGATGCCAGTAAAGTAACAAACCTTAGACCCATAAGCATTCTGCCAGTGGTTGGCAAACTTCAGGAGAAAGTAGCCCATACATACTTGTATAACTTTTTTGAAGACCACAACACATTGTCTGCCTGCCAGTATGGGTACAGGAAAGAACGCAGCACTGGGGAGGCTGTTTTTGATCTCACCAATGACATATTTGACTTTAGAGATAAGAGCCAAAGTGTAGTGGCCACCTTTGTTGACATGAAGAAGGCCTTCGACAGTGTACACCATGGCATCCTACTAAACAAATTAGTCACTCTAGGACTCCATAAGAATTTTTTAGAATGGCTAGAGAGTAATCTGAAAAATAGAGTACAGAGAACAAAGACCGTACAAGGACTGTCGGGGGTCAGAAATGTGTCTTTCGGGGTGCCTCAAGGATCCGTCCTGGGCCCATTGCTCTTTATTTTCTTTGTAAACACAATTCCTGATGTTGTAAGATACTGCAAAGTAGCGCTGTATGCAGATGACATCGTCATATACACGTCCAACAAAAACCCAAGGTTAGCGGTAGTAGGAATGCAAAATGATCTGAACAGTTTGGGGGCCTGGTGCCAAGACAATTGTATGACTATAAATGAGAACAAAACCAAAACTATGTGGTTCTCCTCCTCCAACATGAGACACAACCTGCCAGACCTAGAATTTAAGATAAATGGTAAGGTGCTCTCAGAAGTAAAACAGTACACGTACCTAGGAGTGGAGTTGGACAGTGACATGACTTTGGCAAAACAGGTTAACAGCACAGTTTCAAAGATGTATAACAAAGTGTTTAAGCTTGGGCAAAATAAGGCTGACTGTAACAGAGATGGGTGCCATTGCTATATACAAACAAGCTGTGCTCCCCCTGGCTGACTACTGTTGTTTCCTTCTGGAATCAGCCAGGAGGCATCCCACTCACAGAATACAGGTGATACAGAATCGAGCACTACATATTTGTCTAAGGGTAAGATTGAGAGATGTTTCAGTAGAAGACTTACATGCCAGGACTGAAGTCCCCATGCAAGTAAACAGAAGAAAGGAACTACTAGTAGCCTTCATGTACCGTAAATCCAAAAAAATGAAGCCCTGGATTAAAACTAGAAACACCAGGTCAGATGGGAAATTTGTATTCCCAAGAAAGAGGGTAAAGTCTAAGATGTGTGAGAAGTCTCCCTTCAATAGGGGAGTAGCTTTATGGGACAAACTAGCCCCTGAGGTGCAAAATGCGAAAAACAAAGAAGTATTTAAAGGCGCAGTAAAAAAGCATTTTGTAGAGTTTAGTATTTTACGGTCGCAGAATAAACAACTCGGAAGGTTCTTTATACGTTCTGGATGCAAAGAGAGAGAGTTTTATTCACGTTTCCTACTACAGTAATCTAAGTTCGGTTCTTGTTCGGGACGAGACCTGATGAGGTCTGTCTACCACTGAGCCTTCTGGCCTTATATATCCCACCCTACCCGATCGCAGCGCCCCCTTTATCAACACTCGCGCCCTCTGTATACGGGTCACGAACTAGCATCTTATGGTGGTTTACATAACTGCGATCCGAGTGGGATTCGAGTCCCCTACATAACCCCCCCTAGACAAAACATACACATTTTTTTTTTTAAACGGATACCTTCTAGGTATACACTAATATATAAAAAAATGACGTTATGTCTATTATACACATAGGGGTATGCAAAGCATACGACTCAAATAACACTATACACACATTTGTAATACATTAAACATGGCACAAGTATTATCAATACGAACGGCTTAACACGCTTCATATTAACTTAGTAACACTCGTGCACCCACGTGGGGATATATATACATATGACACATACTGAAAATATATACTATCACAGCTCTACTCTTTATCCAGAATAACAGTTTATACAATATATACACTGCTCCCTGATCAATGTACTAGTATTGATCAGGCACGCTTGTCAAAAAAATTTAGACAGCGGGTCCGTGGCGCTCTCCTCTTCAACAGCTTTCCTGATCGTTGTTGGCTTCGATCAGGCACACCAAGAAGAGCGAATCTTATGGTGGGTGTAAAGGTGCTCTCCACTTCTTTCCCTCGAGTTTTTCCGGGTCCGCATCATATCGATTGTATCATCTCTCATCTCCAGTCGTAGCTCCTCGTTCCCTGATCCTTGTTGGAATTGATGGATCAGGCACGCCTTCAGACTTACGTCTGTCAGCGGGTGTAAAGGTGCTCTCCTCTTCTTTTCCCCGTACGTCCCATTCGATTCTACTACCCCTACCATTCCGATTCAGCCCCAATACGGTTCATCACACCCTATCCGTCTAAAGCGTCCTTCTCCTCCAGGAGTTTTAGCGCGGCGGATCGGGTCCCATCCCATTCGTCCAGAAACACTCCGAAACATTCAAGGAACTTAACGTTCATTGCCTCATTTTTGGCATCGAGATCAGATAGTTTCCTCCGCAGTAAGGCGGTGCTGGAAGTAACGGTTTTACGATCCTGCTCTAATTTAGCCTTTTCTTCATTCAACATCTTTTCCTTGTCAATGTAGACCTTCTCTAATTCAGCCCGAGCCTCCTCCAATGCCTTGTCATTCTCTTCTTTATAACGGTCCTTATGTGTCTTCTGAATGGCGACCACCGAATCAGCAAACAGGTTAACGACCCCGGCGTTGAAACGGATCGCTAACTCCTTCTGTGCCTCCTGAAATTCATCTACTAATTTCTGAGCACCCTCACATTCAACTTTCTCAGCCGCTGCGAAATAGTGTACTACCGGTTTCGTAGACATCCGGAGCCGGTTATCGGGCACAGTGGTCATCGGAGTTGCTGGTGGTTTCAGCGAACTCTGAGGTAGCTGTAATTCCGGGTAGTCCGTTGTATCATCGGACGGAACCGACGGCTGTCTCCATACTAACGGATCAGCTGGACTCGGAGTGGGTTTACACAGAGCGGGTTTAGACGGAGCGGGTGGGGTAGGTTTGATCGGGCCACGGTTCAAAGGTGACTGATACGCAGTCGTGGCGGATCGGTTTTGGGGTACCCGGAAGGTTGAAGGTGATTCGTCCCGGCCCCGTTTTGCATCACCCCGTGCCGGACTTCGGCTTGCCTGACGTTTAGTGTCAGTTCGATTCCTAGGTGGATCCCCTCGGAACTCCGCTACCTGGTTCCACATTTCCTGGGGCATATCAAACTTCCCCCGATCCAGTAACAAGGCGGTTCGAGCACTCAGTTTACCATTACGGGCGTCGGCTACCTCACAGTAGGATTCCGTCATGGTCGATATCCCCTGAAAATCTTCCCTGCCCATTCGGTCGTATTTCTCTCTCCATAATCGGTGCAAATTATTGATTCGGGCCACAGTAGCACTCATACCCGGAGTGTGACAGTTTTTATAATGGCGAACCATGTTCGCCCTCCGAGTCGTTACACAGCCATCACATTTCTGATTTTCTCGGGTCGCCTCCGTCTTCTGACATTCGTACACCACCGAGTGATGCATATGTCGTTCGATTAGGTGCCGGAGGAATCTACGGGCCGTTGTGTAATGTTTCGGTCTCGGATTCTTTAAGCACAAGGCAAACGGACAGATGGTTTCCCCCTTCACCAAATACCACTCTTTGTAGGCCCATCGGATTTTCCAACGATGATCCCTACTGTAGTATGCATCCGAATGATGCCGGATCTGGTTGAACCACCATTCGTAGTGGTCAGACGGTAGCGGGTCTTTGATAGTCGGTCGGAGCCAATCTTCATCATCCGATTCGTTTTCCATGTTATATTCCGTGGGGCAGCCATATTTGGTCGGTCCTTTGGCGCATTCCTCGAACGAGGCGGGTACGAACAGACGGAACTCGGTGTTTGAATTTTTGTACACCTCCTGCAACCGCTCAAATTCCTCCTCTGTCATTTTCGGTTTCGGAACTTTCTCCGTCGGTTCATCCCCCTCCTCTTCCTGTTCACCTTCCCCCTCACTCATATTCTCATCCTCCCCCGATCCGACGTTATCCTTCAGCTTCCTTTTCTCTATTATGGCCCCTACCCCGGCACTTGCAGCAGCCTGTATTGCCTTCAGCTGTCCGGACGTCGGTTCCTTCTGTTTCAATCCTTCAGTTACCTTCACTACTGTCTTCGGGTCAACTGTTAGATCTACTATTGGCGTTTTCGGGTTCTTACACTTCCCCCCTTTCTTAGCAGCTCGTTTCTCTTTCGGACTCAGAACTTTCTCAAAGTCGGACGAATCCGTGTCCGTCAGACTTTCCTCACTCTTGTCCTTCTTTACTTTCGATTTCCGGAGCACTACCTTTCCTTTCTCTACCGCGTCTTTCCTTAACTTTTCTGCTATCCTCTCCTTCTCGTCCTCTTCGGACGGGTCTCTGTTCATTTTCGGATCATATCCCTTGGTTTTCTTTCCTTCTCGGATCAGAGCACTTATGATCTCGTCTCTGCGAGACGGATCATCGTCGCTCTCCTCCAATCGATCATAAAACTCATCGATGTCGATACTGTATAATTTAGTTTTCCTTTTCCGGTTCGCTAGCTTCTCCCAACATTCTACGTTTCGAGGCAAGATCTTCTTTTCCGGTTCTCTAAAATATATATCCGCCTGGATGTCGAGTCCGGTTATTCCTACTCGAGTCGTTCCCGGAACACTGACTGGGATTACCGGCATTCGTTTCTCCCGGTACATCACCTCGCAGTCAAATACCGCCTTGCGAAACCCTTCGCGCACGTTCAATCCCTTCTGCATCTCGGGAAAGAATAGCAGCCAGTTTGACGGTAACGATTCATAAACATCAGCCCCCAATATAGAGATCAAACAGTCCCGCAGTTCATTCGGAAGAGTTCTTGGTACTCCTCCTTCCGGGACTACGGTCAGTTCATCAGCCAGAAATAGCTCCCGGCCATCGTAACGGCTCACGAATCCCTTCTTGTCGGGTTCGGTATGTTCGGTGGTAACAACTTTAAAAACAGACCGGCCATTCTCGTCGTACTGTCCCGTTTCCTCCTCCATACTCACGTTGCCTAATGCAGCGTCTTCGGTTCTAGTGACGGGTGAGAGCGGTTCATCCATGACATCGGTCATATCGATACTGTCATCTACGGGTTGGCAAGAACTCGCCATGTTTCGGTCTCTTTCTCGGGGTACGGTTCAAATAAATTTCAGTTTCCTGGTCCTCACCGGGTGCCTGTGGTCACAAGCAACCCGGGTCTCCCACTAACCTTGATTTACAACTCTAATTCGCTTTGAAAACAACTGCTCCTCGTGCGCTCGCTGTTGACCTTTGGTCCACCAAAAATCAATATGGCGGTTCTTTCACCCGGAACGACCTTCCGCGCATGCGTGTTACCCCATGAGATCTCGCTCGGGGCGTGACCTCATGACCTCGTTCCAGATGTAAACAAAGGGGTTTTCGCGCCATTCATTACGGTACTAATTGCTGTCTGTCGGAGTCTTTCATTGGTTCGGAGTGAGCTCGTCAGGAGTATAAGTAGATGTATTTACAGGTGGCATATGCCCAACCCGCCGGATTATCCGTCCACCACCCTCAGGAACACTCTAATCCGGTTAAATAATCCCCTCCTCCAGTGCCTGGGTATCGTTCCAACACATAGGACAGATATAACCGGTCTGCCCACCGGATAATCATATGACATAACATAAAACTGGATTACATTCGTTGTGATTCAGGCTAGGTAATTGCAGTCCCTGGGTTCAATCTAGGACTGCGTCTCACCCCTTCTGGGTGAGGTTTTAGGTACCTGGTGACGACAGGGGCCTTTTCGGACGGTGAGCGGGCCACACTCAACGTCTTCCCCCTGCGCTTCCCTTCGCCTGCCGAGACTTTGGATTTCTTACCCACCGATCGTTTTGGCGAGTTTTCGTCCTGCACCTTCTGTTTCTTCGGGCGTCCCACCCCACGTTTTACAGCCATATTCTTTATTTCTTTCTTCATCTGATTTAATTCATCCGTTCCCATCTTGAACATTTCCGCAGAGTACTCCCTTCCTTTCCACGGTTTCAGCCGATCAACGTTGGATTTCTGATTCCTACCATGCGTATCCCTCATTAGCACAGTATTGTCACTGATCCGCTGTGTGATCCGCCAAGGTCCATCCCAATTATCACTTAATTTAATCCCTACTAACGGTTCATGGTACCTGCCTACCAATTCTCCCACTTCGTATCTTCTAGTCTTAAGATTCGTGTCATAACCGACCTTCTGCCATTTAGCATTCTTCTGTAACTCTTGTCTAACCAATTCGTATGCATTTTTAAACTGTTCTTTCAGAGCCTCCACAAACATTATCTGACATGGTACCTCCGGGTTCATTCCTACTACCCCAAAAACCAGGTCCGCGGGCATGATCAGATCCTCCCCGAACACTAGTAAGTTAGGGGAACAGTTAGTGCTAGCATGTACGGTGCTGTTATAGGCATGACATACAAAGTCACATTGTTCATCCCAGTCATCCATTCTCTGATTTACTAGTCCCTTCAATACTTGTATCAGGGTTCGATTAAACCTTTCTACCTGTCCATCACTCTGCGGCCGGTATGGATTAGTACGAGTCTTACAAATCGCTAACTGATGGCACATCTCCTGCCACAAATTTGATTCGAATTCCCGTCCCTGATCGCTGTGTAACATTAGTGGTACACCCAGATACAGGATCCAACTTTTCACCAGCGCTCGAGCACATGTTGCAGCCTTATGGTCCTTCATCGGAAACACTCGTGTATACTTAGTGTAATAATCCGTCACCACCATCATACAAGTATTACCTTCGGGAGTCGTTACGAATCCGGTTATAATGTCTACAGCCACTCTCGCGAATCTCACCCCGAATAGTTCCTGGGTTAGAGGCATCTTACCCATTCCGCTTCCCGTCTTACTAGTGCAACACCTGGGGCAGGTCTCTATCCATCTCAATAGATCCGTACTCATTCCTGGCCAGTAATATTTCCTTCCTAATCGTTCTAAAGATCTCTTTTTCCCGAAATGTCCACTGGTCTGGTGTCCATGGCAGAAGAACATTATGTCCCTCCGCATGGCTGTTGGTATCACAATCTGTCGGATCCGATTTCCTAAGGCATTTACCTTCCAACGGTACAGTGTATTCTGTACAATTTCAAGTTCCTCCCATTGTGCAATTAGTCTACGGATTTCCCTGTTCTCTAATGAAATTGCGGGTCTTGCCGGTCTTCCTCCTGCCTCTAACAATTCCTTCATTCGCTTACAATTCGGATCCTTCTCTTGAAATGCTCTAATCGATTCATCTCCCCATTCTAATACACTTGGTTCCATATTCCTATACGGATGCCTCACCCCAGCTAAAACAGCATTGTGTGCCCCACAATCGGTACAACCAGTGTTCTGACATTTCCTAATAGGTATTCGTGACAAAGCATCCGCATTGACATGTTTCGCACCCTTCCTATGTTGTATCTGACTATGATCCAATCCAAATTCTGACAAATGAGCGAGCCATCGTCCGATCATTCCTTCTGCATCCTTGAAGTTCAATAGCCACCTCAATGATGAATGATCCGTTCTCAACGTAAAGTCCGATCCCCACAAAAAGTGTTTGAACTTTTTAGTGTATACAACCACCGCTAGTAATTCTCTCTTGGTCGTACAATAGTTCCGTTGCCCCTTATTCATCGTGTTACTTGCAAATGCTATGGGTACCTCTTCCCCATCCTGTACCTGAGAAAGGGCTGCCCCTATACATTCGTTACTGGCATCCGTGTCTAAAATGAAATGGCCATCCCGAGTCGGATATCTGAGTACCGGGGTTTCCTTGAAAAGGTTCTTTATCTTTCGGAAAGACTCCTCCTGCTCTAAACCCCACGGAAACACTTCCTTCCTTCTCCCCGGCGTCCAGTGTGACAGACTTTGAATCGGATAACTCAGTTTCGAATAACCGGGCAAGAAATCCCGATAGTATGAACAAAAACCCAAGAACGAGCGCACCTCCTTTGGACTTCTAGGTGCCGACCATTCCATTACCGTTCGAATCTTCTCCGGATCTGCCTTCACTCTATCCGTTGATATGATTCGTCCCAGATAGTTGATACTCTTATGAAACAAACTACATTTCTTCGGTTTTAGTTTCAACCCATTCGATATAATCCGCTTCAATACAACCCTCAAGTTTTCTAGACAATCTTCGAATGATTTCCCGAATATTATGACATCATCCAAATATACTAAACATTTCTTCCATAAGATGTCGCTCAATAAAGTCTCCATCATTGCCTCGAATGTGGCCGGGGCATTACATAACCCAAAAGGCATCACATTATATTGGTATAAACCAATATGGCTCGAAAACGCGGTCTTCTCCATATCATCCTTTTTCATTCCCACCTGCCAGTATCCGGATTGTAGATCAATCGTACAAAACCATTTATTTCCGCCCAGGGAATCAATAGTCTCATCTATCCGAGGGAGAGGATAGGAGTTCTTCTTGGTCAATCCATTCAACTTACGATAATCGATACAGAATCTGATGCTTCCATCTTTCTTGGTTACCATACATACCGGGCTACTCCAAGGGCTCGTACTCGGGACAATCACCCCTTCTTTCAACATCTTTCCGATTTCTTCCTCAGCCACCACTTTCTTGGCTAGAGGCAGTCGGCGGTATGGTATTTTGAAAGGTTCCGCATCCCCAGTCTTTATACAATGCAATACTTTATCAGTCCTCCCCAATGGTTCTCCTGGTTTTGCGAATGCCATCGCACATTCCTCCAATACGTTCCTTAATAAACCTTTCTGCTCGTCACTCTCCAACGCGGAATCCTTCAACAATTGATTCACTCCCTCTTCCAGTTCAGGTTTTTCACTTATACTGCATATGTCCATTCGACTACCGGTGACCGCCTCCGCGAGTACAACCTTGCCTATTATAGTGCCTTTATTTAGATATACAGTCTTCAAACCCGGATTGGTCACAGGAGTTACTGCCCATGAGGCATTTCCCACCAAAGTGTCTGCTGACTCCAATCCCTTCTCCTTCAACATTTCCATGTCCGGTTCGAATACTCCCGCTTGACCCCTAAAACATCGGATGGATGACATCAAGACATCACAGGCCGTTCCGGGCGGTATTTTTACGGTTTGTGCTACACATGCCATTCCACTAACATTCTTGGCTATACATTGGATTCGGTCTCTATACGGATGGTTCAACTTCAATTTGCCCGTAACCGGGTCCAATATAGCGCCATATAATGACGCGAAGTCCATTCCTAAGATTCCAACATCCTCTATCTCCGCCACCGTCGGTGAAAATACGTATTCCCTTCCTCCCAATACTACTATCATACAAGTCCTACCAAATGTCGGTATTTTGCTTCCGTCGGCCCCACATGCATTTACCCTCGTTGTGAGGTCCTCATCCATGTCGGACACCAAATCGAAGAACTTCTTGGAGATAACGGAGTGGCTAGCCCCACTATCTATCAAAAAATCTCCCAACCTGCCATTCACAGATACCGACACATACCATCTCTTCCCGTCCAACACAGACGGATTACTAGCGAATCTCTTGATATCAGTTTCCAACCCAAGATCGAATCCATGGTTCTTCAAATAATTCAGACACGGATGACCTCGGGGAAGGCGGATGCCACTTACTCTGGTCAACTCCTCTATCCACCCGTCCTCTGTACTAGTGTCCGGTTTCCCGGTTCTGCTCCCCATGGCAATTTCTTCACTAGTCCCCCCAGCCCCACACGATTCTGGCCCTTCTTCTTGACCCGTGCTGCTGGGCGATTGGTCGGTACCTGATTCAAATACATTCGCGTCGAAGGCCTTTTGGCAACTTTCTACAGGGGTTATCCGTTTGCCGTTACTAATAACCCCCTCTAATTTCCCGATTCCTCCTCCTTACGTTCTCTCCATACGGGTTTCTCTGCAGTACAAGACGAGGCGAAATGCCCCATTTCTTGACATCTGAAACATTTAATAGTTGATCGGTCCGTTCTCGGCTTTCGTTTAACCTCCATCATATCTTTCATCTGTTTCATCATGGCCTCCATGATCTTACCCATACTCGTTTCTTCCGGAGCATTACTGCTGGTGGATTCAACTTTGTTTTCTATGGGTTTCTCAACGGATTTGACGTGAGTATCTGTTGGAGTAGACCTTTTCTTCCATCGATTTTTGTTTTTCCCGTCCACTTTGACCCCAGCAATATGTTCGTCTTCCGAATCACCGGAGGAATCATCCCTGTCCTCCTCATGTACTGCATGTACCCGACTCTGCGGTACGAACCCTGCTAACAAGCGACGTTTCTTTTCAAACTGGTCCAATGAAACAAACAGATCAACCATGGATGTGCCTCGAACCCATTCCTTTTGTACTAATTTTGCATGTGCCGGATCCCTCAATCCTTTAATGTAGTGCGTGAATAATTCGTCCAAAAAATATTCATCATCACGCCTCCAGTTCGGTCTAGCCTTCTGGAGCAATCGTTGCAGCTCGAGTCCATAAATTTTCGGAGATTCCTTCGGTTTCTGGGTACGAGATTGAAACTCCTGCCATGGGTCAGTTGCCACTAGGGTGCCGAATAGATAAGTCGCCGAATTGACCAGTTGGTCGTATGTACCAGTGTCTCCATATATCAACCGCCACTCATCAACAGCAATCCGACCCGGGCCCTCGTTCAGCCATTTTATCAATGGTCCCAGTGAAGCATTCTTATCCCATCCGTGATATTTGTTATCATCACAAAAGTCCTGATAACTCTCCTTCCAGTCCAGCCCATTAAATTTCTTCGTTTCTCGGATCGGTTTCCTCGCAGCATTGGCACTCCAAACCAGGCGATCCGACTGCCTCTGACTCCAGTCCATTATTTCCGCTGCCTCATCCCCCTTTCGGCTACAACAATCTACGCCCATGTTTTGGATATAAGGATCCGCGTCATAAATCGCTGCTGTGGCGGGGGACATTGAAGCCCGTCTCGTAAGTCTTCGTTTCTCAGCAACCGATCCAGCATTCCCGCCACCACCCGTCGTGCCTGTTGTACCCTGATTGGTACCATTACCGGTGGTGCCCGCATTGTTTCTTCCGGGATGCTGAGTCTGACTAGGGTTTGTGGTCTGGCCGGAGTTAAAACTGTGCGGGTCTATCGGTGCTGCACCTGGCATAGCGTACTGGTACGTGACGTTATATATCGGGGCTCCACTTGGCGGTTGCGGACCACTTATTGTGTCATCCGCAAACGGGTTCAACGATCCGTAGCTGTGATTCACCCGGTCTTTCGGAACTTCCCGCGGCGTAATGTCCCTCGTGTCGGTATGACCAATGGTCACTCGTCTATTTGAGTCCTGGTCGGTATGATATCGGCCTTCCGTTACATTTGACATGCCTTTCTCACTAGTAAAAGGGTTGAAACCTTTCAGAATAGGCTTCGGAGTCGATTGGGCATCAACCTCCTGCTCCTTTCGTTCCTCCTCCAATGCCATCTGGTAGGCCAGAAAAGAATCGGTAACCTCCTCTTTCCTTTTTCTCAACTCCTCCAACTCCTCTTTCGCTAACCTTCGTTCCTCCGCAATTCTCTCTTTTTCTACTTCATAATCTTTAAAAAATTGCAGCGCGTCCGCCTCTTTTTCCTTACGTTCCTTTATAATGGAATTCATTTTCACGGACTGTCGATTCACCTCAATTTCATACTGGTCTCTCAGACTTCTTGACTTCTTTGCCTCTTCTCTATCCTTCTCTAAAATCATCCGCTCCTGCTCCATTCGTTTTCGAACGGAGTTCTCCTCCCCCTTCTGTATTGCTAGAAGTCTCTGTTGCTCAGCCAGTTGACTAGCGATGTAATTTTTGTCACGGGATAACTGTTCCGTTCCTTCCTTCAACCCCATCGTGATCCTTCTGTTCGCTTCAATCTGATCATCCCTATCTTTCATCAATTGTACCAACTCGTCATTCATGGCACTATACTGTTGCTGCATGATGCGTTGTTCGGCCCGTACTTTCTCCTGGTATATCCGGTCCTCCTCTAATCGTCTCTTCCGATCTCTATCTTCTGTCTTCTGACCTATATCGAATATGCCCGGCGTAATCAAGCCTAACGAGTCCATTAATTCCCGTCTCGCGGTTCGTTTTTCAGTTGGGGTTTGCATTTTTGATGCACTGGCCCATACTCGATCTATATTCCTCAGACTGCAATCTAGTTCCCCATCCTCTAACGATTCCTCAATTCTCGATTCCCCCTCCCCCTCTTTTGGTCGGGCCTCCGCCACGATGACCTGCTATCTCGACTGGTCACGGCACCAATGTAGAGTTTAGTATTTTACGGTCGCAGAATAAACAACTCGGAAGGTTCTTTATACGTTCTGGATGCAAAGAGAGAGAGTTTTATTCACGTTTCCTACTACAGTAATCTAAGTTCGGTTCTTGTTCGGGACGAGACCTGATGAGGTCTGTCTACCACTGAGCCTTCTGGCCTTATATATCCCACCCTACCCGATCGCAGCGCCCCCTTTATCAACACTCGCGCCCTCTGTATACGGGTCACGAACTAGCATCTTATGGTGGTTTACATAACTGCGATCCGAGTGGGATTCGAGTCCCCTACAATTTCAAAAATAATGTGAAGGGTCTTCGAAAAAAGTACTATGAAGCTATAAGACAAAATAACAGACCCTAAAGGGAGACGGTGTAGCAAACTCATGGAGACGCTACTTGTCTAAACTGTACACAAGCCATGATAAAGTACTGAAAACATTTTGAACAATCTCTATACACAAGATAGAGTAAAGAGAGGAAGGTAGAAATACTGTGTCTGATTGATTTGTTTATTATCTTATTTTGAACTGTAAAAAACATTAATGATTATTTTACTGCCATTGACCCGACTGTGATAACATTTGAACATATCCATCTACTGTATATACATGCATTACCTGTTGTATAAAAGTTGTACGAAATACTCAAGGATGCCGAAGCTCACCACATGGTATAGTCTTAAGCTGAACTGAGATTATGTACTTTTGTTGAAAAAAAAAAAATGTAACTGAAAATCAAATGGATGTTATGAATAAACAATTTTAAAAAAGAATCTAGTGATGGGAACAGGTCCTACAAGATACTTTTAAAGTAACAACATCAGAGAAATGTCTGTTCTCATCATCCTTTATGATCAAGTAGATATTCATATTTTATTTTGATATTCATATTCTATTTAATGTGAATGTCTTTGACGCGGTGCAATCTTTGTCCGGGTGACCTCTTTGACTGGATGCCATCTTTGACCTCCTACCAGAAAAAAGTTTATTTAGGGCAGGTGAAGATATATATATGGAGATATAGCCACCACCATTTTCTTTATTTTATAGCTTACATAAAAAAAGAAGAATCTTTTTTAAAATCTTATTTCTTATGGCCTGTCAAAGATGGCACCTGGTCATAGATGGTATCCAGTCAAAGATGACACCCAGTCAAAGACGTTCACATTGGCCCGATCTGGTGAGACACAGCCTACTGTAAAACTACCGTTTTCTAAACAGGTAGTACATCAACTATGTCTGATAATTTCAAGGAAGGAGCTCTGTGAAGCCTTTCCCTTTGTGTGCCCTGTCTATAAATCTAAGGTCAGGAACTCAATACAAGCTCACAGCTACTTCTCACTGTGTCAGCACGTCATAACCGGTGTCTGTGTGAGGCGCGGATCAGGGTATGACACCCTCTACACTCTAGTCATCTGTCTTTGTGAACCAACAGAGGGATTGGGGAACACAGCTTTCACTCATCTCCATATAAAAAGTCAAAGGCTGCTCACATAGCTTACATTGTTAAAGGTCAGCCTTGTGTGTATTGATATATAGTCCCCCTCCGGACGCCGTCTCACGTCTCACATGAATATCTCTCCCTTGAAAAGTGACCTTACTGCTTTTTGCTCTCTCCCGACTCCTTTTGATGTCTTGTTATATAACACCCAGATAACACTTGATAATATTATATATTTTGCTGTCACCTGCATTAACAAACGTTCAATGTTCAAGTCCTGTTTGATTTTAAATATTCAAACTGAAAGTAGCCCCATATAATAAATTTATCAAGGCACATGGAAAAACAGGCATTCTATTTATGACATTTATGACCTTTGGACATTAACCAATGGCTCCCTGCCTAAACTGGGTGGGATCTAAAGGCTGGAGGGTACGTTATTTCCTGCAGGTGTCCCCCAAGCAACATTTTAGATACTCTGCTCTCTGACTATAGACTTCAATAAAAGGTTTAGTTAGTTGTGCATACAAAGAGGTTCCTGTGTGTTTTTAACCCTTTAATGACGGCATGATGCCTTAATGCATCATGCCCTTGGTCGCCATGATGCATGAGTACAGCCCTGGTGAGTAACTCGCCAGTGCTGCATTCGTGGATCATGCCAACCCTATGGGGTTGAGACACTCCCAAAGGGTCGGCATGATGCATCAATGCAGCACTGGCGAGTTACTAGCCTTGGCTGCGTTTGTGCATCCTGATGACAAATGTCATCTTTTAGTGACTATAGACTAATGAAGCAAGAAAGGGTGACTTCTACAAAATAAAGTTGTGTTAAAGTTGGGTTTTAGTTGAATTCTCACAACATGGGCTGTATTGGCTATGTTTGCAAACATCTCATATGAGGAGATTCACATGACAATTATCTTGCATACTAAAATGCACTGTTTTGAGATTGTATTCACGTCTTTGTCAGTCATACTTCAGAAATGTTTATAACTTTATCAATAACCTTTCTGATAAGTCACCCTTGCTGCATTGGTCTATAGATGCGTTTTTTTTTTGCTATAATCTGATAATTCAGACTGGGACAAGCCAAGTTTCTGGATTAATCAGAGGCCACTAACTAGACAATGAACACAGGGTAATAGTTTGAAGGACATCACCTGGAAAATGTCCAATTGGCGTGAGTCCGTCCTGATAGTAGAGGGGGATGCCAGCAGGCAATTTGATTATTCCCCAGAGATTGAATTTGAAACATTTCTTATCTGCAGTTTTCAATCAAGTATGCAATGCACTATTTATCCCTGGGATGTTATAAAGATAGGCCCCAAGTTAGCACAGTTTGGAAACGCATAAAATAAAAAGTAATTGAGGCTACAATTTATAAATATTATTTATCGTAACATTTAAAATTTACCAGAGATAGTTCATGCCAGGTAAATCTATATTCCCACTGCCCAAAGTGCTTAGTGACATACACTGATATTCCTAGGCTCCCTTTACAACCAATCTCTCAGTCACTAGTGCCTAACCTAGTTAGTTATTTTCTGGCTCCCTATACGACCAACCTAGGTAAGTTATAATTATCAGGTTGGTCAGTACCTTCTTTTATTGTCCAGGGGGAGCAATTGAGTGGTCATCACAGGTGGTGCCAACTAGTGGTATACAAATACAACACACCAATGATGTTCCTAGGTTAGTCACTACTGACTGACCCCTCGGACATTTTTGAATTTAACTTTGCTATTGTGGCTCAGACTCATATGACCAACCTAGGGGGTGGCCCGATCCAGGGGTGGCTCGATGAACCTTGCCCCTCCCCCAAAAAAAATAAAAATAAATAAGAAGATGCATAAGAATGCACCATTTCATGTCCATTTCATCGACATTTTCTTGGGGGGCATATCCCCTGACCCCCTTGATTTGGCTGCTGTGCTTCATAGCTAACCACTTCACAGCTTCACAGCTAACCACTTCACAGCTTCACAGCTAACCACTCCCTTTTCCTGTAAGGGGGTGGTTAGCTTTTAATAGCACTAGGGTTTGGTAAATCTTCATGTGACCTATCAAGCAATCCTTTTCATTTTGAGGCGGACATTTACAAAGATAAAGTCCATATTGAAATCCTTAGTTGTGGATACAAACTACAACCAAAAAGTAGCTATTTAGACCCCATCTATCTGAGAGAGCAGGTACCGTAAAAGCTCGCTTATAATCTTAAATCGTGTAATAGTCCCTCATTGACTTTGTGCCAATCCTATAAGCTGCAACGATCTGAATATGGTGACTTTAGTACTATACCATTGTAGATAAAACCCTTGTATAAGCCACACCCAGACTCTGTGATAAAAATATCTCATCCCTTTACAAGGCTGGCTATCAGTCATGTCCCCTTTTGTTGTATAAAAGGCAAACTGTGAACGTCCATAACTGAATGCAAATACAGTATTTGGCAGAAGATGTTGGGTCAGAAAAGTGTTTGAATTACTTTTACATCTATCTTACTCAAAGACGAATATCCGTTCTGACATGTGTGTGTAGAGCCTCCCTGCATTTAGAGCACATCATGATATATAGAGGGACGGAGGCTGAACTGCACGATTTAGAATTCCTGAGGCGCCCTCCCCTTCCACCAGTATAATATAATATCTTTAAGGTTCTTTATCAAAGACTGTCAGATGTCTCAGATAGCATTTGCTTTTAGGACAATGATTAAAAGTAGGAGCCTGTGCAACGTTTCTGATTGAGGATTTCATTGTATATATTTCAAGTGTATTAGATTCAGTAAAGGGAGATATAATTTGCCTTTTGTTCTTGACCTATCTGGAAAGAATTCACAATGCAGATATAGAAATCAAAACAATTCTCTGAAATGATTGGTTTAGAATTCAAAAGAAACACCACTGTCCAGACACAAAAACCCTGGCTAGTAATTGCTTTGTAGCCAATCAAATGTAGTAAAACCAAATTATTTGTTCCAATATCATTTGAAACTTTCTGATATACTTATGATTGTTCTAAACTGTGATGTCCACACAAACCAGGGGTAGTTGGCCCAACTTAACCAGGAATAAATGAAGATGAATCTTCATGTAATTCTGCACCTACTCAGTCACAGGTTACTGATGGTGATTAGCCAATCAGCGTCAATGTAACAAGCAAGCTGATGTATGTACGTGTTGTTATGATACATCGCTGGACGTGTGAATGTGTAGTGGGTGATTTGTCATATAGGGAGGCAGGTTATTATTCATAAATATATACCGCCGTTCTATACAGAAGGTGTGTTATATTGGTTTAGAACAAAGTCTATAAGTACCAATGTTGTTATGATGGAGGACCCATTACTGTTAATCTGATGTCATTTCTAACATTTTGCCAATGTCCCTACAAAAATACTTTGCAAATACATCATATTTTATTATTAAAGAATTTTGTGTCCTTCTAGGAATGTTAATGGAAGTCAAAGCTCAAATGTATATAAATATGCTAATTAAGTACTTCATGGAGGAATATATTGCTAATTCTCCTCTAGGAAGGTGGGATTTAGGTCACTTTAATACCCTGATCTATGGTGATTTACCTCCTTATAGCTACTCAAGGTGATAAAGCAAAGGATCTAAAAGCGGTATCACTACCTGGCTCAGTGACTGGGGATGTTACTGAAGGACACATAATGCTGCAGCTGAATTGTAGATATGTTTCAAATACAAAGTCAGCCATTTGAAAAAAAAGGAAATTGCATTGGCCAAATAAAAGGTGTGTTTCAAGAAACCTGACCCAAGATTCAAAATTTGATCAACCATAATCTTTTTTCTCAATTTTGGGGATCTGTTATTTGTTCATTATTTACATCTTTTAGCCATTTCTTTAAAAAAAATAATAAGCTCCTTACTGCCCTCAAATATGTTGACTTTAGAAAATGGCTTTTAAAGAGCAATATCCAGCAAGGTCTTGGTGTTCCTACTTGATGGAAGAATTAGTGAGTCAGTCTGGTGAGTCACGAGTTGATGTGTGGATTCATGACTCATTCCTGGTACTTTCAATATGTCAAAAAATATAAGAATCTGACCAACCCACCATAACATTACATCAGACCATGCTGCCAGAGACACACCCTTTTTTGGTCTTGGGAGGGTTAGAGTTGCAGGTAAATAAGACAGCACAGAGAAAAGAAACAGCATCAAAAGAGACCCCAGGTGGCCTCCAGAATGACTCCCCTCTTAAACGGAGCCCAGGTCGCCTAAAGGGGCTCTCTCTGGCTGACCTAAGGGAGTCATCCGGGGAATCGCATAGCTCTCTGGGTCATTTGACTACCCCAGGTGACTCCCTCACGTCAGCCCGAGAGTCACCCATGCTCCCTTAGGCGACCTGGGCTTCCCTAGAGAGGGACTCCCTTTGACACTCTGTGCACTATAGGACCACAGAGGCCTTCACATACATCACAGCATTAACCAGCACACACTCAGACCACATGCCATCAGGAGTCATTGTGCCTGAACAAATACCACAACCCTCCACCTTCCCCAGGGCTGCTTACCACCACTTACCAAGCCTGATGGAGCCTGTCAGCAACTGGGAGGTTTCCCACTTGCGTCTGGTGGTGCTTCCGTTGTCAGAGCATCAGGTGTCAGTGTAATCTGTTATCCTACATGTTAAGTGAAAGTGTACAAACTAAGGCCACTCTAAATAATAAAATGGTTCCTTATCATCGTGCACATCACAACAATCAGGTTTTGAGAATTTCTTTTTTTTGCCAATTTTTTAATGAAAAACCTAGTAAAAATATAAATAAATTGTCATTATTGTATCGAATTAAAGCTAATAATGCAAGCAATGTAGTGGTATAGAAATAACTTACATTTTCTCCACATTTAAAGATCAATTGATTCTTAATCAATAAAATGTGAATTTTGGTGACAAAGAATGTAAATTATCCTATACATTTTAGCCTTCGAGTAAAAAAAGCCTCCTTCTTCAGATTTCTTAGACCTTGGTGACCCATTGTGGCAACTAGAGGGAGAAATATCTTTACTTACACTCTCCTAAAATAGTTTATCTAGTATTCTGGGAGTGTGAAAAATCCGAGTTAACTTTTGCACCTCTATATCTGCACCAGATTTACTTGTGAAAAACATCTGGTGGTAAGAAATCTACTGCTTTGATGTTTTCCAGTGAGCAGCTCCCATAGTCAATATCACAGTCATGGAGCATCTCAGAGCATCACAGAGGGGGGTAAGCCTCTGTAACAGTACACTAGGGTCTCTTTACTGACCCTTATCAGTCATCCATTCAGCCAGATGTCCCTTTATTGCAGTGCAGACAGTGGGTACACACAGAAAAGTAAGGTCAACAGTGACTCCCACATGGCTCTGGTAAAATAGAGAGTCAAATTGCTAATGACTATGCCTCTATGAAGGGTCAACTTAATTCAAATTGACTTCATACTATCAGCTTCGACTCAAATTGACCCTTCATATATTGGTCATTAGCTGTTTGACTCCCCAATTCACCAGAGCCATGTAGGAGACACAATCAACACCTTTGCTTTTCTGTGAGTAGCTGAGATTCATAGGTCATAGATATTCATCTGGTCTGCCTTTGTAGGAAAGGAGCTCGGAAGTGAACCACTAGTGTGATTGATGTCGGAATGGCCCCGGTTTTTTTTAGTAGCATCAACAGATAGCTCATGAGGCTATCATACATAACTTAAATCCAACATGCTATGTCTTCTCATTCCTCATAACACCACTCCAGCCATGCAGACTGCCTGAAGCTGGTCACCTATAAACCTAAACCTCTGCCCTTTTTCTGTTTATTGCCTGAAGCTGGTAAACCATAAAGACAAACCATAACTGAGGAATCATGAATTACTTTTAATGCAGTGAAGGTCAAACAGCAGGGAACAGGAAAGGACTGTGAGATTGTAGTCTAGTTTTGGCTCTTTCCAACAATAGTGAAGGCCAAGGAGAACTAGTTAGTTAGTGTATATCTATCTCTGCTCAAATATTCTTATAGCAAGAGTGAGCTGCCCTTCTAACCTTCCTGATCCGGACCTAAGGGTTCCGAAGTGCCTGCTTGTGGTTCATGTCATGAATTATTATTACAACCTGTACATTGGTAAGTCTAATATGATTATAGAGTTTACACAACAAACAATATTGGATATATCAATACAATGTAGATCTCCATTTGCACTTTGACTGCTTGGATTAATGTGAAAGAGAGAAACTAAATATACACATACACCTTAAGCCCAGTATTTTTTATGCCGAAGTGGTGGCGTAGCCACCTGGTGGTGCCGCCAGGCACCACCAGAACGAGGTATATGATGTTTGCACTTTGCCAGAAGTCAGAACGTGCGCCGCCATCTTGGATTGTGCCGCCATCTTGGATTAAGGTGTCACAACACAAATTTATGCTATGTGATAACAATAATATAAATCAACCTTTGATAGTTCCTGAGGTTGATTATAATCCTACCTACCCCCCCTAATATGGACCCAAGGAATTCAATGGTTCTATCGGTTTGTTGCATATACAGATGGTTGCCTAGCGACGGCTATTCTAATTGTTTATCTGCCTAGCAACACACATTTCAACGGTCCTGAAGTTGATTATAATCTTACCTACCCCCCCTAACATGGACGCAAGGAATTCAATGGTTCTATCAGTTTGTTGCTAATACAGCTGGTTGCCTAGCAACAGCTATTCTAATTGTTTATCTGCCTAGCAACACACATTTCCACGGTCCTGAGGTTGATTATAATCTTACCTACCCCCCCTAATATGGACGCAAGGAATTCAATGGCTCTATCTGTTTGTTGCTAATACAGCTGGTTGCCTAGCAACGGCTATTCTAATTGTTTATCTGCCTAGCAACACACATTTCCATGGTCCTGAGGTTGATTATAATCATACCTACCCCCCCTAATATGGACGCAAGGAATTCAATGGTTTTATCCATTTGTTGCTTTTACAGCTGGTTGCCTAGCAACGGCTATTCTAACTGTTTATCTGCCTAGCAACACACATTTCTATGGTCCTGAGGTTGATTATAATCATACCTACCCCCCCTAATATGGACCCAAGGAATTCAATGGTTCTATCTGTTTGTTGCTAATACAGCTGGTTGCCTAGCAACGGCTATTCTAATTGTTTATCTGCCTAGCAACACACATTTCTATGGTCCTGAGGTTGATTATAATCATACCTACCCCCCCTAATATGGACCCAAGGAATTCAATGGTTCTATCTGTTTGTTGCTAATACAGCTGGTTGCCTAGCAACGGCTATTCTAATTGTTTATCTGCCTAGCAACACACATTTCCATGGTCCTAAGGTTGATTATAATCATACCTATCCCCCCAAATATGGACCCAAGAAATTCAATGATTCTATTGGTTTGTTGCTAATACAGCTGGTTGCCTAGCAATGGCTATTCTAATTGTTTATCTGCCTAGCAACACACATTTCCATGGTCCTGAAGTTGATTATAATCATACCTACCCCCCCTAATATGGACCCAAGGAATTAAATGGTTTCTTTCTGTTTGTTGCTAATACAGCTGGTTGCCTAGCAACGGCTATTCTAATTGTTTATCTGCCTAGCAACACACATTTCCATGGTCCTAAGGTTGATTATAATCATACCTATCCCCCCAAATATGGACCCAAGAAATTCAATGATTCTATTGGTTTGTTGCTAATACAGCTGGTTGCCTAGCAATGGCTATTCTAATTGTTTATCTGCCTAGCAACACACATTTCCATGGTCCTGAAGTTGATTATAATCATACCTACCCCCCCTAATATGGACCCAAGGAATTCAATGGTTCTATCTGTTTGTTGCTAATACAGCTGGTTGCCTAGCAACGGCTATTCTAATTGTTTATCTGCCTAGCAACACACATTTCCATGGTCCTAAGGTTGATTATAATCATACCTATCCCCCCAAATATGGACCCAAGAAATTCAATGATTCTATTGGTTTGTTGCTAATACAGCTGGTTGCCTAGCAATGGCTATTCTAATTGTTTATCTGCCTAGCAACACACATTTCCATGGTCCTGAAGTTGATTATAATCATACCTACCCCCCTAATATGGACCCAAGAAATTCAATGGTTCTATCCGTTTGTTGCTAATACAGCTGGTTGCCTAGCAACGGCTATTCTAATTGTTTATCTGCCTAGCAAGACACATTTCCTTACCCCCTAACATGGGCCCAAGGAATTCATAGAAAATGCCATATTTGAAGTAATATCATCCTTCCCCCTGATAACCCCTTCCCGGCCCTGCCTTATTGATGTCTTGAACGGGTTCCTTTCAAACATACCAACCATCTAGACATTATGTTTCTTCGAATGCAAGAATTGCGGTTGTTGCCGCGTATAAAAATGGCTGAGGCATTTTTTCACGCGGCAACAACCGCAATTCTTGTTATACAAGTATTGCCATTCATTAAATAGAGACCAATTAAAAAGACTAGTGCAGCATTCTAGAAGGGTGTTTAGCTCACTATGCAGTATACACTGTATATGAGTTATCAAAATTTGAATAGGGTAAATGGATCATGTGATATACCTTCGATACTTCAAATATAATTTATAATTTTAGGATTTATATTAAAACTAATTAAATTAGGTTCACACAATGGAGACTCAGTTAGTGATATATGTAATATGTAGCCAAGTCATTGGTTTTCCCTTTTCTATGCAGGGTAAGTTCAAACTCTCAATAGTGATACATGATTATGATAAACATCCGATCTTGGAGGTAGCAGTCCAACATATCAATTATTTGATTGTGGGATTATGAAAAGGTCATATTTCATGACACAGGATGTAGCGTTTTAAACTTGATGGTAGTGGCAGAGTCTTCACCACAGAAGGTTGAAGGGACACCAGATTCTCCTGCACACAGCAGCGGCTGTACCACTGCAGGGACTGGGGCTGACTCAGAAACTCCCCAATTCTGTGAAACTGGTCAGAGATATACAAATATTGTTGTCTCATGTCCTCCAAGTCACAGATGCAAGTGACCTCTGGGTAGACATCCAAGGACTTGTCACTGAACTCCAGCAGGTCAGCCATTTGTTGAGTCCAAAACTGAGGGAAGTTGGATTTCTTGGGGTTGCTTAATACAATTTGAACTCGGTCAAACAACTCAGTGTTGAGCTCTTCCTGTATTTCTTCTAATTCGTACGCATTAGGCTGAGTGTTGTCCTGCAGCCAAGTAGAAATGGTCACCTCCATGTTACTGAATCTTGTCTGTCCCCCATGTGAGACCCTCATACCAGCCTGCAGCAGGATTAGAGGTGCATCAAAGAAGCCATCCATGCCAGATCTAGAACTTCTAAATGCAAGAGACTGTATATCTACACCATGCCTGATCATCCACCTGACACTGTTACTGTGACAACGTTCACTGACAGCATAGTCCAGGGCTGTTCTGTGCTGACTGTCCTCCATGTTGATATTCCCTCCCTTCAGGAAGAACAGGTCAAGCTCCTGCTTGAGAAAGATGTGTCTGCCTTGCACGTTATGGTGTGTGAACAGTCTGTGTATTATTGGTCTCACCCCAATGGCCATGCAATTGACATCTGCCCAATGTTCTGGCAGCAGCTTGATGAGATCGGGAGGACAGTCATTTTGCTGTAGCACCAGAGCCAGTGGAGTTTGTGATGCCTCAGATGTTTTCCATGTAACACCAGCAGCAAGAAGCATCTTCACGACATCAGTCCACCCTCGTATTAATGCTTCATCTAGAGCTGTCCTATGCACCCACTTTACTGGCCCATAACCTCCAATGTTTACCTGGTGTGCTACATTTGGGTCTGCCCCATGATCTAACAGAAGCTGGGCAATCTTCGGGCAGCTCCCGTAATGTCGAATTGCATTCAGCAGAGGAATACTCTCTAAGTGATCATTGTCGGCATTGGGATGTGCACCATGCATGAGCAGCAACTCTACCACCTCAGCCCGACCTTGGTTTACTGCCTCATCTAGGGCAGTCCTCTTTATCCATCCATCTTCATTATTTCCATTATCAAACCTGTGTTTTACGTTTGGGTTTGCTCCATCATCTAACAGCATCTGGACAATTGTTGTGCTATTACTACCATAGCGGCATTCTTTGATTGCCTTTAATAAAGGGATGTTTTCAAGTTGATCATCATGTTTGTTGGGACCGTCACCGTGTTTTAGTAGCAGCTCGATAAGATCAGGAGAGCAGTCTGATCTTATTGCCAGTGCCAGTGGGTTTTGAAATGCATCAGAGGTTGTGCATTTGGCACCAGCATCAAGGAGTATCTTCACCACCTCAGTACAACCTTGTGATGCTGCCTGGTGTAGAGCTGTCCTGGGCACCAATTTCCCACTGATATCTACCTGATGGGCTGCATGTGGGTTTGCTCCATGGTCCAGGAGCAGTTGGACAGTATTTGTTTCATGCCCGATTGCATTTAACAAAGGAACATTTCCATATTGATCATCATGGTCATTGGGATCTGCCCCATGTTTCAGCATTAGCTCAATAAGATCATATGGACAGTCATGATTCTGTAGTGCGAGTGCCAGTGGGTTAAGTGATCCATTGAGTTTTGTGCATTTAGCACCAGCATCTAGAAGCATCTTTACGACATCAGCCCACCCTCGCTGTGCTGCTAGAGGTAGTGCAGTCCCTTGTCCTACAAGTGGGTCTGCCCCATGCTCAATCAAAAGCTGCACTATCTCTGTGCCACTCTCCCTTCTTCCGTGATTCATAATTGTTTTTAGGAACGGAATGTTTTCCATTTCACCATTATGATCATTTGGATCGACACCATGTTCTAGCAGCATCTTGATAATATTAGGTGGACAAAACTTATCCTGTAGTGCCAGTGCCAGGATGTTTTCAGACGCATCAGGTGTTGGGCATTTTGCATCAGCATCAATGAGGAATTTGACTACCTTAGCTACAGGGTTTTGTGATCCATCACAGGTCGTGCATTTAGCACCAGCTTCAAGAAGTACTTTAACTACATCAGTCATTCCATGCTCAATTACTGCTTCATGTAGGGCTGTCACGTGCACCCATTTAGGTTCTCTGTAGTCTCCTATATTCACCTTATGTGTTACATTGGGATCAGCCCCATGCTCCAACAGCAGCTGGACAATCTCAAATGTGTTGAATTCATGAGGGTTCATGGAGCTCACATAGCTCAATATTCCCACAGTACCCCCATAAACCATACTCAGCGGTTCATTTACATCCCAACCACTTCCCAGGATGGTTTTCAGCTTGTCTATGTCCTCATTTTTTATGACCTTTTTGATGATGTCAGACCTTTTCTGATTTGATTCTGTGTCTTGGTTATTTGTCCAATCAGTCACATCAATGTCATCTGACTCATCAGACTCATCTGATTCAGATGATGTATATGGATCCAATTGATCTTTAAATTCCGATAAACAACACCATGCCATTTTGTAAAATCAGTGTGAAGTGTAGTAGTTTATGTCATGTATGTTTGAGGCATCTCTGGCCCACTGATGACAGTATCCACAGTGAACCTGCAGTTGAAGATGGTATATCTTTCTTGGCTCCTTAGTAAATAGGATGATCTTCTTACAACAAGTGCCAATGATAAATCTGCAAGAGGGACAGTAGAAATAGTCATTCTGATGAAGAACAGCATCTTAGCACCAACTCTTAATGACAATGAAAAAAGAACTAGAAAAGAAATCTTTTTACTATCAGGTATGTGAAAAGTATAAACACTAGCTAATTTGGACCACTTGAAGGAGGGATGTCTTGTGGGGGGCCAAAATCTCTTTGACCCCGCTCGCGTAAAGATCCACCAACCCCCCCCCCCTGTTGTTAAAAAATGATCACTCCCTAAGGGCAATATTGTGCCAACTAGGCTGTCGTTTATATGGCTGATTTTCACAAAACTGCTTTTTTTCACTTTTTTTCTTCTCATGCCTATATTTTTTCAAATATGATAGATACATCGATCCTTTTGATGTATTCTGATCAGGATAGACCAAAACTTTAGAGGGTACCCCGGTTTTGCCTATCTCTGAGTGGAAATAAGAGAGCAGAGAGGAAAAAACATCCACCTGAAAATCATGACGGCCCATTGTGCAACCTCAATAATTAAAAGAATAGAGAGCTAGATGCTTATTTATTTATTGTTCCACTTCCCAAATGAGGTAAGGATTTTTTTAGTACCAAATATGGACATATAGGCAGTATGGTTTAGGTCCTGTAGGACTAAATGCATTGGGGAACTTTTTTGGCTTCACACCTAGCGCCCTAATTGATGCCCTCAACCTCTGATATTAAAACAGAAGACAGAGTGTCTGAATGTACCATGGTAAGGCCTAACATATACCTACATAATGAAAAAATATTATGAGTAAGGATTATTTACAGTAGCCTAGAGAGGATATTAAGCAGGTCGGGGAACTTTTACGGGCTTCACACCTAACACCCTACATACACACTAATGATGTGGTATCATCCAGAATTATTATATTTAACCAACTTCACTATGCTATAAATATACTTATATATGTAGGCTACTTTGTGGTTTAATTGCATCATTCTACCATATGCATAGCAATAGCTAAGAGCTCATACATGTGCTGGGTTCACGCCTAATGCCCTGGCCTCATGCCTAACGCCCTGGCTTCATGCCTAACGCCCTCACCAATAGATAGCTCTCAGTGCTGTACAAACAGCCATCCAACCAACCTGGATCGATGTCAGATGGTGCTACCTTGTACCACCCTTCTTCCCATAGGATATCTAAGGTTAATTGTAGTAAATGATATGTTTTATTATCCTTTTTCGGTCAAAAAGCTAACAATTTCTTACAAGAACTCAAAATATAGAAATGTTTTGAGCATTATACATGCTTTAAACAATAGAATAAGGTATTGGAGGTGTGCTGAAACATATATACCAGTTAAGAACCTGTGAGACAGAATAGAGTAGGGAGAGCATATCCTATATTAACCCTGTTGGTCAGCATCGTGGCTTAATGCCTAACGCCCTCACCAATAGCTCTCTGTACAGTACAAAATGATATCCAACCAACCTGAAATGACAAGAATAAGGGAGGGGACGTGTAAAGGTATGTATCAAAAACAATAAAATCCCAAAAGATGAATCCAACATGCTACAATGAACTTCGGCAGGTATATCTTATATCAACCCTGTCCGTGAGCATTGTGGCTTCACGCCTAACGCCCTCACAAATAGCTCTCAGTGCTGTACAAAAAGGTACCCAACAGCTATAAATAGATCTCTATCCCAGTTTAGGATGTTTTCTTCAAAATCATAACATAATTTTAATAAATAATAAATAGTCTGTGCAGTTCAGCTATTAACACACTCAATACATATGGCATATCACAGATAGGCCCCATAAGTGTGAATACACCGAGAGTCACTGAAACAATGACAGTGTGTCAGTGTCTAGGAAATGCACTTGTAAACAAGTGCCAGTGTGACTGAGCCTCAGCTTTGCCAACAGGTGACCAGCTGACCACAAACTGACCAATGAGACCTAATGGAGGGAAAAATCATGCATAATTAAGTCCAGCTGGATTTTGCCAGCAGGTTTGGCGGGCACTTTTGTAGTTGTGGTCAAGACAGCAACACCCCCCTCCTCGTTTTCTACAATAATTTTAATAAAAGAAATCCCCTTATACATGATAAGAAGGTCTCTTTCTTGAGGGGAAAAGGGCATTAGGCGTGAAGCCACGCAATATGACAATATAACTTTGCTCCTCTGCCATAGATTCGTTATATATATCTAACCTGCCCCAATATTTATACATTATATTTGGATCCCTTGGTGCATTAGAAAAAGCAGTTTCGTGAAAAACGGTCATATAAGATACGTTGACAAAACTAACGTGTCCTCTAAAGACGATTTAGTTATGGTTTCATCTCGTCTGCCCTGTCTTTGCCCTTTTTTTCTACATATCCCTATGCATCTTTCTCTGCCTTACTACGCCATGCTAAGCTTCCTCTGATATCATCCTTTCCCACATTTCTTGTTTGATGATTAAAGCAAGCGACTTGAACATTAGTCACTTTAACATCTGATTAAAACATAATTTGAATAATCTTCACACAGCAAATTATTATTCTAAGATGATAACACTTTTATTTAACCTCCTGGTAAATTGAATAAATAACAACAAAAAGGTTTATAGCTCATAAATAAGGGCACAGTAAGATATAGCAACAGATGTTAGGCCACTTTAAAAAAATAAAATCATTTCTCATCACCGTGCGCATCATGAAAATCAGGTTTTGAGGACAACATGATAAATATTACCATATTTTGTATCATATTAAAGCTTATAGTGACAGCAATGCAGTGGAATAGAAAATTCACAAATAACTTACTCTTTCCCCAGTCTCAAAGATCAATAAATTCTCAATTGCTAAAAAGGTATTTCATCCTATACATTTTGGCCTGCGGATTAAAGAAAATAGAAAAAAGCCTCCCTCGTTAGATTATTCAGGCATTGGTGATTAGAAACCACCTTTTTTTAGTAGCCTTATGGTTACCATCTGCAGCCCATAGGAAGGGAAAAGGTGAAGACAGTGCAGCTTTAAGAGCGGCTCACTGATGGGGAGGAGAGAGCTATTTAATCAGACAAAGGCCCACAGGGTACAATACATCAAGTAGATATCTGAGTTAGGACAAACCATCTGTCGGCCACCAACTTATATTAAATCATTAACGTGAATTTCAATCAATCAGTTATATAATAGGTATACCTACTTTATCCAGATCTAATAAGCTAATAAGATCTGTTTGTCAGCTAGTTGTAGATCTCAAGGCTTAGGTAGGAATTCATTGTAATGTATCTCATTACTATTCCAAGGTATGCCCTACCCTCCAGGTGCCTATGTGCTGCTCTGCATGTGATTATCCTGGTTCTGTGGACCTCACACCATGTATTGATAATTCTATCTTACAAGTGCACTTCTAATCAACCTGTTTATCAGTTATCCATTATTCTCTGATACAATAGGTGGTAAGACCGCCTCTTGGGCCGTTATCTGATCTCAAGGTTCACCTGTACTGGGGCTTGGCAGTAACTGTATGCCACTGTCTCTGGATGATGTGGCGTCGTATTCTATTCACATCTATAGCCATTTTGGACTTACCGTCTGACCAAGCCTTATCAGGATTAGATTTGAATGTCTCGAGTTAGCAAATTGCTTGCCCTGACACAGATTTTATACATATGACAAAATAAATCTTACATTTGTAATACATCTATATAGAGTACAGGCAAGAAGCATATAGGGTAGGAGGTCTCACTTAGCACCTCGCCTATGGGCATAGTGTGACAAGCCTCCCCCCTCTAGCCCCATCTACCCCCCCATGAAAGTGGGCGACCTTGTGTGCTCACTATTGAAAACTATGGAGAAGAGTGGGTTTTATGTGGTTCTTTTGAGTCTTTATTACAGTGATACCAAATGAAAAGAAGGGGTTTTCTAGACCAAAAAATCCTGCTGAATCCAAATTTTGTGGTCTTGATTCCCAGAAACTGACCAAATACACTCAAAAATGAAGTTTGATGATGTAAAGTATTAAGAAAATGTACAAAATAATGTTGAAAATGTTTGGGACATTACCTATATAACCTTATATAAACCTGTCAATCAAAATCAGTACCTCAATCTACCTATTCAAAATTGGCCTATCCCTCAAGCTGACAGGCATTCTTCCTATGTATCACTCTACCTATCCTGCACACTGCCTATCCCTCAGCCTACCTATCCCTCAAGTTACCTATCCTTTGAATTAGAACCTTCTCTTGGATTAGCTCATCCCTCCAAAAGCCTAAAGGATAAAGCCTATCCCTCTCCTTGCTACTCCTGCCCGTTTTCTGTGCCTACCTATCACTGAGTCTACCTATTAATAGGGGGGCCAGGGTGTCAGATTTGAAATAGGTTGGACTGGGCTGCTATAGTTAGTTTGAAGGGCTTATCCCCCTATTTTTGGGCTGAGGAATTCGAATCTGGTGTGTGTAGAGTCATACAGGTGTCGGAACAAGGTCAAATATGAGGTCAAAGGTCAAGGTCACCCCAGAAATAGGTCAATTCAGAAAATCTACTTATAGGAGCAGTACTCGGTTAATATAAATAGCACAGGTCTGATATTTGGTGGGATAATAGAACTATATGAGATCAACATCCTAAAAAAAAGTAACATGACCTTGGCCAAGGTCAAGGTCATATTTCTCAAGGTCAAACTTTGAAAAATTGGAAAAAATGACATATATACCATCTTTCAATACTTTGTACTAGGGGGAATAGCATCTCAGATATGATTTTTCATGTTTACATGATGCTGACATAGCTCAGGGTAAGAACTGACTTGAAATTTGTGAGAAATATGTAATATTGCCATGGCAACTGCCAGCAAGGCACCAAGGTCAAATAAAATGATTGCACCAGATCAAGTCAGAAAATCTACTAATAGGGGCAGTACTCGGTTAATATAAATAGCACAGGTCTGATATTTGGTGGGATGATAGAACTATATGAGATCAACATCCTAAAAAAAGTAACATGACCTTGGCCAAGTTAAAGGTCATATTTCTCAAGGTCAAACTTTGAAAAATTGGATAAAATAACATATATACCATCTTTCAATACTTTGTACTTGGGGGAATAGCATCTCAGATATGATTTTTCATGTTTACATGATGCTGATATAGCTCAGGGTAAGAACTGACTTGAAATTTATGAGAAATATGTAATATTGCCATGGCAACTGCCAGCAAGGCACCAAGGTCAAATAAAATGATTGCACCAGATCAAGTCAGAAAATCTACTAATAGGGGCAGTACTCGGTTAATATAAATAGCACAGGTCTGATATTTGGTGGGATGATAGAACTATATGAGATCAACATCCTAAAAAAAGTAACATGACCTTGGCCAAGGTCAAGGTCATATTTCTCAAGGTCAAACTTTGAAAAATTGGAAAAAATGACATGTATACCATCTTTCAATACAGTCAACTCCCTCTAATGCGGACACCCTTGGGACTATTCAAAAATGGCCGCATTAGCGAGGTGGCTGCACTGGAGGGAGTCAATACTAAGTCTATGGAGTACATTAAATGCAAGCTAAGAGCTATATGTTTTGATTAGAACATATCAAGTATAACTGGAATTTTAATACTGGTCAATATATAAAGAGTTTGGATACAAAACGACATGAATGCCTTTTCCAAAAAAGAGACAAAACTCTGACAAAAATATAAATACATAAGGGATGGCTAGATATATTCCTCAAACTATTCCTCCACGATCAACTATTTTTCATAAATGCCTGTTTGGTATACACTCTGTTATCAAAATACTGTAATTGATCCCAGGGTGTCTTTTTATGTCGTTTTATTTTGCATCCAAACTCTTCATGTGACAATCGACACACCCTCCTTTCTAAAGACATCTCTTAGTGCAACACTATGCAATAAAGTTTATCCTAAGTAATTAAAATTGTTGTGAAATAGATTAGGTCATAGCAGGGGGAGTGGGGGGGGGGTCGTCACAGCCCGGCATGACATATTCCGCTCATGTTCTGCTTGACTGACTGGGAGGTGACGGTTGGGGTGGGGAGTGGGGAGGGGGGGGTACTCCGATTCACAAAGACAATAGAGCCCCCCCCCCCCTCACCACCTCCCAGTCAGTCAAGCAGGAAATGAGCGGAATATGTCACGTGGGGTTGTGGCTTTAACAGTTATGGCCGGTACCCCTACTCCCTCGTCCTCCACACATAGACTTTTCTTTGAGCCATTGTCATGAATAGAATGAAGTTTTATTTACAGAGTGGCCGCATTAGAGGGAATAAATGGTGTTTTGGGACCGTAAATTTAGTGGCCGTAGGGCGAGGTGGCCGTATTAGAGGGATGGCCGCAATAGGGGGATATTTTTATATTAAAATAACGGGAAAAACGCTTAGGACTTTGCAAAAATGGCCGCATTGGTGGGGTGGCCGCTATAGAGGGGTGGCCGTTAGGAGGGAGTTGACTGTACTTTGTACTTGGGGGAATAGCATCTCAGATATGATTTTTCATGTTTACATGATGTTGACATAGTTCAGGGTAAGAACTGACTTGAAATTTGTGAGAAATATGTAATATTGCCATGGCAACTGCCAGCAAGGCACCAAGGTCAAATAAAATGATTGCACCAGATCTAGTCAGAAAATCTACTAATAGGGGCAGTACTCAATTAATATAAATAGCACAGGTCTGATATTTGGTGGGATGATAGAACTATAAGAGATCAACATCCTCAAAAAAGTAACATGACCTTGACCAAGGTCAAGGTCATATTTCTCAAGGTCAAACTTTGAAAAATTGGATAATATGACATATATACCATCTTTCAAGGTGAAATATATAATTTTGCCATGGCAACTGCCAGCAAGGCACCAAGGTCAAAGGCGTCATCACGTAACCTGGATGGCGGGAACCACAAGCCGGGCTGGGAGGGAGTGGGGGGTGAGCGGTAGGGGGGGGGGGATTTGGATAGAAGAATTAGGGGAGGGTCTAGTGAGAGACTGTAAGTATTGAATATGACTATATCATAATTGAAATAGATTAAACAATTAATTCTATTATGATCATATATATGCAACCACTAAATTGTGTCATGGGTCATAATCTACCATGCTGCATCAAAACCGACATGGACTGACCCAGTGCATCATGACCACTATAATGAGATGGGTCAGAATGCGCCATACTGGGTTAGGGCTGACTGGGGGTGACTCATACTGACCCAATGCATTATGACCACTATTGTCAGATGGGTCAGAATGTGTTATGCTGGGTCAGGGTGACAGGGGATGACCCAGGCCAACCCACTGCGTTATGACCTGGCCTGGAGTGGGCTAACCGACGGGCTCCCATCGGTCTAGGGCACTGGGCTTTTAGTGCTGCAGCATTAAAGGCTAATTAGCTGAACACCCATCACCAAAAAAGACTAAAGGTCACTATATACCACTGGAAAGCTCTGATCATGGGCTTTTCAGATAAGGTCAGTGTTAAAGAAAAGGTTGCGAGGAATCCAAGATGGCCACCAAAATATCAGAATTCCATCTCCAATGACCTAGATATGGCTTAAAATACTTTTTAAACACTGCCTAACCCCACTAATTTGGACCCAAGAAATTCAATGGTTCTATTGGTTTGTTTCTAAGACAGCTGGTTGCTTAGCAACAACTTTTCTAATTGATTATCTGCCTAGCAACACAGTTTTCCATGGTCCTGAGGTTGATTACCTGCCCCTAAATTGGACCCAAGGAATTCAATGGTTCAATTGGTTTGCTGCTAACAGAGCTGGTTGCCTAGCAACGACTGTTCTCATTGTTTATCTCCCTAACAACATGTATTTTCATGGTCCTGAGGTTAATTATCAACAAGCATGGCAAGAACTAAACAGCCTTGGATCCAGGTTATTCTGTGGTGTGAGATTGATAAAGAGACAACCTCTGTGGACTCTTCAAGTAGCTCTTGGGACCCGTTTAACGGCTCTTGGAACTCTGCAAGAAGTTCTGGGGACCCTCTCAGAGGCTTTGTGGGACCTTCCAGTTGCTCTGGGACCCCTTTAGTGACTCTACAGACCCCTTCAGCTGCTCTGGGGACCCTACAAGCGGCTCTGTGGACCCTTCGAGCTGCTCTGTAGACCCCTTCAGTGACTCTGTGGACCCTCCAAGCAGCTCTGGTGACCTTCCCAGAGGCTTTGGAGGCCCTTCCAGTGACTCTGTGAACCCCTTCAATGACTCTGTGGACTCCATCAGTGGCTCAGGGGACCTCTGCAGTGACTCTCTGTACCCTTTCAGTGATGCTGGGCACCCGTTCAGTGACTCTGTAGACCCTCCAAGCAGCTCTGGGGACCTTCCCAGAGGCTTTGAAGCCCTTCCAGTTGCTCTAGGGACCTGTTCAGTGACTCTGTGGACCCCTTCGGTGACACTGGGGACCCCTTTGATGACTCTAGGGATGGTTTCAGTACCTCTGGGGACCCCTTTAGTGACACTGCGGACCCCTTTAGTGAATCTGTGGAACGTTCCAGTGGGTCTGGGGACCCCTTAAGTGGCTCTTGGGACCCCTTCAGTGACTCTTTGGACCCCTTCAGTGACACTGGGGACCCCTTCAGTGGCTCTGTGGACCGTTCCAGTGGGTCAGGGGACCCCTTCAGTGGCTCTGTGGACCGTTCCAGTGGCTACAGTAGGACCTCTGTACACTGTGGTGGCACCTCAGGTGGCTGTGGGTGCATCTTTGCTGACTCTGTGAACACCTCTGCTGACTCTTATGACTACCTCTAGTGCTGGATACACCCAGGCGGGCTCTGGGTATGCATACCCTGGCATTAGTAGATGTCTACTAGCTCTGAAAATCTCTTTGCTGGTACCAAGGAAGACTCTTCCCCTATACCAGAGATGACTGGATCATCTTCCCCTAAACCAGGGATGGCTAGATCATCTTCCCTTATATTTATACCAAAGATGGCTAGATCATCTTCCCCTATACCAGGGATGACTATTATCTTCCCCTATACCAGGGATGACTATATCATCTTCCCCTATATCAGGGATGACTAGATCATCTTCGCCAGTACCAGACGACTGTACCACCTCCCTCAGTATCCGGGTTGTAGCTGAAGGGTCCCCAGAGTTACAGAAGCGGTCAACAGAGCCGCCAGAAGGGTCCACAGAGCCGCTAGAAGGGTTCACAGTGCTGCTGAATGGGTCCACAGAGCTGATGGGAACCACTGGAAGGGTCCCTAATCAACCAAGTTTTATTACAATACATACCCCCCCCCCCCACGTAATAATAAACATGTCCACAGAGCAGCCGGAGGGGTCCGCAGAGTCACTAAAGGGGTCCCAGAGCAACTGGAGGGTCCAACAAAGCCTCTTAGAGAACTGCTTGCAGGGTCCCAAGAGCTGCTGAAGGGGTCCCAAGAGCTACTTGAATGGTCCACAGAGCTTGTTTCTTTATCAACCTCGAACCATAGAATAGCCTGGATCAAGGTTGTTTAGTTGTTGCCATGCTTGTTGATAATGAACCTCAGGACCATGGAAATATGTGTTGTGAGATAAACAATAATAACAGTCGTTGTTATTAGCTGTGTTAGCAATTAGCTATGTTAGCAACAAACCAATTGAACCATTATATTCTTTGGGTCCAGTTTAAAGGGGTAGGTATAATTATAATCAACCTTAGGACCATGAAAATATGTGTTGCTAGGCTTAGAAACAAAGCCATAGAACCATTGAATTCCTTTGGTCCAATTTAGGGGGGGGGGGTAGGTATGGTTGTAATCAACCTCAGGACCATGGAAAACTGTGTTGCTAGGCAGATAAACAATTAGAACAGTTATTGCTAAGCAACCAGCTGTCTTAGAAACAAACCAATAGGACCATTGAATTCCTTGGGTCCAAATTAGTGGGGGTAGGCAGTGTTGAAAAAGTATTTTAAGCCATATCTAGGTCATTGGAGATGAAATTCTTGCTATTAGGGATCTTAATGTTTGACCTTGGTGATTGCCTGGTTGTTGCCATGGCAATATTACATATTTCTCACAAATTCCAAGACAATACTGTCCCTAGGCTATGTCAGGATAATGTAAAAGTGGAAAATCATATCTGAGATGTTATTCCTATGAGTACAAAGTATCAAAAGTAGGTATATATGACGTTTTTGTCAATTTTTCCATGTTTGACCTTCAGAAATATGACCTTAACCTTGGCCAAGGTCATGTTACTTTTCTTAGGGTGTTGATCTCATATAGTTCTATCATCCCACCAAATATCAGACCTGTGCTATTTATATTATCTGAGTACTGCCCCTATTAGTAGATTTTCTGACTTGATCTGGTGTAATCATTTTATTTGACCTTGGTACCTTGCTGGCAGTTGCCATGGCAATATTACATATTTCTCACAAATTTCAAGTCAGTCCTTACCCTGAGCTATGTCAGCATCATGTAAACATGAAAAATCATATCTGAGATGCTATTCCCCCAAGTACAAAGTATTGAAAGATGGTATACATGTCATTTTTTCCAATTTTTCAAAGTTTGACCTTGAGAAATACGACCTTGACCTTGGCCAAGGTCATGTTACTTTTTTAGGATGTTGATCTCATATAGTTCTATCATCCCACCAAATATCAGACCTGTGCTATTTATATTAACCGAGTACTGCCCCTATTAGTAGATTTTCTGACTTGATCTGGTGCAATCATTTTATTTGACCTTGGTGCCTTGCTGGCAGCTGCCATGGCAATATTACATATTTCTCACAAATTTCAAGTCAGTTCTTACCCTGAGCTATGTCATCATCATGTAAACATGAAAAATCATATTTGAGATGCTATTCCCCCAAGTACAAAGTATTGAAAGATGGTATACATGTCATTTTTTCCAATTTTTCAAAGTTTGACCTTGAGAAATATGACCTTGACCTTGGCCAAGGTCATGTTACTTTTTTTAGGATGTTGATCTCATATAGTTCTATCATCCCACCAAATATCAGACCTGTGCTATTTATATTAACCGAGTACTGCCCCTTTAAGTGAATTCTTATAATTTGACCTATTTGAGGGTGACCTTGACCTTTGACCTCGTTTTTGACCTTGTTCCGACACCTGCAGCACTCTACACACACCAGATTCGAAATCAGCATACCCAAATTAGTCTAAATCAACCTTCAAACTAACTATAGCATTCCAGTCCAACCTAAATTTAAATATTGATATTTGGCTTTGTTGGCCCCCTTACTATATCCCCAATATGCCTATCACCCAACCTACCTATCCCTCATTGTGACTATCCCTCACTCTGCCTATTTGCCATGTTTTATCAGCCTTATCCATATTATATTTTTAACTATGCCCATCTGCTAAACATAACATTCCTCACCATGTCCACTATGATTTGTACCTATCCTCAATTTCCTATCACCCAGCCTACCTATCCCTCATTGTGACGATCTCTCACTCTGCCTATCCCTCATGTTTAACTTGCATTATTTTTCTGTTTATTTGATCCTATCTACTAAAGTTAACAGGCCTACAATTATTATGGATAAGTTAATTTTCCTATCACCTAGTATACCTCTCCTTCATTATGCCTATGCTGGCATATCCCTCATGTCTAAACTACACATTCCTCAAACTCCCTAGCCCCATGGCTTTTACATATCCCCACCTTGAAAGATGCTCTCCATACCTATCTCTCAAACTACTTATTAGACACATACTACCTATTCTTTTCACACTTGATCTTCCTGAATACCTATCCCTCATGCCCTCTGTAGGGGCTAGGGTTATACGGGTATGTTATATGACGAGTGCTGTTGGATGTTGTGTTGCGAGCTCAGTCCGAACCCTTCAGTCCGACGGTAGGTGGCAGCACCTACCCCGGGCTTGGGGTATGGACAGAGGTCGCTATAGGCTTCCGGTCTGCGTGTGCGCGCGCAGGCTGGCTGCCTATATATACCCAGCATCTGACGGTACTCGTCGGTTACTCTGAGCCACGCTGGCAAGGAGACCCTGTGATCAATACGGCTGATTAGCCTACTGACCCGTTCCGAACTCTATAGGGAGTTCGCACCCATAGATACTGCTTGTCTAGGTTTTCTGAATAAACCCGATTTGCAACCTGTAACACTTGATCCGAACTGTGTCGACTTTGTTCTTTAATTGATACTCTACCAATATCATAAAGAGACAAAGTATCGTTTATTACACTGGTGCCGTGACCAGTTCTGAGTGAAACGCAGGTTAGCCTGTGCAGTAGCGCAGACCTCCTGCTCTGGACGGAGCAGCGAGGTCTCCCGATGAGGCGTCAGCCTTATCACCGGAGGGGTTAGATGCCGTCAAGGAGGCAGATACCCGCAGGAGTGCGAATGTTCCATCCAGGACAAGCGCATTTTTGGGATACAAAGGTCCCGAAATAATGAATTGCTCATTAGATGAAATGAGCCTGTCAATGTTCAACGTTGGTGGGTCAAGATCAGCCGCTCCGAATCCACGGAGGGCTACCATCTTGGAGGAACGTCGTTTCGACGACATGAGAGAGGCCAGAATACAGGAGCGTGTGCAAATGGCCCAAATGGAGTTGTTGACCATTCAGAAACAGTCGAATGAATGGAAAAGCAGTCTGATTGCATTGGAAGGTGCAGTCACACATAGAGCTTCCAAAATCAAGGAGAAAGACGCAAGGCTTTCAACTTTGTTGGAGGAGAACGAGAAGCTGGTGCAATCCCTTAGCAGGGTTCGAGTGGAGTTCGATCAGAAACAGGCTGATCTACAGGGACTCCGTTCCGACTTTGTTCAGGCAAACACTGATCTGAATCAGATTTGTGCGGCCCGAGATGCCGTCATCCATGAAGCAGAGGAGACCCGATCAGAACTTGTTCGGGACACTGAAGACTTACGGGAGGCTCGCCGAAGTCTACTGTCAGAATGTGACATTCTGAAGGCAAAAAGAACTTCTTTGGAGAAATTTTTGTCAGAGACCAGGGAGAGTATACAGGATAGCAGTACCTCGTACGCTTCCGCTGATAATGACAGTCCGAAAGGTCCTCATTACAGGAGTTTTACAGACACCCCAAATCTTCCTATGGGACGTGGGATGACTGTAGAAGGTGCCTTGTCTACTTCAACGCCAGGACGACCACTAAAGGTTGGCCGAGCAAGGGGTAGAGGTAGGGCGAGTGATTACTCACCTAGGGTGGGTATCAGTGGTATCCGTCCAATTCCGAAGCAGGTCTTTTCGGCTCCGACAGGTGTAAACACGGCGGGCAGGGGAAGGTCATTATCGGAGTTGGTGCGGAGTCCACGTTCTCAGTTGAAATTGGATGAGCAGCAACTGGATTCGGAACGCTTGAAGAAAGCATCCGAACAAGATAAGGCGGCCAAGACCGACTTAACTCCCTCGAGTTTGTCGCAATGGCGAGAATGCCAAGCAAACATACTGTTCAATGAACAGAAAAACTTGGAATTGGAGAGGCGAGATGTGTATCGCAAGCCGCAGGCTGCTCTGGAGCAGCAACAGGAACGCATGAAGGAAAATGCAGCCCTCGCTGAGGAATTAGCAGAGCAGGAGGCGGCGGTTTTGAGAGCTCGACAAGAAGGGCTCCGAGCGGCCGGTGAAGCTGCGAAAGCTAAATTGGCGGAGGCACAGCAAGAGGAGGAGGCTGAGAGACAGGCCAAGGAACTGGAAAAGGAGAAAGCGGCGCATCAGCGATTGCTTGCTCTGGCCCAGCAGTGTCAGTATATGACTGACCAGGAGAAAAATTGGTGGTTCAGTCAAGGTGTGGACCCCACTAAGGATTTGGTGTCGTATGGTACCTACCAGACCTATCTGGAGAGGCAGAATAACGTGCCTACCGGAGGCGCTACTCCGGGGATCACTCCGGGCGCAAAGAGTCCGAGGAGGGCTCCAAGGAGAACAATTCTGAGTACAGAATTGCAAGAGTTGTACGATACAAACCCAGCAATAGCTGGGATCGGATTGCACAACGTGGGTACAGAAAAGGACGCCTCGGCTTCCATTTCTAAATGCCTGGCGATAACCTCTAAAATTAGGGGGTCATCCAACGCTGCTAGACGCATTGCTAGCGAGCCTTTTCCCTACTGGCAGAAAAACTCTTGGGAAGAGTGGTTGGGAGCCACCGCTGAGGACATCAACCTCAGTGGGTGGGATCAACAGGATGCAATTCCGTATGTCTGTAAGGGATTGCGCTTGGGAGATGGCCTGATGGCCGTGGAGCAGTGGAAAGATGAATGCGGACCCCGCGGCACTTTCAAACAACTGGTAGAGATTGGAACTATCCTATACGGAGACTCCGCTCGGATTGACCCGATGGTCGCTTTTAAGAAGCGAGTGCAAGGCAAGCACGAGGCCCCGAGGGTTTTCGGACTTGCACTGATGAGACTCCTGAAGAAGGTACATCCAGCTTCAGGAATCCATGATGCCTTATTCTCTAAGGAATTGTTCTCTCAGTTTGTTGCTGGACTGAGGGACCCAGAAATACAACATGTGGTGTATGATACCTGGAGAGCAGATACGTCATTAGATGACCTTTTTAAGGCCATCGACATACATGCTCTCAAGAAGTCACTGTTAGGGGACCGGGTGCCCACCCGGGCCTCGGCCATTATAGAATGTTCTCCGGAGCAGTCTGATGGTTCGGGCAGTGAGGAAGAGGGAGCGATAGCTGCTGCAGCTCAGTTTAAGAGGAATGGGAATTCCTCTAAAACGCCGTGGAAAAATAGGAAGCCGGAAGGGGGTGGAAACCCTCCTCCGAAGAAGGAATCATCGGACCCAAAAGCTCCGATAATGGACGCAGCGTTTTTCACATCGCTGTTTGAGAAGATGACGACTTCCATTCAGGGGGCTACACAGCCTAACCGGAGGAAGATCAATCGGCGGACCGCCAAGTGCTATAGGTGCCTGGAGATCGGTCACTTTGCTGCGGAGTGTACGGCTCCGACTCCGAAAGTTCCCGGGAAGGAGGGAAACTAGAGGGGGTGGTCCGAGAAGGCGAGCGGACGACCCCTGCATATGATGTACGCCAACATACCAGAGAGGTAGAGCCTAGTGAAATTCCGAAGGCAGGAAGGGAATCAGGGGTGGCTTCGAGCTTGAGGGGCTCGGATGCCCGCCTGGTTAACATTCCAGTCCAACAGTTGCCCGGCAATGAGGCAGGGAGGCCCATTACGGATCGGAACGAGGAAGTTGCGGCTGTCACAGACACCGTGTGGGTAGGGAGTACCCAGCTTTCCCCGGATCATCCATGTTTCGACCATTTGAAGAAACATGGCCTTGATTTGGCTGCTCCGAAGGATTTTAAACGCTTTACTGTAAACCCGTCTCCGCTGGGGGGGAGGCGGTGGTATGTGTCTGTTACTGTGGCCGGTAGAGCGGGCGAATTTTTAGTAGATACGGGAGCTAGCCATTCCTTTATCTCCTCTAACTTCTATGCTCTTATGCCGGATAGTCGTGATAACTTCAAAACGAGGGTAAACGCCTGTTCGGCCGATGGGTCAAGTATGCAGACGTATGGGCGCGCGTTCATACCGCTCCGAATTGGAGGGAAGGAGTATGTGGCTTCTCCCACCATTGCGGATATTGCAGACGACGGTATACTCGGATTGGATTTTTCGGCGTTGTATGACGCGGTCCTGAATCCGGGTACAGGGGTACTCCTGATAGAGCACCCGTACCGTGCGGTAGAGCAATGTGTGCTCCGACAAGTGTCGACAGTGGCAACGGTGGTCCAAACTGTAAAGATTCCTCCCGGACAGACGTGTGACGTGCTGGTCCGAAGCAAGGGGCTTAGGAGAGAGGAAGAGGCAGTTGTGGAGCCGGATGTGGCCATGTTGGGTAGTATCGGTTTGACGGGCATGGACACCCTAGTGGGTGATGGTGCTTGGACCGTAGTGCCGGTTTCTAACCCCGGGTTGGAACCGAAGTATCTAAGGAAAGATACAATACTGGGGAAGGTGTTCACCAGTGAGGCAGTGATGCCTGCTGGACAGGTGAGCATGAAGGGTGACCCTTCTCCGACCGTTCTGAGTGAGGGACTTGAGAAAATGATCTCCGAAACGGATTTGACGGATCGGAGGGATCTCGATTCCCTAAGGAGGCTGGTAGTGAAGTATCAGGATGCATGGCAGGTGGAGGGGGAGCCTTTGGGCCGAACCGACAAAGTGTTGCATTCTATCAATACGGGTGATGCACAGCCTTTCAAGATGCCTTACCGACGCTTGCCTTTGGGTAAGAAAGCGGTGGTAGAGGAACAAGTGAAGACCATGTTGGAACAGAAGGTGATCGTGCCTAGCACTAGCCCCTGGTCCAGCCCGGTCCAGATGGTTACTAAGAAGGACGGGTCTATCCGATTTTGTATCGACTATAGGCGCCTGAATGGGGTAACCAAGAAAAATGCATATCCTCTCCCCCGGATTGATGAGACTCTGGACTCTTTGGGTGGGAACCAATGGTTCTGCACCCTTGATTTGCAGTCCGGATATTGGCAGATCGGGATGAAGGAGGAGGATAAGGAGAAAACGGCTTTTACAAGTCACATTGGACTGTATCAGTTTGAGCTGATGCCCTTCGGGTTGTGCAACGCCCCGGCCACTTTTGAGGCTATGATGGAAACTCTTCTGAGTGATATATTGTGGCGCAAATGTTTGGTATACTTGGATGATGTCATTGTCTTTGGCAAGACTTTTGAAGAGTGTGCGTTGAACCTCGGAGAGGTTTTGGAACGAATTCGGTCCAATGGCTTGACATTAAAGCCGAAGAAATGTGAACTTTTTCGGAAGTCCATGGTCTATTTGGGCCGGATCATCTCCACCGAAGGTGTGCAGGCTGATCCGGCTAAGTTGGAGACTGTGGAGACTTGGGAAGTTCCAAAAGGACCAAAGGATATCAGATCCTTTTTAGGGTTCTGTTCCTATTACAGGGACTTCATCCCCGGATTCTCTAGGGTGTCTCAGCCATTACAACGGTTGAGCCATTGGACTCCGGGGAGAAAAAAAGAACCCTTCCCATGGGGGATGGAACAGAATGAAGCCTTCAAAGAGATTAAGGCGTTGTTCCGAACCACCCCGGTGCTGAGATACCCTACGGAGAAGGGGCATTTCATCCTTGACACTGATGCGAGCAATGAGAGCATCGGGGCCGCATTGTCCCAAATCCAGGACGGAGTAGAGGTCCCGCTGGCGTTCGCTAGTAACAGTATGAACAAGGCACAGAGAAATTATTGTACTACCAAGCGAGAGCTGCTCGCAGTAGTGGTGTACACGAAGAAGTTTCGGCACTTCTTATATGGAGGAAATTTCACACTCCGTACCGATCATTCGGCCTTGAGGTGGCTCCTTAATTTTAAGGACGCCGAGGGAATGATTGGTCGGTGGTTGAATCACCTCAGCGAGTTCGGACTGGAAAACTCTCATATCCAGCACCGAGCAGGCACGAAGCATATTAATGCTGACTGTCTGAGTAGACGTCCGGTACGCCGTTGTGTGCGTCCGGAGTGTGGGGATTGTGGTGCTCACAATGCTGTGGTAGCGAGTGTGCGTTTGCCTTATGATGGGTTGTTGCAAAACCTGTTGGATTGGTCCACCGACACTATAAGGACGTACCAGATGGCCGATCCTACCATAGCACGACTGAGGGAGCTTGTCCCTACTGGGGTCTGTCCAGTGAGACCCGAAATATCACTGGAAAACCGTGAAATGCGACGTTTCTTGGCTCAGTTCCACGAACTGGAGGTCCGAGACTCGTTGTTGTGCAGGTGGAAGACTTGTCCCGGAAAGCGGAGGGTGTTACAAATGGTAATCCCTGCTGCTATGAGGAAAGACATCCTGTACTACTGCCACGGCCATTCCACTAGTGGGCATTTCGGAAAGAAACGCTCGTTGGAAAGGCTGAGTCGGAGATACTACTGGCCCGGCATGTCAGGCGACCTTTTAAGGTGGATCGAGACCTGTCCGGCCTGTTGTTTAGGCAAACCTGGTCCTGGATTAGGAAAATTGCCACTGCAACAAGAGCTATTCGGAGTGAGATTTGCTCGAATAGCTGTGGACATTATCAGTGGAGTTAAACCAACTCCAAAAGGTAATACGTGTATGATGGTGGTCTCGGACTACTATACGAAATACACCCGAGTGTACCCACTCGAGGATCATACCGCTGCTACTTGTGCGGAAGCATTGGTGAAGGGGTGGATCCTCCATTTGGGGGCTCCTTTGATGTTACATAGCGATCAAGGGAGAGAATTTGAGTCCAAACTATGGACAGCTATGTGCCATCAGTTGGCTATATGCAAAACTCGGACCAATCCGTACCGACCACAGTCCGACGGGCAGGTGGAGCGGTTCAATCGGACCTTGATCCAGGTTTTGAAGCCATTAGTGAACTCCCATATGGATGATTGGGATGATCAATGCGAATTTGTGGTGCATGCGTATAACAATACGGTCCACACTTCGACAAATTGCACACCGAACCTCTTGGTGTTCGGAGAGGACTTGATCATGCCGGCGGATTTGGTATTCGGGGTGGTAGGGATCAGTCCGGAAGCACCATGTACGGTGCTATTTGTGGAATCTCTACGAGAGAGGTTCAAATTTGCCTACGAAACAGTTAGGGCTCATTTGCTCAAAGCTGCGAATTGGCAGAAGGTGGGTTACGACACCGGATTGAAGTTGCGACGATTCGTAGTGGGGGATAGAGTGATCCGCCTACACGAACCGCTCTGCAACGTCAAGCTGGCGAATAACTGGGATGGACCACACACTGTGGTTAAATGTATCAGTCAAACGACTGTGTTGATTCAGTCCGAAGCAGGACGCATCCGGACGAGCCATGTGGCTCGGTTGCGTGCTTGGGCTGGAAGGGAGCTCACCCCGGAAACGGAGGTGGAGAAGGGAACTTCGGAGGCTAAATTTGTACCTTTGGAAGGGGTGTCAGTGGATACCCCTAAGAGAGTGGTACAAAAGAAGCTCCGGAAGACCGTGAAAAAGAAAGTCTCGGCAGGCGAAGGAAGAAGGGCACGGAAAACTAAAATCAAGGCTGGAGTTTTAGTTAAGAACGAGTGTCCTTCGGCCAGGTTACGAGAGGTGGACGGGAAACCCGTTCGGCGAAGCCCAAGGCTGGTGGCTAGAGGGGCTGTAACCTAGCTTGTTTACACAACGAGTGTGGTGTCCTGTGTTGTCCTATATGTTATATGTATGTTACCAACAGGAGCGCTCAGAGTCAAGATGAAAAGAATGTAAGAGTGCTCCCCGAGGGTGGTGGACGGATAATCCGGTGGGGTAATCTTCGATTTCCCATAAATATCCACTAATACTTCTGATGAGCTCTTTATTCGAAGTACATTTTGACTTTTGTGAGCCGCCTACGTAGCAGTGTGATCCCCCGAGCCCGAGCTGCGGGCGGGAAAGGTCGTGACCTGATTAAACAGTAATTGGGTCACACCGGGTAACGGGATCGCGTCCAATCACGCGAGACGCTGCGCATGCGCTTTGTTTTAAAAACAAAAGCGAGGGAACGCCATATTGATTTTGGGCTCGCCCCGGTCAATAGCGGTGTTGGTCGGCAGCGTGGAAGTTGGTGTTTTGGACGGCTAGAAGAGGAGAAAAGTCAGTAAAAGAGTTGTAAGCAGTGAGTACTCTTTCCTGGTGCGTCTGAGACAAAGAGGGAGACGGGGAACTAGTGTTTTCCCCGTCAAAACTCCCGTCGAAAGACACTTTGCCGAAGTGAGGATGGCCGAGCAACAGCTCCGTCAATCCGAACTCACCGGACACTCCGAGGTGGCATCCGCCACCGAGGAGGCAATGGATGCTCAGAGCCCTAGTGGTGATGAGTTGAGCCAGACACTAGCGGATCTCCGTGTAGATCCGGCCGTGTCCCCGATCCGAAAGTCCCCGTCGCCGGACGGCAGCGAGGACTCCGGAGTGCTGCAAGGACTCGCCTACACCCAGGTAGCGGCGGATCCTTCCGAGACGACTGCACGTCCCTCCCGGATATGCAGTCTCAGCATATCACCAAACCTCCAGAAGACGGTTGCTCGCAAACTGTCTATGGGGAGTGGGAGTGATTCCGACACTTCACGTCCGAGGACGCGCGGTGGGAAGGGTGCTACCCGAGATCGGTCCAAGTCGGCCGATACTAAGGCTAGCACTAAGGCTATCAAACACACTGGTGTGGGGAAGAAGCCTCCGGGAAAGGACGAGCCTAAAAAGCCCGCTCCGAAGAAGGAAAGTACTGCGAGTACGAAGAAGCCGGGTTCCAAGGCTGCCACTGCAGCGGCCTCCAAGGATCCGAAGACGGTGGACCCCAAGGCTCCTGCTACGAAGGCGCCTAAGGGTCAAAAGAAAGCTGATCCGAAGCCTGGTGCTAAGGACCAGCCGGGGAAGGGGCCGACGTCCGACAGCACTAAAACTGTCAAGACTCCGGGTCCCAGTAAGTCCAACCTACCGATCCCTGCCAAGGGGAAAGGTAGTGGGAAGGCAGTTGTAACCACAGCTGCTCCGACCCCAGCCGTTGACGTGTTGTCCTTCTCGCGAGGGCTGGACAACAGCTCAGCAGTAGCTGCTACAGCCGCTGCGATGGCTGGTACGAAGGGACATGGGGGAGCCCGTCCGAAAACGGTAGTTCCTCCCGAGGCACCTCGGACCGAGGAAGCTATGGATACAGCATCCGCAGCCCATACGGTCCAGGTAGTGCAGGATGTGCTGTCTGGCATCACATTCAACCTCCCGACTCCCCTGGAGCCAAGGAAGGAGGTACCCGTTCGGGTGGAGTTACCTCCTCCAAAAGAGGTACCCGTCCGAGTGGATACTCCTCCACAGTCTACCGAGCCTGCTCTGGAACCATCCAATACCATGGATATTTCGGAGGAAGCCGGGAAACTGGACCAGGCTGCAAATTCGGGGGTGCAAATTCTCGCTCCACATCAGCATGACGCATGGGAGAAGGAGGACGCCGACGTCCCATCCCTGCTCCGAGGTGCTATCATCGATCAGATGAGCGCCACAGAGGTCAGATCCTTCGATCTGATCCAAATGCGAACCTTCCGGGGGCTGGACGAGTTGTTCCCGGCTTGGTTCCCAGATCGCCTAACGGCGGCCATGAACGATCTTAGCAAACAGTCAGAGACGGCTCGCTTAGTTGCTGAGACCGAGGGACGTCCCGAACTTATCGCGGCCTTGGAGTACGACCTGCAAACTGCAGCGGAATTCAAGACCGTGCATAGCCGGCGGGAGAAGAGGAGACTTCTGACGCCAGCAATGAAGCTGGCTCGGAGTATGGAACAGAAGACCAAAGAGTCCATTCTGGATGCCACTCTGGAGGATGAAATGATCCAACAGAACACGGCCGCGGCTAGGTCTGCAGACACTAGTCAAATGGAAAAGGCCAATCGGAGGGACCAATACCTACGAGAGACCATCAAGGTAACCTCTCGGAAGGGGGGTCGATCCGACGAGGAGGTAGAAGCGGTTCTGAAGGGATTGGATGAAAATACAATCCCGGACGACGAACTTCAGGTTCTGGTCCGGAATGCACTCCGAGCCAATGCTGCAAGTGGGTTTAAGTATTTTAAACCCATGTGTGTGAACGACTGCGTCAAGGACAAGCGGGCCTCACACATTCCGGAGGAGGTGGGTCCTGACGGTCTCTCTGATGACGAGGAGTGGATTAAGACGGATCCACTCGAGAAGTCGGTACAGTTGTACCACTTTTGGAACGCATCCAGACAGCCCATCAGGAAGTCTACTCCCACTTCCCTCCAGTAGTGGGCCGAAATGAGAATCTCGAGGTGGATTTTGGCACCAACGAGAGAGGAAAAGTCCGGGTCTTTTACAAGGTAAACCCGGACGGCAACTACAACCGGGTTCCGGAAGGTGAGCTCTTCGATGAATTCGAGGAGTACCAGAAGCGTACCAGCACGCGAAAGGTGCGGCGCGCTCAGAAGAGACCTAGTGGGTCTTCGGAGCAGGCCGACTCTAAGAAGGCCAAAACGGATGAAAGGAAATCCGTTATGGAGAAGGCGGATCCGGGCTATAAAGGGCCGGCATTCACCTCTCACACGACTGACTGGAAGAAGGGTCCCCAGGGCAGGCCACCTCGGTCTGTTCCGGAGGATCCGAACTCCAGCACGATGGGGTCCTTCGCAGAGGAGTTCCCCGAAAATGAGATGGTTCCGGGTGATGAGTCGCAGACTCTAACCCAGACCGGTAAGACGAAGGCTCCAGCAAAGAAAACGCCGAAGCCAGTTCAGACCCCGGATCTCCCACCCGAGACCGCAGAGGAGGGGCGTCTAGTCTTGCGACTGAAGAGCCCTCCTTCGTTCCCTCCCGCCGACTTCACTTCCTATGAAGCCGGACAGGAGGCCTTCGGTCAATGGCAAGACAACTTTCATCGGTCGGTTGGAGGTGGCGATGTTGTCCTTAAACACGGTGCATCATCTCCATCAGAGGGAGGTCGCTACCCAGAAGGCAGCGGCTACGGAGTCCGTACAGGAAGAGCGTGAAAACGCTCGGACTGAACGATGTGCTGCTAAAACCGAAAGGAAGAAGCAGAAGTTGGCAGTTAAGAACGCCGAGGAAAAGCTGGACCACGAACGTCGTCGGTTCCGGGACTGCTTCGCGCATGAAATGCATGAGTGGGATGGAACTCGGGCTCAAATCGAGCTCTGGCTCCAGGAGCTGACTCTGGCGGAAGCGGCGTCGGACTCTGAGGAGGAAGAGGAGCCGGCTCAACCCGGTTCCGGAGACGAGTCGGACTCCGGATAGGATTATCCTATTCTAGGAGCCGATTAGGAGAAAGGGGGGGTATCCTAAGTATACCAACCCTACAAGCAAAACCCTTAGAAAGGGTTTAGGAGTGTCCGGACAGAGGAACGCGGCAGGCTGGCTACGCAAGGATCCAGTCTGCCAGGTGGTACTGACGGAGGAGGACAAGGAGATCCGGAGGGGACGCTGAACTCGGGACTGGAGCACTTTACCAACATGGATCCGATACAGGATGTTTTTTTTATATAAACTATGGATATCAGGACCGAGTGCTCCTAATTATAAGTCCGAAGATCGCCTGGAGGCAGGACTATTTTTTTTCTCTATTTATCACCTAAAAAGCTCCCGAGCATGAGCTATGAACTTTCTCGTTCCGGTGAGTAAGAGCTGAACGAAGTAGGTTCTGAAAGCCGGGCGGAATGCAACACCATCAACAGAGGATCCGGATCTTCACTACAAAACCACGTATGATGTCTTTTTGTAATAATACTTTAATATGTCTTTAAAACTTTAAAAGAAGTGATATTGTTTATCACTTATAAGTATTATTCGTTACGAGTTTAATTAGCTCGGGGTCCTGAAGGGACGAAATTTTTTACTGTGATATTGTACTTTTTCAAGTGTTTGTATACTATATGTATAGATTAACTCCATCTATCCTAGGGAATGGGGCGTAATTGTCATTACGGTCTATATATGTAGAAATGTGTGTAATTAATACCTTTTTGTGTTCAACAGTATACGTCATATTGTTTGTAAGGTATAACTTTAATAAACCCCTAAGGTGGTATTTATAAGATAATGCCAGTCCGAAGTGTTTTCGGACTTTAACCTTAATTAATTTTTTACCTCCCGGTTATTATCTGGTAGGGGGTAGTGTAGGGGCTAGGGTTATACGGGTATGTTATATGACGAGTGCTGTTGGATGTTGTGTTGCGAGCTCAGTCCGAACCCTTCAGTCCGACGGTAGGTGGCAGCACCTACCCCGGGCTTGGGGTATGGACAGAGGTCGCTATAGGCTTCCGGTCTGCGTGTGCGCGCGCAGGCTGGCTGCCTATATATACCCAGCATCTGACGGTACTCGTCGGTTACTCTGAGCCACGCTGGCAAGGAGACCCTGTGATCAATACGGCTGATTAGCCTACTGACCCGTTCCGAACTCTATAGGGAGTTCGCACCCATAGATACTGCTTGTCTAGGTTTTCTGAATAAACCCGATTTGCAACCTGTAACACTTGATCCGAACTGTGTCGACTTTGTTCTTTAATTGATACTCTACCAATATCATAAAGAGACAAAGTATCGTTTATTACACCCTCTATGACTGTCCCTCATTTTGCCTCTCCCTCATGCTCCCTATAACTTTTTACTGTTACCTATGGTGACCATTCCTTAATCAACATACCCCTAAGGTATCTATCCCACAGTTTACTTGCACATATACCTCCATCTAGCTATCATTCAAGTTTCATATCATTCAGCCTACCTATCCCTCATGATGCCTATCCTTCATGCTGTTGCGGTATATCCCTCAGTGTGTCTAACCTGTCGTATACATATCCCTCACCTTGTGTTCTGTTCTCTCTTTCTATTTCTCAGTCTGCCTCTTATAAATTATGCCTGTCCCCCTCTGTGCCTATCCTTCAGCTTACATATCTCTCATGTCTCTGTGCACAGCCCTTAGCCCCTTAAATGTTCGTGCTTGTCCAGATCTATGCCTGACATTGCCTGCCCTGAAGATGCCTAGCTTTCTGTTTATCTATCCTACTTGCTCACTCTAGCTCTCTCTCTATCTTCCTATCCCCCATGCTGCATATCACACATTCTGTATATTCTTCATTTAACCCATTTCTCTATTTACCCATCAGCAGATATTGGCCATGGGTGATAGGAGGACAGGGGAAATGTCAGGGGCAGGGATATGCAACATGTAGTATAGATGGATACATTAAGGGCTTCACATAAAAACATGAAGGGGATGAAGGATAGGCACTCTGAGGATATAGGTAGACTCAATTATATGAAGCATGAGTGATAGGTAGATGAAGGTACATGTGTATGTACACTGTGGGATAGGTACCTTAGGTGTATGTTTACTAAGGAATAGTGTATGTACATTGGGAAAAAGGAAGGCTGGGAGACCTTAGATAGGTAAAAGTTTATAGGGAGTATGAGGGATAGGCAGAATAAGGGCTAGTCATAACATGAGGGATAGGTATTCGGCAAAATGAAGTCTGAGAGGGATAGGTAGTGTGGGTAATAAGCATTGTGAGAGATAGATATGGAGGGTATCTTGCAAGGTGGGGATATGTAAATGCCATGGGGGCTAGGGAGTCTGAGGGATGTGTAGGTTAAGCATGAGGGATATGCCAGGATAGGCTCAATGAAGGATAGGTTGACTAGATGATAGGAAAATTAACTTATACATAGAAATAGTAGACATGTTATGTTGAGCTCCATGTGGGATTAGATAAATTGAATGTAGATGAAACATGAGGGATAGGCAGAGTGAGGGATAGTCACATTGAGGGATAGGTAGGCTGGGTGATAGGAAAATCGAGGATAGGTACAAATCATAGTGGACATGGTGAGGAATGTTATGTTTAGCAGATGGGCATAGTTAAAATATGGATAAAGCTGATAAAACATGACAAATAGGCAGAGTGAGGGATAGTCACAATGAGGGATAGGTAGGCTAGAAGATAGGCAGATTGGGGATAGGTAGACTCAGTGATAGGTAGGCACAGAAAGTGGGCAGGAGTAGCAAGGAGAGGGATAGGCTTTAGCCTTTAAGCTTTTGGAGGGATGAGCTAATCCAAGAGAAGGTTCTAATTCAAGGGATAGGTAACTTGAGGGATAGGTAGGCTGAGGGATAGGCAGTGTGCAGGATAGGTAGAGTGATACATAGGAAGAATGCCTGTCAGATTGAGGGATAGGCCAATTTTGAATAGGTAGATTGAGGTACTGATTTTGATTGACAGGTTTATATATAGGTAATGTCCCAAACATTTTCAACATTATTTTGTACATTTTCTTAATACTTTACATCATCAAACATCATTTTTGAGTGTATATGGTCAGTTTTTGGGAATCAAGACCACAAAATTTGGATTCAGCAGGATTTTTTGGTCTAGAAAACCCCTTCTTTTCATTTGATATCACTCTAATAAAGACTCAAAAGAACCACATAAAACTCCCTATTCTCCATAGTTTTCAATAGTGAGCACACAAAGTCGCCCACTTTCATGGGGGGGTAGAGGGGGGGGGGGGCTATAACATGGGAAACCATCGAGTCGGACATCCTACCCTATATAATCCTTGGTACAGGTTCATGACAGTTTTTGCAAGGAATGGTTTTGGGCAATTTTTTAAACAGTTGAGGCTCGTCAGTCCAAGAAATTTCTCTTTACATATGCATGTTTCAAAATATCCAGATTGTACATAATAACCTGCTCAAGCAGGTTCAGTGGTTCACTCACCTGTCCTAGTCCTGGTTCTACCTGTCCATATACAATGTTCCACAGTCGTTGTGCCATGTGACCAGCCCCTGTGTCCTATATTAAACTACACCTTATCTGGTTATCAGTTGAATTTATCTCTATTGGTCTCGACAAATTGCGGCCTTAACCTACATTGAACCTTCAACTCATGTCCACTACTTACGTACGTCCAAACTAGAGTAATAATATATATGTGTACAAAAAGTATGTGTGAAATAGTACTATTGATATTTACAATGATAGTCATATGAGTTGAAAATCAACAGTCTGTTTTCACTTAAGTAATGTGAATCATAGTATATACTATAATACACAAAAAGAGCCTTCCTAAATGGTTGGGTACGAGTCCCTTGTTCCCGCTATTGGTCAGGTCATTCCTTAAACGTGTTTAAAAGGGAGACGATAATATGTTTCATTCGTTTTATGAAGATCTATCATCTAGCACTCTGACTTTAAATGCCTGACATCATTGAAACAGTTTGAGGATCAATTTTTAAAATAGATGCGTATAACAAGGTGTAGGTCAAGGTAGTAAAAGGGACACACTATCAGCCAACTGTATTGTTCCTCAAAGAGTGGATACAGATTGGAACAATTAGAATCAGCACCTCAGCTCCTGATGTGCAATAATCCATTGGGGATAATCTCTGGGGATTCATCTAGGAGTGATGGGACTGTGGTGGGGGTTGATATTGGACTGGTAGGACGCAGGTGGGAGTATATAATTGTGCAGATACCACAGACAATTGAATACAAATCTATAAATAATAAGCGCCTGCACCTACATTAAAATGAGGACAGGTGGAAAGGTGGATGATTATCCGAAGGTGTACAAGTAGTGCCGCAAAAAAAAGAATAAGGACTTGGAGTCGTCAAAAAAATACTTTTGATGGAATTGCTATTTACCTACTGGGTGCACCTAGTGCACTGTTTGTCATGGATGCACCACAACCTGGCTCTTCTCTGTGGTATCCAGGAAAGTCCTTTGGTTTTATAAAACTGTTAGTTTATCATCTTATTTTACAAGCTTGTTTTTGATCTATGACCAATTCTCATCAAGGAAGGTGGCAGTTATACAACTATAACACCCTAATAAAATGATAATTCCCCTCATTATAGCTACTCATAGTAATAAAGCAAAGATTTATGAGCAGTACTTTTGCCTTCCTTGGATTAAGTGCCTAGTGAATATGGTAAATAAACCACAATGAAAACATGGAGGACACAAAAGCTAGATATCAGTATAGCTCAGAGTGAGACACGTGGAAGAAAGTGTGTTAAGGGAGGGAACAATGTAGCGGTAGAAAAACAAGCAATTTACAGTTTTCACAAAAACTTTTTCATCCTCTGAGACATTTGGTTCTGCAGATTGGCAGTTTTACAGGACGTTACTGGCTCCCATTAGCCGGCACACTCAGTGGTTATTCACATCCAAGACGGACCCTGATGGTTTTGCAGCATAGAACAAACCCTGCCAGACCTCTACAGCTGCCCCTCAAAAAGCCTTAGGCTGAGTCTCACAAGATTGGGTCAGTGTGAATGGCTTTGACCGGGTGCCATCTTTGACTAGGTGCCATCTTTGACTGGCCACCATATAAAATGAGATTTTCAAAAGAAAACTTATTCTTTGATATATAAGGGACCAAATAAAAAATGGCAGTGGTTACATCTCCATATATATCTTTCTGTCAGGAGGTCAAAGATGGCACCCCGTTACAGACATTCACATTAGCCCGAAGTGGTGAGAAACGGCCCTTAACAGTTGCTGACCAAGTCGTCGTGTCTAAACAAACACCACCGCCCCCTGCCTCCCCTCAGTTGCTGCTTCCTACCACTTACCGGGCCTGTCACCCACCAGGAGGTCTGACCGGTTCTGTCTGTTGGTGCTTCCGTTGTCAGAGAGGGGTCACATTTAATGGATCAGGGAGGTGATGAAGAGTCAGGTGTCAGTACATGAATGGCAGATGGGAGGAGAAGATGACAGATGGAGAGTTTTCAGAGGATACTTTGAAAACCTAAGGGTCGTAATTTTGACAATACCAAAATTGACAACTTGATGTAGTCAAAGTGGCGACCTTAGGTCGTCATTGTGATGACCAAAGGTAGTAACATCTGATCAATTCAGACCAAAGTTGTCTTAATAACGATCTTAGGTAGTCACATTAATTGGGTAGTCAGAGTGACTACCTCAAGATTGTTGATTTAAGTATTTTCAATTTGAAGACCTTAAGTCATCAGTAATGACAAGTCTCAACTCCTAGGTTATTTCAATGACTACCTAATGCTCCCCAATGCTCCCCAATGCTCCCCAATGCTACCCAATGCTACCCAATGCTACCCAATGCTACCCAATGCTACCCAATGCTGTTGCACACGGAACATGGATTGGCATAGGACTCTGGCTTTGGGACCATCATTCTCACCGATTGGCAACTCATTTATTACAAGTAATGCTACTTAGTTCAATCAAGAGTACACCAAATGTGTAAAATGGATGCCTCTTGTTAAAAGGTGAACTAATTAGAGACTACATTCATATAACAGAGCACCTGCCATTATTCATTATGACAACCTAGGTCGTCATAATGACTAAACTTCTGCCTCTGGGTTTTCAGTGTAGGTGGGAGAGAAGCCTATCCTAATAGCAGTGAACTGTGCAGTCTCAGTAAGTGGCACCTCTGATAAACAACTCCTCATGTCTCTTAGAATCGAACCAACATATGCTTTTTTGTCTTCCTATCATTAAACCCAGAATGGCATCAAGCAGCAGAACAGTAGCTGTTTGTGTGCTACTTAGACTCACCCAGAATAATGTGGCTGACTGTAATAAGACACTAACCAAGTGGGGCCTCTACACTGAAAATCCATAGATTGAAAGGGTTAGTCAGTACAGACTATCCTAGGATGGTCATATGAGTGTTAGTCATAATGGCAAAGTTATATTCAAAAATGACCATGGGGTCAGCCAGTAGTGGCTAACCTAGGTTCATCATTGGTGTGTTTTATTTGTATACCACTAGTTTGGGCCACCTGTCATGATCACTCAGTGGCTGGAAATAAAAAGACTAAGGTGGGTTGGTCAGTATTGACCAAACTGACAATAATAACTGACCTAGGTTAGTTGTATAAGGAGCCAAAAAATGACTAACTAGGCTAGGCACTAGTGACTGAGAGGTTGGGCGTATAGGGAGCCTAGGAATATCAGTGTGCCACTGAACCCCCTAATATCTTTCTAGTTTTCATGGGGAGTGAATCAGAGACAATTTTCTATCTGCATCAGTTTAGTTTGTGAAAACCATCTAGTGGTCAAAAACCTACTGCTTTAATGTTTTATATTGAGCAGCATTCACAGTCATGTTCTGGTGGCATTGTTACAGTCATGAAGTATATCAGAGGATCTCAGAACATCACAGAGGAGGATACAGAGGTCGCTGTAACAAAACTCTTCTTCACAGCGCTCATCAGTCATCCTCTTCCCCCAGATGTCTTTTTATTGCCAGACAGACAGTGGTGAGCTGGTGGGAAACAGACCATATATATTCACCTACTCTGTTCTGTCCTGGTACACTGATATTCCTTGGCTCCCTATACAATCAATCTCTCAGTCACTAGTACCTAACCTAGTCCGTCATTTTTTGGCTCCCTATACGGCCAACCTAGGTAAATTGATATTGTCAGGTTGGTCAGTACTGACCAACCCACCTTAGTCTTTTAATTTCCAGGGGGAGCAACTGAGTGGTCATCATAGTATCTTACAGGCGGCACCAACTTGTGGTATACAAATACAACAACTAAAGTACACACCAATGATGTACCTAGGTTGCCCACTACTGACTGACCCCTCAGTCATTTTTGAATATAACTTTGTCGTGGTGACTAACACACCTATGACGAACCTAGGATAGTCAGTACTGACTGATCCTTTCAACCTATGGCTTTTCAGTGTAGAATGGGGGTAGTGAACTGCTAGTGTTCTTTATGTAGGAATGTCTGCCCTTTACAGTAGCATCTACAGATAGTTTATGAGACTATAACACAGAGCTTACACCCGCCATGTTATGGCTTCTCATTCCTCATAACTCCACTCCAGCCATGCAGGCTGCCTGAAGCCGGTCACCTATGAACCTAAACCTCTGCCCTTTTTCTGTTCATTGCCTGAAGCTGGTAAACCATAGAGATAAACCGTAACTGAGGGATCATAGATTTCTCTTTGTACAGTGAAGGTCAAACAGCAGGGGACAGGAAACGACTGGGAGGGATAATTAAAAATATCTTAAGGGGTGTATAAGTGGTTTGATCTTTATAAGCATGTGTAGTAATCATTGATTTTATATGGAATACAGCATTGCCTTTGGTTCAAACAAGGAAGCCTGTTTTTGCCTCCCATTGCATACCCCAGGTCAGTATTACACTATCAGTATCAGTTTTATTTGACCTTTCCTTTCAATAAAGATATAAACCCAAAGGAGCACAACTGGGTGGGCCAATTGAACAGGGAGAAAATGTTCTACCATCATACAATCTGACGCAACCATATTATTTTTCAGGAAAAACTGATGTAAGCAATGATATAATCATCAGTGGTTTCTGCCAGTGTGGGCATTGTCGAGATCAAATCCTATACATCCATCCGACAGAAACAATTCCTTCAGACCTACGTATACCCACATTACCCAACACCTGCCATATAGGCCACACAGCCCTATTATACACACTATACAGTGTCACAAATCTGCCAGCTCTGCCTGAATGAGGCTTCATTAGTGGGCCTTGTAGACCTTGACAAACAGTGTCAGCTGGGCGGCCGTCCCATTTAATTACATCCTACCCCAGAGAGGGCGTCAGTGTATATAGCCCTATACAGCCTGGTCTCCACACCCCAGTGGTCACACACACTGGGCCCTGAACTGCTCTGTTAAAAAAAAACGTTATACAACATTTTATAATGTTATATAATGTTAAATAACGTTTCTCTGAAGCTCCTTGCTATGGCATAACGTCATAAGAACTTTTAAAACGTTATTTCGACGTAAAATAACGTTTTTTTGTTAGCTGGGTATCATCTTGCAGCTCTGGCTAGATTTATATCATATTGGCAGATCCAGGGGGTAAAGAAATGAGAAGAAAAGAGTGAAATAGAGAAAGAAGGGGATAATACATGTAACACATCCTGTAAACATACTTTATTTTGTGCTCTACATATTTTCCCAGATTTCGGGGATTTTGAAATCTGTGAAAATACAGAGCAAAAATTTGTCCAAAATGACTACATTACTACCATCTGTCAAAACCGCAAATTTAAATCTGCGCAAAATTGTACTTTTTAGCAAATCTGTGAAAATTTAAACCAGCAAAAATAATTACATTTACAGTAGTCTATTTCAGTGGAGTTTGAATCAAAGGCCCTGACTGAGGGCCTCTGACCTGGAAGGGGGAGGGAGGGAGGGGGCTGAGTCTTAAAGTATATTGTCCTAAAAGGTGCATGAGAATCCACAATTTCATGTCTGGACCATCAATATCTCCTTGGGGGGGGACATGCCCATGAACCCCCTAATATGGCGCTTCGCTCGTGGGAAACAGATAGTCACACCAGATTGGCCAGGTTTGCCCCCCCCTCTAGACAATCTTGGACCCACCACTAATGTTTGCTGGTTCACCTCATCTACAGCAGCATGATGTGTCCAGAGGTTAGTCAAAGGTTACTAAAGGTGCTGAGATATTTTCAGTATTCAAGTCTGTTTCCAAGAGACTTACGCCATGATGCTTACTTCAATTGACGTAGCCAGTATTTTATGATGGATTCCCGCATGCCCCACATCAAACCTCTGAGCGTCTGGCTTCATTGCCACTGTTGCTCTGTAACGTGACCCAAAATGCTGCATTTTGATTGGTCTAGAGCAACAAAAAGCATACCACACATAGGGGTGGTACGTAAAAATGTACCACATCCCCGGGTGGTAGGATTTTATTCTTACTTATACCACAGCGGGCACGGAGAACAAAGCATTTCACATCTCTTGTATAAGGCTGTGTCTCACGACCTTGGGCCAATGTTTTAGTCTCTGACTGGGTGCCGTCTCTGACCGGGTGCCGTCTCTGACCGGGTGCCGTCTCTGACCGGCTTGGCTTGATAAGGTCAAAATACCAACAGCAGGAGGCTAATTGTAATTATAATTATAATTATGTAACAACCGCCATAACGTTTTTACAAATCCTTATATATATGAGTATAATTTTTTTTAAAACACCTGTTTTCTGACACCTGGTCAGAGACGGCACCTGGTCAGAGACGGCACCCGGTCAGAGACGGCACCCGATCAGAGACGGCACCCGATCAGAGACAAAAACATTGGCTCAAGGTCGTGAGACACAGCCATAACTGCATACAGCTAGTGATATAAAGTAGTTAAAGGCCTAGTACCAATCTGTAGGGGTATTCAGTGAAGGAGACTGTATTCACTGTATTTTGCGTACAGATTGGTACACGTCCTATAACTACTACATAGGATCGTACCAATAAAGTTAGCTTGTGTAATAAATATATTACATGGGGTATCCTATCTAGCTGTCTTGACTATGTTTTACTTCTGTGAGATACATCAAAGCCGTTAGTACATGAGCCTGCATCTGAGAACTTGGTGTACTTGTCTTTGTCCGAAATTGAGAGATCAAAGTATCAATGTTTTCACACAGGATGTCTGATCCATTACAAAGATTCACACGATTCCTTCTTAACCCCTTAAGGTTGACATGATGCCTTAATGCATCATGCCCTTGGTCATCATGATGTATGAATGCAGCCCTGGCGAGTAACTCGCCAGTGCTGCATTCATACATCATGCCGACCCTTTGGGTTGAGACAATGCAGCACTGGTGAGTAACTTGCCGGGGTTGCCATGGTGCATCATGATGACAAGTGTCATATTTTAGCGACATCTGTCCTTAAAGGGTTAATACAGTCAAAGGGCATGGTGAAATAAAGAGTAAGGGGCAGAGCAGCTGACAACTTAGGCTGACATTTGAAACTACTCAAAACTTAAATAATCATATACTTAAAAAGGTAAATGTAAGATGGAATTGTGCTAATATAAGATATTAATGCTATATAGGCTTTATACAGCAAATACACATATCAAAGTACACACAGATTTTCCTTCAATGGTTTCCTGAGGTAGTTATATCGCATCAGCACATTCATATCTAACCTTTCCAAAGGAGAACGGCATACTGTAGAAAAAAAGTCTGCCACTGTAAAGCTCCTATTGCTGCCTCTATATAGAAACCCAACACGTGTTGACATTTACTTTTCTGCTTCTAGCACCATGTGCGAGTGCTTGTGTTATAATCGCAGGTCATTGGTCATTACATACTCATTCTAAATAGAATAATTTTCAATTCACTTCAATTGTTATACTAAGGGTACATTTAACAATTTTGTCACTGCTAGGGGGTCGGGAGTTCTTTCAGCACACAACCTGTCTAAAACAGTGAAAAAAGGGGGTGGGTGCATGAGTCCAGAAAATGTTCTAAAAGGTGACATAATTGTTGAACAGTATGATCTCCTGAACCCTTTAGGGATGATCCATTGTTGACTGGTATCCATTGCAAGGCAGCACGCCCTCAGTAAAAGATTACTACGAGCTCTCTTCATCTTTATAAAAGATGGCAGCCATGCAACCTAGTATTGTGCATGGTCTGTCCTGCTCTTGATGTCTTCTCATACCTCATATCTGCTATTAATATTTTATATCAACCGTCTCTCTCTTCTATTTCTGCCATCTGCGTCAACTCTGTTATTTAAAGCATGTATGAATTTCATGCCACATCCATGTCACACCCATATATGTTTCCTCATATCATTTATCTTTATTGAAAAGATGAACTTTCCTCTGCTCAGATTTTTCTTGTATAATCATTCCTATCCATAACTTGCCAATCGTGTTATTCTTTTTATTGACTCCTCCCCACATTTTTATTATAGCTTTGTATTTATATTTGCTTGTCGATAATGTCGATCTGAGCAATTCCCAGTAAGATTAATTAAAAAGAGTGATGAGAAATACCATTTTGCTCATGATTTCCATTCTGTCATGAGCTATGCAAGTAATTCATGGGACGTTGCCAACATATATCGGGTACCCAAACTAAGAGTTTTATACACTCAACTGAAAGTCTGGTGAAAGATGTACTCAAATGTACCGCGTCTTTAAATGTGCTCTTGTCATGGGTAACACAGTGTGAGTTGTTGTTTCATTTTTAAAGCTAAGAACAATGAATATGTCCTGGTAAGGGAGTGGTCATTTATTAACAACAAGGCGCGGTCGGTGGATTTTCACGTGAGCTGGTCAGAATTTCTTTGGTCCTCTCCATGCAGTGGGAGGGGTCAAAATCTTTTCAGTCCCCTCCAGGCAGGTTGAAAATGAGTGCGGCCAATCCCGTTGAGCTATAGTAATGCGCAGCTTTTTCGCTAAAAACTGTGCAATTTTGTTGGTCCCCCTCAGGAGGGTCCAAATTCTTTTGGTCTCCCTCATTCAAGAGGTCCAGGTTTTTTTGGTTTCCCCCCAAATCCACCAACCTCCCCCCCCCCCCCTGTTGTTAAAAAATCACCACTCCCTAATAGAGGATCTGTCATGAAACCTCTCTTATCTCCTATTCTGATACCAACATGCAATGAACTATTGTGACCCTGGTGGGGGTTGTTCTGAGGAGTTGGCAGGCGATGTCTCCAGAGTCCATAGTTTGAATGCAAATAAAAGGGAATCTCATGTAATTAAGATTGAATGGAAACATATTTATATGTCTTTGTTCCACCATATGTTGTCCAATGAATGAAATACTTTATCGTAATATGTAAATCATCTGTCCTCTAATCATCTGTTTCTTGTAAAGACCATAACTATCCAATGATGAAATGCTATTCCTTTCTTTATAATTTCTTTCTTATCGATTTAAAGAAAGCTCTCAACTCGAAAACGTTGAACTGCAAAAATGTTCGAATTCAAATAAATGCAATATGCGTAAAGCAACACTTTTAGCATATTAGCAAGTACATGTGTCAATCAAAGTCACTTATAGCCACCATCCAAAGAGCATAAACGAGGATTGTCAGTATGAAATGCACCAAGGTACACACCCACCCTACTCCACTGCAACATCGGCAAAGTTGGCCACTTACACACAGTGTCGGCTACAACTACTACACACCCCCTCTCACATCCAGATCAGACTTAAGCCTGGGCTCCACGAGGGCTCCACAGGTACCTGCGAAACGAGGCGATGCTTTTTATATTTTGATTTTGCACATTTCGCCTCATTTCGCGGCAGTGTCACCCTAAGAAACGCCAGGAGCAGGGCAAAATCAGGGCAAAACCAGGGCAAAATCAGGGCGAAATGGGGTGAAATGCATTGATACATACCAAAACAAAACATTAAAAAGATCGCCCTGTTTCGCAGGTACCTGTGCCGCCCTAGTGGAGCCCGAGCTTAGTCAGTCCCATTTTGAGCGTTAAATCAGACACCTTTGATATTATAGGCCGACTACCTCTTGCATCCATTTAGTATAAGAAACCCTCACTGGGTGTACACATCATTTCAGGCATCGTAGATGCTGAAGTTTGTATACAAACATTGTACAACCTCAAAAGAAACAATGCCTTATTCCAATGCCTTGTTCCCCAGTTTATGGACATCAAATGCTTTAATTACCTTCCCAGGACATTTACATAGCATTATTAAATTCAAAGCCCCTTCCAGTGTTCCTTGAAGGCATCTTAAATTTTCTAAAATGCAAACAATTATGCCGTAGTGTGCTTCTACATGCGTAAAAAACGACACGGGCGACATGGCGACACGGCCGTTTTAAAAATCGACACGGGCGACAAGGCCCTTTTAAAAATCGACGGACACAGACATTTTTATAAGGCTCTATTGTACATTGTATGCATAAAAGCTGACACGATGACACGCCCCCCTTGCTAAAAATCGACACGGCGACACGGTAAAATATGTGGGTACCCATGTAGAGGCACAGTAGTGATAAAAGATATTATGCCTGCTTATTTATCTAGGATAAACTCTCCTCCGGGCATCATCAGGCACCAACAGCACTTTGCTTAGACGGAGAAGCATAGCTTGTGTCAGGGGAGTAGTTTCAGGGTGGAGGGGGTCTGTCAATAGAGGAGAAAGCTAACTCAATTATTCCCAAGAAAGTCAATCTGCCATGAAACACTTCTTATCTTCAATTCTGTTTCTAACATGCGATGGACTAGTGTGACCTTGGAGGGGATTGTTATGAAGAAGAGGTCTGCATGCGATGTCTCCAGATGTTAATACATTTAGGCTTCACATTTATCACGGGATTTATCATCCATTATAGGCACCCTGAGACATTTATTCCAGCTCCATACAGCAGTAAAATGTACCTATTAATAGACACTTGCTAGTACTTGCTAAGCTTGAATCATCTACAAAGATGATTCAATTATTCTCAAACTCCATGGCTAAATAAAAATATTATCTTTCTTATCATTGAATTATTGGATGTGGTGGCATCTATGCATTCATGACAAGTGATATTGAAAGCAGATTATCTCCCCTGAAGTGAAAAGAAAATCTCTTGACATATTGAGGCATGTGCATATTTCAACAGATAATGGATTATTGCAGGCTGTCCTGAGAATCTAATTACATTGACTCCAGAAGGTGTAGCCACTACCTCCCGCTCTAGTGCCTGACTATTCTGTACCAAGAGGTGGTACCATAGTCTGCAGTGCTCACTGTATATCTTAGACCATTCTGTGACAAGAGGTGGCACCATAGTCTACAGTGCTCTCTGTATATTTTAGACCATTCTATGACAAGAAGTGGCACCATAGTCTACAGTGCTCTCTGTATATTTTAGACCATTCTGTGACAAGAGGTTGCACCATAGTCTACAGTGCTCTCTGTATATTTTAGACCATTCCGTGACAAGAGGTGGCACCATAGTCTGCAGTGCTCTCTGTATACTTAAGACCATTCTGTAAAAAGAGGTGGCACTATAATCTACAGTATTCTCTGTATATTTTAGACCATTCTGTGACAAGAGGTGGCACCATAGTCTGCAGTACTCTATGTACATTTTAAAACATTCTGTAACAAGAAGTGGCATCAGCTGCAGGGTGTGCCGTATTCCCTGTACATATCACACCATTCTGTACCAAGTGGAGGCACCAGGTTATGTTTATATTTGGGTCAGCTCTGTCTTATAGTCTGACACAAAGCATGTGCTGGAAGATTGAGAACCTATCTCCTCCTGGAAGGAGAACCATCTCCTCCCTCTCAGTATTGTGCTCATCTCCTGTGCTAAGCCTGATATATGCCCGTGTTCTGCATTCACACTGCTACATCCAGGTACCAGAACTAATCCTTTTATGAAGCCTATAATATGTACAGCCTAGCTTCCCTATACCGAAAATACTGAAAAATGTAAATGTTTCATTACTTGAACAGAGTTCGGGTTGTGATGGGTTATCAACATATTGATCCCTATTTTGAGAATTCGCTTATGAATATATAGCCTTTGGAAACTTTGATTCAAAATAGTTATATAAAAGTAGAACGCTGTGAAAGAGTTAATGAGGAACCTGCTCTGAGACGTGTAACATCACTCTAATGAAACAAGGAGGAACAATGAATTATTTTATAATTATATAATAGACACAACTAGAACGACAAAACTTTGTCTTTAAATGGCTTTTATTTTACCATGTTGAGTTAATATCGATCACAACGTTTCGGCGTGGAAGTTGCCTTCATCAGGTGGGTTATGAATTATTTTCAAGAATTTTGAAGACAGGTTTTCTTCATTTTATTAGCATCACCACAGAGAAAATACAAATATATTTTATCATTATAAATGTCGTCTGTATTGATGCACCATGCCATAAGCATCACACAGGTGTTAACATTTTGTTTCTAGCATGTCTAGAACCAGCTTAATTTGAGATTAATCACCAATAAAACGGGCCTCATATTGGAAGAATGCAAACATTAAATGACACCCCTACCACGGACCCCCTATACAATAGGTGTGACCATGACCTAGCATACACAGTTTTCACAGCTTTTTGCCCCCCCCCTTGCCACTTCCCTCCCGGGAGGCACCCTTGTGTATGCCGTCACTAGTGAGGGTCCCCTGCCCAATACACATCATTTACGCACGTCATACTAGGCAGAAACACTGTTATAACTTTTTTTCTAGGCGTCATACCATTATGCAGTTTGGTATGCGTATGCATGTATGTATTTTGTATTCGGAGGTCAAGCCCCATGACCAGAATTTTAATATTCAATCATTTAGGACAAATTTTTCGGACCCTTACCTCCATATTTACGCACCACCCTGAGGGCTAGGGCCTCATAACATTATAAAACATACCTACACTAATGTGCAAACCTGCGGCTCTTAAAGTAAACTAAGAAAATAAATGCAGGCATGAATGGCTAGGTATTTATTTTCTCTTTTAGATGTGTATAAAAGATAATTTGCACGGGGTACCTATTCTGAAAAAATTGATGAACAGTGAAAACAACAACTTTACATAATCACAAGTTCAGCCTTGGTCGTCCTATTCAAATATGACAAGTACTGGGTTCTAGCTTAATTAGTTTCCTTTCTGCATAATGCGTAACTGAGAGTAAATGATGTGATGGGCACTCACAATAAAGGAAATAGGGAGGGGGTACCCCCGGTCATTGAGTAGAAAACGGCCCGTGTGTAGGTGTGTAATCAGTAGGCCCACACATCCAACTGATAAGCAGCACCAATTGGCGTAGCTAATTTTATAGAATTCAAATTAGGAATGAAGACAAAGGTTCATGATGGGGAAACAGATAACGTGCTGAGGAAAGATGAAAGGATAGTGTGAAGGGGGTGTAACATGGCTGAAACAAGTTTCTGCTATTTACACATGTAAAGGAGACATGTCAGAAAGAAGGGGCAGATAAATAATGCAAAGGAGAAATAGATGAGGGCTACAAGTTAATTAAAACCAGAATAAAGGTGGGACTGAGTGAAAGAGCAGAGTAAGGGAAAGGGACAGGGGGGAGGATGACACTAAGTAACCAAGTAAGCAGAAAAGCGATTTTGCAAGATTATTATATTCTGAGTGAGTTAATGCGTAGGTTGTAGAGTATATGAGAGGGTGAGCATTGTCATGGCAGTCTAAAATGCAGAACTAAAGATGCTAGAGAACAATAGATCCTGAGAGGGTTTGTTTCCTGTCAGATTTAAGTGAAATTATTGATGCCTATCTTGGTTCTCACAATGGGGCTAGTCTGGGGTATTCACAACAGTTATTTAGGGATTGTTCATTATTTAACAACAATGGGGGGGGGAGTAGTTTTATATGTAGCTACATATAATACTACTGGGGAAGTTGGTGGATTTTTTCGGCCCCCCTCAAGACAGGTCCAAATTTGTCCATCCCCCTCTTTAAACTATAGGAACGCACTAGCTTTATTGTCAAGGGGCAAAAATCTTATGGGTCCCACCTTTAGGAAGTCGACTTTTTTTGCCCTCCCCCCAAAACCCAGCAATCCTCCTGTGGATAAATGATGACCACTTCCTCAGATTTAACAATACTGACATTCAGAACACTATATGCTTGCTGAAAAGTCTGATTAAAGGTAAAGTATGAGACAGCTCTGTCAGACACATTGAGGACACTGCTGCTTCCTGTTGTCTGTAAGTTATCTTTTGGCCAACTCCTTACCACCTGCTTATTTTGGGAAATGTCATTAGATCGTGCCGATACAATCCAATACCCTACCAATGGGCGCCACACGGAAATTAAAGATTACTATTGTCATGATTTGGAGGAACTGGTACTAGCTAGGATTCAGCCTAAATGAATATATTTGTGATAATAGACAATAGGGGACCTAGTGGAAGCTAGGATGATGCATCTACTTTTGTATTTGTTATCTTTTACCCAATAAAGCATATTTTAGAAAAAGAGAAAATCAGTCAGCATTAGCCTCACACTAGCTGTTTTGTCTCCAAAACAGCAACTTCCAGCGTCAAGCCTTTCAGTCAGAGTCATGCAGTAGTGCTCTCTCATTTTAGATACTGAACTCTCCCAACTGGCAGGAGAGTCTGGCAAAGTAAGACTGTAGAACCAGGCATTAGAGGAATATTGGAATACAGCCCATACCAGCCATTTAGATAATCCAGCATCTAATTTTAGAGTCCAGCTAAGACTCACTAAAGTGCTTGACCCTAGAAGCATGGTTGTTTTAGAGCAAAACCATCATCAGGCTGACACTCATTGATCTTTATGAACATTCCTCCCCCATTAGGTATATATAGCAAGCCTCAAATATGCAGAAGAGATGGAGCAAAGACTTTCCTCTTTTGATTTGTTGCAGCATCCTGCTTATCAATTAGGGCTACACTGTTTCCAGTTGTTCAACCTTTAATTCTAATTTGTCGTGATATTTCTTACAAGATCCTTATCAAGCTATATGCCTATGCGATATAATTTTTATTAGTAATATAATGGCTGTACGTACCTAACTATACATCGATAGATCCCTTTATAGACCATAAGAACCCTGAGGGTAAGTAGGCCCCTGGTGCCATGCTTTGATCAGTCATATTGACGCAGACAAAGTGTCCCACCACACAACCTGAAAGCATTGATTGATCCTATTGGGACCACTACGAGCCCAGAGGGTAAGTATCGACTCTATAGCAGTCACTTTGATGGCCAATCTTGTCAATGCTATAGTCTGTCCTACAGCTGTAATAATACATTTTATCTTTTATGACATATGGCTGTGCATTGGTTTAACCAAAGAACTCTGTATTACACCCCCCCCCCTGAAATAACCCATTCCCGTATTTCACAACTCTATGACGTCATCAAAATGGTGGTTTCTTTAAATTTGATCGATATAGAAAGAAGCTATTTCAGCTACTTTTGGCCCTCCACCTCTTTGATAATTTTTTTTTGAATCAAAAAACATAACAAATTAACACAAAGACCACAAGAAATAGGGCCCACCTTCAACTTGTCATGGCAACAGACCAAAACTTGTGAACCTTTGTCTCTTCCGAGTGTACCCCTCTGACAGACACGCTATAAGAAACGTGCAGCCGATGAATCGGTCTTCTCATGGGCATGCTAGAAACCTAATAAATCACCCCTAAACCTCTTTTTACCTCCCTCTATTGAGAAGATCCTGGACTATGTAGACACAACATGAATACTGTTCCCCTACCATAGGATGAGGTAATAAATTCCAGCTTCTCAAATATAGTCACTGGATGTAATAATCTCCTGAGAATGAGACATCACCAAATCATTAATTTCATTCCATCGCTACAATGATATTTACCCTTTAAATTCGATAACAATTTGTTAAGTCACCCAAATGAAAGGTCACAATTGTTAGTTTATAACAGAGAATAGCACATATACCATATTGTCTGTTTAATTAAAATACCTAAGGAAAATTGGTCTGTGAAACATGCTGAAACACTGAAAAAAAAAGAAATACTTCATTATTTGAGTTTCAACTGTGATGGTTAATCTTAATGTAGGCTAGTAACGTAACATGAGGATACAGTTTTTAAATAAAACTGGTCTTTGGTAGCTTTGATTCAGAAATAGCTACCTTAAACCAGGACACTGTGAATTCAAGAGGTAATGAGAAATTTGAGTTTAGGCTCCTAATATGACACAAATAAAGAATAAGGAAAAGGTCAATTATTTTAGGGACAGGTATTCTGAATTTGAATTGGGAATGGGGACAACAGCTTAGGATGAGGGATCAGAGATATGGCGGTGTTATTTCTGTTTTATGAGAATATCATGCAGGCATGTGGGAAGAAGAGAGCAGATGAATGGCAGCAAGGACAAATGTGTGAGCAATGCAAAATAAACAAAACCAGAAATAAGAAAGTAAAGAATGAATGGGCATGATAAGGAAAAAGGACTGAGAGAAGGATGAAGAAAGCAGCAACGTAGGGAGGACAGCCACCATGAAAGAAATATATGTTGAGTGAGTGTGTATATAAATGAGTGTCTGTGTGAATGGGTGAAGGTTAGAATAGGTGAGTAGGTGAGTGAGTCATGGCGTGAATAGATGGATCAGTGAGTGGTCGAGTGAGTGAGAGGGTTAATCAATAAAGAAATTCTAACTCATGTACATACCCAAATCTTGTTATTTGTCAAGGCCCAAACAAAATGGTGTGTTTCAGATTATTCGACTCTACCTATCCAATTTTGAAAAAATATTTATGTATAAAGTATATTTTGTGCTATTTCAGAGTCAATTTGATAGTCCATGAGTCGACTTCAGTGTCGGCGAGTGGGCGTTAAAATTTAAAAGTCCATTTTTGGCTACTTTCCAGGCCACAGTAAAAAAAGAAAAGAAGACTATGTAACCTGAAACATACCTTTTTTTGGCCCAATCCAGCAGACTCTAGGACTATGTATAATCCACAGGAAATGAAATCACAGATCGTTATAGATACCATAATGTATATTGAAGTAATCCTTTTACATACACAGCCTCACACTCTCAATACAGACACCATTTGATACTTAAACTTAGTCTGCTGCACCAAAGTTTATTATTAGTGCCTTAACCCAGTCATGAACAATGGAATGTGGATGTTGCTAATAAATCCCCTTGCTGCATTGTCATTTGTAAAAATCAAAACCCCTGGGCTTCCATGACGAAGTGGATCCTCTTCCACATGAGGTACACAGAAATGGCATCACAATGTATCAGCTGCTTCTCTCACTTATTTTTCACTTTTTGTCAATCCCTAAATACTCCTCCAATATCAGAAATTACACTGCCTGTTCTGCATCATTTATATTTACATGTCATGACATTTAGAAATGCATAACTCAAAGCTGCAACTAGTGCGAGAGAATTAGCAGATCCTCTTGGGGAACATTTCAGCAATAAAAATATTTACACACTTACTTCACCTCAACTTTATACAAATGTCTTTTTTCAATTTCTCCAGACATCCTATTCAGCCATTGTGAGTCCTTTGCTCACAGACTAAGACTGCCTAATGTAATGTTACAATGGCCCTAATGGAGGGTTGTTTTAGCAGGGTTGTTGAGTTTTAGGTGTTACTACGGACTACTTTTGAAGCTGACAATGGGGTAGTCTGGGGTATTGTCTCTCTGCATCAGTCATTCTTTAGTGTTAACAATACCATATTAGACAGAACACCACATGCTTGCTCATTAGTCAGATAAAAGGGTAAGCACGAGCCATCTTCATAAGATGCATTCTTAATGCCCCAGCTGGATGTTGTCTGCAGTGTTCCAAGTTCCATTTGATTTTCATTATTTCATATCTCAAAACACCTATTGTCTAACTCCTTTCCAACTGGGTATTTTGGGAGATGTCATTAGATCTTGCAATTAGCATCTAATACCCCTAACAACAGGCACCTCACGGAAATTACTGATTACCAACTGTCATGATTTGTTGGAACCGGTACTAGTTAGGATTAGGTTAAAGTTGTTTATGGGTTAAGTTACTGATGGTTATGGCCGCGATTATCCATTTATCCAGCCCCAGACAGGATGCAGCTGTTGCTGCTGCTATTGCTCCAACACACTGCCTTTTCCCACACAGAGAAAACTTTCAGCATTAGCCTGAACAACAATGTTAACTTCAAGGGTCAAGCATATTGCCAATGGTCAAGTGATAGTGCTCTATCATTTTAAATACTGGACATATGATGAGTCAGGCATTGCACTAGTATTAGAGTTTGGCAGAGGTGGGTGTGTAGCTTAATGCAAGACAAGGCACTTTGGAGTCGTCCACTGCTGGACTGTATACTGAACTAGGAGAGGGTAGGCCGGAAATAACTGAAAGTTATCCTTCATATTCAGGGTTTATAACACAGGCTTTTTTCTATACACAGTTACAAAGAACCCTGTGCAAAGGTAAAGTATATTGTTGCTGTTACCTTTGTTAGCTTTGCTAAATATTTAACCTGGTGGTGTACCAACATTCTGCTTATGATTTTTCAATAGGTCTCACAAGATTCTTATCAAAAACAAAAGGCCTACATAATAAAATGTTGATTACTATTAATAGTAAACCGCCTGTTTATTATCATATATGTAACACATAGAGACTCGTTCTCTATTTGAAGAATGAAGAACGAAGAATGAAGAACTGTATTTTGAAAATCACTTGGTCCAATAAAATACATTTATAAACTCAAAAAAAGAATGAATGCAGCTGGAGCTCAATCAGATTTGTCTGATAAGGCACTTTACTATAAACTGAACCTTTATATAGACACCCTCACCCTCAGAATTCTAAGGGTAAGTAGCCAACAAGGGCTGCATGCTTTGATCAGTCATATTGACCCAGACAAAGTGTCCCCACACACTGAAAGCGTACACACTGAAAGGGTCCATTGATCCTATTGGGACCCCCCCCCCCGGCCCAGAGGGTAAGTATCTATACTACAGCAGTCACTTTGATGGCCAATGTTGTCAATGCTATAGACTGTCCCACTGGTGTATTAATATGTTATACCTGCAGGGTGCATCCCTGTGATAGCCTGCCATGAGGAACATGCAGCTGATGAATTGGTCTTCCCATAGGGCTCACAATAAAATGTTGTCGTAATTGTAATTGTATCCCTGATATAGATGAGACTTCCTGTCCTATGTGACGGGCTGCTGTAATGACTATAGATGACATCCGATTAGGTTAGTAACAAAGTTAGCTGTTCTAGCTAAGGTGTAATATAGGAGCTGAACACTGATGGCTAGATGGGGCAGATTTACAGGAATACTTCAATATTAATGGATATAATGATAAACATCTACATATATGTAGATCCTTGTTGAAAACTAGGGTCGATTTTGTGAACAAATATGACTGTGCAGAAGGATATAGGATTATTGTACAAGTATTGAAAAGGTTACGGTGACTCATAGCCTTGTCTGCTTTATGATTTATAAGCAGATTGTCTTTGGTGATATTAAGGGGGGTACAGACCGTTTGATATAGACTGATAGATGTGAGAGATAAAGTAAAAGACAGGGCAGACCTCCCCAGGGCCTCATGAAGAACACATATAACAGAATATACACAGCCATTCATACATTCTAAACTGCATCATAATGCAGATGATCGTCATTGAATAAGCCACTTTCTCTAATCGGTTATTTCGAGTGGCAATAATTTTCTCATCTTGTCCATTTGCTGTCCCCATTTCTATCACCTTTCTGTATTCATATTTACAGACAGCTCTTACAAAGTGCTGATGCAATTTGCTCTTGTCAACAAGGGTAGCACAGTGGAAAGTTTGTAGTCTGGCTGACAAATTTCATTTCTGTCTACACAGTGAAGTTTTCCAAGCATTACTAAAGGTAAGGTGAAGCTGTATATTTGTTTCTCTTTCCACCTGAGAATATAATGGACAGAAAGTAACAAGACGCTTCTACCACTTACAGAGTTGTCTCCCTCTCACCCATCTACAGAGTGCCCTCAACTCAAGCTAGAGAATCTAACACTGATATAAAATTGTGAATTGTCAATTCTAGAGTGAAAGCTACAGGATTACATTTAGCTGCACCTGACATGATTTGCTGAAAGGTTTATTTTTTGTCTACAAACTGAGATACACATTACTTTCTTGAACCAACAGGAACTGCTAGAACAAGCTGTTGCCAGGGGAACAGTTTGAGGGACATGATCTGGAAAATCTCAAATGTGCGTGAGTTGCTCAATGAATTGGTTTGTGTAATAGAGGGGAACGCTAGCAGCCAACTTGATTAGGGAGTGAATCTGCCATGGACTATTTCTTATCTTTAATTCTGGTTCTCACATGCGATGGACTGGTATGACCCTGGTGGGGGTTGTACCGGAGTCTACAGGCACTGCCTCTAGATGCCACGGTTCTTATTTATCATAGGATTTATGATTTCATGGAGATAATTTGATGAATTTACGATTCAGATGATTAAAACTGATTAGACAATTAGAGCAGTAATCTACACCATTGCAAACTCATGTGTATAGACAGTAGATTTGAATAATACACTTAAAATTAACATTTTCCGGCAGTATGTTATTATAAGTTATCTATGATTATGGTGGCCATTTTCTATTTCTCAAGTCACAGACAGGATGCAGCTGTTGCTGCTGCTATTGTACCACCACACAGAGTAGAGCAGTAATTCACTATTTACTAGATATTGTTACTACGGACTACTTTTGACTACTAATATATTTATTAGATACTGGAATCTCCCAAATGGCTAAACAGTCTGACTATCCACTGGGGAAGGCTTGTCTCTATACTCATTATCCTTACGGTTGTTAGTCTTTGTGTCCTACCTTCTAAAGAGGAAAACTTGAGTTATGATTTGTGTCAACATTAATTAAATTAATGTGTATTAGCTCATAGGAGGTATAAAGCTATAGTCCCATATGATACTATCATGATTAATGGTAATGTTAACCCTTAGATTATTACCTGGGGTCCAACCCAGGCATCTAATTTCTTGTAAAAAGCATAGAAAATTCCAAACTTCACCAAATATTATCTGATTGTCACAAATATTGTTTTATTCAAAATGCCTGAATATCATATTCAGAACCCCAGGAATTATTTTGCTGGAAACAATAATCCTCTGGGGTCCACACGGACCCCAGTCAAATCCAATATAAAAGCATATACTTTCACCATTCTATTTTCTTTTGATTGGGACCCTGGAGGTGCCAATATGTAGCAAAGACACTTGGGTTTAGGTTAGGAAGAATATCCTGTACAGAACAAAAAAGGCTAAATGAGATTTTATACATCTGTCCTCTAGTGCTGGCCTATGATCTACTGAAAATGCATAAAATCTGATTAACGTATGTGTCCCTCACATAGAAAAGACTTCCATTCAAGTTGCAAGTTCCCAAATTTGAACTTCTTGAGGCTAAATACAGAATCAGAGCCATCTAACTGGTTTCTCTGCTGCAGGAATAAGGTCAAACACAGCGCTGGGGTCCGGATGGACCCCACTCGAAATGACAGGTTTTGTTGATTTATGGAAAGAAGACCCAGGCTTTTTCCATAAAATTTGGTAGACATGCAGATATATGGGGTATTTACCATATAAAACAGAAAAAACACATTCGGTGACTATACTTTTCGATTGACAACATTTGTCATTTTCTTCTCCTAGGAATTAAGTGTTGAATACACGCATGAAAACTGATGATGATAACATGATTACCACTTGTAAAGATGCTTAATATCCTAGGGAATGATACAAAAAAACAATGAACTTTGTATCTTAACCATCATTGTGTAGGAGTTTTTTCTAGTCTGGGGTCCGGTTGGACCCCAGGTAGTACTAAACATGATATTTTTGACGTAGTATGATGAGGGCTATTTTCACCATGAATTCAATCAATGTCTGATATTATCAGTGATAATGCTCCTAACCATAAGCTGCTAGACAATCGCTCACTATATAGGGCTGCGGCACCCTCACAGGACCTCAGGCTAAGTAAGCCACCTGGGGGATGCCTTACTTTGATCTGTCATATTGACCCAGACAGAGTATCTAACCATTCAACCTCAAAGAGGGGAGTGATTCACAGTCTAATAGGGCCACTTCCCTGCCCAGAGGGTAGGTATCGACCCTATGAGAGTCACTTTGATGGCTTAGGGCCTATGTTGTCAGTGCTATAGTCTGTTCCACTAATGTAACTAGTGCACACTACCAGCTTGGTTTGTGATTCCACCCCTAAAACCTTGCATTGCTGAAAGGAGCAAATCAGACACATTGAAAGGCCACTGGGCATTAAGACTGTAAAAATCCTTATTTTCTTTTCCAAGGGATATGATTTTTCAAACATCCGCAAACTTCATCACATGTTGTACCTTTGCAGCTCATCAGGACTCACTTGCCTACAATAACAAGTAGTCCAAAAACACTCACAAATTAAAGAAAAAACTCACTTAATTCAAATCCACTGTATTTCAAAGGTCAGAGTCTCAACATGACTTATAGCCTTGTCCGGTATTAGGGAGACATGGTGTGCAAGTAGACTGACCTTTTGAGACTAGTGTGATACAAGCAAACAGGGCAGACCCCCTCAGCGGGTCAGAAAAGATACCTATACCACAGCATGCACACCCATTAGACATTATTAAAAAGTCATAATGTTAAGTTTCACAAGGCATATCTAGCAGTGCTCAAATTAAGTTTGTCAATCTCATGAACTTTGATTGGAAAAATGAATTGAAATAGTTGGACATTGTTATAGTGGCGGAATATACTGAAAAACTGTGTTTGTGATGTGATAAAGCGGTTAGGCAATTATTACTGACAAAATGACCTGTGTGAAATTTACTATAGTAAGTAAGGCAAATATATGTGATAACTGTTATCATGATATAACAGATAACAAAATATTGTCTGGTTACAATTCCCATCCAGAAAATCATTCTGTGCAGTATGCTGAATTCAATACTGTGGTAATGAAATGCTATTTCAGTTCAACAAAGTTTTGACTGTAACTTTAAAACTGACTTGAGAAAGCTGATATTTGAAGACATTGATTAAGGAATAGTTGCCTGTAACCAGGAGCCTGTGAACCGAAAAGATGATGAGGAGAGGCATAATGAAAATTGTAATTTGACTCTAAGCTAGAAATGAAGATTCTGTTATTTTGATGTATTCTGAGTACTCTTATTCTGCGATGGTCAGAATCTGGATTAGGATTTCTACCCAAAGAAGGATTCTATGCAACATTCTGTGTTAATTAAATACATCTTCATGTGAACAGGATTTTATGGTCGCTATATAAATTTTAACTCCTACTATGGACTCAAGTAAGAACTAAGTTTTTATTGAGTAAGTAAGTAGGTGAATGGGTAGATTAGTGAGTGAGTGTGTGTATCTGTTAAGATATATTTGTGTAAGACAGTGACTAGAGTATGAGGATGTGTGTCCAATGACCTGTTTGTAAGTCTAGAATTGGTTATAATATCAATTTTAGTATCAGCATGGACATGGAACTATTATTTTGTGAGAAATTGTCCATATTTGACACAATGGCTGCAGACATCCTTGCCCCATGCCCGTAAGCAGCCTCTACCCTCCCAGATCCAGGCACCAAATGTAATCCTCTTATCAAGTCTATAATCTGTGCAGCCCAGCTTCTCTACCCAGGTCAGGCTCCTACCATGGGAAAGCCTTTGATGCTTAGACCCTCCAGCTCCACAGTTCTCCTATACATGTCCCTAAGCCTGTTCCCAAGGGCTGGATTATCCAACATGCTGCCAAGAAAGAAATTAGAGCTAATGTACATTCCCACCTGCAGACGCTATTCCCCTATAATGTAGCTTAGTTAATGGAGGTATATACAATCAGGGATGATATTTAATTATATCTTATTTTTGTCAATACAGATAATCCACAGAAAATTTAATTCCAGATCATTATAAATACACCATATATCGAAGTAATGATAAACTGTGATACTACAAATGAAGTTTAAGTACCAAAATAAATGTCTGCATGGACATTGTTAGGTTGTCTTACACAAGTATGTAATCGGATTACTTAGATATATAAGGTATATATGCTCTATATATAACCGGATTACTTAGATACATAAGGTATATTTGCTCTAGACATTCAGTTATTGTATGTAGAATGCTTTGTTGGTGAAACGGTCCCCAGCAGCGGCACACATTGGACATCATACTAAGTAGCCAGATGATGGGATGAAGAGTTCACCACCTTAGGATGATGTATTGGTGAGGGTCCTAAAAAGCAGGTGTCTGTATTCAACGTAGCTGCCATGGAGGGATCAATGGTACCCTGAAGAAATTATAATGTAATTTAATAAATGGGATAAACCATCCGGTAATAAATGCAGGCCTTTAGGTGTTTCTTAATGTAGCTTGATATTTTGTGGACCTCAAATAAATGTCATTAAGTGTCTCTGTAAAATAGCAAAGGACATGTGCTGAATGAAAATGCCACTTGAGGACCGTAATGCCCCCATCAAGGGTCCCACCTGTTATATAACGAAGTTCTATTCCATCAAAAGCTGTTTATATATGAGACATGCCTCACTGTAGATCTATTTCTTCAAAATAGCATAAAAATGTAGAGTTGGCCTTGTATTGCAATGCACAGTATAAGATGGCATGAGACAAACCTTTATTAGAATTTGGCCTTCCTTGATTTTCAGTTTGAGGAAGGAGACTGTGGAGGGGCTCGGCTGATGCTATGGATTAAGTATATGCCTTCTAACGTTGTGCAGCATGCAAAGGGCAACAAAATACTTCTGTAACTATAGCCTACTCTGAGCATATTTCTTACTCATCCTCTTCTTTCTCCTAAGCTCAGCTTATTTCTATTTGTGATTAAGTATGTTATAATCTATCACATTATCATCACATCAATCAGAACCCATTTCAGAGCTAATATCTTCATAAGAACTAATGAGTTTGCACTGGATTGGATGTCAAAGACTATTATCCCTTTAGACTAATTAGCACACCAATTGGTCTATCGATTGTATAATATTGATTTAAATATATTTCCTTTCAAATTATCCCTCCAGTGTCTGCCTCTAATCAGCCCCTGTGTCTCCCATGCACCAATAGAAATGTCAGATTAGAAAATGAGGAAGGCGCCACTAGTAGTGGTAAGACTACACAGTCCATTGTAGGATAGGCTAGTCGACTAGTATGTAATGGGGGGGCTTTTCAAATCCCAACTGGAAAGTGTGGGTGTGTGACACTAGGTGGCAAGTACAAGTCTCAATACAAAACAAGAAGTGCTTTAGATTAAGACATTTTATGATGTAAGATTAAGATTGCGCTGTTAATGTTTGTCTGTGCACCTTGGAGAGGTACCCCGTATTTGCAATAGATGGAGCGTAACTGAGACGCTGTGTCTATTATTAACAATAACAACAACAGCTGCATCCTGTCGGGGGCTGGATAAATGGATAAAGGATGCCATAACCTTCAATAACTTGTAATCCTAACACTAAACAACCTCCTGATTCTAATACCATTTCCACTTAATCCTTTGTAATCTGTTTGGCTATTTTAAGAGTTTACCGATAGTGGCCATATTAGGCCAGCTGCTATATTAGTGGTGTGTCTGGCTCAAACTTAAAGTTCAGTAGAGTACTAGTGAAATGGGCTTGTGTTCATATGGTCCTTGATAAATTGAAGAATTTCCTTGTTGTTTTGTTTCAAAAATTAGAGGAGCGTTGAGCATTTAGAGCACAGTGTAATTCCTAAAGTCCCATATTGAGGAACAATCCATCTGAGGCTCCTACATATTCCTTTTGTGTAAGGTATTATTTGAAAGGTAACCCTAGGGTGTACATCAAGTTTACAGGTAATAGTACCCACCTCAACCACCAGGGGGATTAAGGTAACATAGATATAATAACAAACTATAGAATACAAACTACAGTATTGGGCAGTCTCTCTCTGCTTCTCAATGGAATCATATTCTATGTGGTACTAATAGCTGTATCATTGTCAAGTTATCTGTCCCCTTCCCAGATTATTTGTGTAAATTCACCACCACCTAGTAAGATTAATATTCTAAATATGGAGAAGCAGGTATTTGGAATACTAAACCAGTTTATTGTGTACCTCATTGCACATTATACACACCTCCAACATCCCAAACTTAACTCACATACAAGATGTCAGGGCAGAGGGGGGACGCATTCATCTCTGAGTAAGATCGATGCAGAATTTATTCAACCACAAGCGGATCTCATTTTGTATTTAAACCTCTTACTATCACTAAATCAATGGATGAGAGGGAAGTTAGAAGTGGACTTCTCAGGAATGTACTCACATTTCTATGATAAATATTCTTTGGCATAGCTTTGAACACTCAACCACTCTGTTTAAGCTGGTGCGGGTCCTTGCTCAGCTCTGACTGGAGGGGCAGCAAGCGTTTTTGCCTTTAATTAAACCATTGTCTATTAGGCTAAAATGAGAGGTAACTTTTTCCACGGACCACCACATGCAGGCTGACACTAGCAGCTCACGTGAGATGTTGGTTCTGTCTATGGATCCGGAATGCAGCTTGTTCCTGGCATGCTATGGTGTGTTTGAGTCTGGTACCCTCTCAATTTCACAAGAGATTTCAGGGACAGAACTTCAATGGCCGCCCTCACATAGAAACAAGAATCATCGCTACACCATCCAGTGCACTTGGCCTGGTTTAAAATAAGGAGCAGGAGTAGTATAGTATGTATCGGAACGGGACTATGGTTAACTACTGTTTATTACTCAATCGATATGCAGCCAATCAGAGGCCGCCATTTGGTCACGTGACCCGTTGCCATGGTAACGTGACCTACTTAGGGCTCTCAGCCAATCAGAAGCCAGCATTCTGGGTGACCTACTGACCTACTTAGAAGCTCTCAGCCAATCAGAGGCCGGCATTCTGGTAACCATGGTAACGTGACCTACTTACGTCACGTGACCTACTTAGGCTCAGCCAATCAGAAGCTGGCATTCTGGTAACTAGGGTAACGTGACCTACTTAGGGTTTGTTTGTAAACAACACCACGTGGCTCTCTTGTTTGTAAACAACACCACGTGACACGTGACTGTTTGTAAACAAACAAACAAAAAAATTATGTAACTTATATATAGAAAAAAAAACACAACAAGATAATTTCTTTTTTTTTCATTTTATTCTTTATTTTCATTTCAATCAAAAAAACACACAAGTTTATGCTTTTTTAGCTCGCTTCTTCGATTTGCAACAACCCAACAGGCCGCAAAGTCTCACGCCGCCGTCACTCGCACCACCACACCCCGGACGACTTCTCTCCAATAGACATTGCACGACTTTGGAAAAATCCAACACCATTTCGGCAAGGCAGAGAATCTTTGCCTCCATGAAACGGCCGCCATCGCAACAACCCGTCACAACAGCATCATCGATAGCTTCTGACTCACTGTCCGGTCGCTCAGCTTTGGGATTTTGCTCATGCGCATGACGCACTTCTTGGGGTTTCTTGTTCGACATGCTTCAATTAGGAAATGAACGCAATGAGGTCCACAGGTGTCAGCAGAAGTGTTTTGTAGTTGAACGCGGTTTCTTTGCCACTTGAACGGAGCAGAGCGTTCCACGAAAGACAAGAACTCCGCACTCAGCGGCGGTAAGCCGAAGGAATCAAAGTAGTACACTTCACCCGTGCTCGACACGTAAAACGCCACTCAATGCTGACCTGGTAAATGTTGCGGATCTGTGTTGCTCACGAAACAAGTGTCTTTGATAGGGTGCTTCGGAATAGTGTCACAAGAGAAAACACCCAGGAAACGATGTTTTGTGTGAACGTTTTCCTTCAACACTCTGCTTATTTCAAGCGTGTTCATACGATACGCTAAGTACCGCTGTCTTGTCTTCAGTTCATGTGGTAGTCGGTGATGGGGTGTCGATCTCGGGTCAGCTCGACGACGTTGTCGTACACCAAGTAGAGTAGCACCGTTGTTGTCGCTTGTAGCGCCGAGCGGAAACTGACTTCCACCCTCAGCTAACCCGCTCTTATAAGGTTCACGCGACACCCGTCGTGCGATCTGTCTGGGGTTAAATCGAGGGAAGTCGGGCACGTAGGCGTCGTTCGGCACTTTCTGATCGTTCACTATCACTTGAAGCGAGCTGATGTCGTAATGCTTCATCTCGAACGGGTTCTTGGTGTAGCTACCGTTGAAGGCGTCGTGGTCTAGGAAGCAAATCATCATCGACTTGGGAAGCTGGCCTGTGTTGGAGTGCGTGTAGCTGTGATCTCTGTTACCTTGAGGGATGGCGTACGTCGTCACCTCCACTCTGTTCACCGGGTAGTCGAAGGGACCGTGTTCTATCACCGCTCTCTCGTGCGTTTCCGCTACAGCGTCCGCCACCAACACGCGTCGCACGTAGAGCTTTGCTTTGTAGATCTTCAAGCTGTAGCCTCCGTCAGCGCCGCACATCAGATAGAAAGAGGGCGCTGCCTGTTTCAGAGTGAGATTGATTTCTGTCTCTCCAACGATGAGCTTCGGTTGATGAGCCAGGTCAAAGTGCAGTCGCGCCATCAGCGAAAAGCGCTTGTTGGAGATTAGCTTCCTGCGCGCTTTGTACCCCGCATTCGCGTCAGTCAACGCGTCAAACTGACCAGGCGTATCTTCATGCCACCCCTGGGCGCTCATGACACCGTTCTTCACGTCTTTGTTGTAGTTGAGTAACCCTTCCAAGTAAGCTCGGTAAGGGTAGGTCTCGGTGTTGCCAGACACTTTGAAACCGCCGATGGAGACTTGGACGTCTTTGAAGAGCGAGTGAGCCAAGTTGTTCACCGGAGCTACCGCGTCGGTGTCCTCGAGCGCCGCTCCGTTCGCTTTCAGCACTTGACATTCCAGATGAAGGTAATTCTCGTTCAGGTCTGTGTACTCTTGCGACTTGTTGATGGTGAAATTTATGTTACCTCCATCCTCTAAAGAGTTTTTTGTTTCTATCCCCAGGAAAGACGACTTTAAGATATTAGTCTGAGTCGGCGCTATGGTGTGCAGGTCGAGCTCAGAGAGCGCGCACTCTTTACTGCTCTCGTGTACGTAAGCCATTGTGTTCTCTCTTCACGCGGACGACAGACTGACGCCGGCCGCCTCCAGTCTTTTTATTTATACCTGAACGCCTAGGCGCTTACCGGTCGAATACATCCCCTCTACGTCTCTTGCAAGAGCCACCGCCCGTCTGAGGAGAATGCCGGCGACGTTTCGACCCTTTCTTAGACGCGACAGTCGTCTTTCCTCCCGAGAACGCCGTACTCGCCAGTCTCTTCAGAGCGCCTGCGCCTCGGTCTTTCACGCTGCTCTTTAAAGTCCGACCCGCCAGCACATCTTTAGCTACGCCCACACCGGCGCGGAGCAGCGTTTTTCCCACCGACTTCAATAGCGGGGTAGCCGAGCGCATCAGACCTAACAGAGCGCCGCCCAAACCGTGCCCGCTCTGGAAAGAGCGCCCGCTGTACACGTTGATGCCGTTGCCCAGCTGCGCGTTGTAGTAATCGCTGTACCCTCTGCCGACGGTGCGCCTGGGTGGAAAGTACGGAACGCGTTGACGCATCATTTTTTTCTCTTTCAGCGCTCAATAGGTCTCAGATGAAGTGTCACGGTCACCTCGCCTCTACCGAATGGGATGGAATGACCGGATCGGTCTCTTAAATAGATGCCGACCTCGGTAAACCTCTTGGATTTCAAGGGGAAATAATCCAAATGGGGAAAACTGATAGCTTGCACGCCACCTCGACGCTTTCCGCCTCTGTCCACCGCGACGCAGCGCAACAGCGGCACTTGCATGTCGCCCACACGTCTCTCCTGGATCATGTCGGTGTATATGTACACAGAGTGCACGTCCCCGTAAACATCCATCGAGTAGGCGCCGGTACTCGGCGACGCGAAACACGTCTTCTCTCGGAAGCCTAGAACACATGCGAGATGCGGAGTCAGCAGGATAGCACAGTGTCTCGGCGGTTTGATGGTGACGCGTTTCGTCTTGGCGTCGTACGATAAGATCCGCATCGGTTTGAGCAAGAAGCTGGCGCCCTCTAGTCTGTCATCTCGCAACGTCTCACTCAAGCGCTCGAGAAGGGTGTGGTTGCTTCCGGTGAAAATAGGAGGTATCTGGAATATGTTTGGCATGAAACTGCGCACTCCCATGTCTTTCTCCATCTTTTCGATCATCTGTCTTGCTTGATCGCTGATCGCCTTCTTCTTCACCGCCGGGGACAAGAACTGCTTGTATACGGCATTCGTCTGTCTCAAGTCGACCTCTCTCTTGAACCTTTTTGTTTCCGGTTTCAATCGCTGCTCTTCCGACGTGTCTGATATCTCTTCCACCGTTACATAGCTCGCTTCCTTCCAGCTCAGCGGGTATTTTGAGCTGAACGTTAGCTTGCTCAGACCGTTCGCGTTTTTCATTCTCTTCCAGTCTACCTGCGGTTTTCTTCCTTCGGCGAATACAGTGTCTTTTAAAACGTTGATCGCCTCCTCTAGCGAACCCTTGGTGCGCAGAGGAACAACGATGATCAAGTCGTCGTCGTGCACGTTAGTCCATTCTGTAGGGAGGATGATCTCAGTCAGAGTCGCTTCGTACGCTTCGGGCAGAAGGAGCGGCGAGTCGAAGTGAGTTAGGAAAGACGTCAAGCTGTTGTCAGGATAATACTCCATAGAGCTGTTGCTAGGTAGGGTGATGTTCATTTTTTTTTTTTTTTTTTTCTACGTTATTTTTTTGACGGGGATCCACTCGTTGAACTTGTCGTCGTAACCTAACCAACGTACGAAAGCTAACTCTTTACCGTCGACGGTCTTGCGGCGCAACACCTCGTCTATCAGGTAGTTGTTGTCGTAACGACTCTTGTACACCTTCTGAACCTCTTCCGGGTAGAAGACGCCTTTTATCTCCTCGCCCTTGTCGTCTTTCAGCTCGAACCCTCTGCTTCCCAACGTCTTAGCAACGTCTACCACTTCCTCGCGCCAGTTTCCCTCGTACCCTTTGTCGAAGGCGCCTTTAGTTCTCAACATCCTCACTCTGTCACCCGGAGCGGTGACGTCGACGGCGGACGTCTTTGTTTTTTTCTTCTTTTTCCATATTTCGTCGATTTGTTTGTTAGTTAGTGAGATCTTGTCGGTAGAAAACTGTTTCGCTGTTTTCCGAGCTGACTTGAGCCGGCGCCATTTTCAACGTCTTGTGGTGAGTGCGATTGTAAGAAGACACTACATGGTGCAGTACGTCTACGTAGCGATACGTGCGCTTGTGTGTGAAATAACGCCACAGCTTCTCCTTCAGACTGCGGTTCAAGCGCTCCACTAGACTAGCTTTGATGTTGTCGTTCTCGCCAGTGAAAAACTGTATGCCCTCGCTCTTCAAGTGATCTTGAAAGATCTTGTTCAAAAACTCTTTCCCCTTGTCTGTCTGAACAGTGCGCGGTCGTCTCTCGCCAGTGTCTGTAATCTTTCGGAAGGCCTCGGTAACATCAGCGCCGCTCTTGGATTTAATGGGAACGGCCCACGCGTACCTAGAGAAAACGTCGATCGCCGTCACCACGTACCGGAAGCGGTCGTTGTGAGACGCCAAAGCCTGCATGTCCATCAGATCTATCTGCCACTGCTGATCGATTGCGCCGGTTATAGTCTTGTTCCTTGCGAATTTTCTCCGAATGGGTTTATGTTTAGTGTAGGCGTCCAGCGACACTAAAGCATCTCGGATGACGGCCGGGTTTAGGTGGCGAAAATGATGTTTCTGGAGTTTAGTCACGCTAGTGAAACTGGAGGGTGCTTTGATGTCGGTATATCTAGCTACTACGCGCTTCTTTTCTTTTTCCTTCTTGGTCAGTCTCTTCACTGGTTTGCCCATCGTTGGCCTGTTGGGGGCGTGAACGACGCCGCCGCCGCTGGGCGGTTGCGCCCTTTCCTTTTCTTACTCGCCGCGCTCCTATAGGAAGTCGGAGTTTGGAAAAGTTCACTGCCCTCCTCGTCGTCAGAGGATTGATCGTCCACCTGGAGAGAAGAGTCTGCTGCTGCTACTGCTGCTGCTGCTTCTCCTTCTTCCGAGTCGAAGCTCGGTCGTTTCCGACCTCTGTCAGCAAGCCGTGTGTCCAAGCTTTGGCCAGGTCCGCTCGCTTTATACAGATGGTTTCCGATCAAGGAGTCTGTGGGAACTGCTTCGCACAGCGCTTTTGTGAACGGAGAGTAGCCCGCCGGTCTGGGCGCCGTCTTCCTGAACCTGGCGGCGTCATTCAGTAAGTCCACTATGTTGATGCGATGCTCAGGTGGTATTCTCCGACCCGACATCTCGCGCACCGCACCGTCCTCGTTCCACTTGACCACACCGGATTTCTCCAATTGTTTGTACAGCGCCACGGTCCGGGTGCGATTCCTCTTGGGAACTTGGTTCACCAACCGCTCAAGTAGGGACGCGCTGGCTTCTTCAGCAGACTGACGGAGGTGAGCCGGGGGCGAAGAAGTGTAGGACGAAGAGATGTTGCTGTTGTTGGGATTCGCGAGAAAAAATTGCAATCTATTCAACAACCTTCGGTATTTCAACATTTTCTCGCGCGATTCCAAAGTGGGATCGTTCAACACTAAGTCCAAGTCCCTGTAGATAAACTGTAGCACCTGGTGCAAGGCCGCGTCGGGATGAAGGGACTGTTCTGCCTGCTTGTGGTAATAGGCCATATCGGCAGGTAGGCGGGCGGCGGTGGCAGGAGCGGAACTCTCGTTCTTTTCAGTACGCTCATCAGGAAGAGGAGGAAGGTTTGGAGCAGTAGAAGTACTAGCAGCAGCGACTGCAGTAGTAGCAGCGCTAGTAGTAGCAGCAGCGGGCACATGATGAAGTACACCTGCTCGTGATGATTTGTAGAGCGTCTCAGGATCCACGAGCGCTAAGCGTTTGTAGTGTTGTTGCTGCTCTGAGTCCGTCATGGGGACGACGGTGGCGATGACGCTGGCGGTGGCGGTAGTGGTGGTACTGTCGGCGAGTAGGTGTCGAATGAGGTGTCTCATATACGGAGAATGCTCTTTATAAGCAGTAAGGCCATCCCTATGAGAGCCGGAATGAGGAAACCTCCCTCTTGTACCAAGACACGTCTCTTTTTTTTGATGGGCGTAGATTTTTTGCCGACCTCCCTCAACACGTCAGCCAATTCTCGAAGCTTGTCCAGTTGTTTGTCGCTGAGCGGGATGTTCCCTACCAGTAAATTGTGACAGATCTCACTCAACGCTGCGATCAGATCGTCGCTTCCAGAGTCTATTAGATGCGAGCAGTCCTTTGGCGAGCACTTAGCTAAGTGCTTGAGAGTACCAAAGTGTCTTTCGAGTAGATGCGAAGACATTTTTGCTACTGCTTTCTCTTGTTCTTTTTTTTGTCTAGCGGTACGAATACTAGCTGAGAGTGTATGGACGTCAAAGAGGAGCGTATTCTCAGATCGTCAGGTGTTGACTGCTTGAAGTCCAGAAGGAGGTATGAGTGAGGTCGCTTGAGTTCATGGGTAAATATACTAGAGAGGGCCGCCGCGTTGGAGGGAAACACCTGGCGAGACAGACTAGCTATTTGCCCCATGTCGCGCGGGTTCTTGAAAACGATCATGTAGTGAGCGTTCAGACTCATAGTTCGAAAGTCGGGTGATTTCTGGAATAGGTTCTGAGTGATATATATGACGCTCACGTTCCAATGATGGGAGTATTTAGTAAAGATGTCGGCTACCACTTGCTGATTGGAACTGCTCATCAGATCGTCCAATATCAGTAGAGTGTGTGGTCGTAAAGCGTCTTCTGCTACTTCCACGTCTCCCGCTATAGACTCTTTGCTAGGAAGACCTTCTCTGAATTCCACACCGTACTGATTTTGCATTTTTTCAAACAGAGGTTGCCACTCGCCGTAATGGTAAAAAGTCTTTTCCACCGGCGGCGTGACCAAATTGTTCACGTCGCTCAGAAATTGATCCACCAAGCGCGATTTTCCACAACCCGACGGACCGCTAATGATACAACTAAAGGGTCCTTGTAGTCGAGCGTCGAAATGAATTTCTGTGAAGAGTTTGCTTTTACTACTCGACATTTTTTTGTTTTTTTTCAGGACGCGTCAGAGAGTAGTTGTGTGTCTGACTGTCTGCTGTGTTTCTCACTCGAACGGTCGGTAGTGAATGGTTGTGGAGAAAAGTCAGCCGACCTTTTTATTGATACCGGCCGGTGTCACAGTAGCGGCGGCAGAAGTGACTTTTTTTTCTTTTTATTTTTGCGATAAAATTCTATTTTCACTCAATAGTCATAAATGTTTGTATCAGACTCCAGAGGAGTCTGATACAAATATTTATTTATTTTTAAAAAGAAGAGGAGGAGGAAGAGGAGGAGGAGGAGGAGGAGATTAATTTTTTTTTTTTTTTTTTTTTTTTGATCATTTAGGCAAAGCTCGTCGCTTTGCCGCTTTTTTTTCTATTTCTGTGTTGTGACACGATCGTCTCGAAAAAGCAATAAGGCGTGTGAGCGCGGCGGTGACAAATACATATTGGAGCGTATGGTTTAAAATAGTGCGTCCCTATCTTCTTCAATTCGGCTGCGTTGCAATATGCGGGATAACAAGTGACGACGTCGAAACGTTTAGAGACCGTGTTCACGTCGGCCACAACGCGCGCCCACCGAGTGGGAGCTGCAGTCGCTCCCAAGAAACCGATCGGCTTGTCGAATCGTTTCATAGCGCTTATTCTCACTTTATAAGAGGAGGCAGGGTGAGGAGAGTAGCGGCGCTCTTTCTTTTCATGAAACGCCCAACGAGTGGGGGCGCTGAGAGCGGCTGTTATGCAATGGTAGAGTAAATACTGTTCTGAGATGACGGCTCTCGGCCATGTCGCTACGTTTTCCTTTTCCGCTCTTGTACAACGACGATTTCTTTGGCGCTCAGCTTTGCTTTTCTCGAGAATTCGGTACGCTTCAAGAGAAGCGTGAACCTCAACTACGTGACGCTCTCTCCTTTGAGATAAAAAAATAGCCGGGCAGTTGAGGAGGGCACTTTGTTCGCGTGTCCGTCTTTTAGAAACTCGCGCCCTCTGCGGCGCCATATTTCTTTCCTCCGAAACAAAAAAGACTGAGTGAAAATAAAAAATTTAAAAAACAAAAAGCTCAAAGAAAAAAAAAAGCAATAAGCAGACTCAGCTCGAAATTCCCTGCTGGCGTGATGGCGGTGACTGCAGGCGGTGGCGGCGGTCGGCTGGCCGGCGGTGGCGGTGGCGGCGGCAATGGTAGAAGGGGGTGTGGAAAGAGAGATGCATCTCAGTCTTTTATAGGAGCGGCGAGAGTTCGACTTAGTCTGACATTTTCAGCTGTCGCATGCTGACCTGCTGCTATCATAAGAGAAACAAAAGCCCTAATCACGCTTTTCAGCTGGATCCTTCCACCCACCAGACATGGATCCAGATGGGAGGGTGGTTTAAAATTAATCCGTGTACCGACCGTCATACAATAGTGTAATTAGTTGAACGCGTGTTACCTGTATAAAGGATTAGCAGGTCATGGGCTTAGAGTGTGTATAGAAAAACAACTACAGGTAGCGTGAACAAAGCGACCCCCTCCCTTTCTGTCACTCTGTCTGTGACTAGAGGGCGCGCGTGTGGTAAGCGGCTTAAATCTAAAGAAAAAAAATCACCCTCTCCTGTCGTCAGCAGTCAGCTGGCCGGCGGCTGGAAAATGCGATTAGAGGGATGATGAGCGCGTAGTAAGCGACTTAAGGCTAATCTAAAGACCTGCCATGAGTGGGCAGCTGGCCGGTGGCTTGAAAAAAGGGGGGAGTAAGGGTATATAAGGGGGAGTGAAACCGTATTCGTCATCGTCAATCATCATTCACTCTACTACTACTACTACTACCACCACCACCAGCACCACGCCTCAATTTGCAGATCCCCATGATGGAAAGTTGCGACCGTGACATGAAGCGGTATGACGAAGCGGCGCGCGAATGTGAAGCTGATGCTGTAGCCTCTGCTACTGCTGCTGCTAGTGCCGCTCATCATGCTACTGCTGCATTTACTGCGGCTGTTAGTGACGCTGGTTGTGATGACCTTGTTGTTGTTGCCGCTGCGGCTGTGACTGCTGCTGTTGCTGCCGCCGATGCAGCTACTCATGCCGCCGATGCCGACGCTGCTGCTGCTAATGCTGTTGCGGCTGCCGATGTTGCCGCTGATAACGCTGCTAGTGCACGCTCTGCTGCCCTTGCTACTGTCGCTGCTGCTGTTGTTGCTAATGCTCACGCTACTGCTGCTGCCGCTGCTGCTGCTGCTGCTGCTACCGCTGCTGCCGAGGCTGCTGCCGCTGCTGCTGATGCTGCTGCTGATGCTGCTGATGCTGCTGATGTTAGCAGTCGCGTCGACAAAGAATCGTCATTTGTCACTCTTAAACCTCCAGTTGAACGCGCGACGGGTAGTAGGGCTACCAACGCGACGGCCGGATGGTGCAAATGGTATCGTCGCTTCTGCTCGTGCGCTTGCTTTTCTTCCGGTCCTACCTGCTGCTGCTACGGTATAATAGTGTTATAGTGTTTGAATGAGAACGCGCGTAGTTACACATAGACGGTGTAACAGATGTGCTTTTTTTTGAAAATATAATTTTAGCATAATATGGAACTTGTTGTGTTTATTTTCTATATATAAGTTGTTTGTTTACAAACAGTCACGTGTCACGTGGTGTTGTTTACAAACAAGAGAGCCACGTAGTGTTGTTTACAAACAAACCCTAAGTAGGTCACGTTACCCTAGTTACCAGAATGCCGGCTTCTGATTGGCTGAGCCTAAGTAGGTCACGTGACGTAAGTAGGTCACGTTACCATGGTTACCAGAATGCCAGCCTCTGATTGGCTGAGAGCTTCTAAGTAGGTCAGTAGGTCACCCAGAATGCTGGCTTCTGATTGGCTGAGAGCCCTAAGTAGGTCACGTTACCATGGCAACGGGTCACGTGACCAAATGGCGGCCTCTGATTGGCTGCATATTGATTGAGTAATAAACAGTAGTTAACCATAGTCCCGTTCCGATACATACTATACTACTAGCAGGAGCTGGGGAATGAAAATGGTTAACAGGACCATGCCTCTGTGGAAGACACATTTTGCAATTAGCTCCTTTTTCTTAGTCAGCCAAAAATGGCTGGTCACTTTAAACATCAGATGTCATTTTGTTGGGGGATGTACAATGTTATGTGTATGACGTAACATAGAAATGCCTTGCTTATGGCCTAATGTTACTTAACTAAAGAACTAATATCTCTCAGATGAATCTGGAAATTTGGCATGTTTTGCATTTACTACCCAGTTATGACAGCAAAATGCTATCTGTCCCCAGCAAAACGGTGGCTATTCTGCCCACACCAACCCCTATGTACAACATACATGAAGCATAGACTACATGATGGCCCTGTCCTTAAGACATATGATAGATGATTACAAGCCTTTAAGCGCAGTGTAAGTTTTAAATGTTCTCATTTCTGGAATAATCTAGGGGTTGAGGAGAGGTGCATTCCCACTCTGGATGCTTATAAGAGGAAAAGGAAGAACTTGCCTCTCTGAGAAAGTAGTACTTTACTGCTTGTCTTTTATAAAAACCTATAATTTTTTTAAATGTCATGTCTTTTTATTCCTAAAGACCAACCTTAATCTTTTCTATATTATAATATCGTATTTATAATCAGTTCTGTGATTGCCTGGTACACGCCACTTGTCTGTAAAGCTGCTGTCATTATGAGGCCCTCAGGAGCCAGGAGAATATAGGCACCGCCCAATTTTTAATAAGGAGCCTAACCTGTTCCCTCCTGAATAAATATTACTCTAAAAAAAAATAAAAAATTTGGGACCTTCATTTGAATGTCATCCGAGGTAACATTACAGAACCTAACTCATAAATCTAAAGTTGTCTGATGGCTGAAGGGCTCAGCATGAACCTAAAGTTTCAAAACTTTGATAGAAACTTGCAATTGAATAGTGCTGGCAACTATCGTCAGGGATGCACAAGAGCAATAGATGGAGTTCAAGATGGGAAATTAGAAATAGGAGATTTTCCATGGAAAATTAAATAGCTGGAGAAGATTCAAGTTGACCGCAAACCTTTCATTCAGACATGTGAGCAGCAGTTGAATGGAATTCTATAGCTTACATGAAGCACTGTATAGTAGCAGTCTTTGTGAAAACTTTTTCACAATGCAGGACATTCGGTCCTGCAGTTTGCCAATTTTGCAGGACCGGATAGATTTCTGCAGGACCAGATACCAAAATCAAAGTCTTGCATACAATTTAGGATAATTAATTATCTTATCACAGTTAATGCTACAAGAAAATTACTTTGCACTGCTTAAAATATTAGGGTGTACTCTTTGGCTTCTAACTTCAGTTCTACTTGGAATATTGGAAAAAATCTTTCAGTTCTGAAAAGCCCAGTCTGCAGGACATCTGGTCCGGCTATACCAGTCATTGTGCCAGACCAGAGCCATTCTAGACGCACATTGGCACTGTCCGGCAGGATTTGGCAAAGACTGTAGTAGTAGTATAACAGCCTTTCCAATTACATAGATTCCATTGAGTTCTGTAGTCATATTACATCACATCATGGTGAAGAGCAATTGTGAGGGAGCAGAAAGCAGGAACCTGCTGCTAAGGTCAGGTTTCAAGGGGAAACTTCATGTGAGACGTGAGAAGGCATCGAGAGGTGAACTATACATCAATACTCCCAGGCCTGACCTTTAATCAAAGCTCATGAAAAGTATTCTTTAAGCTGTATTCATACTCCTACATAGACCACTTTCCCTAAATCAACTATTTGTTTTTGCTATTTGGACAGTAAACCTCCATTGTTCACATATATTCGCTGCTAGGACACCCATAAGATCCTATGGTTGAGGCAAAAGAAATATTTTTCCAAAATTCATGCCTTTCTCATTGCATCCATGACCCCTTGTTTTATTGGTCCTAAAATGTGTGTATAGATGTCCATTATACATTCCCAAGGTTTGGTTGCAATACCAATAGAAGAAGGGGATTATCCATGACAGATGATGTGAAAATGCTGTTTTCCTATTCATTTCTAAAGTCACCCAGCAAATTTGCGTCATACAAGCGTGAACATGCGTGAGTATGCATGAAGGAATTTTGCGTTCTAACGCAATGTGTGAGGATGTGTTGGCTTTGCATGAGTTGATGCAGCACTCCCGCATCCCCACTCAACTGACGCAAACAATGAGTCATGTTTGCATGGGGATGCGCTAGATGAGAGTATTCTAACGCAGGTCTCACTCATCCCCACTCAAATGTAGAATTGAGACAGATCTTCTCCAATTGGTCAAGTTTTGAAGTTTCAAATCTCTTTGTTAAGAGAAGTGGCAGTTAGCACAAGGAGGTACTGGAGGAAGGATGTTTGTATGGTAAGCAGTTGCATGTTTCCTTTCTAGCTCAGCTTAAAACATATTCTATTATCATAAACTGTCTGCATCTATCAATGTAACATCTTACATACCCAGCCTACTGGTAGGTTTTGGCCAAGTGTTCTCATTGAGATATTAATAAGGGAACAGCAATTTGCATATATATGTAGGGTGTACATATGTGTATAGTCTACTGTTTGAACCCATCTCAGGACTGATCTCTTTCCAGATACACAAAGCTACTACTACATTGGAACCGCGGTCTCAAGGAACAAGAGTAATTCAATTGATGTTAATGAAGATGAACATATAAAAAGAGCAAGGGAGGAAATGGTATATCTACCTCCCACTAATACTAATTCCCCTGCCCCTCACAAGCCCCCTCCCCCTTCCCACCAAGCAGGTCATGTGACCAAAGCATACAAGCAAACTGCATCAACTTTAGACCATCTGCGTCTAACGCATTGCGTCAGTTTGAGTGGGTTTGCGATTAATGCGACCCCTACGCAACGACACCTTTTTGATGCAATGCGTGGTAGGATAACGCAGATGATCTCAAATAAACGCTAATTTGCTGGGTAGGGTACTCCTTTGCTCAAATGACCATATCATGAATGTTAGTACCGTGACATGGCAATTTCTTTTGATTTTCTATCAGATGATAAATCAAACTAACATAATCCTGAGTTATATGCAATAGTTAATAGAACATCAGTAATCCTGCGACAAGTAGAAAGTCCCTTTAACCTGTGCTCGATCAGATCAGATTATTGATCTATTAACAGCTACACTGATTCACAACATTTCTAACACATCTCCAATCCGCAGGCCTTCCCCTCTGCTCATCCATACCCAGCTCCTATGGGCTTCGCTTTAAGCACAAGCTTTCACTGAGCGTGTTCTGGTGGCGATGGTCTGTGGTTGTCCGGTCATCTAGGTGACCACGTGACCAAACACTACATACAGGTAGTGTAAACAGCAGACAGAAGATGGCTCCAGTATAGGCCTGGTGATACTTGTGGGAACTACCTATATGTAGTTTTCGGTCACGTGGTCACCTAGATGACCGTACCACCACAGTGTCAGGCCTTTATACTAATACTACCAACCCACTGAAGACCATCGCCACCAGAACACGCTCAGTGAAAGCCTGTGCCTTTAAGTGACAAGGCATAGTGTATCAATGCATCATGACCTGAAAGGGTGAGTGCATGTACAAGATCATGTCTATTGACGTATCATAGAGATACCTTGCTCATCGTCTCATCTAATTATTATCACTTCTAATGAACTACTTTCTCTCTGTTGAATCTGAAAATCTGGCATTTTTCTCCATGAACTAACCAGTTATGACAGGAAACTCTGCTTTATTTAAGTACAATCAGCAACTTCTCAGGCTGTCATCGTACCCAACACAATGTTCTCTGTCTCCCGAAAAAAAGTGGCTCATTCCGTGCATACAACCCCCTACAGCCTTCGGTGAATCTGAGATTTTGCTTAAAGTTTATCTGAGGTAACATTACAGAACCTAACCAAAAAATCTAAAGTTGTCTGATGGCTGAAGGGCCCAGTACGATAGTAGAAACTCGAATGGGACCGGAAGCTATCCTCAGGCATGTATCAGTGCTCCAGTACAAAGAAATTAGAAATAAGGCCCAAGAAAAAGGTGTCTTCCAGGTTACGTATACCTTACCCAGAGAGATGGGAATACTCGAGTGGCACCACCATTGTCGTTCGGACGAGCCACTGTGATTATGGTTGGATCCAGGGCTCTGGGATCATTTTCAGAGAAATCCTATTCTTTTACAATTTTCCACACAGGAAAAAATCTCCCGACAATTTCATTTATATGATCATTAGGAACATGTTGAAAACAAGAAAATATGGGGTCACGGGCAAAATGAAATTATCCTTAATTAATCAAAATAAAAACTAATACTGTATAAGCCTATCGGCATGGCAAAAAGGGAATACAGTGATCAAGATATGTAAAATGCCAAAGTATAACACTAAAATGGTAGATAGAGGTAGATCATCACAAGTATGAGAAATCAGCAAATATCATGGTTGCAGGTAGTTTCATTTTTTGCCACCAGGTGCCATATAATTTGATTGTGATAAGTACCTTTAATGCTGTACAAAAGGCTCGACCAGCAACACTAGCCTTTTAATCTTGTGACTTTGTGAGTGTAACCCCAACTCTGTCCTTCCCCCCAACAACCTTGGCCACCCACTACTCCCAAGGGTCCAAACCAATTCATTCTGCATGGCTCATTGTGACTTAGAAATGGATCTTGAGCTTCAGCCTTTTCCTGTATTCTGTTGCACTTCTCCATTTTTTTATTTCATTTCATTTCTTAAAAACACCAAGGACTCTTTTGTCTGCCTTGGATCATGATCTTTTGCTTCTTGAATGTCACTTAAACATTAATTTGCGCAACTTACAGTAAAGGATGTAATGAGGATGTAATCTGGGTATTAAACAACACCATAGGGAATTGTGAGAGCGTAAAAGCTATAGACTGCAGCTAATGTCACGTTTCAGGGGGAAACTTTAAATGAAACATGACAAGGCACCAAGAGTAGGACAATTTATCCATACAAGCAGGCCTGACCTTTAACATTGTAAGCCGGGTGGCCAGGCTTTGATTTCAATGTGAAGATTAGTGACTACTGCATACCTGACTCCCTCTGTGTACTTGACTCTCTCTATAGGGGCACAAAGATGTCCCTGAACCTGTACTGGGTTCCGGCCCTTGTGTTCCTACATAGAGCAAAGAGAGGGAAAGCTGTGTGGGGCTTCACAGAGAATAGCCCTTTGAATAGAGGTTAAAGTAAAATGTGCATTTCTTTGGAAGATGAAACATTATTGGATGCCTTGTAACACAAATGTATATTAATCTAAAGTGATCTGATTTGAAAACATAGCATAGAAAGAAAGTGATCGTCATATCATTGCAGATGCTAGTGTCATATGACAACACTTCCTATATATGATTTGATTTTGAGTTGGAGTCAGTATACTGAATCTGGGACCTGCTGGCGAGGCCCCCGGTGAGGTCATTATGGTCCTCATTGATGACATCGATTAAAGTTAGACAACAGCCAACTTAAGTATCATTTACAGGCACTATTGATATACTCTGCATCCTCCTGGTTACCACATTTACCACCAATTTTACAAGACACAGTGGACACCCTTGAAGATAGCACCAGTCCCACCCCACTTTTTATCGCCCTGCTAATTTCTCTAAGACATTGGGTATTTAGCCCAGCTGTGAGCTTATTAGGCAAGCCCTTTGTCGGCCTTGCCAGCAGGTCCCAGATTCAGTATAGGTGGTAGTATACTCCATGTTGTTGCTCTCAGAATGCTACTCAGAACTAATGACTTGGTGAGCAGCTGGTGATGGGGCGTGGGCAATAGGAAATGCGGATGAGTCCCAAAAGGGTCTGTGTGAACTTTAATTGCCCTCCAACTAGGTGGCAGCCTTGGGGATTGAGGAGGGTTTTGGCTGAGGGTAGGAAATAAATATTGGCCAGAAATTGGTATACATGCAATGTGCAAGGGCAGGATTTTATATTGGTGACATTGCCTGTGTAACTTACACACTATGTCTACAGTACATATACACTAAAAAAAGCATCTATATAACAACATGCAGTATCAAACTCACAATTTGATAGATATGAAAATGGACTATAATCTAAAGCCATTCTACTGGCAAATATTAGATAGCTCCCAATCAAAGTACTAACGCTAGAGCTCCTCTGCCGGACCAGCAAGGTAATGTAGGATTACAATCCATTGGTGCATCATAATTCAAACAGTGTGCATTATTTCACCAACCCTGGGAGACGTCTAAACCTGATAAACTGTAACAGGGATGATCACCAATGTCATCATACTATATTCCTTAATCCTCTTAAACTGTAGAAAAGTTTGTTTGACTACCATAATGCTAAATTTGATCGGCACACGGGGCTCACCATCCACAATAAAAGCTGGTTAGTGTACGCTTTCTTTATTACTGCTGTGTACCTGACTCTGGTGCATTTTGGGGGTACCGTAAAACCTCGCGTATAAGCTTAACTCGCGTATAAGCCACACCCCTAACTTTGACAGATTATATAAGCCACAGAGGGGGTCTGAAAATTGTTAATTTGGTACTGTAGTATACTTATAAAAACTCTTGTATAAGCCGCACCCTATATAGGCATGTTTGGTATCAAAAGAAAGCTGAGTCTGACTCGCGTACTAGCCGCGGCTTATACGCGAGGTTTTACAGTACACCTGTAATAAAAGCCTTTTTATGATTCCTCAGTTGTGGTCTGTCTTTATGGTTTGCCAGCTCAAGCAAAAGACAGAATAGGATAAAGAGGGGTGATGTCAGACCTGAGTTATATGTACTATAGTGGTTGTACCCTCAGGATTATAGCCTCATAAACTATATGTAGATGCCTTTTTTATGGCTGGCCATTTCCACTCCAAGCACACAAGTGATTCACATCCCCCTTTCCTATTGAAACAGACCGACATAAAGGAATACATATGACCTGTTTTTGCCTATCTCCCCACTGTCTGCACTGCAATAAACATCTGGGTGAATAGGATGCCAGACGAGGGTCTGAAGAGAAGCACTAGTGTACTGTTACACACCCCTCTACTTACGGTGATGCTCTATGACTGTGGCCAATGGCACCAACCCAAGCCTGTGGTCTGTGCAATCAATCTCTTCTTTCACCACTGACACATATGTTTTGTCATCTTGAGGCTCGTTTTTTTTTGGTCATCTTCAATGTTTGTTTCTAGTAGGGAATTGAATCTGAGAAATGTCGTCCTAAAACTTTCTAGAGGCATTTTCGAGTAAAGTTCCGCAAGCCATTTTTCTAGGACCACTTTTTCATGTAGATTACAAAAAAAGTACTTGCGAAACTGAGAAATTCATATAAAGGGGTCAAAACCCCCCCAAAACACAGATTTCTGACAAAAATCCACATTTCATTGTCCTACAGGGCTGTTTATTACCATATTTAGTCAGGGAATTCCTTAAATGAAAGGTCTGGTAGAGAGGCATCTTCATGAATTACCATTATGGTAACCATGGTAACCATGGTTACAATCAATACCTAAGAAAGCTTCGTTTTGTGTTAAATAAATTGATTTAAACATCTGAATATCTAAGTTTCCCTTAAACCATTGAAGGATCACATGAAGCTTCAAGTTACACATGCAGTTGTTGTCATAATGCATGAATGAAGCACTGGTGACTAATAATTCACCATACAGTATTGGTTCATCAGGCATGAATGCAGCCCCAATGATAAACGCAGCAGGTTCACATCTATGCATAATCATCCCAAAATGGCATAACATACTATGCTCCAATCAAAGGGTCTCACTAGCCAATAGCCCCTCCCTTCTGGCACCCCCTTTTGTGGTCTTCAATGACCACGACTCTTCTGCAGTGTAAGGATCAGGAACTGTAAGAACTGGCTAGTTTTAAATATCATTTGTAGGTGTGATTATATAGATCAATCATAGGCTGAATATCTGTCATGGCCTGTAGATTAAATTCCTTGAAATGGGCCTTGATTGATTAGGTGAGTTGGTAGGAACACGGTTAAAGAGCATGGAGGTATTCACACAAACAGAGCTACTCCATAACATGGCAAACAAAGATCTGGCAACACCTGCGTTTCAGGATGCATTAGCATCAGCTCTTCCCAAAGGACAGGATCAACTAGAGCACTCTGTTTTGGAGAGATTCATTGAAAAATCTGAAAATTCCATAGGCCAATCAAGCAGAACAATCCAATGACATTCACAAATCTCTACAAGGTTGAAAAGAAAAGAAAAGCAAAAGGGGAAACTGTTGTGTTGAAAGCTGACATAAATGTAATAACACTTCATTTGCTGCTCGAAGAGCTGTGAATTTGGAAAAGATCTTGGAGCATGAGCTAATGGCAGTTCCTCTGTCCCTTGCAGAGGCAAATGGAAGGTTGAGGAGTGGTGATAAATCACTCCTCATACGTAGCCTGACTAAAGACATTGCCTGCCCAACTTCAATTCACACAACACATGATTCAACCATCATTATATATGTATTGGCCACAGTACATGCATTGGGCAAACCCGAAGGAGCAAAGGTTTTCGGGGACTTAGCAGACATATTTGTCAACACCATCCTAAGAATTAGAGAAAACTGTCAGAGGATTGATTTGGTTGGTTGCAAAGACTTGTGGCTATAAGCAGGAACTGGTAAGAAGTTGTTTCCCATACATGAAACTTTCAGAAACATGCCTAACAGCCCCCATACTTCACTTCCTGCATTCCATGCATTGACAGGCTCAGGCTCAACATCATTCCTTCCTCAACATTCCAACAAACTACATTTGATGTCTTTATCAACATCATAACCTCCTTGATGCCATTGGAAAGGATGAGGATATGTTGAAATCAGCACAGAAGTTTGTTTGCCACATCTATAGGATGCCACATGCAGAATCAGTGAACAATGCAAGGGCTCTTTTGTTTGGACAAAAGAAGCTCTACCTCCAACATCAGATGCACTGAACTTACATCTCATGTGTGCACACTACCAGAGTCTGATATGGAACTTGGCACACATCCCGAAACCCAACATTACAGATCCTACATGCATGTGATGGAAGATGGAAGACAACAACCTGTTACCTCTGCTAATGACAAAGGAAGCCATTCCAGAGGTTGGCCTCTCTCTAGTCGCCTGCCAGTGTAGGACTGGGTGCAGGAATTATCAGAGTGGGTATAGGAAGGCAGGGTTCCAGTATACACACAATCGCTGCACTGGAACTGCCTCTTCTCCTTGCCACACTGTGAGGACAATAAAGCAAAAAGTGTGAAATATGATGGATTATGACCCATTTTCAACTGATGACATTTAAGGAGTAAGCAGTAGAAGCACAGAGATTCTGGCAGAGTACTGATGACAAAACCTACTTATTATTGAGATATAGCAATGTATCAGAGGTGTCATTTACTAGGAGCAGGTCACTATGGTCAGTACAAGTGCAGCTGGTTTCACAAACAAGTATAGAGAAGTTAAATATTGCCTGTTATGTCTATACTATGGATGTATAAATATAAGTTTTAACCAAATAGATTAATGTGTAACTTTTGTTTTGTTGTTAAGCAGGTAACCATGGCAACCACAACAACACTATTTACTGATAAATGATAATCCTACCGTTCTTGTTGATTATTACTTCATGATACACGAGAAGAAATTTTAATTCTAGGGGAAAATGATTTTTTTTGTCAAAAAATTGCATTTTGGGGGCTCTTGCCCCCCCTAAAACTCAATTCTCAGCTCCGCAAGTTATTTTTTCAGAATCTACAGAAAAAATAGGTCTAGAAAAAGATACTTGCAAAACTTTACTCAGAAATGCTTCTAGAACTTGGATAATCCAATTTCGATTCCCTACTATTCCTCAAGCTGCGGTAGGTCGTATTTGTTTTGTATATATTATTGTATTACCATCTTTATATCATCTGTTAATAATCATCTATATATTATCCATATCTGCGTATAAGGATTTTTCATTTCATTTGTTATAAAATAAAGTACATGTTAAATCATTGATGATTGAGGTCAGTTATTATTGTCAGGTTGGTCAGTACTGACCAACCCACCTTAGTCTTTTATTTCCAGGGGGAGCCACTGAGTGGTCATGACAGGTGGCCCCAACTAGTGGTATACAAATAAAACACACCAATTATGAACCTAGGGCAGCCACTACTGACTGACCCCTCGGTCATTTTTGAATATAACTTTGCCATTATGACTAACACTCATATGACCAACCTAGGATAGTCTGTGCTGACTAACCATTTCAATCTATGGATTTTCAGTGTAGGTCGGGGGGGGGGGGGTATATTCTATGTTGCAGCTAAAGGGATTGCCAGTGTTACACTTGGGTAAATAGGTACTGACCAGTACTGGTGTTCTGCATGTGAAGGCCAAAAGGGTCCCTTTCTCTCTGTGGTCTATCCTTTTTAAAGATGGGTTAGGAGCTGAATTGGGGTCGATCTTAATTTTTTAACTCTTCACTATGTTTGTGTTCATTATGTCCATATAAATGTGTGTGTAGCATTTTAAATCATTCTGATAATTGCAAATGCATGAAATATGGAGAAAACCAGGTTAGTGGACCCCTTTCTCTAATCGAGTCGGGTCCCCTGACATATTCTGACCATAATTTGCATAATTTTCATGAATTTACATGTATCAGAATGATGTAAAAAGCTACACACATATTTATATGGACATAATGAAAACAAATAAATTTGACCCGAAATTAGCTCCTAACCCATCTTTAACTCCACTTCCACCACAGCTGCCATGTAGAACTTCTCTTCTTGGGCAAAATGGATTATTTCATAAATAAGAAACATTAGAAACAAATTGACAATTAGCTTTAGCATTTTGTCTGCTTCATGTATTTTACATGAGGCTCATAAATCACATTACCATGGCACTTTAGCTAAGGAAGGCAGCACTACTGCTCTTAGATCATTTGCTTTATTACTTTGAGTAGCTATAAAGAGGTAAATCACCATTATACCGCAATATTAAAGCCACCTTTACCGAGGCGAATTGGTCATAGATCAGAAAAAGGCTTATATAACGTGATGATAAATTAACAGTTTTGTATCATCAATGACAACATTACAGAGTAAAATATTATATTGTGCTGTGGAAAAAGACATAAAAGGGTACATCAACCATGGAGGCAAACAAATATCTACAATGAAGAGAAGAGCTTAGTCTGGGGCTGTCGGATTCTAGCTCATCTGTGTAGGATATTATCAGGTTAACGGAGGAGCTGAATTTTAAGTTTTATCAAAAGTACTTTCAGGCCCTATTAATGTTGTTATGAGAAAATATCATATCTAATCAAAATTATCTGCTTATAAATAGAAAAATTGATTTCACAGTTATATTGTACAAAGAGGCCCAGTGTATTAAGATTCACTGGTTTTTAACATGAGTTATATTGTGGAATCTAGCCTTATGATTGGATAGCTGTTTTTCTGTCTAGACTAATTAATAGATTGAGGCAGGGTTTGAACCACTGCATCCTGTCCGATATCTTATAATGGCTGCCATAACTATCAATAACCATTTGATTGATATTGATATTAATATTTACATGGATTTACCTCTTTTGTAAGGTGTACCCTTATCACAATAGGCTGGGTTAAGGCTCTACCCAGACAACCCTGACGCCACAAGGGGATGGGGGGGGGGGGGGGGTATAAGGGCTACATGACCAGAGGCATTTAAAAAATATATATAATAATTGGGTGAGGGTCCAATAGATCCCGTTAGTATCACGGGTTTTTCCCCTCCAAAGGGCCTCAGAATAATGTATAATAACGGGGTGAGGGTCCCCGAACTTCTCTTGTTGTGACTGCAGATGGGTCAAAAGCGACCTGGCGACCTGGGCCATTTCGGAGGCGACTTTCAACCTAAGGAAATAATAAAAACGACTTTGCGACTTTTGGTCAAAAATGACAATAGAATAAAGGGTCCAAAAAAGCGACTTTGTGACCTCGGCGACTTTCGGACCTCAGGGGGGTACCCATCTGCACCCCCCTTGTTAGTATCACGGGTTGTGCCCCTCCAAAGGCCTTTAAAACAATGGATAATAACGGGGTGAGGGTCCCCTAACTTCTCTTGTTAGTATCACAAGTTTACAGCCCTTATGTAAGTGGTGCCGCGTGGGTGCAACCATAAGGCAACAGAGACAGGCGGGCGGTTGCCATGGTGATGGTCACGGTAGTGGCTGTGTAAGACAATAGGCTGCCCTTCCCCTACTGGTCAGGTGTGTCTAAAACCTGACCTAGATATCTAAGTTAGCCAATAAATATACACCTGTAGGGGTGCAGGTAGCACACCCAGTGGTCACGTAGGTCCTGGTCACAGTGATGACAGGTTGTGTTTCAGACAGTCATCCTAGGGCTGTGTCTCACGACCTTGGGCCAATGTTTTTGTCTCTGACTGGGTGCCAGCTCTGACCGGGTGCCAGCTCTGACCGGGTGCCAGCTCTGACCGGCCTGAAAAAAAACGGGTTATCTAGGGCAGATGATGATAAAAATGGACAACTAATGACTAGTTTAGAGAGTTATAACATCCAGTAACCTTTTCAGCCAAATTCTATCTCCATTTGCCCTAAATAACCCGATTTTATTCAGGCCGGACAGAGCTGGCACCCGGTCAGAGCTGGCACCCGGTCAGAGCTGGCACCCAGTCGGAGCTGGCACCCAGTCAGAGACAAAAACATTGGCCCAAGGTCGTGAGACACAGCCCTAGACGAATTTTGCACCACACATTTAACAAAGTAAATTTTCAGTTTGTAACTGTATGTACAGTATTACAGTATATATAGTGTATTTCATTTCAAATATAATAGCATATCAAAGTGGATTTTTCCATGTTTAAATGTGTAACGGATTAGCTATGAGTCTAACTGTTATCGTGGTATATCTATTTTATGTTATTATGATGTAAAACGACACGGTCTTATTGTATACATAACTTGTTTATTACTTAACGAGTGTTGACGGTCTGTTACATGTACCGTCGTTCTCTAGTTTGGTTGTATACGGTAGGTTACCGGTACTACCTTTGGTTTTATCTTGGTAGTACTTTTATAACATGTTACGTAATCATATACACCAGGTGGTGCTGCTGGTGCGGTCACGTGACCCCCGCAGAGCTGTATATAAGGAGAACTCCTTCCCCAGTGAAGGCCGTCAGGTTTTGGGACTGTTGAGGCAAGACCACCCTGCACTTTGGGTTTAACACTATATTGTAGCGCTACTTCCCTGTATAATTGCAATCCTGATCTGATCACTGTATAACTGATTGTTGTACTGGTAAATAATACTCAAGCATTGTCCTTTTAATAAAGTCGCCGTAAATTAAAGTCTAATTTTACCTTGTCTGGTATTTTGTTCTCATGCGTTCACACTAGTAGAACTAGACCAACTACATGTGTATCAGGTATTATGTATATCTTGAATATCTTTGTTATCTTTGTTATCTTTAACTGTAGGAACTTTTAGTTTCATTGTTTAGAAACTATAGTTTATTGTCTGTAATGAATAAATGTATACTGTATGCCTGGTTGTAATTGTACCATTAATTTATTTCTGTATTCATTTTACAGGGTGTGGACTGCTGCCCCACCTGCTGACTCACTCCTCACACACTACTTTCTCTCATTCATAACTTATCCCACTCTCTCCTAACTTAGCTCACTCTCTCCTCACGCATCTCACTCTCTCCTAGTTTATCTCACTCTCTCCTCACGCATCTGACACCCTCCTAACTTAGCTCACTCTCTCCTCACGCATCTGACACCCTCCTAACTTAGCTCACTCTCTCCTCACGCATCTCACTCCCACCTAACTTAGGGAGTGATCATTTTTTAACGACAGAGGGGGGGGGGTGATGGGGTCAAAATTTTTTACCCCCCCCCCTTACGGTCGAAAATCGGCTCGCGCGCGGGCCTTTTGAAGCATTGTAACGCGCAGGCTTTTTGGCTAAAAACGGGTTAAATTATTTTGACCCCCCCCAAGAGGGGTCCAAATTTTTTTGCTCCCCTCCCCGTCAAGGGGTCCAAATTTCCCCCCCCCCCCCCAAACCCACCAACCCCCCCCCCCCCCCTGTTGTTAAAAATTGATCACTCCCTTATCTCACTCTCTCCTCACGCATCTCACTCCCTCCTAACTTATCCCACTCTCTTCATATCTATCTTCAATTGAATTCATCTGTGAGAATAAACCTTGAATCCACCATATGCTGGAAAGTATAGGGATGTTGTATATCGTTTTAAAGGGAAAATTGTGTGCGTCCTGAATAATTAACTGTACGGCAGTATGGGTGACATATAAGCCTAAATCATGCATCTGTGAGCGAATGCTGCCACCAAACTGCAGCAACATATCCAAAGAGTGATTGACCTGGGTGATTGGTTCAAGAGAAAATGGGAATTGGAGGTTGTCACAGTGCATTCTAGTATCTACCCACAGTCCATGCCCCGCCTTGCCGTCAGTTGAGCTGTAATTAAGTGTGGACTCTGTGCCAGTGCTGCTGCCAAGGCACCACTTCTCGGCTCCACGAATGAACTTATAATGACTATTAGTCAACATTAATATCAGAAGCAAAATCCAGGTCTATTTCCACGTCTAAAAATATACTTTTTATTTTAATCTAAGCTTTTTCGATTTTTTTTTACAACTTCCCTTCAATGCTTTTACTCGGCCCCTCATGCCTCTCTAGGCCGCCAGGAGAGGCCTGAGGGGCCGTTGTCCGCACCCCTCGCTCCCTGGAGGCCCCCTGAGAAGAAGGGGTCTATACTGCTTCTGCTAATCATAGGGAAAAAATTAAAATATGTGAATGATGCTAACAGTGTATATAATTATAAGATGTGGGAGCCGTCCGAGGGGGACCGGCAGACGAGGACAGGTGTGGGCGACCCTGTTGCTAGACCGAAAATACGACACAGATCAGGGTGAGATTCACCTCCACAACTTCTTCTGTACCATGTGACACCACCAGGACAAAGGTATCCAGGTAGGTGTTTACCAGTTACTAAGGTGTGTCCAGAAGCTAGGCCTGTCATTGGTCCTAGTGCTGGGGCAAGGTCAAGGCCAGGTGAGAACATACCCAGGCTGTAGACTTGCATAAGTCCTTTTGTTTATTTTGAACTTATTTGTACACCTTCAGTGTGCCATACACTGTAGAATATATTGGACATGTGCCAGTATATTTTTAAGTAACTTGTAGCTCTTCGGTTTCGTCAATTGACTCATCAGTAGCATTTTAGGGTGCAAAAAGCTTTGCATATTTTTTATTTTTCAAGAGAAAAAAATAAAAATATAGAGTACACCAAGGCCTCCTTTGGGGGATAGTATTGATATAAGGGGTAGACTTGCACTGCATGTTGGTCAGTGTCAGTCTCTGGTCAGAGTGGTGCAATATCCATTGATATTGCTAGAGGAAGAAAAAGGGATTTATAGGCCTAGGCCTTATATTTGCCCTCTTAGTCTCTAACTGGTAGCCCCTCCTAGTGAGGGAGGGGTATGAAGTTGTGGGAAGCCAGATGTTTGTAGTAACTAACATGTGGACTTCTGATCTGTGTCTTGGCCATGCGATTAGCACCAGAGTGCAATACACTGGGTATTATTTTTTGGTGAAAATTTCTCACTCTCCCAAGCCTAATGTCTAACCTCCCCTGCATGGTACCATGTACCGGGGAAGTCATGCATCAAGCCCTCTCTTATGGAGTTGAGTGGCTTTCCGCAAAAAAAAAAATTGTGACGAGGCAATGGGGGTGCTAACCGCATACACTGTCCATGGTGTTCAGGCCGTATGGGGCCGTAGTACCAAGTCGATGAATCCAATTGAATTCAATCTTGAGTCGCAGACTCTTGGCCTTCTTACTGTGTGGATATTCGTGTATGAAATCCAGTATGTAGACCTTCATGTCCTTTTCTATGTCATGGCCTTCCTTTAGGAAGTGACGTTGGACATCGTTGACCACCTTGCCCTTCTTTGTGAAGTACATGTGACTGTAAAGTCGTTTTTTGACCTTGTTTTTGGTCTGACCTACGTACTTGATGTTGCACTTGGTGCATTCTAAGCAGTAGATCAGGTTCGAGCTGTTGCACGTGACATTTGTTTTTGTCTCGAAGCTCAGCTTGGAGGTTCCTTTTTGGATCCTCCCCGATGTGTCTAGCATCGGGCAATATCTGCAGTTCTTTCTTCTGCAGACATTGGTGCATTTGGAACCTACTTTCTCAGTCGAGAAGGGGTTGTAGTTGGTTCTGGCTCTCACCAGGTGGTCCCGCAGATTTTTTGGCCTGCGGTACCCTTTAACTACTTTTCGGTCCCAGATTTCCTTGGTTGATGTTGATCTTCCAAGAATGTCCCAATTTTCGTCGTTCATTTTCACCAAGGTGTGATCATTGGGGCGGTAGGTGTTGATCATGTAGATCTTTTCTGTGTTTGTATCCGGGGTGTCCTCCTTCACCTTTGGTTGGAGGAGGTCTTTCCGGTCGTTGGTGAGGCATTTCCGGAATGCCTCATCCAGGATCGCTTCGGGGTATTTCCGTTCGCGAAAGTGTTGTTTCTTGATCCTGACATGTTTCAAGAAATCTGCTTCCCTTGTGCAGATTCTCATTATTCTGAGAAACTGACTGTAGGGTAGGCTCCGCTTGCTCGATGGCGGATGTGCCGAGTCATACAGGAGGTATCCGTGTGAGTCGGTGGGTTTGCAGTATAGGTCGGTGTACATCTTGCGATCTGTGCCGAATTTTACTGTGGTGTCCAGGAAATTTATCTCAGTGCTTGAGTGTTCTGAGGTAAATTTAATGGTCTCGTGGGCATTATTGAGATATTCTAGCCAATCTTTCAGGCGATCTACACCGTGTGACCAGGTGAAGAATATATCGTCAATGTATCGTACCCACGTCGAGGGTTTGTATTCGTGGTGTTCCAAGAGGTTTTCTTCAAGGGATGCCATGAATAGGTTTGCGTAGGATGGGGCCAGCCTCGTCCCCATGGCAGTTCCTCCTATTTGTAGGAAGTTGGTGCCATTGAATTGGAAGTTGTTCCTTTTAAGGACCAGTTCCAAAAGGTGTATCAGAGAGTCATTTCGAGGTTTCTCCAAGCTCTCTCTGTTCAGTACCAAGTGTTTCCTTACACTTTCGATCCCCTCGTCATGGGGGATGTTGGTGTATAGGGAACTAACATCAAGAGTGCCAATGATGGTGCCTACCGGCAGTGCAGCATTGCTCTCTATCTTGTTTATGAAGTCTGTGGAGTCCCTGACGTAGGATTTTACATCTCGGACTATGGGCTTCATAAAGCAATCCACAAAGGCGGAAATCTTCTCCGTCGGGCAACCATTCGCACTAATGATTGGTCGTCCCGGGGGGGGAGTATATTCTTGTGGATTTTTGGGAGGAATTATATCTGTGGTGTGCGAGATTTTTCACACATCAGTAGATCGGCTACTTCTTTGCTGATCTCATTTTGAGCTAGCATCTCCAGAATCACCTTGTTTATCTCTTCTTGTGACTCCTTGGTGGGGTCATTTTTCAGACGCTGGTAGGTGTTCCCATCGTTTAGCTGTCTGAAGGCCTCCTCTACGTAGTCTGAAGTATTCATCACTACAAGAGCTCCCCCTTTGTCAGCGGGTTTGATAGTGAGGTCGTTGTTTTTGCTGAGGCTCTTTAGGGCCCTGCGTTCTTCAGCCGTCACATTTTGTTTCCGGTTGATGACCGTTTCACTCTTCGCTAGACCTATTTCATTATGACTAATGAAAGTCTCCAAATTTGCGGATCCCGGTGGGGGGTTCCATTTGGACGGGGGTTTGAATTTTTTCAAATCCACTGTCTTGGAGTAGGGGGCGGTGGTGGGCTGATCAGTTCGTTCCTGTTCAGTCACCTCAGCCGAATTCTGATTTTTAGAAAAGAATTGGATGGTCCTCAATTTCTTGTGGAACGCATCCAATTCTCTTTTGAGGTCACCGGGTTCACTGCGGAACCTGGTTGGGCAGAATTTTAAACCTTTTTCTAAAAGGCTTACCTCCACATCCGTTAGGTTGTGGTTAGAGAGATTTACAACCAGTTTGCTTTTGCAGCTGGTGGTGGTTTGTGTGTTCCCGGCATCCCGTTCTCGGGGTGCCGGGGGGTCCTGACTAGGGGAGTCTCCTCTGGGAGTCTCCGATGTCAGGGTCAGTGATTGGATGTGGGTAGTATTCTGAGTAGAATTGTACATGTTTATATCATCATCACTATTAGTGTTATCTATGTTAATTGATAACGAGGGACTATTGAGGTACTGAGTATTGAAGTTTAATGCCAAATGATTGAGTATGGATAAGTTATTGTCCATCAAGTCTGCATGAAGGTTCACTTGTTGCTCTTCTTCTTGTTGAAGAACTTGTTCTTCTTCTGGGGAGCTGACTTCTCGTTCTCCTTGTTGGCTCGCTTGTTTGGAGGAGCGGGTTTGGGAGTGTCTTTGGCCTTCTTCTGTTCGTGTTGGTGTCCGAAGGTCCGGGGGGCTTTTGCTTTCTTTTCCAGCTCGTCCCCCCAGTCCTGAAAAGGACGCTTGCGTCCTCCCTCGGTGCTGGCAGTTGCCTTGGGTTTGGTAGGTTTCCCGGAGGCGATGATCTCTTCATCGGAGATCTTCAGGGCGGTGTCGGAGGCCAGGATCTTATTATAGATCTCTTGGGTCTTCTGTGACTCGCGGTAGATGCTTTTCTTTACATCATCGTCCGCCCGTGTGAGTACGGCATCAGCAGCTGTCTCGGGGGTGAGTTTTTTCCTCGTGGTGGTCTCCACATTGGAGCAGGCCATGGCGGATTGCTCCGTCATGGTTTCTTGGGCGTCCTTCAATAGTTCGACCATTAGAGTCTGCACCTCCTGACTCTGTTGTTTGCGTAGCTCTGCAAATCTTTGTTTGAATTTCTTCAATTTTGTGGTGTAGAACGGTGGGGGCTCAAGTCCCAGGGTCCACCTTTCGTGGATGCCTTTCGCAAGGCATCCCGTCATCCACCCCTCGTGGATGCTCAATTTGCCGGCCTCCGTCGCGTTATACTTGTGGGTTGCGTAGGAGTCGGCACAGGAGTCGGGCAGTTCCTCCACGCTGAAGGCCTTCTGTAAAATACAAGAGGAGTTGTGTTCAGCTTGGGAGGTTGTACTTACCACTGTGTCAGGGTATCTGAACTTAGGGTCCATTTTGTACAAAAGTGTTATCTTTTGCTTCAGCATTTCTAAATGGTTGTAGTGTTGCTGTAATTTGGATTGATCAGATTGAAGCCCGGCTTGATCGCGGGTGATTGCGGCGTTAGGCGCGGTTACCCGGTCGTTATTCGCGGTTATCCGGTCATTTTGCGCGGGAGGGCTTCGCTGGTTGCTGTCAGACAGCGGCTGCTCGCCGCTACCAGCTAAAGCCAGGCGCGGGGAGCATACATTATTTGTATCGTTCGATTCGTCATCGCTATACCCGGGTAAAACAATGCTTTTGTCGTGCGAATGGAATAGATTTGCGTCTAGATTGTCATTTTGATCGGTATAGGTGTAAATTTCGACCGAATTGGTGTCATTTTGACTGATATCGGTCGGGATTTGCCGAGTGCGCTTGCTGGCTCTGGTTTCATTCAATGAATGCTCCCCAGAACTGTCAACATGGCGTGTCGGCGAGGAGGAGGGAGCCCGTTTGCGCGGTCTTCCTCTTTTTCTCTTTGTTTTCGGCTGAATGCAAGGAGAAATGGAGCCAGAACTACCTTCAACATGGATGTATCGTGTAATAGGGCTTTGAGTGCAAGAAGTGTCAGTGCGACTTACCTCTGCGACCGCCGGTTTGGCGGCTGCGGCAGCGGCAGCTTCTTGCGGCGTTGCTGGCCACTTGAAGTTGGCTCTGAACGCGTCCCTCTCTGTCATGGTGTTCACGATCGAGAGGATTTAACGACACAAAGGAATAGCAATTGCTTATTCAATATGTGTCTCACTAGACCAGGGGGTCAGTGATTCTGGTACAGGACTCACAAGGAGCTATACGACAGAAGGAGCGGCTGCGACTAGGCCGGTGTAGGCTGTGGTAAGCCGGGGCCGGCTGGGGACAGTGCGGGTCTGGAAGGAAAAACTATGTGGGAGCCGTCCGAGGGGGACCGGCAGACGAGGACAGGTGTGGGCGACCCTGTTGCTAGACCGAAAATACGACACAGATCAGGGTGAGATTCACCTCCACAACTTCTTCTGTACCATGTGACACCACCAGGACAAAGGTATCCAGGTAGGTGTTTACCAGTTACTAAGGTGTGTCCAGAAGCTAGGCCTGTCATTGGTCCTAGTGCTGGGGCAAGGTCAAGGCCAGGTGAGAACATACCCAGGCTGTAGACTTGCATAAGTCCTTTTGTTTATTTTGAACTTATTTGTACACCTTCAGTGTGCCATACACTGTAGAATATATTGGACATGTGCCAGTATATTTTTAAGTAACTTGTAGCTCTTCGGTTTCGTCAATTGACTCATCAGTAGCATTTTAGGGTGCAAAAAGCTTTGCATATTTTTTATTTTTCAAGAGAAAAAAATAAAAAATATAGAGTACACCAAGGCCTCCTTTGGGGGATAGTATTGATATAAGGGGTAGACTTGCACTGCATGTTGGTCAGTGTCAGTCTCTGGTCAGAGTGGCGCAATATCCATTGATATTGCTAGAGGAAGAAAAAGGGATTTATAGGCCTAGGCCTTATATTTGCCCTCTTAGTCTCTAACTGGTAGCCCCTCCTAGTGAGGGAGGGGTATGAAGTTGTGGGAAGCCAGATGTTTGTAGTAACTAACATGTGGACTTCTGATCTGTGTCTTGGCCATGCGATTAGCACCAGAGTGCAATACACTGGGTATTATTTTTTGGTGAAAATTTCTCACTCTCCCAAGCCTAATGTCTAACCTCCCCTGCATGGTACCATGTACCGGGGAAGTCATGCATCAAGCCCTCTCTTATGGAGTTGAGTGGCTTTCTGCAAAAAAAATTTTGCGGAAAGCCACTCAACTCCATAAGAGAGGGCTTGATGCATGACTTCCCCGGTACATGGTACCATGCAGGGGAGGTTAGACATTAGGCTTGGGAGAGTGAGAAATTTTCACCAAAAAATAATACCCAGTATAATTATAAGATAACACCTTGATTGACTTTTTACTCTTAATATTAAAGACATATTTATTTAGCTGGGTCGAACAGAGGAGAAGAGCTGAAGGTGGTATGAGGATCAGGGGGCGGACTCCTGTCCCTGGGGGCGGACCCCTGCCCCTGGGGACGGACCCCTGACCCTGGGGGCGGACCCCTGCCCTCACAGGGGCACGTGCCTCTCTGAAATGATGCTTTAATCAATCATGAGCATACCTATAACCCAAATCGATGGTCCCAAAAATAGTTTACATTATGCTCTAACTTACCATGGTTTACAGCACCATAAAGATGAGGCTTGTAGGGGTTTGCTATGGGTTTACAGGGATGTACAGATGACAATTACAGGCATTTGTAGCGCTTAGGATAATGTGTCAATACAGCCATTACGAACTTTGATCAGGGTGTAAAGCCTATGCCAGGAGCTTTCTTGATCAGCTTTACATTTGAGGTAAATCTTTTAGTAAATACCTGTAATTGTCTGTAACTGGTAGTAAAATCGGCCTTTACATGAAAGGTAAAACCATTGTAAACCCCTAAACTCGTGCAGTGCATGAGACCTGCCTGTTTGTCGACTTCACTCCTTTCACACTTGTTGGATTTAAGCATTTGATTAGGTATATTAGCCAGCCGTCAGGGAAAAGAAGAACTAAGTCCTCAAATTTGTAAAGTAGCAGAAAGCTGAATCTTCCTCTATTCTACTTGAGAAAATAGGATACCAATTCAACAGCTTTTTATGGCTTTAACTTGTTACTGAACACAGGGCAAAGTCGGCCCCGCGCCCCCATTTTCTTTCTTTCTTCTTGAAATATCAGAATAGCCAACTAGCTAACTAGGTCCTATGTTGGTGAGGCTTTGGCCCATGAGACAAAGTTAAGAGTGCTGCTATTGTATAATTTGGAGGCTCCGCCCCCGCACCCCCATTCCCCCCCCCCCTTGAAATATCAGAATAGCCAAAGAATTTAAAAAAATGTGTATCAGGCATATCAACACTTCTGCTGTACATGGGATTCGAATCGAGGGTCTGGAAGTCTAAACCAGAAATGCCATGTACTCAAGGACCTTGAGTCAATTGATATAATACTGAATATTTCTACATGACTGTTACCATGGATGACCTTGACTGTAACCATGGTAACAGTTCTGTTTCCCGTTTTATTCAACTATCTAGCATAAAAAAGGATGTCCATCCACTATATATACATATATATAGCCCAAGATTGTGAGAATTGCCATTTCCTCAATGTTGGCAAGGGTCGAAACGTAGAAGAATTGTGTTTTGGATGATTTTTTTCAATGTTCAAGGTCCTGGTTTATATCAATGATATTGCCTCTCGACCGCCAGGAGTATATCCAGTACATAAACCTAAAGAATTATGTTGTCCCTTTCTATATTTTCACCATTCAACAGCCTTAATCTCTACCAGCACCTCTGACTGTGGTAAATCTGTAAAAAGGTCTGTTTTCAATTTGAATCTATCCTTACTACCTATATATGTATGGACTATGATTTGCATACCTGGGGGACGTTACTTCTACTTAACCATTCAAACCCGGGTAATTAATGGAGATGAATGCACCCATTATTCTGCACATACTCAGTCTATGTCACAGGTAACTAATGGTGATTAGCCAACCAGAGACAATGTAACAAACAGAGTAGCTGTCAGCCAATCAGTGCTGGCCTTACACACAGGTTGATGTATGTGGGTGTTGCTATGATATATGACTGGACATGTTAATGTATGGTGGGTGCTCTGTCACGTAGAGAGGTTAGGTACATTGTTATCATATCATAGACCGTGGTACACGGAAGCTATAAGCTGTTAATAGATCATAATGTGAATATAGTATAAAGGCCTGCCAAAGATGGAAGACAAGGCTATGTAGCTAAATGGATTTTTGTTTTCTGTCCTCTTGGCCACTGTGCTTGGTACTGTGAAAACATAAACTGTATTTTTGATTTTGCAGTGTGTATTTATTTCATAAATGATATTTCAAAATACATCAACAATAAAAAAAAATGGTAAGTGAACTACATGGAGTAAATCCAGCTTTGTCACATCACTTGTGGTCTTATGCCCGGACATTGATAGTTGACATGATCTGTGTATGACAGATATATGAGTATATAACAATCAAAGTAATACAAATAATGTTCTATTTAGGATAACATTAACCCATATCCGGTGACTGTATCCAACAGTTTGGAACAATGCAGTGTATTATATACGCAGAAAGTTTAAAGTAGTTTCGATGTTTTCCTCGACACGCAACGATATTGACTAATCGCATCTCCCAGTAAGGAGGTAACGATAATTACACAGGGTGGCCTGTCTGGCCATGTTTCAGACAGGCATTATACAATATCAAGATTGCCCCCAAATTTGGGTGCTAAATATGTTGAATGAAATTTTATGTGAAGTATATTTCAAGGCGCAATTGCTTTTACGTATAATTATAAGACAGGTACAGACACATAGGCAACTCATTATGGCGCGGGTGTTCTGCTTACCTGGTGGCCTCCTTTTTAAGCCTCACATACTTAAAAGCCTCCAGTTTAAAAGCCCTTTTTAACTCCATTAGTCTACAGACTGGTGGCAAGCTATTCCACTGGTCTATAACTCGGTATAGAGGACTTTTTTTGTAACTTAATTTAATATCCACAGGTTAGATTAGCTCTAATGTATTAGCTGATATACATACATTATGTATAGTTACATAACATTATTATACCACAATTCAATATAAATGTGTGAATTAATTACCCTTATAATTATAATGGGCAGTGGGTCCGACGGCAACTGAGAAGTTTGACATGTTTATTCATTCATTAAATATTTTTATAATTTGGTCTCATGCCTTAAAAAAGGTAAATAATCTTGAAGGTTGGTCAGCCCATTATTGAGACTGGGGAAAATATATTTGATTGTGCTCTGTAAGATTTCTGAAATTGAACATGAAAATTGAATATGAAATAAATACATGTTACATGGCACAACAGAAATAATGATATATTGGGATTAGAAACCAGATATATCAAATAAATTACAATCAATCAAATGATCCAATACCTATTAAATGTTAGTAAAGAAGCTTGCTAGGGTTGTGTGTCACAAAGTAGAGAATCAATTATCCAAAGCAAGCATGTTATACATAATACAATTGTTCCCAGACTTTGTAAATTGTATACTATATCTTTCTGTTCTCACTTGACAATTTTTCATGTTATTGTATCCCTGTGTTTTTAACCTTTGAGAGACCATGAGTCTGAATAAGTCTAATTAGCTATACAAAAATAGATTTTCTCCTAAAATGTTTCCCTCTTTATAAAAAAAGGAAGTAAAAAGATTGATGCACAGCTTTTATCAAGTAGCATAGTTGTATAAGCTGAACAGGCCTGGAAATCTCCATGCCTGCACAAGTCAGAAACCCAACCAATATCCCTCTGTTTTTACTCAAGATCCCCGTGGGGCACTGCAGTAGATTGCAGCTCATTTGTAATAATTGAGAAAACAATTACAATGCTTCCAGCAACTTCCAAGACATTCATCTTCCCTCCAAGATGTGCGCTAAGGAATGTGTATTGAGGTATAAGGTTGAAGATGGCACCGAGGGTTTGTATGATGCTTGCCTGTGCTGCACTGATGAACATTAATGCTATGCCTTCTGCCACCAGCCCTGCACCAGATGTTACCAAGTGTACAAACACAAGAAACAGGGTGTAGGGATCAGTGATCCAAACTGGCTCTTCGGTATAGAGTGACAAAAGGGCACAAATTGGGATGTTGAGTATTGAAACAATAAACCATATAAGACCCGGGTTTATCTTCTTAACAATAATGCTTAGAGTTACTAAGCAAACAGCATTAGCTATTCCAGCTGCTGCCAAACAAAAGTATCCGAAAATGGGCATCCAAATACTGAAGTCTGATGTGTAGTCATGTGAGGAGCTTGTAGAGTCAGAGGTTGTGTTGATAAACCCAGGTATAAATCCATCGATTGGGGCTTCCCAAGGTTGTACCAACAATATTGTTCCCAGCGTACATCCACAAATGCTCAGCAGTGTTATGATAGAAATTGGGTCCCTCAAAATTACTCGACATATGACAGCAATTGCAATGCTTGTAAAAACCAATGGAACACAAGCAGTATGTGCCACTGGTAGAACTGCGGCCGCAGCAAATAGTGGAGCTACATAGAGCAGGGAATTGACAGCTATCACCAGAATATAACCCCATAGTTCCTCGGGAACCTTAAAGTCTACCTTCAATATCAGTAAGAGAATCAATGCAAATGCTCCTGCTCCAAAGTATCTGGCTGCACTGAGTTGGAAGTCTGGGACCCGTCTCTCCAGCAGCTGTACAGAGACTGCAGATGCTGTCCAGCAGAGAATGAAGATGAGCATCAAGCCATAGCCAACCAGTGTCCGTTTAGAGAAGGCCATTCTATGGGAGGATCTTTTATTCTGGAAAGCAAACAAAGGTATGATATATCAGCGGTGTCGGAACAGGAGGGTGGGGACCCAATCCTAGACGTGGGGGGGGGGCACAGAATCTTTTCCGCCCCCCCCCCAAATTTTTTTAATGTTAATGAAATGTATTCAAAGGCCCGATAATATTTTCAATGTGCCACTTTAGATGCTCAGAATTATGCACCCTTCTGAGCTTTGTTTGGTTCTGAGGCCCCTCCCAAAGTCAAGTTGCTTCCGACACCCCGTATATTATTTGTGTGTCAAGGAACAGCTAGTATGGTTAGGGATGAAGAGTGCTCCCACCCGTAGGTTACAAAGTCCCCAAAATTAAAGGCCCATAGTCCCTCTTTAAACCATTTATACTATAACCAAATGTGTCCAAAAGTCGTCATGTCGCTTAACTTTGTGTACCAGGTTGCCAGGTCCCTTGGAAAACAGCCCAGGTCGCCAGGTGGCTCTGACCCCTCTGCAGTCACATCAGGGTCCTTCTGTAAGGTTTCAACAAAAGGTCCCAGCTATGGGGGCAGCCATCTTGACTCAATGCATTCTGGTTAGGCCCTCGACTCCAGAGCAGTGCAGTATGGGTGAATTTCTTATCAGTTCCTTTCTTCTAGGTGTGAAAGGAGGGGATTAGCTTGATAAGGAGATATGGGTGTAGCCCCCGTTTGCCTGAGGTACCAGGATTGGCTAGTGCCGTATATGTTTGATAGAAGTGTGCAGAATGGCAGCTTCATGGTACTGTTTTTAATTAGCTATTGACGTGATAGTATGGTAAGTCGTGGAAGTATTAAATATTTCCATTTCCATCTTCTGTGCAATGTTCACACTACAACATTTGATTACCAATGACAATGTGAACATTGAATCACGGGCTACCAGGGGTCCACATGTACCTCCCCCCTCATAAGAAATCACCAATACAATTTTCTTGTTGCCCAGACCCCCCTGAAAAAAGAATCAAATTGGTAATATTGAATATCTTGGGACAAACTGTTAGTTTTTGCTTGTTATCTTAGGGCGGGGTCGAACTGACTTTCGATCCATTTTGGTATCGGACAATCTGACGTATAGCCTCACAAGCTTGATCCTCAAAATATCCCAATGCTGTGGGCCTCTTGAGGAAAACAATATATTTACCCATTGATTGAAGTCCAATATTTGCTTTTATGTTGAGAATTAACCGCAACATAGGCTCAGGAAAATGTGAGTTAGAAATCATGGGATTTATTAGTTCAAAAACACATGAATGAAGATGAAGTCATGAAGAGTGTGGATCATATACATGTACTTCTAGGTTTACAAATGAATACAGTGCCTATAGCATAATTATGAATATGTTGTAGTTGTCATTACTACCGAGTCTCTCTATACATAGTTAAACACAGTGGTGTCATGCTGATATAACCCACAATCACAATATGAATTCATATAATATGATCAGCATCAGATTCTCTTCCAAGTATACTGTAAAATAGATTCTTTTGTGAGTATGAATTCTCGCATGTGACAGCAAGCATGAAAAGGGCTAAAATGGGCCATATGTAGTAAGAAATTGTTGGAAAGGGTAATGCATATTTAAACGCTATATATTACTAACTTTAACTTTTTCAAGTTGCTTATAATCATGTCCGAATTTCTAAACATGTACTAAATGTGAACCCTGTTTTGTATCAAAATGAAAATTCACAAAAGTCAATTGATCTTAATAGAACATTTTCTACCTTAGAAGACCAATATCTTGGGTCCCTGAAACCACTCAGGGGAAAGCTTAAATCCCAGAGAGTCAGTTTTTATCAGTGATATATGAAGGAAGGTACCTACCATGTTCAAGTGTAGGGCTGCTAGTACCATAAGCTACACATGTGGCTGTAAATGCTTTATGGTTAAACATTCAAACTGAATACTGCCTATGACTTGTTGTTCAGTCACACCTCTTTTGTTACCTGCTGCATTGTTGTGGCGGCCTTTGTCTTTGATGCGGGCATCGGTGCCGATGTGAGTGTCCTATACGGGACTAGCATATCCTGGTACCTGAGGTAATCGGGGGCTAAACTTAATCTCCTTATCAGGCTAATCCCCTCTCCTCACACCTTGAACAAAGGAGCTGATAAGAAATTCTCCCATGATGCACTGCTCTGGAGTCGGGGGCCTAGCCACAATGCATTGCTCTGAGCAAAGATGGCGGCCCCCATAGCCTAATGGGCTAGTCCCGCATATGAGTTTGTCTGTTCCAGTACAGTCTCAAGCGGAATTGTTGTTTACACCACCCCCAGCGCCCTCCTATCTGCACCTAATTAAGTGCTGAAACCGGGCTCCTTGTGTGGGCATGGAATACTTTTGTTCAAGTGTACAATCACTAGCCATTGTTTCAATGCAGGCATGTAGACAGAGTGTCTAGACTATGGCTTGTTGTTTAGTCACACCTCTATTGTCATCTACTGCACTGTTGTGGCGGCATTTGCTCATTGATACCGGCATCGGTGCAGAATCTAGGCCACCTGTGGTTGGTCCTAGTACTGCAGCAGGGTCAAGGCCAGGCGAGAACATACCCAGACCATATACTTGCATAAGTCCTTACTTAATTGAACTTATTAGGACACCTGTAAAAACACTGTTAAATATATTGGCCTTGTACCAAAATATTCTTAAGGTAACTTCAGTTTTTCGGTTTCGTCAATTGACTCATCAGAAGCATTTAAGGGTGCAAAAACTTTCTTTTTTTTAAAATAAAAAACAAACCAAGACTAGAACTTTTCTCCCTGTGATAATAATAAGCTTTTATATCATGCTATAGTATAAAGTAGTTATATTATACTTTTATAGACTATTTAATTCAAAGCAAAGGTTGATTCACGGCCCCCCTACTGAAGTGACCTGGCCAGGACAGCATGATCACCTGATCCTTGTGCTCACTGCACCCTTCACCCATACACTGTAAAAAATGTGTATATCATTTAAACATTTTCACCTCAATATATTGATGGCAAAATCTTCTGTAAACATTTTTAAGAATATTTCTGACAGTGATAGGTGACCTACAACAGTGAAAGATTGACTAGCCCACTGGTATTATTCTCCTACTCCTTCAACAGGCTCATGCCCAGGTACAGGCTCTTCTTAGTCAAATACAGTACTTATAAAGTTGTCTAACATCCGTAATAATCTAGATAATGTCAACAATAATGTGAAGATAGTGCTGTCTAGAATATTCCAGTGAGCCAGCAAACTGGCCTTGCCCACTATCATTTCACTTTTGTAGGCCCACCCATCACCAGCGGCCATATCTCTGTACCTGCTGACAGAAGAAAGTGCTTAAATGCTGAGATTCAGTGAAAGTGTTAAACTTTAATGTGTCTGGGTAAATAAATGTATGTGTTTAAATTAGAAACACTTTTCACAGTGTATGTCTGAAGGCTGTTAGCACACTCAGTGTACTAGCAGGCCTTTGGTGGGCATGGGGACTTGTTTACAGCCACATCTGAGGGACTGGGGTCAAAATCACCCGGGTCACACACTTTTGCCATCTGGTGTAAAATTTGTGAAGTAAAAATCATTCTGGAATTCTAGTAGCACGGTTTAGTAGCGGAATTATGAACTACATGCTCTATTCTCAGATTCTAGCCCCTTTAAAGGGACAATATCACCACTCACATAACCACATAGTAGGCTACACTGATAATAAAACCTATAGTCAGTACTGACTATACCACCATATTTTGACCCCCGTAGTCAGATGATTACATATGTTAGTCACATATTAGTCATAAAGATAGTCAGTAGTGACTATATGTAGATCACACAAATTGATGATGTCACAGGAATATGTGCACAGGAAACAGTTAGGATTCAAAATTGAATGCTCAACTGACTTCAGGTAGGCACATCTTATTCTATCTAAACCACTCCTTTACACATTTCCTTGTACATTAGCTCTTGTGTTAATGTTGAGTATGTTTACTTAAGGCATCATAGGACACATGCATTCATGATTTTGATTGAAGTATCATATGCTTTTGTTCAAATTCTGATCATGTAACTGTGGATCTCTAGGCTCCCAGACTAGAATATACAGAGGTTGACTGTGTGAATGGTTATAGTGTACCAGGCATATGGCCCATGCTCATCTACTTCACCCAATGGTGCTAGGGCAGGTACCCCCGACATCTACCCCCAGCCTAGATCTACCACCAGACATCTACCCCTTGACATCTACCACCTGAGAATCTACCCCCTAGGACATGAAAGTCCACGGGATAGATGTCCTGGGGGTAGAAGCCATAAGGGGGTAAAAGTCCAGGGGATGGATGTCCAAGGGGTAGATGTCCTAAGCATGCTAAACATTACCACAACATTAACACCCGGACTTCTACCCCTGGAAATCTACCCCCTAGGACTTCTCCCCCCTAAGACTTTAATCCCCTTAGACATCTATCCCCTGGACTTTTACCTCCTTACAACTTCTACCCCCTAGGACATCAATCCCCTTGGACATCTACCCCCTTTACCCTCTAGGACTTCTACCCCTGGGGACATCAACCTCCTCCAAATACCCATAATAAGTCATATCATGTGGAGGGGGTAGATTTCTCCAGGGACATCCGACATCTAACTCTGGACATCTAACCCTGGGAATCTACCTAGGGCATCTGCCCCCAGGACTTTTATCCCCTTCGACACCTAACCCTTAGGACTCTACCCCCTAGGACATCCACCCACTTGGACACCTACCCCTGGACATCTACCCCCTGGACATCTACCCCCTATGACATCTAACCCTATATTTGGACATCTACCCCCGGACTTTTACCCCTTAAAACCTCTACCCCCTGGGACATCTAACCCTATACTTGGACATCTACCCCAGACTTTTACCCATTTAAACTTCTACCCCCTAGAATATCCATCCCTTTGGACATCTACCCCCTTTACCTTCTAGTAGTTCTACCCCATCCACATGCCCATATGGTTGAGCCATATCATGTGGAGGGAGAAGATTTCTCAAGGGACAGTGGGCATCTATCCCTAGGACATCTACCCCCTAGGACTTCTACCCCTGGAGAATGCTACCCCATCCACATATGACTCAGTCATATGGGCATGTCGAGGAGGTTGATGTCTCCAGGGGTAGATGTCCTGGGGTAGGTGTCCAAGGGGGTGGATGTCCTACGGGGTAGAGTCCTAAGGGGGCCAAAGTCTAGGGAAAAGATTTCCAAGGGGATAAAATCCTAGGGTGTAGATGTCCAAGGGGGTAGATTCCCAGGGGATAGATATCCAGGGGTAGATGTCTGATGTCCCTGGAGAGATCTACCCCCTCCACATGATATGACTCAACCATATGGGTATGTGGAGGGGGGTTTGATGTTCCCAGGGGTAGAAGTCCTAGAGTAAAGGGGTAGATGTCCCAAGAGGTAGAAGTTCTAGAAGAAGGAGGCTAAAGCCCAGTGGATGGATAACCTAGGGGTAAATGTCATAAGGGGGTAAAACTCCAGGGAATGGATGTCCAGGGGGATGAAAGTCCTAGCGGGTAGACGTCCTAGGGGTAGATGTCCAGGGGGTAGATGTTATGGGGTAGGCATCCAAGGGGATGGATGTCCTACAGGGTAGAGTCCTAAGGGGCAAAAGTCTAGGGAATAGATTTCCAAGGGGATAAAATCCTAGGGGGTAGATGTCAAAGGGGGTAGATGTCTGATGTCCCTGGAGAAATCTACCCCCTCCACATGATATGACTCAACTATATGGGTATGTAGAGGGGGTTGATGTTCCTAGGGGTAGAAGTCCTAGAGGGTAAAGAGGGTAGATGTCCCAGGGGTAGGTGTCTAGGGGGTAGATGTCTAGGGGTAGGTGTCCAAAGCAGTGGATGTCCTAAGGGGCAGAAGTTCTAGGGGGTAAAATTCCAAGGGGTAGATGCCCATAGGGGTAAAAGTCCTACGGGGGTAAAAGTCCTATGGGGTAGATGTCCTAGGGGTAGATGTCCTGGGGTAGATGTCATAGGGGTAGATAGTAAGCCCCGGGGTAGATGTCTTGGGGGTAGATACTAGGGGGTACACGTCTTGACTTATTGTCCTGTCGTCTCATGATTGACTATATCTATTATTCAGAGTGACTAATTTAGAGCATGAAAGCATTAAATTCATAGTCACTTGACTATGAATCCCAAATTAGCCGAGTTAATGCTTGACTATAGGTTGACTTTATGACTAACTTACGTTAGACATAGGTGACTAACTAAGTATAGCCCTTTTTGCTACGTTCACGCAACTATAGAAATGTAGTCCGTAGTGACTAACAATATCCAGGTCCATTATTATCAGTATAGAACAGTTCTAGAAATGTGATGGGTTACACGCTCTGTGATTATGCCACTTTAATATACCATTCCGTTACCTGGTAATGGCTCTTTCCACACTGCATCATGATGCCAATTATCCAAAGCCATCATTCATGGCTATAAAACTGTGCATTTATAATCTTGATATACTAGCTTGTAATGTCTCCAGCAGTCAACTTCTTGATGGAGGGCCATGTTTCTGTATGGTGTTTGATAGATGTTCATTTGGGCTTCTCTGAAGTGGCTATTTTACATTGTGTTAATAGCCTTATTATGCCTATCTACCTAATGTATCGGCTGATGGTAATTATGTTCAGCTATAAAGAGTTTAAAAGCCATATAATTGCCTTTGCTCAGGTAAGGGGGAATGTATGTACAGCTTTAAGTCAAAGAAGTGAAGCAAAAGAAAAAGGCTGCAGAGCTCTAAATTTCACCTTTTCTGCTGTAAAGCCTAAAGGGAGCCATGTGGAGGAAATTGACACAGGCCAAGGGCAGAATAAGTGGCCGACTGTGGGAGAGAGACAAGAAGGGCGATCATTATGTCTAAACAAATCTCCCTGCTCTCCCCCTCCCTCCTGGGGCTGCTCCACACCACTTCCTGAGTAGATGCAGCCAGCTGCCGCCATCCTAATGATCAGACCACTTAGAGATGCATTATGGTGGTTCCGTTATCAGAGACGGGTCACAATATTCCTGTTATTTTACAAAAATCAATGAGAAAATCTTTATCGCGTTATTACATTGTATGCATTACAATCTTATAGATGTTCCCACCATATATGGGACTCAACAATTGAGGTGTATTCACTGAAGGAAATTATGAGTTTGAATGTGTTTTTGCCAGTCAATTCATTTTTGATCATACAGTAGAAACCCTGCACATCATTTCTAAGTATAATCGATGGAAAATGTGGACAATTTCTTTTATAGTCAGGGAAGTCAATCTGCTGTTGTACTAGTTTGATGTTCCAAGTCTGGTTATCGCTGCTGAGTCTCAGTACCACACATAATGTCTTTTGGTAACAGGACACAAAATGAAGCACAATGGACACATTTCATGGCAGGAAACAAGAGCTTGGGAAGTGGTGTTAGTAAGGTTAATGCCTAACTGCTTCAATGCAATAAAAAAACTACTTTTCTTGGATATATTTACCAATTGGCCAGCTTCAAGGAGTAGACCAAAATGTGAGTAGACATATTCTAGTGGCTGCGTGCTCAGTAGAATAGCCTCATAAACTATTGTTAAACCAAGCCATTCCTATATCAAGAGGAATTTAGTCTCCACCTTTTCCCCAGCACAGAGCAGAAAAGATGGATATCTATGACCTGCTTTTCCCACCACCCAGATATCATGCTTACAGTCAAGGTATGCAGTGCAATAAAAAGAGATCCACATAGGGAAGCTGTACTGCTACTCTACACTGCTATACTATGGCACTGGTAGCCACTGCATTTACATTTTTAACCCTTTAAAGACTGATGCCACGAAGAGATGACATTTCTGATCATGATGCACCAATGCAGCCCCAGCGAGTAACTCACCGGTGCCGCATTGGTGCATCATGCTGACCTGAAGTGAGTGTATCCATGCCATAGGGTCGGCATGATGCTTAAATACAGCACTGGCGAGTTACTCGCCAGGGCTGTATTTAGCATTATGATGACAAAGGGCATGGGGTGACCATGCACGCATGGTTTGTCATCCATGGCCCTCACTGGGCAGACTACATTATCCTACCTCATACACACTGCTATACTGTACTGTAACTCCCTCACCTGTTGTCCTGACCCACCTTATGTAAGTCCCACCTACACTTCACCACTCACCTGTACCTGACCTAGTTACGTCACTCCACCAACACAAGCCTTCCCAGGAGGTCAGGTTTCCCACCCACCCACACCTTACTAAATAGGTAAAATCATAAGCATTATTATCATGTGTTCTATGTTTAATACCACCTATCATACAAACACTTCCTCTAAGATGTAAATGTTATTATAAGGTTATTAAATACCTATACTTAATCCCATGTACCTATAAATCATACAGGTCTACAATGTGTCATTTGACCTTCATATATGATCTTCATATATGCCAATTACCGTCAGCCCAGGGACAAGCACGGCATGCTACGTGACAGCTGTGTGTTTATGGGTGTCTGGGGACTTAGTGTCATGTTAACAGGATCATGTCATAGAGAGATTTCACCTTTGTTATAATCAACCTTATTTTCTACTCAGTAGACAGATACATCTGCCCTACATAGATATTTCCCTTTCCCTATTGCTAATTGAAACAACACCTAATCACAAAATTGGATAATTGTTCCTGTTTATCATAAAGACCAGCCCTTATGACCAACCCAGATGTGAAATTTACTGAGTCATCATTTTGTAATAGCATGTATGATATGCATTGGTATTATTATATTAGCAGAGGTAGCTAAAGGAGGAAACCCATATCACAAAAATGCGTGATACTAATATGCAACAATCATCAAATGAATGTAACATATAACTACATCAATTATTAGTATAATTCAAATGACACAAATGTCTGTTTAATGCAACAAGTACCGAGTTAATTTATCTTATTTTCTTGATATGAGATAATTATTTTTGGCTGTGTTCAATTGCAAATTATGAGTGAATGATCTGATAGTCTTGTGTCTAGATTGCAGAAAATGAGATGCCTCTATTTCAACTAATGGGGTGCAGTATGTGGAGAGAATAGGATGGTCTTTTTTGTTTAACTCAAAATCTGTCATTCTTCCATTATGTCTGCCGCCTTATTCCAAGGGAAGAAATTAACTCATTCCACATAAATAGCTCAGATTTAGAAAGAAGAATATCTTTCATTTATTTTTCTCTTCTCTTTTATTTGCTCTTATTATTAAGTGCATTAGGCAGTTTAGGAAGACTCCTAAAAGGCATTTATTAGCCTAATATAAACAATAACTGTGGGGATTTGTGTTTATGTTCTAAGAGCACCTGAGGGGGTCCAACCTGTCTACTTAGCTTATCCCTCACATCAGTCAAACAGCCTCACTGTATCCCCCTTAATGTCCCCAAAGTCAGTCTCCCTGTTAACAATATTGTACATATCCTCCACATGGGACTACGCATGTCCCTAACCACAGCTGAGATATAGAGAATGTCTAGAGCACTGCAAGATACAAGAATATAATTGTTGTTCCTGAATGGCAAAGATATGAGGTTCAACACTGAAAAGGTTGTACAGACTGATCTGATGTCACTTTTAACAGTAAATATATAGACAACTCCACAACAGTGAGTTATATTCACATAGTTCTTTATGAGTTGGATCCAGGTCATATCACACATGGGTAATATACAAACCATGGTTGAGCATGCAACCTGTGGCAAATTGACTAGTAAATGGTAGAGAAATAGATGTTCATTCTAGCAGATAAAGAATATTCTGGCATCAGCATTGAAAGTGATCAAAAGCAGTACATACCAGAAGTTCACATTTCAAGGGAGAGATTCATATATGAATATGATACATGAGAAGACATCAAGAGTTGGACAATATATATCAATACACACACAGGGATGACCTTTAACACTGTAAGCTGGGTGGGCAGCCTTTGACTTTTATCAGGGCCTGCTTTGTACCTCGTCTCCCTCTGTAGGTGCACAAAGATAGATGACTAGAACTTAGCACGCCATGAACGAGGGCGTATCCTGATCCCCATCCAAGCCAACACACAAGTTATGATCTGCTGACAGAAGGTGTGAAGGCAGCTATGAACCTGTATTGGGTTCCTACATTGGGCGCTGTTGTATGAAAAATCGCGGCCAATACCAGATAACGCTCGGTGCTGCCCCAGCGCCTTTTGCTGCATAATTCAGAGTTTTTAATGGTTATGTCTATATCATGGATGCAACAAGGTGAGGAAAGTATACAAACATAATTTTCTGATCTTAAGGATAAATCCTGATCTTTTAATTATCATATTAAAGGTAGTTAAGTCAAAACTTTCAGAAACAACTAAAAGAAACTACCAGAATGTAGCTTTGACCCTGTACTTTAATGTCTTACAATACAATAGGGACATTAAACTCATTATACTGCCTAATTATAAGACCCCCCCCCCCCCCACGGGGTAGAGAGGCCGTGAGCCCGGGTGAGCCCTTCAGGGTCATGGTACAGTGAGCGCCGTCACCTGTGTGGCTGGAGCCATGGTATCAGGGAGGGCGTGCAATCCTAATAAGCGGGTTTATCTAATGCGACAGCGCCATGAAGGTGATCTTTATGGGGCTCCACCACAGAGGAAACTAGCTATTTCTGTGGAAGGCCATCCTACTGTTGAAGAGAACAGATATGGTTTCCTTAGAAGGTGAGTGTGATGTGAAATGTTTTCTAAATTGAAAGATGAATCACGAACCCCAGCGTGATACTCCTTCATACAGTATTTATTGTATAGATAAGTAGTAACAGGCCTAGGAACTCTATTAAAGCCCACTGTACACTCCCTTTATGCATTACAATGTCTTTAAGGTAAAGGATGATCACTGAAGGGTATATCCTTTTTCTTTATTTGGAAAGGTTTTAATTTAGACCTCAATTACAGTTTAATGCTTAAAAACTGAATTCAGACTTCTCAAGGATTCCTTTGCGTTGCCCCATTTTTTTCACGTCCTGGGTATTCCAGTCATTACCATTCAAAGTAGACAGGAAGTCCCTCCCGTTAATGCATTGATGGTCACAGACAGTCTGCTTTGTAATCTCCTTTTTGTTAAAACAAACACATTTTCTATAACCAGGCTGACAAAACTGCTGAAATGAGTGTCCACCTTCAAATGAAATTGATAACAATTTCATTCCTGAAGGCAAGTCACCAAAGGGACCTGCTCCATTTAGGGATCTTTAGGGTTGTTTTGAGTCTAAAGCGAGAATGAGATCGGCTTACTGGATGTTTTCACAGCCATTTATCAATCTTGAAGTATGAACAAAGAACCACCGTCCCAAGGAAAGTATTGTCGGGTGGGTGTGAATGGCATACAAACAGTTCTTGAATAGGTGTAACATAATTTCATAATACTCAACAGCTTGTAATGTTAAAAATATTCACATGCCTCTGAAGTTCATTGAAATCAACTTAAAACACTGATCTGCTCAAATTAACACGCAGCCATTGTTTATTGCAGACATTTTCTTAAATCTTAAACTCAGAACATGCCCCAAAGAGCCACTGTGTGCCAGGCACAACATTTCTGTTCACTTGCAGAGTTTCTGTCTGAGGGGAAATCAAATTGGCGGCTGACACTTCTGTTCCCTGGTGAATACAAGAAACTGGATTTAGCTATGAAAACTAAAAGTGATATAAAACCATTCCCTACTGAACACATCAGTTGCAAATTTGTAAAAATATCACCTTAGGTGAAATTTGTGCAACAGCAGCTTCTCCTATTATGTTGTGGCTATGATATTCACTACTGCTTCTCAGAGGGGTATTGAGATACAGAAAGACAACTTTGAGAAATAAAAGAACCGTGAGCCATAGAATTTCTTGTCTGTTATGGATGAGTTTTTAGTTTTCAGCCAAAGGTGAAGTTGCAAATAGTTGAACAGGATTTATATAATCTGCTATGGCTACAGTGCCTAAACATCACTTTGATCACAGCATGATCTTTGAATTAGAATACATTAAAAGATCTCATTGTAGAAATATTCAGTAGGCCTACCGTAAAACCTCACATATATAGGCCAAGGCTAGTACGCAAATCAGATTGCAGGTGCGGCTTATAGGATCGGCACAGAGTCCGGGTGCGGCTTATATGCGAGATTTTGCTATTATAATACAATATAAAAGTCACCATAATCAGATCACTGGTGCAGCTTATAGGTCGGGGTGCGGCATATAAGCGCATTAGGCTTATACGTGAGGTTTTACAGTACTGCTGTTTGACTGTATCTGCTCAAGGTATTCACCCTGGTGGTGTGCATAGGTAGATCTGCAAAGCTGACATTAGGCCATACATACATCAACTCCTCATATATTGAGGCATCCTGTCACAACAACCACATTCAGAACTCCTTAGGGAGTGGTCATATTATAACAACAGGGGGGGGGGGGGGGGGGGGCGGTGGATTGAAAAAGATTTGCCCCCCCCCCCCAATAGGTAGGTTGAAATTCAGCGCGGCCTACCCCTTTGAATCATAGTAACATGCAAGCTTTTTCACTAAAAAGGGGTGCAATTTTTTTGTTCCCCCCTCAAGAAGGGTCCTAATTCTTTTGGCCACCCCTCAAGAACCAAATCACCCCCTGTTGTTAAAAAATGGCCACTCCCTTAGTTGAACATCTCCCAGGTGGGATCGTTCTCAATCCTGATTAAATTTACTAACCAGGTCTCCACACTGTGAGGAGACATTGTCCTGTATTAATTGAATTATTGGATACAAAGGCTTCAGGTTAAGTTTATTCCTGATGCATTTATCAGAAATTAATCAGGATATTTAATATAGATGCTTATTTCTGACATGACATATCTAAAGTGTGTGAATATGTCAGAATATAAGAATCTTGGAGGCTGCTTTCTGATTTTGGGTTTTGGTATTCTTGATTGTATCATTTATTTACATGTAATTAGTGTGCAATATCGGGCCGAAACAAACAACTTCCTCTCGTTTATATGATTATAAAATTATGTTACCTCACACCCAGCACTCTTTGCCCTTGTAGAAGCTCATTTTGCTGGTCCCCACTGTTACATAAGCCAATTTCAGTATCCAATATGAATTTGAAACCACTAATTAAATCCAATTCCCCGGATCAGGAGGGACATGACATTTAAAAGAGCATGGATCTACTCTTCTCAAAACTTACAGGAATGTGATTTAAAGTTTCTTCCAAAGATGGACAGTAATCTCACCAGTTTTTCTGTCAGATTTAGTTTCTAATAAAGAGATTACAAATAACTTCCTTGTGATTTCCTGTCTCACTCAACATTTTGTGTTTTTAAACTAATGCCAAGAACATAAAATGAGATACAGATTGGAAGTCTTTGAAAATATGGATCTCATTTGAAAGCTGCATCAGACTGCTCGAAGTTAGTAGGTAGAACATAGAATTGGAAATTGACCCTCTTATAAAGGTTGCAAATGGTTGATGTCAATGGGTCCTTGTGACTGATGCTTTGAAAAGCTAACCTCTAGTGAGGAACAATAAGTTAGTAAGGGAGGAAGATTGTCCTGGACTCACATCTCTTGTTAAAAGCCAACTTATAGTGTGAGGCTAAGGGCAAGTGTGAAGAATTACTTTTGAAGCTATCCTTACTCAAAAATGAATGTCCTTATTGACACGCCTGTACATGTGTCAAAACCGCCATCTGTAACATATAGAGGTTGACCATCCAAGCGCTATCTGTGTCAAAAAACCGCTATCTGTATCAAATTATCTGTATCAACAAGGTGTTATTTGTGGCAAGCATATGTAGTATTTCTCCTAACACTAAGTGTGTCAATATTTGGTTGATAACTGGAAAAAGTTGTTTGTGACTTGAAAAGAAGTAATCTTTTTTTTGAAAATCGTGAAAAAAATAATTTTCAAGAAAATGGCCGATTTTGCTGAGAAAAAGTTGAAAAAATACAAGAAAGTGAATTTTGGGGAAAATGGCCAATTTATGAAAAAAAATGTATGTTTCTTATAAACTACAAAAACACATGGTACCTGTGGAGAGCTAGTTTGCCATTCAAGCCCAAGGAATAAATAGAGATGGATAGCCAGATTATTCTGCACATACTCAGTCTATGTCACAGGTAGCTAATGGTGATTAGCCAACCAGAGACAATGTAACAAACAGAGTAGCTGTCAGCCAATCAGTGGCAGCTTTACAATAGGTTGATGCATATAGGTGTTGCTATGATACATAGCTGACCATGTGATTGTGTGTTGGGTGATCTGTCATCCAGGGAGCTGGCTGATTGCTTACATATAGTGTACAGTGGAAGCCATGTGAGGAATATGATATTACAAAGGCAAATATAGTATGCAGGCCTGAAGAAGAAATACAAGTCTGTCATTCCCATTGGTATTAGTTTAGTTCTCCTTCACCACTTTTATTATTTGCCTGTATCATGTTTCAATTCTTACATTTACTAATATCTATAACTGTTTTCATGCAAAACAACATCATATTTGCCCTTGAAACCAGTTTTTTATTTAATCAAAATCTGGATACTACAAACATAATAAAAAATATCTTGTCTTGGTGATATGGTACTTTTTCCCCTTTTACAAAACAAGGTGCCCAACACTACAAAACTGTGCAATTATAATTATATTTTACTAACTTCTGACGCCTCTCACAATGCACTTCTTGATGAAGGGGAATGTTCCTGTCTGGTGTTTGATATAGGGCCATTTTCCCCTCTAAGAAGCAGGTATTTTACATTGCTTTAATAGCCTTAAAATGCCTTAAAATCTGCTATAGTAATTCATATCAGTAATGTGAAGAGCTAACAGGCCCTATGATTGCCGCGCTCAGGCCCGGAGATGATGGCTTAAAGTTCAGTAAGTGAAGCAAAATAAAAGGCCGGAGTAATTGGGTAATTCTCACGAGCCGATCATACCCTGGTACCCCTATACCTATCCCATCCATAGGCCATATATCTTATTACGGAGGTGATCCGATCAGAAAGGGTCAGGGCTCCCAGCTAACAAAAAAACGTTATTTACGTCAAAAGAACGTTCGAAAACTGTACATAACGTTTTGCCATAGTGAGGAGCATTAGAGAAATGTTATATAACGTTAAATAACGTTACAAAATGTTGTATAGCGTTTTTTGTTTACTGGGCTTGTTTATATTTACATCACACATAAGTTATACCATCTTATAAAGTAAACACATAGGTCTAGAGATCGGACATGTCAAAATCACTTTTTCCATTAGCCAATTCGGAGGTGACCACCAGGTAATCGGCAGGCAATCGGTAGGTGGAGCTATAACAAATCACCAATCAGTACTGATTATGGCAGATTCTCCCACCGACTGTAGGCTACACTTTAAGCCTGCATATGGCCTATATCCATATAGCCTATTATATTTTTTCTGTAATTATCACTGCCCTTCTAGCTTCTTGAGTTACAATAAATCAGTTTATCCTGCAATACTGGCAGTGCCTATCAGACAGCCACCCTTTACATTAGTGCTATATTGAAGAGGTATCTAAGGCATAATTTTCCAGGACACTGACTTTAGTTAGATTAAGGGAGGTATAGTAAGGCTGCATGACTGATGTAAAGGATATACTAAGTAGACCCCCTAGGTGGTCATGAACACTATGGCTGCTACTTTACCATGGCCGAGTAAGTGACGATTCTTTAATTGGCTGATGTTAAAAAGACTGAAAAGTCGTGTTCAGCTGATAATCTACTCTGGTCAATTACAGCCAATTTAAGATAAGGGAGTTGTAGTTCTAGTTGTACCTATTTCATAGTTGCAGGGTTTTAAAATGTTCACACCTCTTATGCTTCACATCTGTTCATCTTAGATTGTTTTATCCACATTTAAATACAAACCTGGTCATACAGCATGCGGATTGGCCTCTTTGATTTTGATAGAACATGTGGCTGTGTCTCATGAGATTGTAACAATTGAAACGTCTTTGACTGGGTGTAGTCTTTGACCAGGTGTAGTCTTTGACCGGTGCAGTCTTTGACCAGCAAGATTCAAGACAGCAGAAATTGGGGTTATGCACACAGAAATGCAGGGAAAATGTTAATGGATATTTTAACACTATATCTTACAAATTAGCACTACAATCTAAAATTAGATTCCCTGTCAGACTTGTAAGCTTGGTGTATTCATGCTGCATCTTAACATCACATAGTTAAAGTCCCCTTTGGTCACAGGACACAAAACGTAGCAGAATGGACACATTTCTCTCCATCAAATAACAGATAGGTAAGTAGATTCAGCAATGTTAACATCAACTTAGCTATTTCAGGGTGATAAACAACATAAGAGCTTTTCTTAGATAGATGTATTTACCAGTTGGCTAGCTTCAAGAAGTAGACATTTTTTGGCTCCCTATACGACCAACCTAGGTAAGTTAATGTTGTTAGGTTGGTCAGTACTGACCAACCCACCTTAGTCTTTTAACGTATAGGACGAGCCACTGAGTGGTCATCATAGTATCTTACACGTGGCACAAAGTAGTGGTATACAAATACAACAACCAATGATTAACCTAGGTTAGCCACTACTGACTGACCCCTCAGTAATTTTTGAATATAACTTTGTCATTTTGACCAACAAACCTATGATGAACCTATGACAGTCAGTATTGACTAACCCTTTCAATCGATGGATTTTCAGTGTAGGCTAGCTTCGAGAAATAGACATATCCAGGTGGCTGTAAGCTCAGTAGAGGAGCCCCATAAAATACTGAGATGCTATTGTTAGAGTCAGCCATTCCTATATCAAGGCACTGAGCCGTCCCCTCCTCCTCTTTTACCAGGACAGACCACAGTAGATGGATATCTATGACCTGTTTTTCCCACCAACCAGATACTGTGCTTACAGCCAAGGCCTGCAGCGCAATAAAAAGGGATCCATATATAAGGACAGGAACGAGGCTGTACTGTTACTCCATTCCATCAATCAACTGTGGGGTAAAGGCACCCTTTTTCGGACGCTCCTGGGCAATGGAAAGATGGTCACCTTTAGTGGGTAGAACTGACACCCTAAATGGATACTAATTATAATTTCGGTGTAACCATTTCGACATGTCATAGCTGACAGCTTCTATTCCTGGGAGATTTGCTATGAATTAAATCATTTAAGTATAAACCAAGCTGAATCTAATATGTCTATTTCAAAAGGATATACTGCACCTAAAGTCGGAGACCTTTCATGTTTTTTTGACCCTCACAAAAAATACATGATATATTTCTATCATTGGGCTTATGAACCATGTAAGTATAATAGGGAAACCAGAACAAACAGAATAAGGAAACCAATTTCCCATTACATTGTGAGTTTTATCTTGAAAATATAGCAAAAAACACCCGATGTTTAAGCAGTCACAGAACAATATAAGAAGTGAGTTATATGATGGCTGATGTGTTTGTTAGAAGGAAGAATACCTGGATTTCAATATTCAATTGGTGTTATATGTGAGTTGTATATATTGATTATGTAATTCAAAGTCAATGGTATCCGACTCAAGGTGTTTGTCCGACTCAGGGTGCCTTTACCCTAGCTATGACATATATAACACTGTCACAGGGTGTATATCCAACACAAGTGCAAAGGATAGATGATATGTTGTAAGCAGCAAAGAAAATGAGAGTTCCTGTGTGTTTGTGGAGTTGCCAATTACATTTACGCCAGAGACAGGCACGGCATGCTACATGACAGCTGGGGGTTTATGGGTGCCTGGGGACTAAATGTCATGTTAACAGGATCATGCCATACAAGGATTACATGTAACAGGCAAAGGGGTTTTATTAGGCAATTATATAGTCTTTCCTTAAATAGCCAAACCGACTAAACCTCCATTATATTAATCAATGCAGAAGGTCAGTTACTCAAAAGAAGAAATGCTAATGAGCTAATTATTAATGGAAAGGATCTGATGTAAATGTAGATATTTTTGTGTGTATACATTTTTGCAAATTTGTCAAAAAGGACCGAGCAATCGTAAAAATATGTACAGCACGAAAATATCTACATTTACAGTAATATATGCTTTATTCACAGCTAAAAATAATTATCTCATTTCAAGAATATAAGACAAATAAACTCGCCTGGCGGACAAATTACTAGTTTTAGGGCAAATGTTTTTCTTAAAGCTAGTCACCAATCCTAAAGACAAGCATTAGCCTCTAAACAATAACTGTGGTGATTTGTGTATATCTTCAGTCAAACTACCTCACTGCATCCCCATTAGTCTCCCAAAAGTCAGCCTCCCTGTATAAGATATTGTACATATCCTGCACATGGGACTAAGCATGTCCCTAAACACAGCTGATTTATTGTGTGTCAAGGCAGAATTGAGTATACCTGGTATATACAGCTCACATTTTCCATTGAAAGTATCTTTGAAAGTGTAAGTGGTCAATGAGTTTAGGTTATTGAAAAGGCTTAACATACAATGTGTTTCTCTGCCCATCAAAAAACTGCTCAACTACATAGGTAAGAAAAGAATCATGAATTATAGTTTCTGAATGGCAAAGCTACATGATCCAAATCATGAAAAGCTTGTACAGACTGATTTAATCTCATTTCAAATAATTGATGTACAGATAGACACACAACAGTTGGCAGTATTTGCATCGTTCTCCATCAGTTGGACCAGGGTTGTAGTACACAATGGCATAGATTGAGTCTCTTTCTTTTTACTCGCAGGCTAAAATGCAAAGGATAATCTTACAAGTGCAGATAATGTAAGTTATTTATATTCTACTGCATTACTGGCAATTTTAGCTTTGATCTGATATCAAATATGCCAATATTTGTCCACATTTATCATGTTTTTCACCAAAGATTTGCAAAAAAAGAAAAGGTTTTCTCAAAACCTTATTTCTATGATCCATGCAGTGATGAGAGACTATTTTATCTTTTTTGAGAGGTCTAACCAGGGCCCAATGTGCAACTGGTGCAACCTGTTAGTAGAAATAGACATTTATTTGAGTAGTTGAAAGTAAAGCATACAGTGAGGATAGTCCAGGTATGACAACATCAGAATCGGCAGCGAGCAGAAAGCAGGGAGACTACAGCTAAGTTCACATTACAAGGAGGAGATTCATATGATACAGGAGAAGGCATCAAGAGGGGAAAAATACATCAATACACAGAGGGCTGACCTTTAACACTGTAACCTGGTGGGGAAGCTCTGACTTTTATCAGTGACTGCTTTGTACCTCACCCTGCCTCTATAGGTGCACAAAGATGGACGACTAGAGGTTAGCACGCCATGAGGCTGTGTCTCACGACCTTGGGCCAATGTTTTTGTCTCTGACCGGGTGCCTTCTTTGACCGGGTGCCGTCTCTGACCTTGTGTCAGAGAAAAGTGTTTTTAATTGTTAACCTATACTCATATATATAAGAATTTGTAAAAACGTTATGGCAGTTGTTATGTAATTATAGGTAGCCTCCTGCTGTTGGTAGAAGGTAACTAAACTCCCCAAGTGATGTCCGGTCAGAGACGGCACCCGGTCAGAGACGGCACCTGGTCAGAGATGGTACCCGGTCAGAGACAAAAACATTGGCCCAAGGTCGTGAGACTCAGCCCTGAACGCCGTGTCCTGCTCCCCACCTCAGCCAACACACCAGTTCTGATGTACTGACAGAAGGTGTCGACCGCAGCTACACTGATATTCCTAGGCTCCCTATGCGACCAATCTCTCAGTCACTAGTGCCTAACCTAGTTAGTCATTTTTTGGCTCCCTATATGACCAACCTAGGTAAGTCAATATTGTCAGGTTGGTCAGTAATGACCAACCCACCTTAGTCTCTTAATTTCTAGGGGGAGCCACTGAGTGGTCATCATAGTAGCTTACAAGTGGCACCAACTAGTGGTATACAAATATAACAACTAAGGTACACACCAATGATGAGCCTAGGTTAGCCACTACTGACTGACCCCTCAGTCATTTTTAAATATAACTTTGTCATTGTGACTAACACACCTATGACGAACCTAGTATAGTCAGTACTGACTAACCCTTTCTACCTATGGATTTTCAGTGTATGAACCTGTATTGGGTTCCTACATAAAGAACACAAATGTATAGCTTTGTGCGGCTCCACAGAGGAAAGCCATTCAGCTGTTCAAGGGGAGAGAGATTGAATTATGAATCATGGCCCTTTGTTTGAATGCATGTCCATTGATACCCCTGTATAATGTATAATAACTAAAAACATTATTTGATGGCGTTTTAGTACTTAAAAGTTTCATTGTCTCGAAAATCGTGACATTTGAGCCTTTGTTCTTGTCTAAAAATGCCCCAAAATGGGAGGGGACGCATATCAGGAGGAGGGCACTTATTACGTCGAATACCATGTATCAAATAAACAAGATATTACCTTATCTTAGCGCCTATGTTGAATCACTCATTGAAGATCTGTATCGGGTTCTGAAATAGAGCCTAAAAAAGGTAATCTTTATGAAGCTCCATCACAGTGGAAACTAGCCATTTATTTGGAAGGTCATTCAACTGTTGAAGGATACAGACATAATCTTTTAAACATTGTAATATGAAGGGTTTTATATAGGAACAGATAAATCATTAACCTCTGCATGATACCTCTTTATATGGGTTTTATTTCATGAATAGGTATTGATTATTTACGGTAACATAATAACAGTCAATGGTAAACCACAGGCAGTTAACGACATGCATACTTCTCACAGTTGTTAGTTTCTTTTTGAACCCTTTATCACTTTTATGGATACATATTGCTTTAACATACTGTCACCCAAGGGACCTTCTCCATTTAGGGATCTTTCGCTAATTGTTTTGAGCCTGAAGTGAGAATGAGATGGGCTTGCGAGATGTTTTGACATTAATGAATAAAAATATTTACAAGCTTAAGCAAAGAACAAGTGTCCCCAGAGAAGTGACTTACATCCAGTTCTTGATTAGGTGTAACATGATTTTGTAATACTCTCTTTGGCCAGAGGTTGCAATATCCAGCTTTTTCTTGTGTAGAATATATTCATATGCCTCCAAACTCTATTAGGAAGAGCATTTTCACATTTGGAATCAGTTTAAAACAGTGTACATCAGGAATGAATAGACAGACACAGGAACCACTGCTTGCGGTAATCAAATATAAAAAGAGATTTTCTTTGCTGTCTGGAAGAAATTGAATCAGCTTCATGGTAGTGGTTTACAATGGTTTGATATGCTCAAACTGCCACACTGTCTGAGCTATTGTTTATGCGGGCTGTTTTTCAATTCAAACATCTTAAACTTGGAACATACCCCCCAAGGACCAATGTATGCTAGACACAATATTTCTCTTCACTTACAGAGCCACTGTCTAGGGAATAATCAAATTGGTGACTGGCATTTCTGTTCCTTGGTGAATGCAGTAAACAGAGTTTTACATGTCAAAAATAAAACTGAAATATAATACAGCTTTCGGCTCAGCCCACCCAGGGGGCTGTTACAGAAAGAAATTCATGTTACAGAATGTAATTACGTTATGATTAACGTGTTTTTCTATCTAAATTTACGTTAGTGTTTAAAAACTTACGTTGATAAAAGCGTAAATGTCAACTTTATGCCAAATCGAAATTCACTTTACGGAACGTACTTACGTGCCAAACATGGGTCCCCACAGTTTTGGCTGTGTAGGAGCTGTGTACATATAGGGTAGATGCACCCAAAGACGGACACACACCTTAAGTCGGACACTTTTAGCACTAAAAAGAGTAACACAATCAAACTTATTTGCCCTGTGTGTGACGACCATTGCAAACATGAAGTGTTTATATTACCAATAAAATAAAGGATGGACATGCAAACCTGTCTTATCCGTATCTAAGGATGCCCTGAAGTAGGCCTGTTTCAGGGTTAGGAGCTGTTGTAGAGTGTGGCTCATTATATTGTACCTGAAGTCGGACAGGGTAGTGTCATGCAGAACACTGCTGTTCTATCTATACCCAGACAATACTTCTGGACATAGGCAATAAGGTCTATGTATTTCAAAGTAAATTAGAGAAAATAAGTACATAGTTATTACCAGGAAATAATGTTTTCAGACATTTCAAATATATGATGTAATTACTCCAAGAGCCGGACAGCACTGTGCACTGCTTCTTTATCGTTGTCTCAAACATAGAGTTAGCAATGCTATTACTCTTCCATTAAATAATATTAAGTCCATATCATTCAAAATACTATATCAAATGTCATAAGCTAGAATATATCAATTTAGGTCAGCATAAGGGAAGAATGTATCGATTTTCTATATGGGGCAGGCTCAATGGGATTAAATATATATTTCTGGTGCAGATATATTTATTATCATTAATAATATCCATAGCCTGGATGAGTAAGGTCATGCCTGATATACTAATAAAACAAATCAGTTAATATTACTAGTAAAAAACAAAGGAAATCCAAAGTGTCCGACATCAGGTGAAATTGGGGCATTTAATTTCCTAACTTTGATGAGGAATATATCATTTAATACCTCACATAATGTATGGATTATTGGTGGGACATAATGTGTGAATACCCCTCTTTTGATAGATACCTTCAGACTAATTCTGTGTCAAATACTAACAGAGCCTTAGCCCTTAGAAAAGGGGTCACGTTTGCACTGCCAACGAGCGTCCGAAAGTGGTGAATCTACCCTATGGGAATTAATAGCAAAAATCTCTGTAGGTCGATTTTTATCCCTAATTTTCTGTGTCTGTTGATTTTTAAAAGGGCCCAAAAGGGCCGTGTCGCCCTTGTCGCCCATGTCGAATTTTACCCATGTAGGGGCACAATTACGTTATGATTAAAGTGGTTTTTTTTCTAAATTTACGTTAGTGTTTAAAAACTTACGTTAATATTAGTGTAAATGTCAAATTTACGCTGTGGTGTCCAAATTTAGGTTAATTTACACATTTTTTTACCCTTCCTGGAAAGGTGGTGGGAAAAAATTTAGTCCATAACGTTAAAAAAACGTCCATAACGTTTTAAAAAACGTAATGTAAATTTTGTTTTGTAACAGCCCCTTGAAAAACAACATAAAAAATAATCATTTGTAAAACCCTCTCTTAGCAATGTGAGGGTTCGTGGTTATTCTAGTCTAAGGAACAACGAGAACAGTAGTTTCCAGGTGTGAGAATAACAGACTTTTATTACAAAAGTGAATCACGTTCCTGAACAGCAGAACACTCAGTGTGAAATCAGCACACAAATATAATCAGGTTTCTATACGAGTATAGGAAACAGCCGGTATCATATCAATATACCACATTGTCAGCACAGTTGGACATGGTGAAATCTATCGTCAGTTGGGCCTGCACTGACTGCGCTCCAGGCAAACACCCAGGTCTTATATAACCACCGGTCCTTTGATCACGTGGCCAGGTGGGAGGGTTGGCAACCAACCTGAGAGCGGCACACGGTAACCTGGAGAGGACCCTAGTCCTCTCCCGGAAATTGTGTGTGCTAGCTCCAGGTAGAGAAGCCGAGTAAAGGGGTGAATCCACTAAGGTAAATCCGTCTGATCTGGCGAGATTTGTCCATAGGTTTAACATTGTGAGGTCCATCCGATCCGACGGATTTTGCCTCAGTGGATTCACGCTTTAAACAGTAAACGTTACCCAGAAGTACTGTTTATGAGATTAATATGTAATATCATGCCCCTACAGCACCTATGGATTTACGTTACATTTTGTAACAGGCCCCTGTTGTAGGAATATCGTACCACCTTGGATGGAATTTAAAGATGCAACAACACCATCTCTCATTATGTAGTGACAACTACATTCACTAGTGTTTTTTTACAAATGGGTCTTAAAATACAAAATGTCTGACAGCTTTGAGAAATAAAAGGAACCTTGAGGCATAGTATTTCCTGTCTGTTATGGATGAGTGTTCAGGGGGAAGGACTATTCATCAACATCCCTTTTCAAACTCTCCACATGCTGTGCTTGATATTTTTCCTTGTAGTAAATCTAGTGTCACTGACATGTTCACAATAAACAACCCTTTATTACATCCATTCATTTATTCATTTACCCTAAAGTTAAATTGTTTAGGCACCTCAACGGATATTGCAATGATTTCATCCACCTACTACTTTTCAAATTGTTTTTTGAAAACAAAAATCGCACCAAGGATCCAGTCACAACTGCCACATGGATAAACCTTCAGTTGAGCAGCTCAAACTGTTCCAAATCCTGATTACATTTCCTAACTTCAGGTTTAATATATTACATCATGCATGTATTGAAAATATATGAGATCTCTTTATGTTGATTTATGTCATTATATATTGGAGGCGTGTGAATATAACAGCATTTTGAAATGATGTTACCTAAAAAAACGGCATTTTCCCCCTTGTACAACCTGAGTCTGCCCATCCCCACTGTAACATTAGTCTATTTCAGTATTCAATATGAATTTGAAAACACTTAGTAACATTTGAAAGAGCATTAAATGGATCTTCTCAAAACACGGTCTTGATGAATGCGATTAAATAAAGTTTCTTCTGAAGATAAACAGAAATTTCAGCATTTCCTCAGTCTGATTTAGTTTCTAATAAAAGGATTACAAGTAACTTCTTCAGGTTGTTGTTGCATTAAACAAAAATGATTTCTTATCTTCATTACCTTTTTGTGTTTTTAAATTAATGCCCAGAACATCCAACAAATGAAGTACAGATTGAGAGTTTTTGAAAATATGGATCTCATTTGAAAGCTGCATTAGACTTCTCAAAGTCTTTAGCTTAAACAAGGGAAATTGTAAAATGTAATTAGATGCAGCCAGAATTTATTTTTAATATCACTGCTAAAAGGCTGTCTCTTGCAACCATTTTTTATTCATAATCATGTGACTGTTGTTTTGAAACAATGTAAAAAATTCTTTAGCTACACCCTCATTTTGCACTATGGTTTTATGATGTGTTTTGTAGCAGCCCCCTGTTGCAGCTTTGTAGGAATAGCTTACCACCTCGGATGGAATTAAAAGAAGCAACAACACCATCTCTCATTATATAGTGACAATTACATTCACTAGTGTTTTTTTACAAATGGGTCTTAAAATACAAAAAGTCTGACAGCTTTGAGAAATAAAAGAACCTTGGGGCATAGTATTTCCTGTCTGCTATGGATGAGTTTTTAGGAGGAAGGACTATTCATCAACAATGGTTGACAACATCTTTTTACAAACTCTCCACATGCTGTGCTTGATATTTTTCCTTGTAGTGAATCTAGTACCACTGACATGTTCACAAGACACCACCCTCCATTAATATTCATTTATTCATTTACCCTAGAATTAAATCTGATAGGCACCTCAACAGGTATTGCAATGATTTCATGTACCTACTACTTTTCAAATTATTTTTTTTAACCAAAAATCGCACCAAAGATCCAGCCGCAACTGCCACACGGATAAACCTTCAGTTGAGCAGCTTAAACTGTTCTAAATCCTGATTACATTTCCTAACTTCAGGTTTAATATATTACATGATGCATGTATTGAAAATAAATGAGATTACTTTATGTTGATTTATGTCATAATATATTGGAGGCGTGTGAATATAACAGCATTTTGAAATTATGTTACCTAAAAAACAGCACTCTTCCCCTTCGTACAACCAGAGTCTGCATGTCCCCACTGTTACATTATTCTATTTTAGTATTCAATATGAATTTAGTTTCTAATAAAAGGATTACAAGTAACTTCTTCAGCTTGTTGATGCATTAAACAAAAGCGATTTCTTGTCCTCATTACCTTTTTGTGTTTTTAAATTAATGCCCAGAACATCCAACACATGAGAAATTTAAAGTCTTTGAGAATATGGATCTCATTTGAAAGCTGTATTAGACTTCTTAAAGTCTAGATCTGTAGCTTAAACAAGGGAATTTGTAAAATGTAATGCAGCCAGAGTGTATCTTTAATGTCACTGTTAAAAGGCTGTCTCTTGCAACCATTCTTTATCCATATGTGACTGTTGTTTTGAAAAGCCACCGTCTAGTGGGGACTAGTGAAAAGCAGAAGGATTATCTGCAGAGGAAACCCCCAATTAATGTACATGTATAAAATTGTTAATTCAGATATTGTATGATATTTTTTATTATAATTGTGCTTCAACTTTCCACCTTTTTGAATATTGTGAGAGGCTCAACAAATCCATAGACAAAACATAAGTCATTGAAAGCAAACTAAAGGTATGAGGCTTAGGGCTATGGTGAAAGATACTGTGAGGGTGTATATGAATGGATCCAAAAACATAAGTAAAGGAGCACAGACCGAAACCCATCCATAACCCAATATAGATGTGATATTCTGCAGAAAATAATGAGATCAGAGCACTTTGAAACACTTTTACATCAATCTTACTCAAAAATGAATGGCCTTCCTGACATGTGTATGTGCAGCCTGAACAGCGGCTCCTGGTATTTATTACACATCATGACATATGGAGAGACCTAGACTGACCTCAGAAGTCAGTATTCATGAGACGTCCTCCCTTTATTGTTGATGCATTCTCTTAGACCACACTGATATTCCTAGGCTCCCTATACGACCAATCTCTCAGTCAATAGTACCTAAGCTAGTTAGTCATTTGTTGGCTCCCTATACGACCACCCTAGGTAAGTTATTATTGTCAGGTTGGTCAGTACTGACAAACCCACCTTAGTCTTTTAATTTCCAGGGGGAGCCACTGAGTGGTCATCAAGGTATCTTACAGGTGGCACCAACTAGGGGTATACAAATACAACACACCAATGATGAACCTAGGTTAGCCACTACTCACTGACCCCTCAGTCATTTTTGAATATAACTTTGACAAACATAGGATAGTCTGTATTGACTAAACCTTTCAACCTATGGATTTTCAGTGCAATGTATTTCTACAGTAGCTGATGTTTCAGAGAGCTTGTGCTTTGGGATGGAATTTCCTGGAAATGCCTGGTCCTGATCATAGATTATTTAAATTAAGAATTAGAGCAGTTTAGATTGATCGATATGATTTAATTCGACTTGCAATGATCATTTATCTAGTAGACATTCAACAAAAATGTATTTTGATTAAAATAGATTTTAAAATGATTCAAAAGTTATAGTTAAAAAGGACTTGTACATTAATAACAAAAAAGGCCATGAATAATAAGGGAATTACAGCTGATTGAAGATATAGGTACACCAAACAACCTGCCTCTTCTTCATTTTACATTGTCCATATACTATTTATATTTCTGCCAGTTTACAGAGAAAAAGATGGCTGGCGATGAGCGCACATACTCAGTCTATGTCATAAGTTACATGTACCCATATGTCACAAGTTACATAGCCAACCAGAGACAATTTAACAAGGTAGTTGTCAGCCAATCAGTGGCAGCCTTACAAACAGGCTGATGTATGTAGGTTATGATACATTGCTGGACGTGTGAAGGTGTGGACGGTGATCTGTCATTTAGGGAGCTGTTATTTCGTTTACATATTGTATACCATAGAAGCCATATAAGGATTACATATGTCTAGGTATATAATAGGAATGATACAGGAACTAGACCAATACAACTTGGAATGGCATACTTGCATTTCTTCTTCAGGCCTATACAAAGAATGTGGTTGAGAGTTCTAGACAAGAAAAGCATTCTCTACATTAAGTCATAAATATCATATTGCAATTCAGAAATAATTTCCCAATCCTGTTCTTCAGTGATCAAGAGTTGGATCTAAAAAAGGCAAATGCAGCTTTATGTTTCAGAAAGCTGTTGATAATGATATTTTTGACATACTGTAGATATTGAAATCCTACAATATTATGTAGACTTTTAAGTCTTTAAAAAAACTGTCTTGTGAATTCATAAAAATAAAGTCATGCCATGTTGTCATGTGGCCTTTTAAAACCTAATACCCCACGTGTAGATAAACAGAAATCCACAGTTGGATGTATGATGCCATGTCACCTCTGTTAATACTTATTTCTACAATATATATGCTCAGTTTTATTTATTTCTACAATATATGCTCAGTTTTATTTATTTCTACAACATATATGCTCAGTTTTATTCATTTCTACAATATATGCTCAGTGTTCACCAATAAGGGTCCATGATGAGGCTATACAATAGTTAGAGCAGTGCAGCCCGACTGTGTTGCTCCTAAATTGGACCATAAATTCTCTATATTGACCTTTGTATTCAGCGAGGTCTCTTTTTATTGCATTACACACTGTACCTTTATATGAAGAGAAACACAGATCATCGACCCTCATCTTCTCTGGTCTACCTTGGTGAAAATGGGAGAAAGCTGAGCTCAGTCCCACTAAAGTATGAGTTATCGGGCCTCACAGACTCCTGTGGAGGTAGTTTATGAGGCTGTTCTGCTCAGCTTACAACAACCGTACAATGTCTAATACATCCTCCTTCTGTACTGCCAGTCTGTCTGCCACTTGAAACAGTTTTTGTGAGTTGAGCTACTGCATGGCTTTTCCTTAAAGCCCCAGCGCTCTATATATAGGACCAAGTACCTGTCGTCGCTGGAGGGGTACCGAGATTTGCGCCTTTAAGGATCTATTACATTGGCAGCGCTTGCTGCGCAGCGTCTGCCTCACATACCACGTTTATTATATTTTTGGTTTAATATCATTATATGCCAATAAAGAAATTTTGCAAAAGTATTTCAATTGTTCTCCATTGATTCGTATTGTAACGGTCGCGGAAAGTCATCTGGAGAAAGCAGGATTCGAACCCACGACCTCTTTCTAAGACCCATGGGCCAATGCTATACCACTTAGCTATAAATATTTACAATTAATTTATGGGAAAAAAAGGTTTTCGTGGGCTGACCCATCTGGGCCCTAACTGGTAGCCCTGGACAAAAAGGACCATAACCAAGATATGGGCAAGCCCAGTTGGCCCAAGTAAAACAATATGGGCCCCAGGGACAAAAGCGGACTGGGTATTTACATCAGTAAAATCATTACTGTTATAAAATACGGAACCTGGGCAGGACTGCCTCGCAGTCCCTGTAAGGGTTATGAAATTAGGTACAAACACACGTATTATATGTACTGGTCATTGAAAATCGGCATCAAATTTACCGTCTAATTACACATGATGGGCACAAAATAAATAGCTAAATATAATAAATTGACTAAAAAGATAGGTCCATCATCACCACTGGGTATGGGTTGGCTTCCTTGTCTACCTGACTTCCATACTACAAATGATAGCATAGGTCACGAATCGATTAAGTAGAGAAGAAATAAATAAGAAGAGAATTTTAGTTGGGTATTGAAACAGAGAAATTTAATAGGAGGTTTCTAAGCTACTCGATAAACATGGATAAATTTGAGAATTGAATGGTAGAGATAAGGCCACTCAAAAAAATAAACTGGCTTCTCATCGCTGCTTTTGCTAATTTTTACTGAAAATCATGATAAAAATATTAGCATATTTGATATCTAATTAAAGCTAATACTAAAGCTAAAACTAATACTACCAGTAATGCAGTGGGATAGAAATAACTTACACCTTCCCCACTTTTAAAAATCAATAAATTCTTAACCACCAAAATGTCAATTTTGGTCATGAAAAACATATCTTATCCTATACATTTTAGGCCATGAGTAAAAGGGTAAAAAATAAAGCCTCCCTCTTCAGATTTCTCAGACCTTGGTTAAAAGAAACTACTTTTTTTGAGTGGCCTAAATGAGGGAAGAAAAATGAAATATTCATACCACCCAATAACAATACCCCATGGACACTATTTGACCACCATGACCTTTGAGTCAAAGGGCGATGCTGTAATAGCAACCCACTAATACTCAAACCGTTTGAGTAGGGATGAAGGCACTGCCTTTCATCATTGTCTCAGTGTATTTGGTTACATGTTATATCCTTCTACATAAGTCTGACCACTGTCTATTGATGTGAAGATAATATTATACTCGCAACTCATAAACTGTGATTCTATCGTTGTGATAAGCAGTGAACTACACTTGTATGGATACGTTCAACAACCAAATGAGACAATAAAGATGATTAATAAACCTAAAAGATTTACTAAGTTAAAACCAGTGAGATAGAGGGGAATTAGGCATCACCCGACACCCAAATTAGCGCTTGAGGGCCTTAAGAATACTTAAACTGTTCTTTTTAAATTCTTCAAAAGTAGGTGTGTTTCGTGTAGGGGTGTCAGGCCATTCCAAAGAACAGCACCATGGAACTCAACACTCCTTGAGTAAATCGCTGAGTTTGAGTGGATAATAAATAGTTTGCTTCTACTCCTCAGGGACCAACAGTCCTGTACATATACACTGTGGCACTACTAATGGCAAGGGAGCAGTGTCATGGATGGCATGGGGTCTAGTTGCAGAGGAGAACATGTGCAAAAAACTTCATTATTCCCCAGAGAGTGGATCTGCCATGCAACGTTTCTTATCTCCAATTCTATTTCTAACATGCGATAGACTAGTGCGACCTTAGAGGGGGTTGTTTAAGGCCAAATTTAGATTTAAAGGTTTGTCTCAGGTAACATGTGCAGAAAGTCTAGGGTCGGTAGGGCGGATTTCTTTTTTTACAGCCCTCTATAATTCCTTTAAATTGAACAAAAAAGTATGAAAATGGAATGATTTTTTGAAAGATTCTGTAAACCTAAAATTAACCCAAAGAAAAGTGAAAACAAATTTGTTTATCTTCAAGATTGCATTAAAAAAGTAGGGTCGATCGGGTGACCTTAAACAAACCTTTTTTTCTTTTGGCCCTTAGAAGAAGAGGTCTGCATGCGATGTCTACAGATACAATAATAAGTCGGTGACTTTAATATGCGCAGGGATCCTAACATATAGGTCTTGAATAAGCCAAGGGTAAATGAGGCGATTAAAATGAGAATTAATGCCATGTTAAATACACACAAAGGGTATGGTCATTGATTATACAATCAACTTTCTTATCTAAAATTAGATCTAATTTTCAATGCAGACATTTTGTGACATGTATGGCAAATCCAGACAGCAGTACATTATAGCTATGTACCCCTCGTAAACTGACTAACACAGGTTGAATCACCTTCCCTCTTTATTATTATTATTTGAGACGGTTTAAGCACTCAAACAGTGCCTGAACTGTGCATTAGCAGTGGATAACCACACTGCTATGACGTCACATGATGGATTCTCATGATAAAAACGAGTTTAGATTGAAATTAGATCAGATTTATTTCTCAAATATTAGAAATAATACATGAATAAGCCTGCACTCGAGCTGGTTATCCATGGCTAAGGCACGAGGCACAGCTTGCTTATTTATGCATTATTCCCTAGTTAATAGCCTCAGGCACTGTGAGGCAGGGGACTATGGTAACTGCAGTTACCAGATCACTCTTGAGGGGTTGCTCTCATACAGTTGCCATAGTACTTGTTATATAGACCAAAACAGTTACCATGGTCCACCTGATGCTGAGTTCACCTAACCCCTTAATACTGCTGTTATAGACAATTCCATGATATATTTAGTGGCCCAACTGATAACGTATGGTACCAGCTGTAACTATACTACTCTCGTTCCCAAATCCTTCCGAAGGAAGGCTCTGGTAACAGCCAAATGGCCTTAAACTTGGAATTTTTCTGGGTCTGGGCAACCCCTGCTGGTAGCCTGGAACCAGTGTACAGGAACAGGAAATGGAACTAGAAAGTCTGATGGTAAAATACAGTAAAACTACCATAATACATTCTGGTTCCTGTCCACTAGCCTGGAACCAGTGTACAGGAACAGGAAATGGAACTAGAAAGTCTGATGGTAAAATACAGTAAAACTACCATAATACATTCTGGTTCCTGTCCACTAGTTCCAGGCTACCAGCAGGGGTTGCCCAGACCCAGCAAAATCCCAAGTTCAAGGTCATTTGGCTGTTACCAGAGGATTTGGGAACGGGAGTATAACTATACAACCAAACAATACCCAAGGTGCTTCAAACCCAGAATAATCACCACTTCTGATTCTCTATGCTACAGTGGGAATCCCTCAAGGGTGATCTGGTAACTGAAGTTACCACAGTCCCCTGCCTCACATTGTCAGAGGAGGTACATGCTGTTCAATACAGCAGGTGTTCTACACCAGTACCCAGTCAGCATTGGTCCCTGGGGCCCATTTGTGTTTTACTTGGGCCAGTTGGGCTTGCCTATATTTGGGTTATTGTCCTTTTTGTCCAGGGCTACCAGTAGTAGTCCAGATGTGTCAGCCCATGAAAACTTTTTTTTTTCATAAATACATCGTTAATATTTCGAAACATACTGACATTTAATTTCCCTCCAGAAAATTACCATTTATTGTACATTTTTATAGCGTGTGCTAAATATGGGCTAGGGTTGGGCACTTTGAATCTGGGCTGACCCATCTGGGTCCCCACTGGTAGCCCAAATTAGCTTGCCCAGGTAAAATCACATATGGGCCCCATTAAGCAATGTTAACTGGGTAGAGACAGACAGCAAGGATAAGGCTCCTTATCACTAAAGGGACATGGAAGGCATTTCTCTCAAACTCAATTATTGATGTCTGGTCATGCTATGCTGTCATTTGATATCTCCCATCAGGCCTGTCCCATTTTAACTCAATCCCTGTCTGGCATCACCCTGTTAAATTGAGACTTCCCAGACAAAACGCATGCCATGCCAATATGTCATTTTACATTGTTGGGCACTATCATCTCTCATCTCAGTTGTACAATCAATTATGATATTGTACTGCTGATGAAACAATTTACCTTTCTTTTCTGGTTTAGCTATAGATGTGGTATTTTAACTTTATAGCTGCATCATCTGCCCTTTACATATATAATCCCTCCAGGGAATCGCCCCATGAATATCACATGTCACCCAGAAACCTCTAGCAATTAGAATAAGGTCTGACCTTTCCAATGTTGTCATAAAAAGATCTACCCTTGAGTAATAAAGTTCCTTCAATATAGAACTTCTTGAAGAAACCTATTTGGCCCTTGGTCCTCAGTTTGGCGTCACACTATTAGAAGTAAGTACTGTAGCTGCACAGTATAAAAAGAGGTATTTTTGGTTTCCAGTTTCACATACGATCCGGGCATACGGTACAGCAATACTCACCTACTGTAGAACACCACACACAGGACACAGGGTTTATTGGCACAATTATACAGTATTGTTGTTAATCCATAGAACATCTAAATCATACAAATATACATTTTCAAATATTCACTAGCTAACATTTCTATGTCAATATAGGTGGAAATGCATGTCAAAAGGGTGAAAGAAATATGGAGAAAAACATATTTCTCGTTGTGCTGAGGTAAGCTCGAACCCATGATCTCCTGTGTGTGGTGTTCGACAGTAGGCGAGTTTAGCTGTACAGTATGTCATACTGAAAACCAAAAATACCTCCTTTTATACTGTGCAGCTGCACTAACTTCTGACAGTGCAGCTATGCACATCATTCATGGCAATATTCCTACACGTCTGGAGAACCAATGCTAAATGTGCTCTGCACTCAGCTGAAAGCATCGTGAAAGGATATTTTATTGAATAGTTCTCTACATTAGCAGCCTTGTTAGAGTAACGCAGTGTAAAGTGAACATGCATTGTGCGTGCCGCGTCATCTTTACAACACATTAAGTGAAGTTGTGCCTCCTTTGATGCTATTTTCTATGCACTGTGAAATTGACATATTATTGTGAAACAGACAGCAAAGCATGCAAAGTTCCCCTTAAATGTGTTCCTCTTAAGTACCATTCTTTTACATTTGGTAGAAACAGTCTTCCCTCAATTAGGTAGCCATATGTATATATGTAACCATTGTTTTATCGTGCATTAATGCATTAGGTGTGTATAACTATAGCATTCAATTTCAAATGTACTGAACAATCTATGTGATCCCTCTGTGAAATCGTTTCTGCAACCATATTTCATTGACAACTTATGCAAATGTCAAAGGAAATAGTACATATAAGGTGCAGCTAAAACAGGCTGGTTCTTACTAACATGGGCCAATGTTTTCATCTATGACTGGTTGCAATCTATGACCGGGTGCAATCTATGAACGGGTGCAATGTATAACCAGCTTGAAAGAAAACGGTTTAATTAGGGCAGATGTAGATATAAATTGAAATAAAATGAGTGATATAACGTCTTAAAACACCCACTAGCTCAGATGCTGCAGTGTCGATTCCGGGTCTCCCTCCTAGGTGTCACCTGGGTGGCACTTCCCACAAGACACCCCTATGACCCAGTTAGCCTTCAAACACTGGGAGACAAAGGAACAGCCAATATTTGACTTAGTGTCTTCTACCGTACACCTACAAAAATGGCAACCAACTTTTTACAGTGCAGAGTCGCCCACACCTATCCTCGTCTGCCTTGTAGGGCATCTACATACTAGTATAAGTATGACCCAATAAACATGATACTTAGTTCCCATAAACACAGACTCATGATGTAACAGGTCATAGCTGTAACGACGATTTGCATGGCTGTCAAGAACGCCTCAACCATCACTGTATGTATTATGGTAAGGACAATTCCCCAAGCACTAACTACAATACCGCGGGCGGCACTCGGGCTAAAGGAGCGGTTTGCCTTAACGCCACTAGGGGAGAAACCTACTGGCAGTGCATGAGCAATACGCTGTTGGCCATCGGACCTGGCGGCTCCAAGTACATATACTATATAGCAAGTTATAATCCAGATTATATACTTCAAGATCCATTATGATTACAATACACAATACATAATACACTGATAATAATGGCCCTGGAAATGTTAGTCACTACTGACTACACTTCTATAGTCATGTGAATGTAGCAAAAACGACTATACCAAGTTAGTCACCTATGTCTATAGTAAGTTAGTCATATAGTCAACCTATAGTCAAGCATTAAAAGAGCTGATTTGGGATATATAGTCAAGTGACTATGAATTTAATGCTTTAATGCTCTAAAGTAGTCACTATGACTATTAGATATAGTCCATCATGAGATGGCAGGACAATAAGTCAGGACAAGAACCCCCTGGCATCTACCCTAGGGCCTATTATATACCCGCTAGGACATCTACCCCAGGCCAACTACCCCTACCTAGGACATCTACCCCCTGGGACTTTTACCCCTATGGGCATCTACCCATTGGAATATAACCCCCTAGGACTTCTACCCCTTAGGACATCCCCTGACTTGGAACCTACCCCCAGACATCTACCCCCTGCGACATCTACCCCCTGTGACATCTACCCCCTGCGACATCTACCCCCTTTACTCTAGGACTTCTACCCCTGGGAACATCAACCCCCCCACATACCCATATGGTTGAGTCATATCATGTGGAGGGGGTAGATTTCTCCAGGGACATCAGACATCTACCCCTTGACATCTACCCCCTGGGAATCTACCCCCTTGGACATCTACACCCTAGGATTTTATCCCCTTGGAAATCGTTTCACTGGACTTTTGTCCCTTTAGGACTCTACCCCATAGGACATCCACCCCTTGGGCACCTACCTCAGGACATCTACCCCTGGACATCTATCCCCTTGGAATTCTGCTACCTTTACCCTCTAGAACTTCTACTCTGGAGACATCAACCTCCTCGACATGCCCATATGGTTTAGTCATATGTGGATGGGGTAGATTTCTCCAGGGGTAGAAGTCCTAGGGGCTAGATGCCCTAGGGGTAGATGTCCAAGGGGCTAAATGTTCAGGGGTAGATGTCCTGGGGTATAAGTCCTACGGGGGTATAAGTCCAGGGAATCAATATCCAAGGGGATAAAAGTCCTAAGGCATAGACTTCCAGGGGTAGATGTCCAGGGGTAGATGCCCAATGTCCCTTGAGAAATCTTCTCCCTCCACATGATATGGCTCAAACATATGGGCTTGTCTCCTAGAGGGTAAAGGGGGTAGATGTCCAAAGGGATGGATATTCTAGGCGGTAGAAGTTTTAAGGGGTAAAAGTCTGGGGGGTAGATGTCCAAGTATAGGGTTAGTTGTCCCAGGGGGTAGATGTCCAGGGGGTAGATGTCCAGGGAGTAGATGTCCGGGAGTAGGTGTTCAAGTGGGTGGATGTCCTCGGGGGTAGAAGTTTTAAGGGGTAAAAGTCCGGGGGGTAGATGTCCAAGTATAGGGTTAGATGTCATAGGGGGTAGATGTTGAGGGGGTAGATATCTGGGGGTAGGTGTCCAAGCGGGTCGATGTCCTAGGGAGTAAAGTCCTAAGGGGATAGGTGCCGAAGGGGATAAAAGTCCTGGGGGTAGATGCCCTAGGTGGTAGATTTCCAGGGGGTAGATGTCCAGAGATAAATGTTGGATGTCCCTGGAGAAATCTACCCCTTCCACATGATATGACCTATTATGGGCATTTGGAGGGGGTTGATGTCCTAGGGGGTAGAAGTTGTAAGGAGGTAAAAGTCCAGGGGATAGATGTCTAAGGGGATTAAAGTCTTGGGGGAGAAGTCCTAGGGGGTAGATTTCCAGGGTTAGAAGTCTGGGTGTTAATGTTGTGGTAATGTTTAGCATGCTTAGGACATCTACCCCTTGGACATCCATCCCCTGGACTTTTACCCCCTTACAACTTCTACCACCAGGACATATATCCCCTGGACTTTTATGTCCTAGGGGGTAGATACTCAGGTGGTAGATGTCCAGGGTTAGATGTCTGGTGGTAGATGTCTGGGGGTAGATGTCCGGGGGTACCTGCCCTAGCACCATTGGATGAAGTAGATGGGTATGGGCCATATGCCTGGCACACTATAACCCTTGACACAGTCAACTTCTGTATATTCTAGTCTGGAAGCCTAGAGATTCACCATTACATGATCAGAATTTGAACAAAACCACATGATACTCCAATCAAAATCATGAATGCATGTGTCCTATGATGCCTTAAGTAAACATACTCAACATAAACACAAGAGCTAATGCACAGGGACATGTGTAAAGGAGTGGTTTAGATAGAATAAGATGTGCCTACCTGAAGTCAGTTGAGCATTCAATTTTGAATCCTAACTGTTTCCTGTGCACACATTCCTGTGACATCATCAATTTGTGTGATCCACATATAGTCACTACTGACTATCTTTATGACTAATATGTGACTAGCATATGTAATCATCTGACTACGGGGGTCAAAATATGGTGGTATAGTCAGTACTGACTATAGGTTTTATTATCAGTGTAGATGTACTGCTAAGGACTGTATCATTAGGGTTGTTGTTTATTGTAGTTATAATGGATCTTGAAGGATACAATCATGGTTGTAGCCGTTTATTTAGCATAGTTTATATAGTTATGTACAGCTAGAGCCGCCAGGTCTGATGGCCACTAGCCTCTTGCATTGCTTGAGGGCGATCCCCTGAGCATACAACCGGGAGTGGTCATCATTTGAGGTGATACATGGTGGATATTGGGAAGGGCAAAAGAATGTTGACTCCTGTTTCACCTGTTTTCGGGAGGGGAAAAAAGTCGTAACTCACTATACGTCGAGGGATGCCTGGGTGAAGGATTCTGACCTTCCAGGGGGGTTAAAAATGCCTAAATGTCCAAAACCTTGTACTTAGATAATGACCAACTCCCTCTCATGTATTCCAGTGCTGTAGGCTACCTGAAGCCGGCTCACTATAAAACAGACCACAAAGAGGAAGGATCATGAACAATGGTTAATAATCGTCCACCTTAAAAATCTATCTATAATGTTTTGTATGTTTTTATGAAGGGGATGGCAGGTGGAGCGATTCTAACACTCATTTATTTCTGTTTCAATGAGGGACTGCTCTTCTCTACTCAGCTGTTTTTTGCATAGAGTAGAGCATTGTGCCTCTACATGGGTCCCCACAATTTTGACCGTGTCGCCGTGTCGATCTTTAGCAAAAGAGGCATTTCACTGTGTCGATTTTTATGTATATAGACTCTCATAGGGCATTATAAAGATGTCTGTGTCCGTCGATTTTTAAAACGGCCGTGTCGCATGTGTCGATTTTTAAAGCGGCCGTGTCGCGCGTGTCGATTTTTACCCATGTAGAGGAACAGCATTATCTTACGATTGTGTTTATCTTTTCCTAGGATAATGGGGGTAGACCCCTAAATGGCGACATGGACCTGTCTTAAAATCGACATGCGCCATGAGGCTTAAAAAGTTAGTGACAGGGGACATGGCCATTTCTTAAAATCGACATGCGATATGGGGACCCCCCATCTATATCCCTAGAATACTCTCATCATTTGTATCACACCTTTGTCCTCATATAGATTTACATGTAAATCGTTTTGTGTTTCTGCTTACTCACTAGTTAAACCTTTAAGGACGGCATAATGCATTATTGCACCATTTGCTTGGTCGTCATGATACATGAATGCAGCCCTGGCGAGTAACTTGCCAGTGCTGCATTCAAGCATCATGCCGATCCTATTAGGTTGAGACACCCCCATAGGGTCGGCTTAATGCACCAATGCAGCAACTACAAGTTACTCGCGAGGGCTGCATTGGTGCATCATGACGACAAATGTCATCATTTGGCGACATCCGTCCTTAAAGGCTTAAGCTTCTGAATACTGTCAGCAATGTTTTAGATGTAAAGGAGTATATCAAAAGAATAAGGTGATGTGAATTTCCAGAAATGTCTTTTTGTTCATGAGTCTCATGTCGACATGAGCTACGCAGGTAATTCCTGGAAGGGTGCCACCATTCCTACTTTTTGCTGCACCTGACTAGAACCAATACGTTTTTGTGTACAGCCGTCTTCATTAGCTCTTGTCATGGATACACAGAGGAAAGAAACAGCGTCAAATGGAGTCCAGGTTGCCTCCAGAATGACTGCCCTCTTTAGGGGAGCCCAGACTGCTTAGGGGAGTCTAGGTGCCTCCCTTACTGACTCCAGGGAGTCACCTAGGGGAGTCACCTAGCTCCCTGACTCACCTAGGGGAGTGCAATAAGGACCTGGGCTCCTCTGAAGAGGGGGGCCAATTTAGAGGCAGTTTGGACCCCCTTTTGACGCTGCTTCTTTTCTCTGTGTAGCACAGTGTCAGTTGTTGTTTCATTTTTAAGGCTGAGGATGGTTCATGCAAGCTACAGAATTCCTCTCAGGTGCACCTGGCCTGGCAATGAAAGGTGCATTATGGACAAGAGGCAAACATACACTGTAAAAAATAGATGTACTTTTTACAGATTCACTCTGTAAAATTTAACGCTGATTCACCGTTATTTGGAATACAATGAAGCATCGTAAATATCAGCCATTTCACAGTGGATCCTTGTTAAATGCTAACCTGGTTTGGATTACAATGATTCAACGTAAATTCATCTTCTAATGTCAAATCCCAGAGGGAGCCACATATAGTGGATCTTGCCATTGATAGGTAGCCTGGTTTGTAAGAGGATTTTTCCAGAGAGTGTGAGCCCTTGAAGTGTAGCATACATGTTGAAATATTGGCAATTTTCAAGTAATCTATATGTTTGACAATTTGACAATTCAATCCTGAGATAGGTTTGACAAAATACCATGATCACTTGATAATATCCAGAAGAAAGTAGCTGTCTGGATCTATACACCTATTTTGTGGCAAAATACTATGCATATATCCTCACTTCTTGAAACTCTGCCTTGTATCAATCCTATAGAGTAAAACCTCTTGTATAGGCCAGGGCTGGTATGCAAGTCAGATCGCCAGTGTGGCATATAGGATAAGGACAAAGTCAAAGTATGGCTTATCCGTAAGTGTTTAGATGTATACTACATTAACTAAAGTCACCATAATCAGACTCCCTGTGAGGCTTATCGAATATTCTCTGTATATTTGAATACTCTGAATCTATTAATGGTGATTCAACGTAAAATTAACGGTGATTCAACGTAAATTTAACGGTGATTCAACGTAAAATTAACGGTGATTCAACGTAAAATTAACGGTGATTCAACGTAAAATTAATGGTGACTGTCACCGTTAAAAAGACGGTGAAAGTCATGTCCCAAAAGTTGCTGGTGATTCAACGTCATTTTGACGACATTTTTTTTACAGTGTAGATGTGGGCATCATCACAGACCACAAGCCAATGTAAGCAGATTTACGTGCACTGCATGAGCTTTGGCATGTAAACAAACATTCTATTGCTTAAAGTGGGTATATCCGATTTTTCTTAAAATTCTAAATCTCACTTAAATGTATTCCCAACATGGTAAAAGTATAATATTTACAGAATAGAGGTCAATTAAATATCATTAATGGGTGTTAATAGGTCACAAAAGGATCCAATGTCCCCCAACCATGGACTTTTCTAGTGCATTATTTATGTGGGGAATAAAAGAGTGCACACTTTTATTCCAACATGACCATATCTTGGTCAACAAAATCGAATTAGAGCAAAATCAGGGGGAATTAGGGAGAAAGGAGCAGATATAGGAAGTCGAATATATCATTTGTGAACAATCAGACTCATTTTTAGGTAAATGTATTTTTTTGTCCCAAACAAGGGATATACTAACTTTAAAGTCGCCCTTTAAGCGGCTTTAAGTTCAGTAAATGTCATAATAATGTCATACCCAGTGGGCACAGAACATTGAATCAACATTGATAAATGGTTGTCAATGTTGAATCAATGCTGAATCAACATTGATCCAACGTTGAACTGAATTTTGTGCCGACTGGGTAATGGCATTTCAGTAACTTTAAACATGCTTAAGATGTGACTTTAAGTAATGAAACTTTAAGTAAATGCCAACATGCATGCAGTGGTAGAGGTTATGTGAGTCTAAGGGAGTGATCATTTTTTAACAACGGCGGGGGGGGGGGGGCTGGTTTTCCGCGCAGAGCACGCGAAATTTTTTTCATCCCCCTGTCAATGGGTCGAAATTTTTTACCCCCCCCCCTACGGGTCGGAAATCGGCGCGCGCGCGCGGGCCCTTTGAAGCATAGTAACGCGCTGGCTTTTTGGCCCAAAACAGGTTACATTTTGTTAACCTCCCCCGAGGGGTCCAAATTTTTTACACACCCCCCCCCTCAAGGGGTCCAAATTTTTTTGCCCCCCCCCCCCCGCCCTGTTGATAAAAAATGATCACTCCCTAACATTGAGAGAGTTCCGGTAACAGAAGGAGGACACCAACAGCAAACGTTTTTACTCCACTGGAAGTGAATCTGCCATGCACCATTTCTTATTTTCAACTCAGCCACCAACATGCAATGGACTGGTGTGACCCTGTTGGGGGTTGTCATGACAATCAGAGTCTTCAGGCCATGTCTCCCGACACCACAGTCTCAGTGCAGACAAAAGAGTGTGAGTCATCATTCATGGAGAAAACAGGGAGGTCACGTGTTAAAGGGGCAGTGTCCCCGTCAGAGTGCATCCATTTTATGCCCTATGCCATGATTGACATTTACCAGGACCCAAGACAAAATAGTGTGAGTCATGATTCATTCCAAAAGACAGGTTATGACTGTGTCTCATGAGATTGGGCCAATCTTATAGTCTTTGACTGGGTGCCATCTTTGACCGACCTGATAGAAAACATTTAGGGCAGATGAATATATAAATGGCCTGAAAAGGTTAATGGATGTTACAACACTTTAAATCAGTAATAAGTAGCCCATTTACATATTCATCTGCCCTAATTCTTTTTTTAATCTATCAAGCCAGCCAAAGATGGCACCCGGTCAAAGATTATAACATTGTCCCAACTTCGTGAGACACAGCCTTATGTGTTAATGGATACAGATTGTGACAGCCATCTAAGTGCCACCATGTCATGTCAGATAAATCACAATATGTGTGGACCATCTTTATTGTAAGGCATATTGATAATTCCCATAGTATTAAACTTCTATTGATAATTCCCATAGTATTAAACTTCTATTGATAATTCCCATAGTATTAAACTTGTCCCTCCCCACTTTGAATTTCTCTTAATATCTGCCCTGGTTAGGGGTTGCCGTTGGTGATTATGTGGTATTCTATCTTTGATAAATTATGCAAATGTTGCAGAAGTTGGGTGTCTCGTGACAAGCCTTGGGTTGCTGCTCTGATTGTGGGTGATGTTTCTACACTGATATTCCTAGGCTCCCCATACGCCAAATCTCTCAGTCACTAGTGCTTAACCTAGTTAGTCATTTTTTGGCTCCCTATACGACCAACCTAGGTAAACTGTTATTGTCAGGTTGGTCAGTACTGACCAACCTACCTTAGTCTTTTAATTCCCAGGGGGAGCCACTGAGTGGTGATCAAGGTATCTTACAGGTGGCACTAACTAGTGGTATACAAATACAACACACCACTGATGAACCTAGGTTAGCCACTACTGACTGATCCCCTTAGTCATTTTTGAATATAACTTTGCCATTGTGACTAACACATATGACCAACCTAGGATAGTCTGTACTGACTAACCCTTTCAACCTATGGAATTTCAGTGTAGGATGTCCTTTACTAAGACAGCCGCATCGACCTCAATTATTTTACCTCCTTACATTCATATTTGCATCTTATTATCGCTGGTCTTTCTATTCCCCCTGCTTTCCTTTGCTCATGATGTGACATGTACCATGGAAGTATTTCATGGAAGGGTGCCAATATTCCAGGGAAACTCAAAGTAAGAGTTTTATGCACTCAGCTGAGAGCTCTGTGAAGGGTGTTTTTATTGAATGGGCTGTCTACATTAGGCCAAAAAAAAGAAGGTTAGTTTCAGGTCACCCGACCGACCGTAACTAAACAGGGATGACCCTAGAAATGTTATGGAATTTTGAGGAAATTTTCACCCTTTTTGGCCATTCTTAGAGTATGTGGAGAAGGTGGCTAGTACATTCATGTTTCAAAAAGAAAAAGAAATAAGATAAAAATCCGACCTTGCATTTTCTTCCAATGTTACCTGAAACAAACATTTTCTTTGGCCTTAGCTCTTGTCATAGTAGGAGGTGCACTTTAGGCTGCATGTCTATCTTTGTAAGAAATGTAAGTGATGGGATCTTCCCGTGATAACATAATATAGATCTGGCAACGAGTTCTAACAGAGTTATTCTTGTCTGTACAGTTATTGTTTTTCTTACCGTTGTGGAAGATGAGGTGATGGAAATAATGTTACTTAATGTGTGGAGAATGATGTCAGCCATTGCTTACCGCAAATACTGACATAGAAGCCAAGGCAAGTATGCAAGTCAGAACGCCAGTGCAGCTTATAGGATTAGCCCAAAGTTAGGGTATGGCTCATAAGACAGTTTTTATAAGTATACTAAAGCACTAAATTAGCAATTTTCAACAGTTCTCAGGCTTATAAGATTTGTCAAAGTTAGGGGTGCAGCTGATGAGTTAGGCTCACATGCGAGAATTTATATGGGGGCTAGCACGAACAAGATATACACGCCGTAGCGAGTCTAGTGACGCCAAAAGCTGTGCTCTGATAGCTCTGATTGCTCGATGGTTTCGCTAGTTTTGAGTGTTTATGGACATTCTAGGATCAGGTACCCATCTTTGCCAGCCCCTCTTTGAGGCATGTATGGAGATGACTGATCCATAACATTCACGAAATGCTATGGTACCAAACATTTCTATCTTCATAATGTGTCCGCCTTTCTCACCCATATACAGAGAGCTCTCAACTCAAATTAGGCCAAAAAAAAAAGGTTTGTTTCAGGTAACATGGCAAGAAAATGTTGGGTCGGTAGGTCGGATTTTTTTTTTTTTAACTTTTTTTTTCAACATGAAAGTACTACCCGCTCTCTCCGAAGACCCAAAAATTGACCCAAAAATGCTAAAAAATAAGAAAATTTCTTCAAAATTGCATAAAAAAACTTAGGGTCAGCCCTGTCGGGTGACCTGAAACAAACCTTTTTTTTGGCCTTAAAAAGAATAACAACTCAGTATTGGCAAATGTTGTTACATCTTGGTGGTTATGGGAGCTAGAACATTCACTCAGGCACTGCTGTAATACCTTGCTGAACATTACTTTACCTGCTTTTATTTAACTTAAATGCCTTTATGACATTCCCGAACATGAACATGGCATTACTGAACTTAAAGCCAGTTAAAAGAACTTAATATTTGCCTAATGCAAACATGAAATGTTCATAAAAAAGGATTGTACCTGCTTTAATTTATTGTATAAACTCTATTTCTGGAACCATTAGGGACCAACAGAACCATGCATACACTGATATTGCTAGGCTCCCTATACGACCAATCTCTCAGTCACTAGTACCTAACCTAGTTAGTCATTTTTTGGCTCCCTATGTACATACATGTATACGACCAAGCTAGGTTTGTTATTATTGTCAGGTTGGTCAGTACTGACCAACCCACCTTAGTCTTTTAATTCCTAGGGGGAGCCACTGCCCAGTGGGCACAAAACATTGAATCAACATTGAAAACTGGTAGATAATGTTGATTCAATGTTGATTTAATGTTGATTCAACATTGAACTAAATTCTGTGCCCACTGGGTGAATGGTCATCATAGTATCTTACAGGTGACACTGACTAGTAGTACACAAATTCATACAACAACTAAGGTACACACCAATGATGAACCTAGGTTAGCCACTGCCGAAGGATCCCTCAGTCATTTTTTAATATAACTTTGTCATTGTGACTAGCACACACATGACAAACCTAGGATAGTCTGTACTGACTAGCCCTTTCAACCTATGGATTATCGGTGTAGACAGGGTGAAATAGTGAATGTCAAGGCAGCAGTTTCAGGTAGGAGGTAGGGACTGGTAGTGAAGGAGAACACCAGCAGCCAACTTGATTATTCCTGCGAGAGTGGATTTGTGATGAAACATTTCTTATCTTCAATTCTGTTTCTGACATGCGATGGACTGGTGTGACCTGGGAGGGGGTTGTTATCAAGAAGATGGCTGCACGCAATCCGGATTCACTGTCCTAATACATTCATCATGGCATCTCTTATTTATTACTGAGGCTTTGTGACATTTATTCCAGGTCAACACAACACAAAATATACTTTTATAATTACCATATCTCTCTTTTTACCGCAAATACTGGATAGCTCTCCAAGGTGAGAGGACAGACGTTTAGAGCGTTATCTTAATCTTAAGTCTTAAAGTCTTAATTCAGTATCTTACGTTGGGGCAGCGGTTTAGGGTTAGGGTTAGGGTTAGGTGCAGACTACACACTTGGAGGGAGGGGTGGGACTGTGGTACGGACAGTGGGGGGGGGCACTTCTGGCTTAATCTTCTTCCAGAAAAAGAAAAAAAAAAGAGAAAAAAGAAGGGGGTGGGGGGGCAGAGCCCCCGATATATACAGCAATGTTACAAACTTACAGTGGTGCCATCTAGAGGATCTAGTGGAAGGTAAGGTGGTCACTCCAGGAACCAACTTTAAGACAATTAAGACAGTCTTAATAGTCTTATTAAGATAACGCTCTAAACGTCTGTCCTCTCACTGGCGAGAGCTAACCCATGCGTGCCTTTTTACTAGCACAGCTTGAATTATCAGAACTCCCTCATGCTGGTGCTGGAATGTAGGCAAAAGATGTTTTTACTTCTATTTGTACTAATTACAAGTGTATTTAATGTTACTCTCTTATGTTTAAGACTTGCTGCAAATGACATTAGCTTTGCTTTGGCCAGAATCATCCTTAATTTGATTCTATGTAGACCATTGCAAGTACTCTGACATACTTTGCTGAGCTTGAATCATCTACCAAGGTTATTCCATTTCCCTCAAACCTTGAGCAGTGCTGAATAAAAAATATTATACTTCTCATCATTGGATTATTGGATGTGGCAGGATCTATTCATTCCTGACGCATGGCATTTTAAGCTGCTTATCTCTCCTAAAGTGAGAAGAAAATCTCATTACATATTGGAGGCATGTGGATATTTCAAGAGATAATAGAATCCTGGAGGCTCCCCTGACAGTCTAATGACATCAAATATAGTTGCCACTGCCTCTCTTTCTCTAGGACCCCTCTCTAGTGCCTGGTAATGCTGAAACCAGAGGTTGCATAATAGTGTACAGTAGTCTCTGAATATTTTAAACCATATTTAGGGCACCAACTGTTTATGTTTACTTAGGTATTTGAATCGCGTTTGAATCTGACATGAAACATGTTATTTCAGAAATTAATTGAAATCTATTATTTTATAATAATGGCTTGAAATTTAACCTGCTAACAGAAAGCTGAACGGATCTGGTTAGAGAGATCAGAATACATGGCCGTGTTGGAACTGTTACCACATACTGCCTTGTCTTCATCATACTGGGAGATTCATGCCTGTGCTGTAACGGGAACCTCCCTCCTCCCTTTCAGTAACATTATCTGATACGAGGCTTTCTGACGGTATCAACGCAGCAATGCAGGAATGTGAAGTTAATTCCCCCAAAATAAAAAAGATGAGAACATCTTTAGAATAGTATAAGATAGAGTTACTGACAGAAGAAGAGTAAGAAGAGTCGCTTCTCAGTCATCCACAGCTCTCCCTGTCTCTGTCTCTCTCTCCCTCTCCCTCTCTCCCTCTCTCTCTCTCTCTCTCTCTCTCTGCCTCTCTCTCTCTCTCTCTCTCTCTCTCTCTCTCTCTCTCTCTCTCTCTCCCTCTCACTCTCTCTCTATCTCTCTCTATCTATTTATCTCACACGAACAATCTTCATGACTTCTTATCCTTATCCAAAGTTTCCCCACAATTTCTCATATATGTATCAGGGGACACACACATATTATTCTACACAGTTACTGTATGAATCAGGGACCAGTAGTGAGATAATGTAAACACAGCTAATGTCGGGAAAACAGTTCCTCGGCCGTCATCTGGGAGATTTCATATTTGCGTGACTCTTAACAGAGTGCAGGGCCTGGTAGTAGAGTGGAAACACCAGCAAACAATATGATTAGTCCCCAGAGAGTGGATCTACCATGGAGCGTTTCTTATCTCCAATTCTACTTCTAGCACGCAATAGACTGGGGTAACCCTGGTGGGGTTGTTATAACTGTAGAAGTCTGCAGGGAGCGTCCCAAGGTGGGCGTTGTCATGACAACGCCTCCAGATACACACACTTCAAATACACCCACAGGATATGGTAAGTCATAATAGAGCGTAAACTATCGTGTATGAGTCTATTAAACTCACGTATAAGCTGTACCCCCAAGTTTGACAGACACTATGAGCCTGAGAGGGTCCCTGAGAATTGCTAATTTACTCTTGCACTATACTAGAAATAACTCATATAGGCCACACCCTATTTAGGCATGTTTGGCATCAAATTGAAGCTGGCCCTGACTTGTGTACAAGTCGTGGCTTCTAAGGGAGAATTTACGGTAATTAAGATTTTTATTGTTTCTTTTGATACCAAACACGCCTATATAGATATATACACGCCTATATAGATATATACACGCCAGATTATATAGAGAGAGTTTATATAAGTATACTACAGTAAAAGAAATTACCAATTTCTAGAGCTTATATAATTTGTAAAATTTAGGCATAAGGCTTATAGGCGGCATGCCTATCTTGCATATATGTGTGGGTTAGGCTTATACGCGGGATTTATAATAGGGGCTGTATCACTAAGGGAGTCCTTATCATCTACACAATTTGATGTAAATATTAGATATAATTGAATGGGTATTTTATGGAGTCCTGTTTGACACGTCCTAACCGCATCTGGTCCATGCGTTGCCTTCTGGTGCTTTCAAATGAGCTTATAGCAAACATACACTGTTGATGCATAATTTAGTACACCTAGCATTTCCATTTCTTCCCAAAACTCCCGGGTTGAATAATCCATGAGGCGTGTTGAAAGCTGTATAGTAATATCATCCTGCTAAACTGAAAATCAATAGGTTGAAAGGGTTAGTCAGTACAGACTATCCTAGGTTGGTCATATGAGTGTTAGTCACAATGGCAAAGTTATATTCAAAAAAGACCAAGGGGTCAGTCAGTAGTGGCTAACCTAGGTTCATCATTGGTGTGTTGTATTTGTTTACCACTAGTTGGGGCCACCTGTGTTGACCACTAAGTGGCTCCCCCTGGAAATTAAAAGACTAAGGTGGGTTGGTCAGTACTGACCAACCTGACGATAATAACTAATCTAGGTTGGTCGTATAGGGAGCCAAAAAATGACTAACTAGGTTAGGCACTAGTGACTGAGAGATTGGTCGTATAGGGAGCCTAGGAATATCAGTGATGGATGTGATTACTGCATGGTGCAGCTCCAGATTCATGACTTTTTAAACAAGTCTCCTCTCCTGCAGTTAAATATTAAACATAGTTCTTGCAAGTTTATCGCACATGGTGCTCACAGTGGAGAAACTATGACCGTAAGTCTGAATTACGGTCATACAAGATGGCGGCAGGCGAGTTCAGTAAATTTCTTCTCCATTCAGTTGAATGAAATGTATAACACCTTGTGTATATATAACAATGCTACTGACCCTACACTCGGATCTTGTTGATATGTACTGGTTTATTAAACAACAAGAGGGAAAGCGGGAGCCTACCCAAGGATGCATTTCGTCTGCTCACTCTCCATCACCTCTCTGCGCTCAACTGTAGGAGACAACAGACCTAACATCTGCTGGGAGATTGAATTTTCACGGCACTACGACCCTATTTGCGGTATGCTAAGGCATTCCCACAGTGCAGTCTACTAGGTCAGACAAACGCTACCAACTTTCCCGCGCCACGATCGCCGGCAGCGAAGCTGCTGGTAAATGCATAAATCAGCCTTTTAAAACGCTGGTATGACCGTAATTCAGGCAATGGTATAACCCTAAATCTGAAACTGAATTACAGTTATATCCATCAAAACTGAAGCTTTCCACATAAAAACTATGGGATATAGAACCTAACATGGTTAACCTACACAGCTCCGAATGCAATGGCAACCCTTACAACTACAACAGCTAAATGGGCTAAATCACCCCCTGCCCTTTGTTTACAAACTCCCCTGCCGCCATCTTGTATGACCGTAATTCCGAATTCCGGTCATAGGGTCAGCATGCTGGAATGCAGCACTGGCGAGTTCATTCGTGCATCATGACGACCAAGGGAATGATGTCATAATACACTATGCCGTCCTTAAAGGGTTAAGCAATGAGTGCGATATGAGAAATATTGCATTTGCAGATCTTGCCAGTATCGTCAACTTGAAAATTCAGCATTCCTCTCAAAAAATGAAAGGCATTTCTAAAATGACCAATGTACTGATGGGGTGTGGAGTCACTAGTTTTGTGTGTGTGTGAAACATGCATCCAACAGGCTAGATAACTGTGGGTAGCCTTTGAGCTATATCACAGGCACGTGGGCACCAACTTGCCCAGAGTCTAGACGCCACCCATTTTACCTGTAATCTTAAAAAGCCCAATTTTTCCAAGCCTATCCTCTAGTTTGCACCACTGTAAGTTGGTAACATTACTATATATATCAGGGTTTCTGCCCCCGCACCCCCCCTTTTCTTTTTTCTTTTTTGGAACTGTAACAGAACGATGACCAAATCCATTTACCTGTAAAGGACGGGACGATTAAGACTAGAGGAAATGACACAAAAGTCACAAAAATGTCACAATGTATTAGCTCCTATCCCCGACATGAAGATTTTCTTTCAATCCCTCAAGATATTGTCACTATCAGAAATTTGACTTACCTGCTTTGCAAGTCATTTTCCTGTTGTGACATTTCAGGAGAGGAACACAAAACTAAACACCACAAGAAAAACATAGAATCCAGATATATTTCAGTAATAAGATATGAATACAGTAAAGCATACTCTTCAACTTTTAATAAAAGAATTCATCCATATCCCAAGATGATCTATTCAGTATTTGTGTATCCTTTGGCCGCACACGGCCTGATGTCATGTATAAAGGATTTGTAGAATGGCACATGTGAAGCCTTATTCGGAGGGTACACTGATAATCCATAGATTGAAAGTGTTTAGTCAGTACAGACTACCCTAGGTTCGTCATATGAGTGTTAGTTATAATGGCAAAGTTATATTCAAAAATGACCGAGCGGTCAGTCAGTAGTGGCTAACCTAGGTTCATCATTGGTGTGTTGTATTTGTATACCACTAGTTAGTGCCACCTGTAGCCTAAGATACCTTGATCACCACTCAGTGGCTCCCCCTGGGAATAAAAAGACTAAGGTGGGTTGGTCAGCACTGACCAACCTGACAATAACAACTTACCTAGGTTGGTCGTATAGGGAGTCAAAAAATGACTAACTAGGTTAGGTACTAGTGACTGAGAGATTGGTCGTATAGGGAGCCTAGGAATATCAGTGTGATGTCATGTATAAAGGATATGTAGAATGGCACATGTGAAGCCTTATTTGGAGGGTATAGGCCTGCAGGGGTCTGTTACAATACGAAATCTACGTTACGGAACGTAATTACGTTATGATTAACTGCTTTTTTTAAATTCATGTTTCCCTCATAGGTGACTGCAGAGGAGTTTTCGGCGACCTGGCGACCTGGGCCGTTTTCGGCCGTTTTCCAGGCGACTTTTCGACCTGGGGCAATACGACCTGGCGACTTTTGCACAAAATTGATTAGGGATAAAGGGTCTAAAAAAACTACCTTGCGACCTGAGGGGGGGACCCCTCTGCACCCCCCTTGGGCCTATATATAAAACGGCATTATTTGATCGCTGGTACCCACCCCATTGAATCAGGCTTGAGTTGCTTGACAGGAACAGATAAACCAAAAGAGGCTATATGAAAGTATGTCTTTTTTCCAAAGTTAACTCGATTTTTCTTCCCAATTTTACTTCTATTAATATTTAGGCCCCTTGATATGTCATAAGCATTCTCCCGAGTGGACCAACTCTTAGAATTCTATTGTATGTAAAAGAAAATCGGCATTAAGAATATGAATACTCTCGTACTGTGGGCCTAGCAACAAGAGGCAGAGACTCAGCTAAAATTCCGCCATTTTTTACTGCAACTTAAGTGCACGGAAGTAACTTATCTGTTAATGAATGGTGATCAAATACTACAAAAATCGATAGTAAATGCGGATTTGATCTTGCATTCTGGGGGCCATATCATAAAACATTCGAATCATTGAGATAGCCAGGCCTAAAGTTTTTAATCGGCAGCTCCGAGAGAATCTGTTGGGAGAGTGAGGTTGTTATGCGGCAGTAGATAAGGACGCCCGTAACTATGGCGATGGGCGATCTGGGGCACGCCGACGCTGAACTCTTTCCCGCGTTCTGTTGCCGGCCTGGCCAACTGCACCACCAGGGGCGGATCCAGGAATTTGGGAAAGGGGGGGGCGCCGCAATACCTACAGCATTGGGGGTGTTGAACCATCTAAATTAAATTTGACCAAAAAATAGGGGGGGGCGCGCGCCCCTTGCGCCCCCCCCCCCTGGATCCGCCCCTGACCACCCTATCCCAGTGAACAAGACACGTTATTTTAACGTTCTGAAACGTTTCTATAAGGTTAGGAATAGAACGTTTGTTTTGTACGTTATTTCAGCATCAAAATAACGTTTACAAATTACCCCTAGCTAATTAAAAGATAAGGTGGAGGGCCATATATGATACAATTTCATTTATAAAATAGTACAGTTATATGACCAGACTTCTAATATAAGTAGAATTGATGATATAAGTGTATATTATATCAACAATTTTAAGAACGTTTTTTTAACGTTTTTTTAACGTTTCTCCTTGTTCAAGTTTATCTCACCAGGTGGCAGTTTAGTTGGTAATGCAACTTTACTTGGACAATTCTGTTAAAAATCTAGTACAAACCATGCAAGGGGGGCCTAATTAGGGCTATAAACTAATTTAAAACATTGATACTGGTATCAGCATTCAATGTTAGATCAACTATGAACGCAATACATGTTGAATCAACTGTATTGTAGCTCATTGTAGTTACAGCTACATTAAACACCATGTTTATAGAATTACAGGATGTATATATAGCCTGGTAGAGTTCTATCTTCATCATGACATAATCAAAGGGTCCAAAGGACTTGCTTCCGCAAGGACTAGACCCACAAATGATGAACTGATGTGTGAGTAGGCAAATAGATGCGTTAGGCAAATAAAAAAAATGTAAAATATTGGATAATAAGGGAAAATTTGGAATCATAACTTCTAACATATATTATGCTTAGACGATGGTATACAGGGGAGAGGAAAACGTTATTTTCACCTGAATAAAATATTAAAAAACATGCGCTTAAAACGCTATTTTAACGTTATTTCTACCTCAATAAAACGTCCTTTACAAACGTTATTTTAACGTTATTTTGAGTTCACGTTTTTACGTTATATAAACGTTCAGAAAATGAACGTTTTCGAACCTTCTGATGACGTTTTTTTAACGTTGAAATAACATGATTTTGTTCACTGGGATGGAGTTCGGGACTGGGAGTGTGAGTCTTGGGTGGGAGGGGGGGTAGGGGTAGGCACTTTTGTACCCCTACTAGGCCTCCTGTTACCCTCCCGTCAGTCTAACTCCTGAGAGACAGGTACCCATTCTAGGCTAGGGGTAGCCTTTAGGGTGAGTAGGTCTCAATTACTGTAAAAAAAATCTACAATTACTTTCTCTTCAAAAGCCAGTCGCTTAAAACCAGAGTACAGCGATCAAAGTATTTTATTACCATACTTGAAGTAATTAACCTACTCTCCCAAAATGTGTCCCCTTTGCTACTATTACAAATCACTATTTTCAGTATTAGGTCGACACCATCGCATTTAAAGGGCCGTTCATAAAGCATGTCACATATCAGGGGTGAGGGGGGGGCGTCTTGGTCCCCAATGATGGAGTTAACCGTATTTCCCCGTGTATAAGCCTGCCCCATGTATAAGCCTGGGCAAAAGGTGACTTATTGTTGTATAAGCCCGGGAGGTGCAATATATACTCAATAAAAATTATATTTAATCATATTTTAGGCCATAACTTCACTTCTACGGAGAATTTACATAATTGTGACCCCTATTTACTCCATTCATGTTCCTAACCATTTTAAAGAGAAATGAAGCTTAAATTGGTAAGAACATTATTGAAAATATTGCAGTAAATGTGTCGGAAAAGTAGGCAATTCTGAAAATTGTAAGAAGTTATCATGGTGTTTCTACATCTAAAGGAATATAAGCCTACCCCATGTATAAGCCTGGTCAGTTTACCACTTAGTACTTGTATAAGCCCGGGCTAATACACAGGGAAATACAGTATGTGGAAATGTGGGACAAAGCCCTCTAGTGGGCAAGGTCTACACTAGTGCAGATGATGGTGCTGCCACCTTACAGCAAACACTGTAGTCACCTCCTGTGTGAGTGGGAGACAACTTACACCGTTTACTCACCACTTCCTATCACAACAACAGTGTGCAGGATGAGGAAGCAGGGAAGTCCAGTCCCTCCAGTAGCACTTGGCATAAGTTGAACAATCTTGGGAAGAGGGGAAGAAGGGAGCTGCAGGCAAGTAGACAACTCCCACAGGTAAGCCTATAGATAGATCTGGGTCGGATCAAAAAAAGATGCTGATCTTGGGGTACATAAGGACAATACACAAAATTCACAATTTCACTTAACAATTTTATTTTCCTGAAAGGGTAGCATCTTGGCTCCCTGAAACCGCTGGGGAACTCTGTTTGGCCCAAGAATGCAGTTTTTATTCACCGTAGACCACATGCTACCCTAATCCCGAGGCGTCTGTGACGTTAATGAATAGTGCACTGCAAGAAACTCTTTTAAAGTGACCTAGGTATTCCAAATTTTGGCTCCTAGTTGGCTGACTAGGTACTATTAATCCTGGGAAGTTTCAAAGCTGTAAGTCGTAAATTAAAAAAGATTGTGGCACTTTTAATTATGTAGAAAATAGAAAAATCCAAAGCATTCTATACCACTTTACCAACTTTAGCCTGGTTTCCTCAAACTTGCTCGGTTTACCATCAAAATAGCTGTGTAATATCTTCAATATATCTAGTTCCCAAAATATCAATCCTTAGATAATGGTATTGGACCATCTGGCCACACCAGTCATTGCAATGTGGTGTTGAATACTCTATTAACGTCACAGACGCCTCGAGACTCATAGCAATTCCCTAGAATCATCATAGAATCATCACAAGTGTTCAGAACATGTTAAAAACTTACAAACAAATACAAAACAGGTTACTGAACTATTTAATGCCAATATACAATGAGATATACCACTCTTAAATTATGCACTCAGTCTTTGAAAATTTAAAAAGTTACATTTTCATCAGTTTTCACAACACAATCTGTGGGGCCATGTTACTAGAAATTCAACATCACAATGACATTTCTCCATCTCTAATCTGAAAGGCAAACCTTCTTACAGTCATTTAAAACAATAATAATAACTATACCAGACCTCAGAGGTAATTACCAGCTGTCTGTGTGAGACCTATACAAGAATTCATTAACGTCACAGACGCCTCATGTAGATTTCATACGTCATTAAGCACTTGAAACATGAAGTTTCTACTACGGCCAAAGCACTTTACTCATACTATAGATATATGATAGGGGCATGTTGTATTAAAATATTGGGAGGCTGGGTGCAGGAGTTCTAGTCAATTCCTTCAATTATAGAATAATGAGGCGTCTGTGACGGAAATTAAATGGCCTTAAAATGTAGATAAACTTTGAAAAATAAAAGTTTTTTTTGCATTATTTGGGTTCAGATTATTAGATTAGATGCCCCTTTAAGCATGTGGTAAACTTACAGCATTCAATTCAATTAAGTAGTCCATGTATAGCAGACATTCAATTTTTCTCAGAGGCGTCTGTGACAAAAACTCATGAATGCATAAAATGACATGAAATTGCCAGAAAAAAGCACAGCCGGGTAAATGTAGCAGCCTAAAATGATGAAGGCGGGTGTGCAGATGGTACATATATAATAGAATATTATGCTTAGATGGCCTTTTGGTAGATGGTACTATAACTCCTGACGAAATTTCATAGATTTTTAAGAATTTGTTCTCAAAGTGCCAACATTATAAGTATAATCACATTGGATCATAGAAAAAACTATACACAAGAGTAGAGGAACATCTATTCTACCCATTAAAATCATTGTATACCACCAGGGACCCATATTTCACAGGCCAAAACCAATTTGCATATACATGCATTACTGTCACAGACGCCTCCGTTACTGTCACAGACGCCTCACTGGTATACAAACACAGCATCCACAAGGTACATAGGGTATTTATCAATGAGAAAGCTGTTGACAATCCATCAACATATCCATATAAGGGTAATAGATACAAAAAGATTTGAATGAAAACATGAATATATGCTCGAGAGGGTATAAGGTGTAAAGTGTCTGTGACTGTTTTCCAAAATTTTGTTCTGGAAGTGCCCGAAATATAACCTTAATCACATGGGATCGTAACAAAACTACACAGAGGGGATGGGAAACATCTATTTTATTCTTTTCAGTTGATATATACCACCAGTGACCCATATTTAATGGGCTAGGACCAATTTTCCTTGTCCTTTCATTACTGTCACAGACGCCTCAGTTACTGTCACAGACGCCTCACCCGTACACAAATACAGCAAACGCAATACATATGGGGTACTTATCAATGCAAATGCTGGTGATGATCCATCAACAAGACCCAATAGGTATTATAGGGTACAAGAATTTAAAATAAAAGCATAAATATAAGCTGGAGAGGGTAACATGTGTTGAGGCGTCTGTGACAGTAACTCGAGTTCCAACACACTATATTGCACATAAGGGAGAGAAAAAGTGGGCATGACTCAAATTTTTTCTAGCCATGAGCACACCAATTGGGAGGCTCTAGATTGCTGGTAGTAAGGATAATTAGTGAATACTATTAATAAAGATATAGGCCCTTTTATTACTGTCACAGACGCCTCCAAAACATGTAGTTGCTACACTTGAAGGTCACTGTTGAAAGATTTGCTTGGGATATGAAAGTTTAACAAACTGATTTGTTCACATAACATATATAGCTACTAGGAAATGCTGTTTAGTGATAGTTTTTGATGTCTCAGTTGACATGAGGGCCTTTTAAAATATGGATAATTAGCTAAAAATCATGGATTTTAGCCATTTTTCAACTTTGGAGGCTCATAAATCAGCCAAAAATCATCGTATATGCAAAATTTTAATTTTTTCCGAAAGCCTAGAGTCTGCCCTCTTATGAAAAACCAACAAAGACCTAACTGGTGTATGTATTTTTATTCTGTGGCTCTTGCAAAGCAGAAAACACCCCAAAACCGAGATCAGCATCTTTTTTCGATCCGACCCATCTAGGCCATGCCTGGTGCTGGTAACTGGGGTTATACATGCAAAGCAATGTACTAGTCTATAGTACTGTATGTTGGGCTGAATGGGGGTGCAGAGGGGTTCCCCCCCCCCCCTCAGGTCGGAAAGTCGCCGAAATTAAGGGGTCCAGGTCACAAAGTCGCTTTTTGGACACCCTTAAGTACTGTCAATTTTATCTAAAAGTCGCCAGGTCACTTTTATTATTGCATTAGGTCGAAAGTCGCCTCCAAAACGGCCCAGGTCACCAGGTCGCTTTTGACCCCTCTGGAGCCACCTGAATGTATGCATACACTGCCATAGTGACTGTCTGTGGGATACTGAAACTTCTGGAAATAAAAGTGTTCCTCCCATTAGGGGCCTTCCATAAAGTATGTTCGCTTTTTTTTTAGAAAATAGACCCCCCCCCCACCCCCCATGTTGCACTATGTACGCATCAGGGAGATGCCCCCCCTAAAGTACATACTAATTTGAGAAACTGAAGAGTGTACCCCTTCCCTTTTAAACCCCCTCTCCCCAAAATCGAAACAAATGGGCCCTTTGAAGCATAATAACACGTACATGAAGTTTTCTTTGCCCCCCCCCCTGGAGGGGTCATCATTTTTTACACCACCTTGTCAAGAGGTCGACATTTTTTTTGCCCCCCCCCTGCTGATAAGAAACAATCACCCCCTAATTGACTCATATAGGACAACAACATATGTGAAGTGGCTCTATAATGTAACTATCACACCCTTCCATTTTAACAACCCCCTCCCCCCTCCCCCTCGAGCATTGCAGTCCAGGCAAAGCAAGGGATGGTGGGATTTGGGAGGGAAGGAAATGGGATGTGGGTGTGGAGGGGATATGGAGGAGAAGGATATATGGAAGGAAAGGGGATGTGGCAGGTGAGGGAGATCAGCACTCCTCCCTCAACCCAGAATGCATGGGACGAGGGAGGAGCTAAGTACAACTGGTACTCGTCCATACATAAATTATACTCATTACACAATGTTCAAATGTGAATGGGATAAGCCCCTCAGACCCTGAGTGACTGTCACCCCCCCCCCCCATCTATGGGCCCTCAGCCACTAATGGTCCCTGACCTCATCAGAATGTGGTTATACTCCACTGAAATAGGATACTCTATACCATTTCTCTACATTACTTTCTATCCCCTTTTCTTCTCTCTTCTTCACCCTTTTCTCAGAGGGGAGGGCAAGGCCCTCCACTCCCCTCGTGGATCCACCACTGATATAATGCAACTGCAATAGCTAAATCATGTTTGGGCCTTGAAGAATGTTAAGCAACCATAAGTGAAATATTGCATCAAAGAAAGTAATGAAAGTCAGTTTTATCCACCAAAAATGGTTTGGATTGCCCTAATTTCTCTCACAAAAAAGTGAAAATGCGTACACAAAGAGTATGCTAAAATGGCTCTGGACCCCCCCCCCCCCACCCCTGTTTTCATGTACGCTTTTGTATGCATTTGCCATGACCCCCCACCCCCCCTGGGTGCGTACATACTTTATGGAAGGCCCCTAAGTTCTAACCGGTTATACAAAATAAGACCATATGAAAACCTGAACACTGAGACTTACCACAAAATTGTAAGTGCTATTTTTGAATTCCCCAGGTCAAAATACATAAGAATAATTGTGTCTTTTTCAACTTTTGAAAATTTGTTGTACAGTGTAATACACAAACAACTGGGTGGTGTTTTATAACATTGATATTAATATTTATCAGCTCTAATGATTAAAGAGTCACGGGTCATATTTTTGGAAATTCTACTAATATCATTGGTGTTAATAGTTATTCATGATCGCATGAATAACATCTGTCATTGAGAATTTTATTATAATGATTATATGACCATGTACATGCAGATAGTAGGCAACACCACAGATGCCTCATGTCAATCCAAATCGGAACAGTGTCAAAAACATGGGATAGACATTATCTTTTAAAGCAGCACCAATACCTTACATCCTAGTACTGCATTAATGCCTGGAAAGAGGGCAAAATGTATTAAGACCATTGTGATAGCTTTATAAAGTGTTACATTTGGCTTACTGTGTTTTCTACTTCTCTGTTTCCAGAAGAAGCAGTGAGAAGAAAAGCTGAGACACATACTATGGTTCTTGCAGCCTCTGTAAACTATTCTCACAACAATCCACTCTAAACCAACAACATGGCAGAGTGCCACAAGTCTGAGCTAGCTGCTGCTCAGTCTGATTCAGCTGATTCTCAAGCTGCTGCTGTTGTTGACATTTCTGAATGGACAAATGACCAACACGAAGAAGCTAAAGTCATGAGGTCTAGCATTATGGATGTAATTTTGAATAGTTTTGAAATCAAAGGCAATCAAAGCAAGGACCATCTGAGGACCATCCTTGACAGTGGTTGGGATGTGAATGAGACATTTCTCGTACATGGTTCCAAAGATGATAAACAGGTTCATAAGACAGCGTTACACATGGCAGCAGAGCGAGACTGTGCAGAGGCTGTTGAGATACTTCTTGACGCCGGAGCTAAATGTGTTACATCTGACGTGCTACAGAACCCCCTGGTAGCAGCACTAGAGAACCAGTCACCTGACATACTGGAACTGTTACTGACACATGGGGCAGACCCTAATGACCATGACGGTCAGTTTGAAAATATCCCCTTGTTACGTGCCATTAACACTTTCAATTGGGGTATTGTAAGGATGGTGAAGATACTGCTTGAGCACGGAGCGGACCCTAATGTTACTGCTGAGCATGGTGGCTACATGTACCATACCTTGTATGCAGCCTTAGAAGCAAGGTTCAACTTCTGTGATGACCTCTTTAAAAACCTTGTGCTTCATGGGGCAGATGTGAATCATCAAATGGATAGGAAACCATCGGTACTGTACACACTATTAGGTAAATGTAGCATGGAGGATCATAACCTGCATCAGCTCCAGTTGTTCTTTAAGCATGGAGGTAATATCTCTATTGAGGACCGTGATCTGAAAACACCCATGGAGTATGCCGTGCGGAGAAACGTTCACCGGTACAAGATCAGGTGGTTGCTTAAGCATGGAGCAGACACTTCGGCCTTGCGCATGTATATGTTTAGAGAACATTTTATATCAGATAACTTCAGCAACTACGACGCTGATATCCCCCTAGTTCTGCTGCAAGCGGGTATGAGGGTGCCACATGCAACACAAAAACAGCTCCTTAACTTAGAGACTGCCATTTCGGCTTGGCTGAAGGAGCATTGGGCTAGTGACATTGATGAGACAACACTTGGTATGGTTCAGCAGTTAGGTAAGGATGAGGAGGAAGAACTCCAGAGACTGAGGAGAAACTCTCGGAGGCACATCTATCCAGAATCCTCAGTTCAGCAATTGGCTGACCTGGAGGAATTTAGTGATGAAACCCTAGATGACCACCCATACAAGGGTCCTTGGCAGTATTGGATGAAACGGGGAGAATGGGAACGCCGCAGGAATGAGATTCACACAATGCTTCAGTTTCTGAGACAGACCCAGTCCCTGCAGTGGTACAGCCGCCAATGTCTGCGGGAGAACCTGGTGTCCCTTCAACCTTCTCTGGTGAATAATCTGCCAATACCCAAAAGGATGAAGCGCTACATCCTGTGTCATGAACTATAACCAAGCAGTATACCATAGTGTCCTGGTGTTTTATGGTATTGAGGTGGCTTCCATATTTCATTTTTTGTGAACAGGGAAGAGATTAGGTTCATTCTTATTAAAAGAACAATCCCCATTTTGAGCAAATTTTGAGAATATAAACATGTCAGATAATGTCACTGCATAATACAGCTGCTTTAAATAGTTTTACGAGTTGCTTAAAGTTGACTTAAGTCCCACAATAATCAACTTTTATCTACTTTAAGCAAACTTGTCAGCAAGAGGGACTTGGCATTTCCTTAATGTTGTTTAAAGTTGATTAAAGTAGGACTTTGGGTTTGCATAAAGATGGATAAAGTTTATTAAAGAGGGATTTGAGGTTTGCTTAAAGTAGGTTAAAGCTGATTAAAGGTTTGCATAAAGTTGCTGATTAAAGAACGAATTTGGGTGTGCTTAAAGTTTCTTATATATGATTTGATGTGGACTATAGAGTTGCTTAAAGCTGCTTATACTTGATAGCATATTGATTTGGGTTTGTATTTTATTCAGTATCAGATTATAAATCATAGATTGGTATATTTTTCTGGGAGACCCGGGCCAAGTATTGGAGGAGAGTAGGGCTGGGTGCCAGGTGAGTCTAGGGCCGGGTTTTGGAGGCTGGAGCCCTGTTCTGAACAGGTCTCAGCTAACACAGGGAACCCCAACGTTGCCAGTGGTGCAGACAGGGGCATATATGGCTGTGTCTCACGACCTTGGGCCAATGTTTTTGTCTCTGACCGGGTGCCGTCTCTGACTGGGTGCCGTCTCTGACCGGGTGCCGTCTCTGACCTGGTGTCAAAATTTTATGTTATTTAAATGTTAACCTATAGTCATATATATATAAGCGTTTGTAAAAACGCTATGGCAGTTGTTATGTAATTATAATTAGCCTCCTGCTGTTAGTAGAAGAGAACTAAACTCCCAAAGTAGCATCCGGTCAGAGACGGCACCCGGTCAGAGACGGCACCCAGTCAGAGACAAAAACATTGGCCCAAGGTCGTGAGACACAGCCATATGCCTATGGTCTGGTCAGCAAAACTGCCTCTGTCAGCAGATCTGACTATAGGACAGACTTATAATTCTAAATCACAAATAAATCAAGTTATTTGAGCATCTGGCCTGAACTGATACTCCTGCTATAATATTAAGTGTCCAATATATATGCATGTTAGTTGTCAAGTTGTTTAAACATTGGCAAAGTTGATTAAATTGACTTCTATTATGACTGGGTCATGAAAACTAGCAAAAGTTGCCACTGAAACTCATTTAGGATTTTTTCATCAACTTTGGGAAAAAATTCACATATCTATCTCACTAGATATATTCATGCCCTAGTCGAATCCAAAATATCTAACATCTACCATATTGACTAACAGAGTAATATCAAAATAAAAATCCCATTCAGTTGAGAAACATATCTCCCTAGCACCAGTTTGGTGGTACCCAGCTAGACTACACACACCTCCGCAAGTGACCATGGGAACTCCCCCCCCCCTCCCCTCAGTGTGACCCAGCACAGCATTCACACCTTTCCACAATAGCCTGTGCCCCTATACTACATGTATATGTACTTTCAACAGTGGGAAAACACATGCATGTGCAAATCTGCTGCCGGCAGCAATACTGGCACTGTGGGGATATTTGGTAACGTCTGAGTATTTCTTATGTTGCTGGGACCTGCTGAAGGCTTGGGCCGGATGCTGTAAGCTGGGCAGTCAGGTGGGCAGCTGGGCAATCAGTCTGGCACACCTTCGGCAGGCAGCAGGTAGGTTGTAGCAGGAAGAGTTGTGTTCAGGCACCCAGGCACTGGTGGAGTAAGGACTCCCCTCAGCAGCACCCCCATTATAAAGGGGGTGCTGTCAGGGTCACGAGACCGCTGCGAGACCTCCCTCTGATTGGCTAAGGGAGGTCACGAGACCTCTGAAGAGCAGTGGAGTGGATCAGTATAGAATTGGCCGTCATTGGGTGTGGATTGTGGCGCTTATAGAGAGGGGGACTCATTGGGAAGCCCCCGTAACCCCTAAGATTCCCAAGTGTCAATCTCACTGTGCTGCAAGCCGTTCTGGAGCTATAGCTCCAAATGTGTATTATAGCTTCAAGGTCACTAGGAGTAATGTTAAACCTATTTAAGCAAAATAAATGATATTAATGCAAGACCCTATAAAAAGCTAATGGGTTGTGAAGTAATAGGCCTTCTATCTAGTAGTGTTTAAAAACTTACGTTGATATTAGCATAAATGTCAGATTTACACTGTGGTCTTCAAATTTAGGCTAATTCAGGCTCATTTACATATTTTTTGCACACTTCCTGGAAAGCGGGCGGGAGTCCATAATGTTTAGAAACCTAAAAAGATCTGTAACGTAAATTTCGTTTTGTAACAGCCCCTTGAAAAAACATGTAAACATTTTAATTTTGTAACGCCCTCTTTTTGCGTTATGGTTTTACGTTGCGTTTTGTCACAGCCCCCTGTTGTGTATCAGGCACCTTGCTTCCTGACAGTTTTAGTTCTAACACAATGGGCCAAGTCTGGGTATAGTCTCTCCACAATATGTGTTCTTTACTTCTAAGCATACCAACATAAATAAAGAACAAAGGACTTGCTGAATAGGCAGAATTTTATTCCTGGGAACTATGTCCATAGCTGTATAGAAAGTTACTGAAGGCAACCATTTGCACAGAAAGTGACATTGCTATTATGTTAAGTATAATTATGTTTACCCTTTAAGAACTTTGAAGCACTTAACACTTTAATTAAGCCATAGCAAGTAACTCACCAGTGCTGAATTGGTGTATCATCGGACCCTTTGGAGTGTCTCAACCCCACAGGATCGGCATAATGCTTGAATTCAGTAACTCACCAAGGCTGCATTCATGCATCATGCCGACCAAGGGCATGATTCATTAAGGCATTATCCCATCCGTAAAGTGTTAATCGATTCATAGATATGTATGAAGTGCTCAACAGGCCTAGCTCACCACAGTGTATGGACAAAAATTATGAGTATATCTCAATCTTAACAAACCTTAATCTTAGTGATAATTAATGATACTAACCAAATATAGATGGCGCCATAATACGCTGTCTTACTCTGGCTCCTAACATTTTACACAGTTCACTTTTTGTAGTCTTGAAAAGTATTTCTAAGAATATATTAAGATTTTTTTCGATTCACTTGTAGTCTTAAAAATGTCTTGAAAATTCTGAAGATTAAGATAAGATATGCTCAGAATGTTTGTCCATGCACTCCGGTGAGCTAGGCTGTATTTGCGCAAGACATAATTATTTCTTTTTATGCGTCAGACATCTACACCTGTCTATTGTCTGCAGGATTATTTAAACTGTCATATTATCATCTCAAGGCAGCTGCCTATTGCTTAATTCTTTCCCAACTGTCTATTCTGGGAGATGTCATTAGATGCTGCTGTTACTATGCGAGAAGAGGCACACACGGAAATTACAGATTACCAATTGTCATCATTTGTAGGAACAGGCACTAGTTAGGATTAAGCCTAAATAGTTGTTTATGGGTAAAGGATTACAAGTTATTGATGGTTATGGCGACCATTTTCTTTCATCCCAGACCCAGACAGGATGCAGCTGTTGTTGTTGATGTTTCTTCAGCACACTGCCTTCTCTCACACAACGAAAAACGATTAGGCCAAATTTATTTTTAAAAGTTCGTTTCAGGTCATCCAACCAAGCCGATCAAAACAGTGCCGACCCTACGTTCTTTATGCAATTTTGAATAAATCCTATTATTTTTGCACCTTTTTTGGTCCATTTTAGGGTTTACACCAAGCTGGCAACTATATTCATATTTAGAAAATAATGTGAAATATATATGCGGCGCAGTACATGCAGCAATATGCAATTTTGAAGAAATCTTCACAATGTTTATACTTTTCTGGTCAATTTTAGGGTATATAGAGGGGCTGGCTCGTACTTACAGTTTTAAAAAAGAGATAAAATAGAAATAAAATCCGACCAACCAACCCTAGTCTTTCTTCTCATGTTACGTGAAACAGTATTTTATTTTGTTTGGCCTTAGCATATTTCAGTCAAGGTATTGCTAGTGCACTCTCCTTTTAGATACAGGATAAATGGCAATGTTGGCCTCTTGGAGCTTGAGAGAGAGGCTCCATTAATCTGAGCCTCCTTTGATAGTCCCATAAGGTTACTCCCCTTTGAGAGTCAGCCTCATGCTTGAATGACAGTCAGGCAAGACAATTCTTCATACCAGAGTCAGCCTGGTATTCTTCCCACAGTCAGGCAATGTCTGACTTTAGGGTGAGGGTCAGGTAGCCTGAGCCTTCTTTGTTTGCTACCAGGTGGGGCCACAATACAGTATTGAGCTTAATGGTAGGATATATGACACCATTCTTGTGGATTACGGTAATTCTCATATATATAACAGTATAGTGCTGCATCATTAAACCTGGAATGTCAGGGAATAAGTTCAGCATTTTGCATACCGTAATGTCGCGTTTAGGCACCCTGTTTTGAATAGCCGCCTGCTTTGAATAGGGACAGGGGGTAGGAGGGTTCTGAAATCAATAGGGGGTATATCTTAAAAGAAAAGACCAGCGTACTTTTAAGTGGCCTTCTATCATTAGTAGTGGTACTGATTAGCAATGTTCTGACATACACAACATCAGGGGATGTACCATGTACCATGAATTCTGAATTATACAAGGCCAGGCCAGGCTAAGAATGACGTCACATGAGGCCAAAAAACAACCAGACACACTCAGCCCACCCCCATTGATTGATTAGACACCACATAACGACTCCTTGATTGGTTGGTCGGTAATGTACATCAATCTTTGCCTGCCTTAATGGCCAATTAAGGGCCACTCAAGGGCGCTCTGATTGTTAGCCGCAGTACATGATACACACCTACATCAAGCAGGGGACTAGCCATTTGGTACTGAATGGGGTTTGTCTGGAGGGGGGGGTCTCCATGTCGCATGTCGAATTTAATAAACTACAATAAACTACCTTGACAGCCTCCAGTAAGTTATGATACACCCGCCCGTAACAATCTGACAATACATGATCACAACATATGCCATGTCTCCATTCTCGTTCCCTGAATACCTGTACTGTATTTTTGAGAATAATTTCATGGACATAAATATTTTATAATGTCAAAAAATAAATTAAATTGTTAACAAAGATGAAATGATCTGTGGACGTCGATTCCACAGTTGAAGAAAAGTGTATGATAGAAAAGGTCAGTGTTTTGGTCTTTATTTTTTTAATCAAAGACTTGAGCAAGTCTAGAGGCTCAGCTACAGAAAAAACATTATTCTCCTTGTTGATTTTGTGTAAGAGGGAACACTCTGAAAAAGAAATATGCACGATAATTTTTTTTAAATTTATGAGCCCCCAAAGTTGAGAAATGGGGAAAAAACATGATTTTCAGCTAATTTCATATATATGTTTACTGTGGTGTACGCACGATTTTGTTTCAATCAGTGTATTTTTCTTCATCAAACTTAACATATACTTGATTGTGAATATTGTGCCTCTACATGGGTAAAAATCGACACGGGCGACACGGCGACATGGCCCTTATAGGCCCTTTTAAAAATCAACGGACATAGGAAAATCCAGATAAAAATCGACCCTCAGGGTTTTTTCTCTAAATTCTTATATACCTAAAATTCGACACGATGCCACTCCCCTTCTGCTAAAATTCGACGCAGCGTCATGGTCAATATTGTGGGTACCCATGTAGAGGCACAATATTTATGCCCTGCAAACCCCAAGCTCCCCTTATGCCCACCACCACTACCCCCTCACCTGTCACTAAATAAGCACTCCGTACCACTTTGGAGTGAGACACACTGTATAAGCAGTTTCACCCACATAGCAGGACACACACACCATGGTGGGACACATATCCTGTACCCTCATCTACCTACAACTGCTGGGGTCTAACATCCATGCATTAACACGTAACTACCGTAAAACCTCGCGTATAAGCCGCGGTTAGTATGCGAGTCAGATCGGCGGTGCGGCTTATAGCATCGGCCCAGGGTCAGGGTGCGTCTTGTACTCGAGTTAGGCTTATAAGCGAGGTTTTACGGTACCCTCACTCCGTTTTGTAATCAAATAACAACTTAAAGTAGGATAATAGTTGTTTCAGGAATGGACCAGTTATGTTCAAATGGTCTCATTTCAGATAAAGGGTAGATAGGCATTGTCCTTACCTCAATGATTGTATCAGTCTGACGCCCTATAACACTAAAACAAACTACATGTGCAATAGAAATGTTAAGGGGGAAGGAATTTGAAGTTTAAGCTATTTTCAACTGTGGTTTAAAGAATATATCCCCGTGAAATTACCCTATCAGTTCACCATTGAGGCTCTAACCACAGTATGTCCCAAGCCAGGATAGATAGCCATAACTTTACCCTTTACGGATGGCATGTTGCTAAAAAATTACATTAACTTTTGTCCTCATGATGCACCAATACATACACACAGACACATATATATGGCAGAATGCGATAGGGTCTTCAATAATGGTGACTCGGGTGCCGTCTTTACTCTGCATTATATGTCAACCAGAGTGAGACGACTATTAGTTAACAAGACGACTATTAGTTAACTAAGTCTACCTCAATACATGCTATTGGTGCCTATAATTATATGCTGAGACTGCACTAAATAACTATGATCGGCCTCCATTCGTCTCTATAGACCCGATCCCTAATTGGGTCAACTTTACTTAACCCTTTAAGGACCGCTTAGTACTTGATGCATGATGCACTTTCTCACACTGCGATACTGATGCATGCCACGCATCATGCCAACTCGACGTGATTGATGCACTCATAAAGGGGTGGCATGATGCATTCATGCACCATGACAATAAAGGTCAAAGTGCATTAAAGCACTATGTGCCGGTTACAGGGTTGAGGGGTAAGCATGTGGTCGTGCTCTATATGCTGCAATTTGCCTATCTCAGCATGTTAGTAGTCCATTTTGTAAATCCCTCTTTTTTTCATACTTTTTTTTTCAAATCACGCCATATTATGTATATGTGTGTGTATATATGTAAAAAGTGTGATGGGAAATGCCCAGCGTGATGTATGCATAGAACAGGCTGCAGGGTATGCTTTTATATTTCATAGTCCGTACTGTAAACAAGAGACTTTAATGGTATCGGCAGTTCGAACTGTCAATATGATAAATTAATTCTGTTATCGACAGTTGGACCTGTTATTTACCTGTGTTCTCTAGGCTGTGTTCCCCGAGAAGTATAGGATATGAAAGTAGAGATCGGTCTCTAACCCTTCAAGGGCCGCATATAGTGCCTATGTCATGTCACTTATTTTTCCCTCATGCCACTAAGCTCCATGTCATATGTAGATTTTAAGATAGGCCATGTCGCCATGTCGATTTTAGGCATCTACAACCCTTAAAGGGCTATCATCTAAAAGTGACATGGTCCGCTTTTCAAATTCTAAATCCTGCTTAAATTTTTTTTAGATATTAGTACAATGTTATATTTGGATGATAGGGGCCAATAAAATGTTATGTATGAGAGCCCAATTAGAGGGTCAGATGTGGCCCAAGTACTTATTTTACAGTAGTAGTATAGTATGTATCGGAACGGGACTATAGTTAAGTACTGTTTATTACTCAATCGACATGCAGCCAATCAGAGGCCTCCATTTGGTCACGTGACCGGAAGTGACCTACTTAGGGGATTAGTGGTGACGTCACGTGACCTAGTTAGCCAATCAGAGGCCTCCATTTGGTCACGTGACCGGAAGTGACCTACTTAGGGGATTAGCGGTGCATTCTGGGTAACCCTGCAGCCAATCAGAGGCCTCCATTGGGTGACCGGAAGTGACCTACTTAGGGGATGGTGCATTCTGGGTAACCTACTGACCTACTTAGGGGACCGGAAGTGACGTCATATGACCTAATTTAGGATCACGTGATCGGAAGTGACCTGATGAGTCACGTGACCGGAAGTGACGTCACACGACTTAATGGCCAATCGGAAGCGACCTGATTGATCACGTGACCGGAAGAAGAAGAAGTTTTTTTTTGTTTAGGATCCCGTGACTGGAAACGACGTCGTCACATGAGTGACGCTTTAAGAGACTGCGCGACTTACTAGTAAAAGAAGCCGTATGATAATAAAAACACAACAATATTTTCTTTTAATTTTTTTTTATTTTTTTTTTTCAATCTTGATAAACACTCTATTTTTGAAAAGATGCACACGCTTATTTTTTTTTTTTTTTTTTTTTTCATATCTCTAAAGGACTCGTTGTCACACCGTCAGAATGCACGCGACGCTTATAATACAAGTAGCGCACGCCGTCTTTCTCTATGGTGTAGGTGACCATTTTGTTTCGCACCACTTTGAAATTTCTATTTACAGCAATGAGAGTTTTTCGTTGGCAAAGAACATCCAAGAAGGCGTCTGGTTCCTGGGGGTTTTGTTTCTTCTGTACGCCTTTTGCACTCCATTTTTTGGATTTTCTTTCACCGGTGTCGCTGACTCGATCGTAGCAAATGTAAGTCTTAGGGTTGAGACTTAGGATCCCGTCACCTTCCCACTCCGCTTTCATGAGCCCCGAAGTTCTCAGATCGTGAAGGTACCGTCTCTCACAACATCCGCCGGGCGGCGCACACCATTCTCGCACTCTTTCCGTTTTTGTCTTCACGAAAAGCTCTAAGTGCTCGTCGCACACCGCTGTCGGAAGCCACTTTCGTTTCTCTCTGAAGTACGTCTCTCTCAGGCGAGGTTTCACTAGGTCATCCAACGTGGCACCGCTGAGAGCCATGTAAAGACTGTCGGTGTCCATTTGACAAAGGGCATAATCGCGCCGATCGACGAATCTATCCAAGAAGTCGTATGTGAACTCTAACATTTTCAACTTCGCGTACTGGTATACCATGAACCCTATCTGAATAGGGAGGTTGTTCTTGACCGTTTTCGGTTGTAGTTCGACTTCAAACAGATCGGAAGTCAACTCGGACGCCTTTTTGAAGCGCCACGAATTGGCCAATAGTTCGAACTTCCGACTGTCAGTGTATCTCACCGCCGTGTGTTTTTCTTTGTTGCAGATTGTTTTACCGTACGTAGCGTTTCCCATTAACTTGTAACAGTCTGACAGAATTTTCTCGTTCTCGTTCACGTCGCCACGTCTTCGCGCCGCCGTCACTTCGTCCGCGAAACCGGCAAAGGAGCGTTTAGGTAGGTATTCTACCACCAGCTGCACTTTGGTGACTATCAAACCGTGCTCTAAATACCACTTGAGAAGCGGCGTTCCCAAGAGAATATTTTTTCCGTGGTAACTCCCTATCAGACATCTCTGAGGCGTGCTCAACAGCTTTTCTTCCTGCGCAAAGTCTGACATGTGAGGGCCTATGTCCGATTTTGAAACGGTCGCGTTCTTGAAAACGGGGGTCATTTCTTCGAAGTACTCTCGTAGGTGAGGCGGCGTAGTGATGTCCACTTGAACTAAACCGAACATTTTCTCCTCTTTCACAGCGGAAAGGATGTCGCTCTCGCTCATCGCGTTTCGAGACACTTTCAAAGCGTCAACCTTCCAGCGTTGTTGGGAGGCCTTGACCCGCTCATCTCGACGCTTCATCTCTCGCCATTCGCACTCCCACACGACGACCAGCTTGTAACCTAACGCTTTCAAGTAAGCGCTTACTCTGGTCGTTCTGTCGCGTCTCTCCTCTCTCAGTGAAGCGCACTGATATCGGTGCGACGGTATGCACTCGTGAGCGTGGAACCAACACCCGTGAAACTGGAAAACCGTATTAGAGGCCGCGTGAAATCCGTCCACGCGAATTCTCCGACAGCCTACCGCCATCTCGCCGCCGTTCAGAGCGTGGCGCAGTTTCACGTCGCGGTCGTGCTCTACGAAGCGTAACCACTCCAAAGCGCTGTGAGAGTTTCTTTGCCTGATTTCGGGCTTGAACTCGGTCTCGGGCCGTCTCACCGCGTAATAGCCCGTGCAGTGCGCTTCGCTCATGCAGCGCAAGTACAGAGAGTTAGCGTCTAGTCCTAGGATGTGTTGGCACGGTCTCGCTTCTTCGCCGTACTTGTGCTCCCTTATCCGCGTGGTGCCCTTCTCGTGAAATCTATGGAAGATGATGGAAGGACCGCCGACTAGATTCTCTTTGATCAGAGCGTGGAGGACGGCGTCGAACTGGGGAAACGTTGTGAACGCGTCTTCTAGGTTTTGGAAGAGGAAGCGTAAAGTCAAACCGGCGAGAGAAACTCCGTCTTTCAACATGTCGATGCCGCGATCTTGGAAAAATTTAGCGTGATTTTTCAGAGCTTCTATGAAAGGTTTCACGTCTTTGTTGTTGTAGTGGATCAAGTAGTCTTCCATAGTTTGCATCTTCTCGTCGGACCAAACTTTCTGACATGCGGCGTAGTCGGATTCGGACATTTTGACGCCCGTCAGCTCGCTGTCGAAAGCCGATCTCGGCGGCAGCGTTCTGTTTGCCAGTTTCCTGGTAGACGTCATCCATTCGTAAGGAAAGTGACCTTTCTCTTCGTTCCTGGTGAAAGCTCGCAAATAGGTCGCGTAGTTGTAACCGGGTGCCAAATAGTTGACTACGTCCAAGAAAACCGTGTGCTGTGTGTAAACCGCCAAGTATTGATTGCTTCTCTTTATGACGCTGAATTCTTGGTTTCTTCGGTCTCCGGAGGCGAAGAACGAGTGAAGGCGTATTTTGATCAGGTTCAAGTCGTAACGCCCCGAGTTGAAGCCCACCACTGGAGCTTGACGGATGTATCTCAGAAGACGCTTCTTCAGTTGAACTAACGGGTGTCTGGTCTGAGCCGCAGCGAAGCCGCCTGGAGAAGGGGTGGTGAACGTCGCCTCCTCCAGCAGGAGAGCTTCACCTATCGCCGCATCTAACTTCGCTAACGTCGGTCGGTAAAGTTCTAGCACAGCTTCCCCGATCGCTTTGGCGTTCTCGTTTATGTGATTTAAAACTCGGTCCAACAAGGGGTCGGAATCTGCGTCGGACGCTCTGACGAAGCAGACGGGCCCCTCCCACCCCGGAAAGTCGGATGCGACGCTAGCCGACAAAGGGACGTGATCCCACAGCAGGGACACGTGCTCCGTCGACGGTTCTTTGCACGGTCTGAAGAAAGCCTCGAAATCGAAGGCGATCTTGTAAGGGTAGATTCCGGAATGTCCGTCGGGGGGAAAAATGGAGAAGTCTGCTAGCGCTTCGAAAATCGTTCTCGAATTTTGGTAGATGCCACCTACGTAGCGCAACTTGACTTGTCGGCAAGAGGAAAGCTGGTTCCTGTGTCTCTTCAGCAAGAACTCGGTGGTGAACGCCGCCTTACACTTGCAACATTCGTATATGCCCGCGTACGCGTTGAAGTCCGTGACGAGAGAGACGTGCAAACCGCCTTTCGCCGTCAGGTGTAGGTTGACTTTACCTCGGGCGGCCACAGTTCTGGAAGGCGGTCTGATCAGAGTAACGCGTCTTCTCAACTTCCGCCCCGGCACTTGACGCGACGCGGTGTAAACCGCTATTTGTACGTCAAACAAGTTCTCTAACGCGGGTAAGTCGCGGATGTTCAGACCCGGAAAGGATTCAGGTGTGGCAGCGGGACAGAACTGACGTAACAAATCTGAAGCGCGCTTGCTGGTGTTGTATAAGTGAAAGGAAATGCAGCGGAAGATGCAGAGGTTGTCCTTGTTGGGAAAATCTAACACGCCGCTTCTCTTTCCAACTCGACCGGCCTGAGTGATCCTACCGCCTATGGGGAATTCCCCCGGTCCCATGTAAACGCAGATGTTCAAATTGGTAGGAAAAAGAACGTGCCACTTGGTGTCAGCGTCGCAAAGTTTCCGTACCTCCTCGCAAGCGACGGTGTTTTGCATCTTTGAGAGGAGCTCTTCCAAAGTTTCTGAATTAGTTACAGTAGGGAGCGGTTGTATGAGAGTTGCGTTGTTCTGGGAGGCGTGGAAGTAGCGCAGTTTGCTCTTGTCTTCTCTGTGTTGTAACAGTAAGCCTACCGAGAAACCCACTTTGTATCTGAATCTTTGTGTCAAGTGAATGCGACGCATAGTATCTACAGCGTCACTCAACTCGCCGGTTGGTAGCCTGAAGTTTGTTACACTCACGCGAGTCCCGTGCATCCTGACGCCCGTTTGTATCGCAGGCCAATTCGCCGTGAACGTTTCCTCCCCGTTCGGTACAGCACATATGCGCGGAGGGACGGTCACCCCGTCCAGAGATTCGCGTCGACAAGCGCTCTTTCGGCAATCCCCTTCGCCGCATAGAGGGCAAAACTTAGCTACTACTCTACAATTTTCTACGTGTCTCTCGTGGTTGTACGCTCTTTTAAACATTTTGAAACACTTTTCGCATACGTACTGTGTCATGTTTTTTTTCACTCGGTTACCAACTACTTAGCCGTCTAACTATCTATCTATCTATCTAGCCATCTATCAATCTGTCGTCTATGTAACTATCTTTCTGTCTGCTGTCTGTGTATCCGTCTGTCTGTCTGTCTGTCTGTCTGTCTCATACAGCGTACGTCAAACGCTGTGTGTGTGTGTGTGCGCGCGTGAGCGTTGAGCGTCTCTCATTCCGAATCTATGCCGAGATATTTCAGAATGATCTCTGTTTTGTCATCCAACTCTTTGAGCGCTCTGGCGGACAGCGTCACCCCCTGCTGTGTGGGTTTTTTGTCAGGACCTTCGTACTTGCGCACGTGGACGAGGTTCTTACCGCTGTAGTAGCTCACAGCTGCGTACACTTCGCCCGCCTCATCCAGCACTGCGAACCAGGGGGTGTGATTAGGTTTTCCTTGCGCGGCCGCTGTGTCGCGTATGCGCACCACTGCGCGGATATCGGCGATGCGTGCTATGAGCTCGCGCAGCGCGTCGGCCGTGAAGTGCACTCGCTTGCTTCTGGTCAGAGACGCCTCTTTCACCTGGCCGTCTTTTGTGTAGCGCGGCCTCCTAGACAGTCTAGCCACGTCCTCCCAGATCTCCAGCGTCAAAGCTCCGTCTAAGCAGAACTCTAACCCGAGTGTTTTCTCTGCTTCTTCTCGTCCATCTCCTTCTTTTTCTTGTATTTTTCTCTTCTTAGTGGGCCTTGTTGTTCTGGAACTCACCTTAGAACGTTTCACACCCGCAGGATGAGTAACACCATCAGCGTGAGCTGAATCAGCAGCAGAACCGATAGCAGGAGCAGCGTCAGCGCTGGTGGTATCGGAGGTCTCGTTGTTGGAACAGCGCAGCCACACGCCGTCCGTGCTGTGTGTAGCGGTAGAAGATGAAGCGCCGCCGCCGCCCTCGTAAGGTGGCGGTGAGGGCAGTCGCCACGGACCGGACGGGGGGGCGCTAGCAGTGGAGGAAGTGAGGTCGAAAGGTCGAAGAGGGAAGCCGAAAAACGTACCGCTCACCCCTTGCCCTTCGGGTTCTTCGTACGCCTCGTCGTCAGCGTCGTTCTCTGTCTCACCCTGTTGCTGCTCCTCCTCCTCCTCTTCTTCTCGGTTCAGGGGCTGAGTGTCCGAATAGCTGTAACTCTCAGCGCGAGCGGCGTCGAGGGCGTCCGTCGATGTAGTGGTGGAGGAGAGGGGCTGTGCAACGTGCGGCAGGTCATCAAAGTCATCAACAGTAGTGGGGAGGTAAAAACCCGGTTGCCAGTACTGCGCTGTGCCAGGAGCGTTGTCGTCAGTAGTAGTAGCAGTAGCAGCAAGTGCAGCAGAAGCAGCCGCAGCAGGCGCAGCCGCAGCAGACGCAACAGTAGCAAGCGCAGCAGCAGCCTCAGCAGGCGCAGCCGTAGCAAGCGCAGCAGTAGCAGGCGCAGCAGCAGCAGCAGCAGCAGCAGCAGCGGCAGGCGGGACGGCGGTAGCAGCGGCAGCGCGCTTAGCAGCAACGTGTACCGTCGCGAGTGTAACAACGTCGCTAGCACGACGACTGCTACCAGTAGTACTACTAGTACTACTACCACTACTACTACTACTGCTACTACTAGTGCTACTGCTACTACTACTACTACTACTACTGCCGCGAGCGCTCGCTACAGCAGGAGGGTGATAAGACCAACCGGCTGCGGCGGTAGTCTCATGTTCAGTAGCAAGAGCAGGCACTGACGCTAAACGAACGCTGTTCCGCGTAGTCTTCTTGTTCTTGAACGCCGCTAGCTGTTGTCTTTTGCTCATGGTGGTGACTGTAGAGAGCAGCAAAAAAGAATGAGTGAGTGAATGGAGGTTTCCAAGCCCCTTATATACGCCTTCTCGCTTCTAGAGCTAAGCTACTTACCGACCCTGTTCAGCTGCCGCCGGCTGGCCGGCGGCCATTCACAAAGAGAAACAAAAAGACATAAGGCATGACGTTTTCAGCTGGATCCCTTTCCCCCCCCCTCTTTTGAGAGATCGACTGTGATGATGAGCTAAGCCGCTTACCACCCTGTTCAGCAATTCAACGCGCATTAGCTGTATAAAGGGTTAAGCGGTTGCTGCCTGCCGTCGACTGACCGGCGGCGGCCATTCACAAAGACATAAGGTATGACGTTTTCAGCTGGATCCCTTTTTGAGGGATCCACTGTGGTGAGCTAAGCCGCTTACCACCCTGTTCAGCCATTCAGCGCGCGTTAGCTGTATAAAGGATTAACGGTAACGGTGATGAGCTTACAGTGTGTATACAAAAAAAAACTACAGGAGGCGTGTGGCGTGAAGCAGGACCCCCCTAAGACGAACGTGTCTGTCTGTGAGTAGAGGCGTGTGCATGTGGTGAGCGACTTAAGTGTAAGACAAAAATCGCCACCTCCTGCCGTGGTGAGTAGACCGGGCCGGCCAGGCGGGCGGGCGGCCGGCTAGTTCAATAGGGAGGGGTGACAGCTGCCTAAGGCTGTGCATGAAAAAAAATCCGATTTTCACCTGACCTCTGACGTTTGTTACAATGAATGTCAGAGGGAGGGAGACGTCCTCGGGTAGGGGGTAGGAGGTATTAAGGCTATGAGTGAGGAAAAAACACCGTTTTCAGCTGGTCTCCACGGATAGCGATGCCACACCCCCTCGTCATCTAAGCTCTTAAGGAGCGGAGCGGCTGAAAAAAGCGTCATGCGGACAGGGTGCTAGACAGCTGGAGCGCTGTTGGAAATGGGATTAAACTCCCTCTGTATAAAAAGCTCTCATTTCTGTTGGAAAAAAAACATATCACCTCTGACCCCAGTAACGGCTACTACCACCACCACCGCCACCACCACCACCGCCGCCACCGCCGCCGCCGCCGCCGCCGCCGCTGCCGCCGCCGCCAAGACGAGACGAGATGGCTCAAGCTATTCCACTTTCAAGCTCGCCTTCACCGCCCGGTGCGCCTGAAAAAAAGTTAATGCGGCTTGACGACGTGAGACGCGGCGCGAGGCAGCAGACCGATGATGGGGAGACCCGACAGGTAGGACAGCGGCGGTTAGCCTATAGCGACGCCTTGCTTCGTCAACTAGGTAAAGAGTTGAGCGGCTGTTGGAGAGAGTTGGGCAGTAGCTTAAAAGTCAGCGCCGCCCGTATGGATGCTCTAGTAGAGCGCAGTGTCAAGACACCGGAGGAGCTGTGTACGGCGATGTTCCGAGTGTGGTGGGGTGAAACCCCGCATCGTCATAGATGGGGCGAGCTCGGTCGCGTCTTCACCCGCATAAGACGCATGGAACTGTTGGCTCAGTGGATGGCCCTTCTCCACAGACAGGGGTTGGATTTCGAAAACCCCGACTCGCGCGCGATGCATAAGCACTTGGGCACCCTCGGCAGACGTCTGGGTAGCAGGTGGAAAGAGGTGGGGGACCATTTAAAATTGTCGCCTGAGAGGTTAGATAAGATCGCTGAAGAATGCGAATACGGAGGAAGTCCCGCTGAGTGGGCCTTCCGAGTGTTGAAAATGTGGCAAGATGAAGCTGACGGCGCCGGCGGTACGCCTTTTGAACTCCTTCGAGTGTTGACTGAGGACATGGGAAAGTTTGGCCTCGGCATCGCGATATTACTTGACTTTATCAAGCAAGAAACAACGAGAACGACGGACATGTGAATTGTTGTGTTTTATTTTCATACGTCTTCTTTATTAGTAAGTAAAAAAAAAAAAATATCATAACAATTAAGACGCGCGATCTCTTAAAGTGTCACTTCCTCCAGTCGCAGCTGATCGCCTCATCGCAGCACGTGATAAACAAAAAAAAAACGAAGAGACACGCTTCTTCCTCTCGAGAGGAAGAAGCGTGTCTCTCGATTGAAATCTTTTTCTTTTCTTTTTTTCTTAAAAGAGACAAACGCCCCTTAGAGTGCTCCCCCACCCCCCTAGAGTGCCCCCCTCCCCCCTCCCCCCCTCCCCCCCACCACCCGCCCCATGCATCCTAAAAGCGCCCCCCTCCCCATGCATCTTAAAGAAGCCCCCCTCCCCCCCTCCCCTCCCCTCCCCCCCTTATACACTCTAAAGAACGCTTCTACCTAGTTCAATAAGTCACTTCCAGTCGCTCGTAAAACAATAAAAAATGAAAAAAAATGAAAAAAAAACTTATATCGTAGTGTTTTTTATTAGTTTACCGAAAAAAAATAAGAGACTCGCCTCCTCCTCCAAAAAAAAAAGATATCACATTTTAAAGCCCGTGACCCCTTAAAGACGCTCATCTCTTCATTAAGTCGCGTGACGTCACTTCTTCTTCTTCTTCTTCTTCTTCTTCTTCTTCTTCTTCTTCTTCCGGTCACGTGATCAATCAGGTCACTTCCGGTCACGTGATCCTCAATGAGGTCACTTCCGGTTGGCCATTAGGTCATGTGACGTCACTTCCGGTCCCCTAAGTAGGTCAGTAGGTTACCCAGAATGCACCATCCCCTAAGTAGGTCACTTCCGGTCACCCAATGGAGGCCTCTGATTGGCTTCAGGGTTACCCAGAATGCACCGCTAATCCCCTAAGTAGGTCACTTCCGGTCACGTGACCCAATGGAGGCCTCTGATTGGCTAACTAGGTCACGTGACGTCACCACTAATCCCCTAAGTAGGTCACTTCCGGTCACGTGACCAAATGGAGGCCTCTGATTGGCTGCATGTCGATTGAGTAATAAACAGTACTTAACTATAGTCCCGTTCCGATACATACTATACTACTTACAGTGTATTTTCAATGGGGGGAATTATAGTGGGCACTCCAAAATTAGTAAACTGAGCCATAATCTGATAATTAGTCAAGTTCTAAGCTGAATTCTAGGTAATGAGATTGAATAAAATGGCTAGCACATGAAGGATGGCCATAGGGAACATTTTGGTTCATTTTTAACAAAATTAATTTGAACCTTAATCATCAAACCATGTCATTTTAAATGTATCAACCATGATCTGGTACTGTCTCCCCCTGTGCAGGGTACCGCGAGCAGGAGGCGTGTGGGCAGCACGAGTTTAAGGCGGAGGGACACGGCTTCGTCACCAACCACCTCTACCCAGAACCCAGCCAGCTCAGACACTGCTCAGTCATCTCTAAGGCTAGTCCAAGCTAACAAAAATTACTTATTTTACGTCAAAATAACGTTTCAACGCTATCTAACGTCTTGCCGCAATAAAGAGCAATAGAGAAACGTTATCTAACAGTGTAGAACTTTTCTTTTGTTTACCGGGGACTGTTTCCCATCATTGGCACTACTGAAAAATTATGCTTCTTGTCTTTGTTTTAAATAACCGCATATTGCCTTAAACCAGCATAATTTTGTCATCATAATGTAGTCCGGTGCGCCAGCACTGATTTGTGCATCATGCCGACCCTTCGGGGATGCATCCCTCCTGTAGGGTCGGCACGATGCTCGACAGCATGATCCTCGAATGCAGTCCCAGTGAGTTACTCACAAGGGCTGCATTCATGCATTATGACAGTTAGAGAGTGGCCATTTTTTAACAACAGGGGGGGGTCGGTGGATTTTCGCGTGAGCGAGTCGAAATTTTTTGGGTCACCCCACCGGAGGGGTCGAAATTTTTTTGGTTCCCCCCCTCAGGCATGTTGAAATTGAGCACGACCGATCCCTTTGAGCTATAGTAACGCGCTGGCCTTTTCACTAAAAAGGGGTGCAATTTTTTGGTCCCCCCCTCAAGAGTGGTCCAAATATTTTTGCCCCCCCCCCCCCAAATCCACCAACCCTATCTAGAAATATCAGTGCACACAACCTGGAAGGCGTGATTGATCCATAGTCTATTGGGACCACTCCCAGCCCAGAGGGAAGTTATCGACTCTATGGGGGGGGGGGGTCACTTTGATGTTGTCATTGTGGTAGTCTTTTCTACCGATGTAATAATACATTATACTATGGCGTGCACTCCTGTAATAGGCTGCTATCAGGAAAATCCAGCTCATAGATTGATCTTCCAATGGACATGGGGAAAATGTGTAATTTTCCTAAAATCTTTCAGCGGTCTTTGAGGCCACTCCAAATGATATCCTTGTTTCTCATTACCGCGCGCATTACCAAAATCGTCTTTCTGAGATGATTTTTTTGATTTTTTCTTTTGAAAATTATGATAGAAAAACATTACAAAATGAGACAAATATGGGCATATTTGGTATCAAATTAAAGCTCAACGTGCAGGAAATGTAACAGGGTGAAGAAAACATGCACATTTATAACCTTTGCAGATCCTAAATATCTTAATTAATAAAATGTGAATTCGGAAGTAAAGGCCTTTTCCTCAAGGAATGGCCTCAATTGTCAAGAACAAGTGTTGAATGATCTAAATGGACCTCTTCCCATAAATATATAGGGATAACGCTTCCACAAATGATAAATAATATACTTGTTTCTCATCACTAAGCCATGAGAAATGTGACGAAGGCACTTTTTTTTCCTTTTTTTTTGCTGAGGCTTAATAGAGTGCATGATTTGAGATAGAAAACAATGTTGTTTATTCACCTCACTGACACAGTGTCCCCCCTATGTGAGCATACCGGGAACTAAGCTAATAGGGAAAGCACTGATCCATGCAGTATAAACACATAGGGAGTTTTGGTGTCGACCTATAGTGAAACATATTGCACTGTATGTGCTCATCTTATAGACTAAGACACTGCCAATTATTTTAAAAGTTAGGAGTAGTATTGTATGTATCGGAACGGGACTATAGTTAACTACTGTTTATTACTCAATCGACCTGCAGCCAATCAGAGGCCTCCATTTGGTCACGTGACCCGTTGCCATGGTAACGTGACCTACTTAGGGCTCTCAGCCAATCAGAAGCCAGCATTCTGGGTGACCTACTGACCTACTTAGAAGCTCTCAGCCAATCAGAGGCCGGCATTCTGGTAACCATGGTAACGTGACCTACTTACGTCACGTGACCTACTTAGGCTCAGCCAATCAGAAGCCGGCATTCTGGTAACTAGGGTAACGTGACCTACTTAGGGTTTGTTTGTAAACAACACCACGTGGCTCTCTTGTTTGTAAACAACACCACGTGACACGTGACTGTTTGTAAACAAACAATTCGACTTAGTCTGACATTTTCAGCTGTCGCATGCTGACCTGCTGCTATCATAAGAGAAACAAAAGCCCTAATCACGCTTTTCAGCTGGATCCTTCCACCCACCAGACATGGATCCAGATGGGAGGGTGGTTTAAAATTAATCCGTGTACCGACTGTCATACAATAGTGTAATTAGTTGAACACGTGTTACCTGTATAAAGGATTAGCAGGTCATGGGCTTAGAGTGTGTATAGAAAAACAACTACAGGTAGCGTGAACAAAGCGACCCCCTCCCTTTCTGTCACTCTGTCTGTGACTAGAGGGCGCGCGTGTGGTAAGCGGCTTAAATCTAAAGAAAAAAAATCATCCTCTCCTGTCGTCAGCAGTCAGCTGGCCGGCGGCTGGAAAATGCGATTAGAGGGATGATGAGCGCGGTTTTTTATATTCAATATATTAGAAGTGTGCTTTGTTGCTTATATAGTTCATTATGCGTTTAAAATGTTCGCGAGTATCGTAGAAATGTAGAAAAATCCTATTGTGGCGCCATCTGACGAAAAGAGCGGAGAACTATACTAGGGTATGGCGAGCTAGACTAGAGCATGTAATCACCAGGCGGCAGAGTGGTCAAAAGACAATCTCGTAGTAGTAGGTCTACTTGGATCTTGAGTAGCCACCCTTGTGGTTGCAATTACCTAGACTAGTTGACCCTGCCAGCCTGGTCAAGTGAAATTAGTAAGGAGACCGCACATTAACGCGCTCCACAGTCTTTAGACAGTTAAGACTATAGTACCGTAGATTCTACTGTGTACTCACACTAACTATTTACAGTGCTACATATTCATACCCGTGTTCTAAGTGTTTTTTTTAGAAAAAAGCGATCTACTCACCCTTTTTTTTTTAGACAAACTCCTATTAGCAGGTAACCCCTGTATAAACCATACTGCAAAGATCTGCTACTTCGAGCGTCTGCCTCGTGACTGATAGTGTACAACAAGACGAAGTGGGCAGAGGTGAAGTACTGTTCCAAGAAAAATTGAGGCTCTTTATATAGCTGAGAGAGCGGCTAATCCGGATGTTCTAAGCTTGTTTTCACCTAGAGCCCCACCCTCTTCCAGAGAGGAATCAAATTGCTTTTCACCTGGACCCTTCCACCCCTCATCCATCAGCATGAAAAGAGGGATAACAAGTGTAACGTGCGCTACATGTATATGGGATTATAGCTGGTGAAGAGATAAAGCCAGGTCAACTGTGTATACAAAGACTACAGGAGGTGATTAACGACAGGTGTGACGCGCCAGCCCGTGGACGGATTATCTTCTAAGCTGACGCTTATTCAACTAGCCAGCTGCCGTCCGCTCCACTCACCACGGCAAGAGGAGGTGCTTTTGTTTTACACTTAAGTCGCTTACCACATGTACTCGTCTCTACCTCACAGACAGACACCCTCTCGCTTGCTTCACGACCCCTGTAGCTTTTTTTGTATACACACTCTAATCTCATAACCCCCTGATCCGTTATACAGGTAACGGGTATTCTCTTTTAAATAGCTGCCAGTCAGCCTGCGGCAGCTGAAAACGACGGTAAGTAGCTTAGCTCTAGAAGCAAGAAGGCGTATATAAGGAGGCTGACACGTGTATAGGCGCCTTATAAGTCGGCAGGGGGTAAATACTAGTGAAAAAGGAAGGCAGGTGTGCAGGTAGCTTTCTAACAGACACGTGTGTGCACTAAGCTGCTTAAGTCTAAACCCACCTGCAGTAGTCAGGTAGCATGTGAAAACTTACTTAACAGATCTCTTAATTGAGTAGAGACTCTGTACTGAGAGAGTCTTTTCAGCCGTTTAAGAGGATTATCTAGGACAGGGTACATAAGGAGTGAAACGACGCTCTCACCCATCACACTTTCTCGACCCGCCCTTCATCATCGTAGCATCGTCCACTCTACGCTCGCTCAGAATGTTATGATGGTTAGTTCTGCTATTTTCAGCTACTTTTCTTATCGAAGTGTTGACGCTACAGAGCATCGAAACTCTCTCCAAATGAGTCCAAGAAAGAAAAAGCAACTTCCACTTGAAGCAGGAAGAGAAACAGTGCCCTATGATGCATGTGAGGTAAAGAAACATTGGAAGGACGTCACCAAGGAGCAATGGATAGAAGCATGCTTCAACTTCATCGGAACGGAAGTAGTTTCATTTGGACAGAGGGAGAAGATTTTGTTGGAGCTATTTTTCTTAGCTCCGTATACTTGGCCTGACTGTGGTGAAATTCCTTCAGGTATTTGTTCAGTCTTCGCCATAGAAGTTATCAGGTCTTTGAAGGAGCTTCGATATATGCAAGGCACTCACGAGGAGATTGTTCAGAAAATGACGGAATTCGAAACAGGAGAAGACACAATATGGTGCGAGGAGACGACATATACGGACGATGATCTGGAGTACATCATTTGTAGCCCGTTGGAACATTATGTTAAAGACTTTGAGGACATGCTAGACAGCACTGAGATGAACCCGAAAGAGAGATCCCTTACTGCACAGAAAGAGGCCAAAGCTGTGTTGGAAAAGCTCAAGTTTGGTCAAGGATTCACTCTTCAAAGCAGCTGTGTGAGTGTGATAAAAGGCCTTGTGTTGAAACATCCAGACATGAAGTTTTCGCGTGCTGTCGACACACTTCCTTTGCCTGAACTGATGATGAACATGATCGATCCCATCGTACCAACATGTTTCGACTCTGCCAATTGTCCCATGTATAAAATGGTTTCAAGTTTTGCCCGTGGCCGATGGCTAAACGATCCACTGAAGTCAGAAAACCTCCTTGATTTAATCAACTGACTATTTTCTCATACTAGTATTAGTAGCATTAGTAATAGCAGCTACTCAGTCTCGTGCAGCACAAGCAGCAGCATCTGTCAGCAGCATCCGTGACATCGTCAGCAGCAGCAGCAGCTGCACGAGCAGCAGCATCTGTCAACAGCATCCGTGACATCGCCAGCAACTGCAGCAGCTGCACGAGCAGCACAAGCAGCAGCAGCTGTCAGCAGCTGCAGCAGCTGCACGAGCAGCACAAGCAGCAGCACCAACAGCAGCAGCAACAGCAAATCAGCAGCAGCAGCAGCAGCAGCAGCAGCAGCAGCAGCGGCGGTGTGGACCACTAACTTCGAGATGGCGACATGTCTGTTTCTTAGAATCGACATTCGACATGAGGCCTAGTGACATTTGACATGAAGCTTGAAAAACATAGTGACAGGTGACATGAGCAATTCTTAAAATCGACATGAGATATGAGCATAATTAAGCGACATCGACATGTGCCATGGCTATTTTTTTTTAAGACAAACGCCATAGACTCCTCATTCAAACCCCCACTAGTAGTGCTCTATAAGCGCAAGCTTTGCCTTAAGAGAGCTGTGGCTGTGAACCCTCTCCTCCCCCCGTACACACAGGTAAATATCAGAGTCAGCCAATGTCGCCAATACTACTCTCATACAAGGGTCAGGCACTGCTGGACTATAATAGATGGGTCAAGGACCATTCTACTGAGGGTCAGGCTAGGCTGGACATTCAATAACAGGCTGGACTTTGGCAAACTTGCTTGAAAGTCTGGCCAGCAAGAGTCCGTTGAAGGACTATACGGTAAAAAGGCTGCTGTTACAGTCAAGATACTCATATTTCAAGCCCAGAAAACTGTAATTAGCTTTCCAAGTTGTTTATTTAACAATATCCTGGCCTAGCAAGAAGCTGTCAGATGACATCTAAGAAAAATGGGGCTGTTAATTGATCAAGAGAGCTACATTGTTACAGAGTCCTATTCCTCTTTTGAGGTGGGACCAAATTTGAAAAAAGAATAAACTCAAAAAAAAAGCCTTAAGATTGAAACAGTTGTAGATGACAAATTTAATGAGGAAGTCGTATTAATTAGTTTACAAATAGCCGCTACGAGCAGCACAAGCAGCAGCTGACACTAGTGTCAGCTGCAGCAGCTGCACGAGCTGCTTGTGCTGCTCGTGCAGCGGCTATTTGTAAACTAATTAATACGACTTCCTCATTAAATTTGTCATCTACAACTGTTTCAATCTTAAGGCTTTTTTTTTGAGTTTATTCTTTTTTCAAATTTGGTCCCACCTCAAAAGAGGAATAGGACTCTGTAACAATGTAGCTCTCTTGATCAATTAACAGCCCCATTTTTCTTAGATGTCATCTGACAGCTTCTTGCTAGGCCAGGATATTGTTAAATAAACAACTTGGAAAGCTAATTACAGTTTTCTAGGCTTGAAATATGAGTATCTTGACTGTAACAGCAGCCTTTTTACCGTATAGTCCTTCAACGGACTCTTGCTGGCCAGACTTTCAAGCAAGTTTGCCAAAGTCCAGCCTGTTATTGAATGTCCAGCCTAGCCTGACCCTCAGTAGAATGGTCCTTGACCCATCTATTATAGTCCAGCAGTGCCTGACCCTTGTATGAGAGTAGTATTGGCGCAATTGGCTGACTCTGATATTTACCTGTGTGTACGGGGGGAGGAGAGGGTTCACAGCCACAGCTCTCTTAAGGCAAAGCTTGCGCTTATAGAGCACTACTAGTGGGGGTTTGAATGAGGAGTCTATGGCGTTTGTCTTAAAAAAAAATAGCCATGGCACATGTCGATGTCGCTTAATTATGCTCATATCTCATGTCGATTTTAAGAATTGCTCATGTCACCTGTCACTATGTTTTTCAAGCTTCATGTCAAATGTCACTAGGCCTCATGTCGAATGTCGATTCTAAGAAACAGACATGTCGCCATCTCGAAGTTAGTGGTCCACACCGCCGCTGCTGCTGCTGCTGCTGCTGCTGCTGCTGCTGCTGATTTGCTGTTGCTGCTGCTGTTGGTGCTGCTGCTTGTGCTGCTCGTGCAGCTGCTGCAGCTGCTGACAGCTGCTGCTGCTTGTGCTGCTCGTGCAGCTGCTGCAGTTGCTGGCGATGTCACGGATGCTGTTGACAGATGCTGCTGCTCGTGCAGCTGCTGCTGCTGCTGACGATGTCACGGATGCTGCTGACAGATGCTGCTGCTTGTGCTGCACGAGACTGAGTAGCTGCTATTACTAATGCTACTAATACTAGTATGAGAAAATAGTCAGTTGATTAAATCAAGGAGGTTTTCTGACTTCAGTGGATCGTTTAGCCATCGGCCACGGGCAAAACTTGAAACCATTTTATACATGGGACAATTGGCAGAGTCGAAACATGTTGGTACGATGGGATCGATCATGTTCATCATCAGTTCAGGCAAAGGAAGTGTGTCGACAGCACGCGAAAACTTCATGTCTGGATGTTTCAACACAAGGCCTTTTATCACACTCACACAGCTGCTTTGAAGAGTGAATCCTTGACCAAACTTGAGCTTTTCCAACACAGCTTTGGCCTCTTTCTGTGCAGTAAGGGATCTCTCTTTCGGGTTCATCTCAGTGCTGTCTAGCATGTCCTCAAAGTCTTTAACATAATGTTCCAACGGGCTACAAATGATGTACTCCAGATCATCGTCCGTATATGTCGTCTCCTCGCACCATATTGTGTCTTCTCCTGTTTCGAATTCCGTCATTTTCTGAACAATCTCCTCGTGAGTGCCTTGCATATATCGAAGCTCCTTCAAAGACCTGATAACTTCTATGGCGAAGACTGAACAAATACCTGAAGGAATTTCACCACAGTCAGGCCAAGTATACGGAGCTAAGAAAAATAGCTCCAACAAAATCTTCTCCCTCTGTCCAAATGAAACTACTTCCGTTCCGATGAAGTTGAAGCATGCTTCTATCCATTGCTCCTTGGTGACGTCCTTCCAATGTTTCTTTACCTCACATGCATCATAGGGCACTGTTTCTCTTCCTGCTTCAAGTGGAAGTTGTTTTTTCTTTCTTGGACTCATTTGGAGAGAGTTTCGATGCTCTGTAGCGTCAACACTTCGATAAGAAAAGTAGCTGAAAATAGCAGAACTAACCATCATAACATTCTGAGCGAGCGTAGAGTGGACGATGCTACGATGATGAAGGGCGGGTCGAGAAAGTGTGATGGGTGAGAGCGTCGTTTCACTCCTTATGTACCCTGTCCTAGATAATCCTCTTAAACGGCTGAAAAGACTCTCTCAGTACAGAGTCTCTACTCAATTAAGAGATCTGTTAAGTAAGTTTTCACATGCTACCTGACTACTGCAGGTGGGTTTAGACTTAAGCAGCTTAGTGCACACACGTGTCTGTTAGAAAGCTACCTGCACACCTGCCTTCCTTTTTCACTAGTATTTACCCCCTGCCGACTTATAAGGCGCCTATACACGTGTCAGCCTCCTTATATACGCCTTCTTGCTTCTAGAGCTAAGCTACTTACCGTCGTTTTCAGCTGCCGCAGGCTGACTGGCAGCTATTTAAAAGAGAATACCCGTTACCTGTATAACGGATCAGGGGGTTATGAGATTAGAGTGTGTATACAAAAAAAGCTACAGGGGTCGTGAAGCAAGCGAGAGGGTGTCTGTCTGTGAGGTAGAGACGAGTACATGTGGTAAGCGACTTAAGTGTAAAACAAAAGCACCTCCTCTTGCCGTGGTGAGTGGAGCGGACGGCAGCTGGCTAGTTGAATAAGCGTCAGCTTAGAAGATAATCCGTCCACGGGCTGGCGCGTCACACCTGTCGTTAATCACCTCCTGTAGTCTTTGTATACACAGTTGACCTGGCTTTATCTCTTCACCAGCTATAATCCCATATACATGTAGCGCACGTTACACTTGTTATCCCTCTTTTCATGCTGATGGATGAGGGGTGGAAGGGTCCAGGTGAAAAGCAATTTGATTCCTCTCTGGAAGAGGGTGGGGCTCTAGGTGAAAACAAGCTTAGAACATCCGGATTAGCCGCTCTCTCAGCTATATAAAGAGCCTCAATTTTTCTTGGAACAGTACTTCACCTCTGCCCACTTCGTCTTGTTGTACACTATCAGTCACGAGGCAGACGCTCGAAGTAGCAGATCTTTGCAGTATGGTTTATACAGGGGTTACCTGCTAATAGGAGTTTGTCTAAAAAAAAAAGGGTGAGTAGATCGCTTTTTTCTAAAAAAAACACTTAGAACACGGGTATGAATATGTAGCACTGTAAATAGTTAGTGTGAGTACACAGTAGAATCTACGGTACTATAGTCTTAACTGTCTAAAGACTGTGGAGCGCGTTAATGTGCGGTCTCCTTACTAATTTCACTTGACCAGGCTGGCAGGGTCAACTAGTCTAGGTAATTGCAACCACAAGGGTGGCTACTCAAGATCCAAGTAGACCTACTACTACGAGATTGTCTTTTGACCACTCTGCCGCCTGGTGATTACATGCTCTAGTCTAGCTCGCCATACCCTAGTATAGTTCTCCGCTCTTTTCGTCAGATGGCGCCACAATAGGATTTTTCTACATTTCTACGATACTCGCGAACATTTTAAACGCATAATGAACTATATAAGCAACAAAGCACACTTCTAATATATTGAATATAAAAAACCGCGCTCATCATCCCTCTAATCGCATTTTCCAGCCGCCGGCCAGCTGACTGCTGACGACAGGAGAGGATGATTTTTTTTCTTTAGATTTAAGCCGCTTACCACACGCGCGCCCTCTAGTCACAGACAGAGTGACAGAAAGGGAGGGGGTCGCTTTGTTCACGCTACCTGTAGTTGTTTTTCTATACACACTCTAAGCCCATGACCTGCTAATCCTTTATACAGGTAACACGTGTTCAACTAATTACACTATTGTATGACAGTCGGTACACGGATTAATTTTAAACCACCCTCCCATCTGGATCCATGTCTGGTGGGTGGAAGGATCCAGCTGAAAAGCGTGATTAGGGCTTTTGTTTCTCTTATGATAGCAGCAGGTCAGCATGCGACAGCTGAAAATGTCAGACTAAGTCGAATTGTTTGTTTACAAACAGTCACGTGTCACGTGGTGTTGTTTACAAACAAGAGAGCCACGTGGTGTTGTTTACAAACAAACCCTAAGTAGGTCACGTTACCCTAGTTACCAGAATGCCGGCTTCTGATTGGCTGAGCCTAAGTAGGTCACGTGACGTAAGTAGGTCACGTTACCATGGTTACCAGAATGCCGGCCTCTGATTGGCTGAGAGCTTCTAAGTAGGTCAGTAGGTCACCCAGAATGCTGGCTTCTGATTGGCTGAGAGCCCTAAGTAGGTCACGTTACCATGGCAACGGGTCACGTGACCAAATGGAGGCCTCTGATTGGCTGCAGGTCGATTGAGTAATAAACAGTAGTTAACTATAGTCCCGTTCCGATACATACTATACTACTGTTAGGGAAGGTGTATGGGATAGGATTTAAAATAGGAATATGATAAGACTAAAAAATCTCCAGACATTTAGCTGACACACCATCTTTAATAACAATAGATGATCAGGTTAATAACAATGGAAGCTGTTCTAGCTAAGGCCAAAAAAATAAAGGTGTCTTTCAGGCAACATGGTCCAAAGAATTAGGGTTTACACCACAAGTAAAGGAAAGTCACATAAATAACACTCAATGTGCCAACGTATACAATTTTTGCAAAGGTTACAACATGAATATGTCTGCTGTTAGGGACACATAATGTACAAGGGCACTGCCTTCAGGGGGATTAAGGGGGATACAGTGAGGCAGTTTGACTGATGTGAGGGATAAGCTAAGTAGACAGGGCGGACCCCCTGTGTTGGTCATAAAGGCTACATATAACCAAATATACACAGCCATTTTCTATTTTAGGGTCACAAATGTGTCTCCTTTTACCCGACAATTTAACATTTGCAGTGTTTGGAAAACCTATTTGAATGCATAATTCGTCAAGCTCAGTTTTCCCCAGAATTCAGTCCTGAATAGGGATATATTTGGAGGATAAGCTGCTTCCACAGGCATTTTTCTTTGCATTTTCCAAATTTAAGGAAGTGAGGGCAGACAGTATATAAATGATCCTATAATAATATTATTTGGCTCCCTATACGACCAATCTCTTAGTTACTATAGTTCCTAACCAAGTTAGTCTTTTTTGGCTCCCTATGACCAACCTAGGTTAGTTAATATTGTCAGGTTAGTCCATACTGACCAACTCACCTTAGTCTTTCCATTTTAGGCTAAGTCCTTTTGAGTAAGGCATTAGTCATATGTTGTTATGCCTCAGTCATTTTTAAATAGCACTTGGTCAAGCCTGGCCAATGTCCCTATGACCAACCTGGGATAGCCACTACAGACTAAGGGCCATGGCTCTTAGATTAGGCCACTCAAAAAAATAAAATGGTTTCTCATCACCGCGCGCATCATAAAAATCAGCTTTTGAGGAAAACTTTTTTTTTTTTTTGCTAATTTTTGATGAAAAATGTGATAAATTTGGACAAATAGTGGGATATTTGGTATCAAATTAAAGCTTATACTGCCAGTAATGCAGTAGGATATAAATAAATTACATTTTCCCGACTTTTAAAGGTCCATAAATTCTTATGTACTAAAATGTGAATTTTGGTCATGAAAAACGTATATCACCCCATACATTTTAAGCCCGCAAGTAAAAAAAAAAGGAAAAAAAAGCCTCCCTCGTCACATTTTCAGACCTTGGTGATGAGAAACCACTTTTTTTTTTTGAGTGGCCCTATCTGTGTACTCATTATTACACTATTGCATGTGACATCAGCAATCCGTTTTTGGTTCTTCACATTTTAAGCGTCTTTCCTCTCCTGAGGTGAGAAGAAAATCTCATTACATATTGGGAGCATGTGAACCTATTTTACAGATAATAGAATCCTGCAGTCTGTCCTAAAACTGTGACAAGAACAAAGGACGGGTGATGACTGAATGGATGCACTCTTCTTCAAAAAAAGAATACAGCTTCAAAATATGATATTCATCGCCACTTGAACAGCGTTTCGACTGTGATGGCTTATTTTATTGGCTCTCATCTGTAAATTGAGAACTTGCTTATGAAACTAGTCCTCGAAATTGTTGATTCAGAAATAGTTATCTGAGACCAGGACTGTATATGAACTCATATGGCAATGCGAAATTTGAATAGTGAACTGTAACGTGACCACAAGCAGTAAATACTAATACTAATTAGGTTGATCTATTTTGAGCACAGATCTTCTGAAATGTATAGAATTTGAAATGGGAATCACGACAAAGGCGTTTGATGAGGAAACAGATATAAGTTTTGGAGGACGACTGTAAGAGAGAGCATGAGGGAGCATGCCATTATTACTGAAACAGGCAGGTTTCATTATTTGACAGAAAACTTGTAAGAGGGTGTTCATTTATCACTTACAGGAGGGATGGTGACATTTTTACGCCCCCTCCCCTCAAGCACGCGTGGAATAATTTGTACCCCCCCCCCTTTGCCAAAGGAGTGGAATAATACATAAAAGTTGAAGTCCTCTAGATCATATACCATACACCATATACCTCATCCATATCCCTAGTCATAACGAATAATGGTAGGTGCTCTGGAGAATGGACTATGAATAAAGTCTCTAATTAGTTCACCTCTTAGCAAGAGGCATCTCTTTCACATATTTTGTGTACTCTTGATTGAACTAAGTAACCAGTAACATTACTTGTTATAAATAAGTTGCCAATGGGTGAGAATGATGGCCCCAAAGGTATAAAGGCCACCCTGCTCCCCGTCACCAGTTTATGTCTTGTGATAACATTGGTTATGCAGTTACTTCAATTCAGTTTGCAATAGCATTGAGTAGCATTGAGAAGTCATATTGGAATAACCTAGGATTTGAGAGTTGTCATTAGTGATGACTTTAGGTCTTCAAGTTGACAATACCTAAATCAACTACCTTCAGGTAGTCATTCTGACTACCCAATTAATGTGACTATATAAGGTAGTCATTATGATAACTTTGTTTTGAATGGATCAGATATGACTACCTTAGGTCATCAAAATGATGACAAAAGGTTGTCGCCATGACTACCTAAAGTTGTTAATTTTGGTATTGTCAAAATGAAGACCCTGAGGTTTTCGGTGTAGCTGAGAGCCTACTGTAATGACAATGGATGTCAACTGATTAGAGTACCGTAAAACCTCGCGTATTATAAGCCAGACTCATGTATAAGCCGCACCTAGACTTTGGGCCGATCCTATAAGCCGCGCCAGGGGTCTGATTACAGCGACTTTTGTACTGTACTATAGCAGCGAAAGCTTGCGTACAAGCCGCACCCTGACTCTGGGCCAATCCTATAAGCCGCACAACAATCTGACTCGCGTACTAGCTGCGGCTTATACACGAGTTTTCTTTTTTACGGTAATAGCAATGGGTGTTGTTCTAGCTAAGGTGTAATATAGGGGATTTATGCTGATGGATAAACGGTGCAGATTGACATTACTACTTAAATATTAAATGATGAATGATTGATGTCTACATGTATGAAGATCCTTGTTGAATACTGAATCAACATGTGAAAGATGTATGAGTGTGTACACTGATATTCCTAGGCTCCCTATACGCCCAACCTCTCAGTCACTAGTGCCTAACCTAGTTAGTCATTTTTTGGCTCCCTATACAACCAACCTAGATTAGTTATTATTGTCAGGTTGGTCACTACTGACCAACCCACCTTAGTCTTTTTAGTTCCGGGGGAGCCACTGAGTGGTCATCACAGGTGGCCCCAACTATTGGTATACAAATACAGCACACCAATGATGGACCTAGGTTAGCCACTACTGACTTACCCCTTGGTCATTTTTGAATATACTTTTGCCATTGTGACTTACACTCATATGACCAATCTGGGTTAGTCTGTACTCACTAACCCTTTCAACCTATGGATTTTCAGTGTAGGATAGGAGCTTTCAAAGGCTGATAACGCTCAATTCCCTGGTTTTGGTATAAAACAGAGTCATTCGAGCTGCACATGGGCCTCTGATTAAGTTATATATATATACCTCACACCAGACGTGTCCAATTTTCTCCACCTCTCAATACTCATAACAGCTGGAACAAGATCTCAGCTACAATAAAAATGGCTGACAATAATGTCACGTTTAAGTGTATGCTTAAAAGCAGCTTATTTAAGTACTTTGATACAAATGATGATTTGTACTACATATTCTCTCTTTTCACCCCAAAGTCCCGGCGATGAACATCAGATGGCTGAAGGGAATGGATCAGATGAAGCAATACACATTTACACTGCAACAATCTTGTTTCATTTCAGGAGATAGGACGCTGAAAACAGCACTGACCTTCAGCCCACGATGAACCTTTACAGCTCATCAGGATTAACTTGGCTAAGATAAGAATTTGGCTTTTCTCATATTTCACAAATTTAAGTAAAGTTTTCCTTAATTTGTGAAGAATAAGAAAATCCACTGGACACGTTTAAAACTCATGATAGTTCACATCCAAATTGCCAATGTGTACAAGTATTGCAAAAGTCACCGAGTCAACATGGCTCCTAGCCTATCCGGTGTTTATAAACATTTAAGATCGGAAAATATCTGAGACATGATGTAGAAGATGAGAACTTGACTTTTCTTGTATTTCACAAATTTTAGAAAGTTTACAGTGTGAGCATGACTCATAGCCTTATCTGTTGTTTGGGAGACATGGAAGATATGATCTACAAGAAGACTAAGTTTGGTCAGATTAAGGGAGATACTGTGAGGCTGTTTTACTGATGTGAGGGATAAGGTAAATAGACTGGGCGGACCCCCTCAGAGAGTTATAAAGACCACATATAACAGAATATACACAGCCAGCTTCTACAGTAAGGTCATAAATGTGTCCCTTGTCATATAAATCTCATAATGTATCAAATTAAGATGATCATCTCTATTGAATAATTCTTTCATGTTTTTTTTTGTTATATTTCTTATTGTCTTCTGTCCATAACTTTGCCATTTTGTCCATTGCTAATTCCTTCCTCCTTCTTATCACCTCCCTGCACTCATATCTCCATGTACATGCACCTTCTCCTAAGGCATGCAACAGAAAACTCTGTGAAAGGTGGTTTTATTGAAAGCCAGTGTACATTAGCAATTGTCTTCAGGGGAGACATAGTGGAGGTTATATTTTCAGGCTGCATATGTGTTCATCTATGAGAGGGAAATAGGAATATAAATTCTAACACAGTTACTTCTGTCTACACAGTGAAGTTTTACTATCATTATGAAAGCTGGGGTGAACACGATTCTATGACTTGTGGATAGCTAAGTTTGAAAGACAACATCTACAGTCTTTGCTGATCTGTTGAATGATATGACTCAAAACTTTTTATCTTTCTTTTTCACCCATTCATAGAGAGTTCCCAACTCAAGCTAGAGAAACTAACAGTGATTCAGCATAGGGAAATACATGTATGTCATTTTTATATTGAAAGCTGCAGGATTACATTCAGCTGCAACTGACATTATTTGTTGAAAGTTGTGTTTTTCTACCTACAAACTGAAATACAAACTTTATTTCTGGAATCATTCGGGACCATCAGACAGCTAGTATAAGCTGTTGTCAGGGGAACGGTTTGAGGGAAATGATTCGGAAAATTTCAAATTTGCATGAGTCTAGTAATGGATTAGTTCTGGTAATAGAGAGGAACGCTGGCAGCTAACTTGATTGTTCCCCAGAGAGTGGAGCGCCGTTGAAACATTTCTTATCTTCAACTCTGTGTCTAGCATGCGTGGACTGGTGTGACGCTGGTGAAGGTTGTTAGGGAAATAGAGGTCTACAGCCAGCGTCTCTAGATACCGCAGGTTTTATTTATCATCTATTATTTAATGGAGACATTGTGCAGCATTTTATCTCAATAAAGCAGACAACGATAGTTATGTACAGCAACTTAATGTATACCAACAGTCCATATACCAAATTACCAAACCTTTTTGGCCGTGCGCTGATGGTCCCCCTTCTACAGCTTCTTTAAGTGGCAAAATCACCGAGTGTATCCCACTCACAATTCTAGTACTGTTCTACTATGTTTCCCTGACGACAAGGGCTGTTCAGCGGTGCGAACAGGAGCTGACTGTGGTAAAGAGGGAGTAGTGAGAATGCCCCTTTAACAGAGCTGGATACTATCTGTGGCTCCGTCTAGTGGGAAAGTCAGGAAGTAAAGCCCACTAACTTTTGCCAGTTGGACTCACTACTTTCAGCCCTGGTGAGATATAATTTCAATTCGATGTCCTGTTTACTCTTGTTCAAATGGGAAATTATGTCTAGGATCTTTGATAAAAATGTCCCACCTGGGGGGGGGGGGGGGGGGCGGTGTTACTCTGGTATGGCACAACGAATCTGAGGTTATCTGAGATGGTATCCCTATTTACATCTAAGAGTGGTCTAATGCATGACACCTTAGCTGGAAATACTGTTCATGCAGTAGCTATTTCTACTCTCGTACTAAGGGAGTGTTCATTTATTGGTTACAGGGGGGGGTGGTGGGCTTGGGGGGCGTAAAAATTTCCGACTCCTCCTGAGGGGGGGAGGTAAACATTCTGACCCCTCTTGAGGGGGGGCGTAACAAATTTAGCCCCTTTTTAGCAAAAAAAAGCCTGCACGTTACTATAGTTCAAAGGGGGGTGGGCGAAAAAAAAAGTTTCGGTGAGGGGGGGCGCGAAACGTTCCACGCGCTCTGGAGGGGGGGCGTAAAAAGATTTCGCCCATCCGGGGGAAATCTCAGCAACCCCCCCTGTAATTAATAAATGAACACTCCCTAAATCAAAGATATGTATTTGGTAGATGTGTGGCCATCTTAACAGTTTCTCCCACTTGGAGATTAAACATTCTTCCTCAAAGACCAGCTTTGGGAGATAATAAAATTAATGTAACACTGTGGTGTGTATCCACTAATTGCATTTTTTTTTTTAAACGTTACATGCATTCGACAAATATCGGAGGGGGATAATCGGGCAATTTTAAGCAAAACCAAGGAGAACAAAGTCGAGCGATAAAATTGCTCTAGAGTGAGTAGATTAAGTAAATACAATAGTATAGAGATTTGAGATTTGGTAAAAAAAAAAGTTGCTCCGTGCGATAACCAACCACCCCTCTTGTAAATGAATGATCATTCCCTAAAGTAACAGTGGAGCCTTTTGAAACGTATTGCAACAAATGAAGTAAATAAGGAGGCAAATTGTTTGACAAGAACAAAGCACAGTTGATGAAATGACTGTATGGACTGAGTTCCCATCTGAGAAGAATACAGCCGGAAAATAACAATGCCATTTTATCACAACAATAGGATTTACTCAAAAATGATTTAACCAACTAAAGCTAAAACTTATATTAACAACCATTGTTGGTGGGACAACTAATGGTGACAATTGTTAGCATGAAACAAAGGATATTGTATTAAACAAGCTGTCTGCATCCATTTCACCCCTGGAAAACTATTCTGTGCAATATGCCGAAGGCTGTGTCTCACGACCTTGGGCCAATGTTTTTGTCTCTGACCGGGTGCCAGCTCTGACCGGGTGCCAGCTCTGACCGGCCTGAATAAAAACTGGTTATTTAGGGCAGATGTAAATAGAATTTGGCTGAAAAGGCTAATGTATGTTATAACTCATTAAACTAGTAATTAGTTGCCCATTTTTATCATCATCTGCCCTAAATAACCTGTTTTTATTCAGGCCGGTCAGAGCTGGCACCCGGTCAGAGACGAAAACATTGGCCCAAGGTCGTGAGACACAGCCTGAAACACTGTGTGAAGGAGACACTTCTTCACTTGAACACAAAGTTCTGATTAAAATTGCCCACTGGTTTTGATAACACTGATTCAGAAATGATTGCAAAAAGTCTTTGGCTTGGAGAATTCTTGATTTAAGACCTGTAATACGACTCTAAGTAAAAATTCATCCCAAGAAAATCATTCTGTGTGACATTCTGAAATACGGTGTGAAAGAAATATTTCTTATCTTGAACAAAGTTTTGACTGTGATGACTAACCTTAATTTCGACTCCTACTGTAACTTTAGCACTCACTTAAGAAACTGGTCTTTGAACAGATTAATTCAGAAAAAGTTTCCTGTAATCAGAAGCATGTGAGTTCAAGAAATAATGAGGGAAAGTGAAATGAGACTCGTAATACAACTCTGAGGAAGAAATGAAACATCAATTATGTTGATGTATTTTGAGTACATCTCTTGCAACTTTCAGGATGTGGATTGGGAAAAGCAGATAAAACAGGTTGATCGTGAATGTGGAAGGAGGGACGGCATGTTGCCCTTAACCCTTTGAGGACAGGGTAATGCATTAATGCATCATGTCCCTGCACTGAAAAATCCATAGGTTGAAAGGGTTAGTCAGTTCAGACTATCCTAGGTTGGTCATATGAGTGTTAGTCATAATGGCAAAGTTATATTCAAAAATGACCGGGGGGTCAGTCAGTAGTGGCTAACCTAGGTTCATCATTGGTCTGTTGTATTTGTATACCACTAGTTGGCTCCACCTGTCATGACCACTCAGTGGCTCCCCCTGGGAAAAAAAGACTAAGGTGGGTTGGTCACTACTGACCAACCTGACAATAATAACTGACCTAGGTTGGTCATATAGGGGTCGTCATGATTCATCAATGTAGCACTAGCGAATAACTTGCCAGGGCTACACTGATATTCCTGGGCTCCCTATACGACCATTCTCTCTGTCACTAGTACCTAACCTAGTTAGTCATTTTTTGGCTCCCTATATACGACCAACCTAGGTGAGTAAATATTGTCAGGTTGATCAGCACTGACCAACCCACTAGGGGGAGCCACTGAGTGGTCATCATAGTATCTTACAGGTGGCACCAACTAGTGGTATAAATACAACAACTAAGGTACACACTAATGATGAGCCTAGGTTAGCCACTACTGACTGAGCCCTCAGTCATTTTTGAAAATAACTAGGATAGTCCGTACTGACTACCCCTTTCCACCTATGGATTTTCAGTGTACATTCAAGCATGATACACTCTGGACACAGTCCTGGTGAGTAACTTGCCAGTGTTGTATTCAAGCATCATGCCTACCCGACATACCTCGTGTCCAGGAAAGTGTTTGAACATGAATTTAACAGATTTCATATTTTCCCTCGTTTGTAACTGGAGAGGGGAGAAGATTAGGAATACTTTATAGTTTAAAACAGTGGATAGTATCCATTAAGTCGGCCGTGAGAACATTGTTTGTCTTTGGCTCCAATAGGCATGAACAGGATAGCTCTCCCAGGTGCGAAGAGAAACGTTTAGAACGTTATCTTAATTGCATTATTAAGGTGATCTTACTTGTCTTGACTTTAGCTCTTAAACTATCTTAATCCCATCTTAAACTATCTTACACTATCTTCAGAGTATTACTAAACAAGTGACGATGGTGCCACTAGTAGTGATAAGCTGACACAGTCCATGGTAGGATAGGCTAGTTATCTAGTATGTAATGGGGGGCTCTGCCACCCAACCCCCCTTTTTTTCTTTTCTTCTCTTAATATAACTTTAACTTTTAAACTTTAACTATCCTGGATTAAGATTGAGATAACGCTCTAAACGTTTGTCCTCGCACCTAGGAGAGCTACCCCGTATTTGCCTCCAATAGAGCTGCATATTGTCGTGTATACCATGACGCTGACGTCACTGGTAGTGCTGCAGCTCTCACATAGGGGTCGCCACCAGTCACTGTATAAGGGCACAAAAACTGACAGTTTTTTCTGAATCATAATTTTTCTTTGGGAAAATATTGACTATTTTATCATGAACTCTCTACAAATATGAGTGACTAAATCCAACAAATGTCAAATCTGTCAGGAGATAAAAGCCTCATATTATGGAGTAGAACCCTTAGCTCTTTTTTCTTTGGCCTGGAGATTGTAGATAACTGATAGCCCTGTATTTAGGCAGTCCACTCCCCGCCGTGCTCTAGTCAACATCCACAAGCTTCTACTACCACCCAGATAAGGTCAGTCACTAATACAATATATACTAGGGATATCAATCCTTTCAGGACGGCAAGTCACTTAAAGATGATATTTGTCATCATGATGTACCAATGCAGCCCTGGTGAGTAACTCGACGGTGCTGGATTAGTGCATCATGCCGACCCTTCGAGGGTGTCTCAATCTCATAGGGTCGGCATGATGCTTGTTACAGGTGTCTGTACAGTCTAAGTGGTATCAGATCTATGCAACTGACCGACAGGTGAATAACACTACGAGATAAGGCAACCTAGTCGCCTGTACACTGATATTCCTAGGCTCCCTATACGACTAATCTCTCAGTCACTAGTACCTAACCTAGTTAGTCATTTTTTGGCTCCCTATACGACCAACCTAGATAAGTTATTATTGTCGGGTTGGTCAGTACTGACCAACCGACCTTAGTCTTTTAAATTCCAGGGGGAGCCACTGAGTGGTCATCATAGTATCTTACAGGTGGCACCAACTAGTGGTATACAAATACAACAACTAAGATACACACCAATAATGAACCTAGATTAGCCACTACTGACTGACCACTCAGTCATTTTTGAAAATAGCTTTGTCATTGTGACTGACACACCTATGACGAACCTAGGATAGTCAGTACTGACTAACCCTTTCAACCTATGGATTTTCGGTGTAGTGGCACATATTGTTTCTGGCTAATCGTGAACCTTGCCAAGGAAACCAAGCTATGTACTTTTTTATACGATGAGCTCAATAAACAGTTGGTTTCAATTAAGTTCATGATCATATTGCATTAAAGCGCTACCGGTATATGCTACCCTTGAATGGCTTAAGTCAGTTATCAATCAGCTTTACAGAGTAATTATGTGTAATAAATAGACATATGGCTTGTGCCTCCGCCCCCCCTATGGTTGTTAACCTGATTAATGCATACTGTTTAATACTCATTTACAAATATATGTAGAATTTCATAGCTATTGACTAAGCACATAATACATGCGGTGATCCTGGTAGTGCACATACATACGTAATATTATTGTGTTTAGTCAGCTATACATTTATCATAGTTAAGGGATACATAAAGAGGTCAAGGACAGTGTCAGTATCCGGGGGGGGGGAGCACTAGGTATATTTTGTATACACAGGTGTGCGGCTGGGAAGGGTACTTTTTGAGGAAAATCCCCCTCACCAAGGGTCTGTTTTTCACCAAAATCCCCCTCACCAAGGGTCACTTTTCGGAAATTTCAACAAAATCCCCCAAAAAGGGGTCGCAAATTGGAGTTTCCGCCAAAATTCCTCACAACATGGGTCACTTTTGACCAAAATCCTTCCCACAAAGGTGGACTTCTCGGGAAAAATTACTAAAACCTAGGCACTTTTGTCCAAAATCCCCCTCAGCAAGGGTCACTTTTATCCAAAATCCCCCTCAGTAAGGGTCACTTTTGACCAAAATCCCCTTCACCAAGGGTAAGGGTTGTAAAAGGGTCGGCCGCACACCCGTGTCAAAAAAAATTGAGTGCCGCCCCCGGGGTCAGTATAATGAGTACATGGCACGAATAGAGCTCAAAGGGCTCTCTGTTTACTAACCATATACCTATCGCCTCCAGTACGGGACCCACTGGAACTGTTATATTTTAATAATTTCAGATGTCGGTGTCAGTGGTAATACAGAACGTGGCCCACACCACGGGGGAGGGCCCTCACTGGGACCCGGTCAACAACTGTCTGCTGCATGTGGACATCCTAGCAGGGGACGTGCACCGCTGGGACCCGGTCACCGGCGCCGACACCAAGGTACACCTGGGTAAGTCATACACACAGTCATACACACAGTCATACACGCAGTTATACACCAAGGTACACCTGGGTGAGTCATTTTTTATCCTTCCCCAAGCTGGCCCCACCTCGACCTCTGTTCCCGAGCGTCATCGCTGGCACTCAAAGGTTGCTGGTTAAAATAGTTCCTGTGCGCTTGGTGCTGTTGTATTAAAAGTGCAGATGGGTACCGCGTAGGAATCCCCCCCAAAATAGGGGGGAAGTGTCGCGGTCATGGCTCCTCAAATACCAGCGATGTCGCTCAGACGCGTCTGAAGACGAGCTGGGCAGTTGGGGCCAGCTTGATCGTTCCCCCCATGGTGGGGCTGGGGCTTCGTGGGATGCAGCCCCAGCCTCATCAAGGGGGGAAAGATACCAAAAATCCTCTTGCTATGGGCCTTTGCTTTTATCTCATTGTTTTTCACTCTTTAAAATATGTTTAGTCACAAATAAATGGCCATAAACATTTGAACAAATGATGATGTCACAGGCCATGTGATACGGGAACACTGTATCCCATGGGGGGCATGGAATACGGGATTTCTAGTACTAAAGCATAGTGGTCATCGTATGCACCATGAAATAAATACAGTCATACACCAAGATGCACCTGCATGGGTAAGGTGGTAGACATCTCCACAGTCCAGCGACAAAGCTAATCAAACCGAGTCATCCTGATGCTGTTGTAATCTCATCCCTAGACATGTGGTGTGGGGCTCTACACTAGGGGGAGGCTTGACAGGACCACTTTGATTATAACAGCTGGCACTAATATGTGGGGGGGGGGGGCGGGGAGTTGGACACAACCGGGTCAGAGGATGGATTATTAGTAAAAGTGTGTGAGGGGCAGACATAGGGAGCCCCACTCTGGCCTTATCCAAACATCATTACACTGGCCGCTGGTTAAGGGTTGCCCGTCCTGGGTCACTTTGTCGCTGGACTGTCCAACAAAGGGCTACATTTTTGAAGGACCGAATAGCCACATATCTGACAATTTATGCATTTTAAGTATAAAATAGTTTGATCTATTGAAAATACATTTTATTTGTAATCATCTATGGCTAAATCAGGATAAATACATAGTTTTACACAATATATTGACAAACCTATTTCAGGTTTAGAAACCCAATTAAATTATTTTAGTTCAGAAAAGCTCAAAATGTGACTGGACAGTCAGTCCTCCTGCACTTGTCAATTTGCTGTACAGCTGGCATTTTAGGAGGACATTGCCACTGTCCTGTATGTCTTCACAAAGACTGTGTTGGGGTGCACCAAAAATATATCATCCCTTTTTAAGATTGAATCAAAATTTTGCTAGTCGGGCCACTCCAAGAAAAGACTGCGCACATCATAAAAATTGTCTTGAGAATTTTCTCTTTTTTTTTGCATATGTTTGAGACCAAATGAAAGCTTATAATGTAGGTAATGCAATTGGTTGTAGAAAACATGCATATTTACAACTTCCTAAATTCTTAATTAAAATACTAATTAATTCAGTTCACCGAGATGCTACATTTCTCTACCCTTTATGTCCCAGCAAAAAGAAAAGGGGATAAATGCAATTGTCATATCAGTAGTATAGTATGTATCGGAACGGGACTATAGTTAACTACTGTTTATTACTCAATCGACCTGCAGCCAATCAGAGGCCGCCATTTGGTCACGTGACCGGAAGTGACGTCATATGACCTACTTATGGACCGGAAGTGACGTCATATGACCTACTTAGGGGACCGGAAGTGACGTCATATGACCTAATTTAGGATCACGTGACCGGAAGTGACCTGATGAGTCACGTGACCGGAAGTGACGTCACATGACCTAATGGCCAACCGGAAGTGAGTGACCTCATTGAGGATCACGTGACCGGAAGTGACCTGATTGATCACGTGACCGGAAGAAGAAGAAGAAGAAGAAGTTTTTTGTTTAGGAAGTGAGGGTCTTTAGGATCACGTGACTGGAAGCGACGTCGTCACATGAGTGACGCTTTAAGAGACTGCGCGACTTACTAGTAAAAGAAGACGTATGAAAATAAAAACACAACAATAATTTATTTTATTTTTTTATTTCTTTTTTTTCAATCTTGATAAACACTCTATTTTTGAAAAGATGCACTCAATCAAGCAATAACACGCTTATTTTTTTTTTTCATATCTCTAAAGGACTCGTTGTCACACCGTCAGAATGCACGCGACGCTTATAATACAAGTAGCGCACGCCGTCTTTCTCTATGGTGTAGGTGACCATTTTGTTTCGCACCACTTTGAAATTTCTATTTACAGCAATGAGAGTTTTTCGTTGGCGAAGAACATCCAAGAAGTCGTCTGGTTCCTTAGGGTTTTGTTTCTTCTGTACGCCTTTTGCACTCCATTTTTTGGATTTTCTTTCACCGGTGTCGCTGACTCGATCGTAGCAAATGTAAGTCTTCGGGTTGAGACTTAGGATCCCGTCACCTTCCCACTCCGCTTTCATAAGCCCCGAAGTTCTCAGATCGTGAAGGTACCGTCTCTCACAACATCCGCCGGGCGGCGGACACCATTCTCGCACTCTTTCCGTTTTTGTCTTCACGAAAAGCTCTAAGTGATCGTCGCACACCGCTGTCGGAAGCCACTTTCGTTTCTCTCTGAAGTACGTCTCTCTCAGGCGAGGTTTGACTAGGTCATCCAACGTGTCACCGCTGAGAGCCATGTAAAGACTGTCGGTGTCCATTTGACAAAGGGCATAATCGCGCCGATCGACGAATCTATCCAAGAAGTCGTATGTGAACTCTAACATTTTCAACTTCGCGTACTGGTATACCATGAACCCTATTTGAATAGGGAGGTTGTTCTTGACTGTTTTCGGTTGTAGTTCGACTTCAAACAGATCGGAACTCAACTCGGACGCCTTTTTGAAGCGCCACGAATTGGCCAATAGTTCGAACTTCCGACTGTCAGTGTATCTCACCGCCGTGTGTTTTTCTTTGTTGCAGATTGTTTTACCGTACGTAGCGTTTCCCATTAACTTGTAACAGTCTGACAGAATTTTCTCGTTCTCGTTCACGTCGCCATGTCTTCGCGCCGCCGTTACTTCGTCCGCGAAACCGGCAAAGGAGCGTTTAGGTAGGTATTCTACGACCAGCTGCACTTTGGTGACTATCAAACCGTGCTCTAAATACCACTTGAGAAGCGGCGTTCCCAAGAGAATATTTTTTCCGTGGTAACTCCCTATCAGACATCTCTGAGGCGTGTTCAACAGCTTTTCTTCCTGCGCAAAGTCTGACATGTAAGGTCCTATGTCCGATTTTGAAACGGTCACGTTCTTGAAAAGGGGGGTCATTTCTTCGAAGTAGTCTCGTAGGTGAGGCGGCGTAGTGATGTCCACTTGAACTAAACCGAACATTTTCTCCTCTTTCACAGCGGAAAGGATGTCGCTCTCGCTCATCGCGTTTCGAGACACTTTCAAAGCGTCAACCTTCCAGCGTTGTTGGGAGACCTTAACCCGCTCATCTCGACGCTTCATCTCTCTCCATTCGCACTCCCACACGACGACCAGCTTGTGACCTAGCGCTTTCAAGTAAGCGCTTACTCTAGTTGTTCTGTCGCGTCTCTCCTCCCTCAGTGAAGCGCACTGATATCGGTGCGACGGTATGCACTCGTGAGCGTGGAACCAACACCCGTGAAACTGGAAAACCGTATTAGAGGCCGCGTGAAACCCGTCCACGCGAATTCTCCGACAGCCTACAACCATCTCGCCGCCGTTCAAAGCGTGGCGCAGTTTCACGTCGCGGTCGTGCTCTACGAAGCGTAACCACTCCAAAGCGCTGTGAGAGTTTCTTTGCCTAATTTCGGGCTTGAACTCGGTCTCAGGTCGTCTCACCGCGTAATAGCCCGTGCAGTGCGCTTCGCTCATGCAGCGCAAGTACAGAGAGTTAGCGTCTAGTCCTAGGATGTGTTGGCACGGTCTCGCTTCTTCGCCGTACTTGTGCTCCCTTATCCGCGTGGTGCCCTTCTCGTGAAATCTATGGAAGATGATGGAAGGACCGCCGACTAGATTTTCTTTGATCAGAGCGTGGAGGACGGCGTCGAACTGGGGGAACGTTGTGAACGCGTCTTCTAGGTTTTGGAAGAGGAACCGTAAAGTCAAACCGGCGAGAGAAACTCCGTCTTTCAACATGTCAATGCCGCGATCTTGGAAAAATTTAGCGTGATTTTTCAGAGCTTCTATGAAAGGTTTGACGTCTTTGTTGTTGTAGTGGATCAAGTAATCTTCCATAGTTTGCATCTTCTCGTCGGCCCAAACTTTCTGACATGCGGCGTTGTCGGATTCGGACATTTTGACGCCCGTCAGTTCGCTGTCAAAAGCCGATCTCGGTGGCAGCGTTCTGTTTGCCAGTTTCCTGGTAGACGTCATCCATTCGTAAGGAAAGTGACCTTTCTCTTCGTTCCTGGTGAAAGCTCGCAAATAGGTCGCATAGTTGTAACCGGGTGCCAAATAGTTGACTACGTCCAAGAAAACCGTGTGCTGTGTGTAAACCGCCAAGTATTGATTGCTTCTCTTTATGACGCTGAATTCTTGGTTTCTTCGGTCTCCGGAGGCATAGAACGAGTGAAGGCGTATTTTGATCAGGTTCAAGTCGTAACGCCCCGAGTTGAAGCCCACGACTGGAGCTTGACGGATGTATCTCAGAAGACGCTTCTTCAGTTGAACTAACGGGTGTCTGGTCTGAGCCTCAGCGAAGCCGCCTGGAGAAGGGGTGAATGTCGCCTCCTCCAGCAGGAGAGCTTCACCTATCGCCGCATCTAACTTCGCTAACGTCGGTCGGTAAAGTTCTAGCACAGCTTCCCCGATGACTTTGGCGTTCTCGTTTATGTGATTTAAAACTCGGTCCAACAAGGGGTCGGAATCTGCGTCGGATTCTCTGACGAAGCAGACGGGCCCCTCCCACCCCGGAAAGTCGGATGCGACGCTAGCCGACAAAGGGACGTGATCCCACAGCAGGGACACGTGTTCCGTCGACGGTTCTTTGCACGGTCTGAAGAAAGCCTCGAAATCGAAGGCGATCTTGTAAGGGTAGATTCCGGAATGTCCGTCGGGGGGAAAAATGGAGAAGTCTGCTAGCGCTTCGAAAATCGTTCTCGAATTTTGGTAGATGCCACCTACGTAGCGCAACTTGACTTGTCGGCAAGAGGAAAGCTGGTTCCTGTGTCTCTTCAGCAAGAACTCGGTGGTGAACGCCGCCTTACACTTGCAACATTCGTATATGCCCGCGTACGCGTTGAAGTCTGTGACGAGAGAGACGTGCAAACCGCCTTTCGCCGTCAGGTGTAGGTTGACTTTACCTCGGGCGGCCAGAGTTCTGGAAGGCGGTCTGATCAGAGTAACGCGTCTTCTCAACTTCCGCCCCGGCACTTGACGCGACGCGGTGTAAACCGCTATTTGTACGTCAAACAAGTTCTCTAACGCGGGTAAGTCGCGGATGTTCAGACCCGGAAAGGATTCAGGTGTGGCAGCGGGACAGAACTGACGTAACAAATCTGAAGCGCGCTTGCTGGTGTTGTATAAGTGAAAGGAAATGCAGCGGAAGATGCAGAGGTTGTCCTTGTTGGGAAAATCTAACACGCCGCTTCTCTTTCCAACTCGACCGGCCTGAGTGATCCTACCGCCTATGGGGAATTCCCCCGGTCCCATGTAAACGCAAATGTTCAAATTGGTAGGAAAAAGAACGTGCCACTTGGTGTCAGCGTCGCAAAGTTTCCGTACTTCCTCGCAAGCGACGGTGTTTTCCATCTTTGAGAGGAGCTCTTCCAAAGTTTCTGAATTAGTTATAGTAGGGAGCGGTTGTATGAGAGTTGCGTTGTTCTGGGAGGCGTGAAAGTAGCGCAGTTTGCTCTTGTCTTCTCTGTGTTGTAAGAGTAAGCCTACCGAGAAACCCGCTTTGTATCTGAATCTTTGTGTCAAGTGAATGCGACGCATAGTATCTACAGCGTCACTCAACTCGCCGGTTGGTAGCCTGAAGTTTGTTACACTCACGCGAGTCCCGTGCATCCTGACGCCCGTTTGTATCGCAGGCCAATTCGCCGTGAACGTTTCCTCCCCGTTCGGTACAGCACATATGCGCGGAGGGATGGTCACCCCGTCCAGAGATTCGCGTCGACAGGCGATCTTTCGGCAATCGCCTTCGCCGCATAGAGGGCAAAACTTAGGTATTACTCTGCAACTTTCTACGTGTCTCTCGTGGTTGTACGGTCTTTTAAAAATTTTGAAACACTTTTCGCATACGTACTGCGTCATGTTTTTTCACTCAGTTACCAACTACTTAGCCGTCTAACTATCTATCTATCTATCAATCTATCTGTCTATCTATCTATCAATCTATCTGTCTATCTATCTATCTATCTGTCTGCTGTCTGTGTATCCGTCTGTCTGTCTCATACAGCGTACGTCAAACGCTGTGTGTGTGCGCGCGTGAGCGTTGAGCGTCTCTCATTCCGAATCTATACCGAGATATTTGAGAATAATCTCTGTTTTGTCATCTCTTTGAGCGCTCTGGCGGACAGCGTCACCCCCTGCTGTGTGGGTTTTTTGTCAGGACCTTCGTACTTGCGCACGTGGACGAGGTTCTTACCGCTGTAGTAGCTCACAGCTGCGTACACTTCGCCCTCCTCATCCAGCACTGCGAACCAGGGGGTGTGATTAGGTCTTCCTTGCGCGGCCGCTGTGTCGCGTATGCGCACCACTGCGCGGATATCGGCGATGCGTGCTATTAGCTCGCGCAGCGCGTCGGCATTGAAGTGCACTCGCTTGCTTCTGGTCAGAGACGCCTCTTTCACCTGGCCGTCTTTTGTGTAGCGTGGCCTCCTAGACAGTCTAGCCACGTCCTCCCAGATCTCCAGCGTCAAAGCTCCGTCTAAGCAGAACTCTAACCCGAGAAGACGGGAGAAGGTTTTCTCTGCTTCTTCTCGTCCATCTCGTTCTTTTTCTTGTATTTTTCTCTTCTTAGTAGGCCTTGTTGTTCTGGAACTCACCTTAGAACGTTTCAGACCCGCAAGAAGAGTAACACCATCAGCGTGAGCTGAATCAGCAGCAGAACCGATAGCAGGAGCAGCGTCAGCGCTGGTGGTATCCGAGACCTCGTTGTTGGAACAGAGCAGCCACACGCCGTCGGTGCTCAGTGTAGCGGTAGAAGATGAAGCGCCGCCGCCCTCGTAAGGTGGCGGTGAGGGCAGTCGCCACGGACCGGACGCGCTACCAGTGGAAGTGAGGTCGAAAGGTCGAAGAGGGGAGCCGAAAAACGTACCGCCCACCCCTTTCCCTTCGGGTTCTTCGTACGCCTCGTCGTCAGCGTCGTTCTCTGTCTCACCCTGTTGCTGCTGCTCCTCCTCCTCCTCTTCTTCTCGGTTTAGGGGCTGAGTGTCCGAATAGCTGTAACTCTCAGCGCGAGCGGCGTCGAGAGCGTCGGTCGATGTAGTGGTGGAGGAGAGGGGCTGTGCAACGTGCGGCAGGTCATCAAAGTCATCAACAGTAGTGGGGAGGTAAAAACCCGGTTGCCAGTACTGCGCTGCGCCAGGAGCGTTGTCGTCGGTAGTAGTAGCGGTAGCAGCAGGTGCAGCAGAAGCAGCAGCAGCAGCAGCAGCAGCAGCAGCAGACGCAACAGTAGCAGGCGCAGCAGCCTCAGCAGGCGCAGCCGTAGCAGGCGCAGCGGTAGCAGGTGCAGCAGCAGCAGCCGCAGCAGCCGCAGCACGAGGATCACCAGCAGCGGCAGCAGCAGCAGCAGCAGCAGGCGGGGCGGCAGTAGCAGCGGCAGTGCGCTTAGCAGCAACGTGTACCGTCGCGAGTGTAACAACGTCGCTAGCACGACGACTACTACCAGTAGTACTACTACCACTACTACTACTACTAGTACTACTACTACTACTACTACTACTACTACTGCTGCGAGCGCTCGCTACAGCGGGAGGGTGATAAGACCAAGCGGCTGCGGCGGTAGTCTCATTTTCAGTAGCAAGAGGAGGCACTGACGCTAAACGAGCGCTGTTCCGCGTAGTCTTCTTGTTCTTGAACTTGCTTAGATCCTTGGACGGCGCTAGGTGTTGTCTTTTGCTCATGGTGGTGACTGTAGAGAGCAGCAAAAGAATGAGTGAGTGAATGGAGGTTTCCAGGCCCCTTATATACGCCTTCTTGTTTCTAGAGCTAAGCTACTTACTGCCCCTGTTCAGCTGCCGTCGGCTGGCCGGCGGCCATTCACAAAGAGAAACAAAAGACATAAGGCATGGCGTTTTCAGCTGGATCCCTTTCCCCCCTTTTGAGAGATCGACTGTCATGAGCTAAGCCACTTACCACCCTGTTCAGCAATTCAACGCGCATTAGCTGTATAAAGGATTAAGCGGTTGCTGCCGCCGACTGACCGGCGGCCATTCACAAAGAGAAACAAAAGACATAAGGTATGACGTTTTCAGCTGGATCCCTTTCCCCTCTTTTTTGAGGGATCCGCTGTCATGAGCTAAGCTACTTAACACCCTGTTCAGCAATTCAACGCGCGTTAGCTGTATAAAGGATTAACGGTGATGAGCTTAGAGTGTGTATACAAAAAAAAACTACAGGAGGCGTGTGGCGTGAAGCAGGACCCCCTAAGACGAACGTGTCTGTCTGTGAGTAGAGGCGTGTGCATGTGGTGAGCGACTTAAGTGTAAGACAAAAAAAAAATCACCACCTCCTGCCGTGGTGAGTAGACCGGGCCGGCCGGCGGCGGCCGGCTAGTTCAATAGGGAGGGGTGACAGCTGACTAAGGCTGTGCATGAAAAAATCCGATTTTCACCTGACCTCTGACGTTTGTTACAATGAATGTCAGAGGGAGGGAGACGTCCTCAGGTAGGGGGTAGGAGGTAAGGCTATGGATGAGGAAAAAACACCGTTTTCAGCTGGTCTCCACGGATAGCGATGACATACCCCTCGTCATCTAAGCTCTTAAGGAGCGGAGCGGCTGAAAAAGCGTCATGCGGACAGGTCGCTAGACAGCTGGAGTGCTGTTGGAAATAGGATTAAACTCCCTCTGTATAAAAGCTCTGATTTCTGTTGGAAAAAAACCATATCGCCTCTGACCACAGTAACGTCTACTACCACCACCACCGCCGCCGCCGCCGCCGCCGCCGCCGCCGCCGCCGCCGCCAAGACGAGACGAGATGGCTCAAGCTATTCCACTTTCAAGCTCGCCTTCACCGCCTTGTCCACCTGAAAAAAAGTTAATGCGGCTTGACGACGTGAGACGCGCGAGGCAGACCGATGGGGAGAACAGAGAGGTAGGACAGCGGCGCTTAGCATATAGCGACGCCTTGCTTCGTCAACTAGGTAAAGAGTTGAGCGGATCTTGGAGAGAGTTGGGCAGTAGCTTAAAAGTTACCGCCGCCCGTATGGATGCTCTAGTAGAGCGCAGTGTCAAGACACCGGAGGAGCTGTGTACGGCGATGTTCCGAGTCTGGTGGGGTGAAACCCCGCATCGTCATAGATGGGGAGAGCTCGGTCGCGTCTTCACCCGCATTAGACGCGTGGAACTGTTGGCTCAGTGGATGTCCCTTCTCCACAGACAGGGGTTGGATTTCGAAAACCCCGACTCGCGCGCGATGCATAAGCACTTGGGCACCCTCGGCAGACGTCTAGGTAGCAGGTGGAAAGAGGTGGGGGACCATTTAAAATTGTCGCCTGAGAGGTTAGATAAGATCGCTGAAGAATGCGAATACGGAGGAAGTCCCGCTGAGTGGGCCTTCCGAGTGTTGAAAATGTGGCAAGATGAAGCTGACGGTGCCGGCGGTACGCCTTTTGAACTCCTTCGAGTGTTGACTGAGGACATGGGAAAGTTTGACCTCGGCATCGCGATATTACTTGACTTTATCAAGCAAGAAACAACGAGAACGACGGACATGTGAATTGTTGTGTTTTATTTTCATACGTCTTCTTTATTAGTAAGTAAAAAAAAATATTATAACAATTAAGATGCGTGTCCTCTTAAAGTGTCACTTCATCCAGTCGCAGCTGATCGCCTCATCGAGGCACGTGATAAACAAAAAAAAATGAAGAGACACGCTTCTTCCTCTCGAGAGGAAGAAGCGTGTCTCTCGATTGAAATCTTTTCTTTTCTTTTTTTCTTAAAAGAGACAAACGCCCCTTAGAGTGCCCCCCCCCACCCCCCTAGAGTGCCCCCCTCCCCCCTCCCCCCCTCCCCCCCCCCACCCGCCCCATGCATCCTAAAAGCTCCCCCCTCCCCATGCATCTTAAAGGGGGCCCCCTCCCCCCCTCCCCTCCCCTCCCCTCCCCTCCCCTCCCCTCACCTCCCCTCCCCTCCCCTCCCCCCCTTATACACTCTAAAGAACGCTTCTACCTAGTTCAATAAGTCACTTCCAGTCGCTCGTAAAACAATAAAAATGAATCGTGATCAATCAGGTCACTTCCGGTCACGTGATCCTCAATGAGGTCGCTCACTTCCGGTTGGCCAATAGGTCATGTGACGTCAGTAGTATAGTATGTATCGGAACGGGACTATAGTTAAGTACTGTTTATTACTCAATCGACATGCAGCCAATCAGAGGCCTCCATTTGGTCACGTGACCGGAAGTGACCTACTTAGGGGATTAGTGGTGACGTCACGTGACCTAGTTAGCCAATCAGAGGCCTCCATTTGGTCACGTGACCGGAAGTGACCTACTTAGGGGATTAGCGGTGCATTCTGGGTAACCCTGCAGCCAATCAGAGGCCTCCATTGGGTGACCGGAAGTGACCTACGCGTGGAACTGTTGGCTCAGTGGATGTCCCTTCTCCACAGACAGGGGTTGGATTTCGAAAACCCCGACTCGCGCGCGATGCATAAGCACTTGGGCACCCTCGGCAGACGTCTAGGTAGCAGGTGGAAAGAGGTGGGGGACCATTTAAAATTGTCGCCTGAGAGGTTAGATAAGATCGCTGAAGAATGCGAATACGGAGGAAGTCCCGCTGAGTGGGCCTTCCGAGTGTTGAAAATGTGGCAAGATGAAGCTGACGGTGCCGGCGGTACGCCTTTTGAACTCCTTCGAGTGTTGACTGAGGACATGGGAAAGTTTGACCTCGGCATCGCGATATTACTTGACTTTATCAAGCAAGAAACAACGAGAACGACGGACATGTGAATTGTTGTGTTTTATTTTCATACGTCTTCTTTATTAGTAAGTAAAAAAAAATATTATAACAATTAAGATGCGTGTCCTCTTAAAGTGTCACTTCATCCAGTCGCAGCTGATCGCCTCATCGAGGCACGTGATAAACAAAAAAAAATGAAGAGACACGCTTCTTCCTCTCGAGAGGAAGAAGCGTGTCTCTCGATTGAAATCTTTTCTTTTCTTTTTTTCTTAAAAGAGACAAACGCCCCTTAGAGTGCCCCCCCCCACCCCCCTAGAGTGCCCCCCTCCCCCCTCCCCCCCTCCCCCCCCCCCCACCCGCCCCATGCATCCTAAAAGCTCCCCCCTCCCCATGCATCTTAAAGGGGGCCCCCTCCCCCCCTCCCCTCCCCTCCCCTCCCCTCCCCTCCCCTCACCTCCCCTCCCCTCCCCTCCCCCCCTTATACACTCTAAAGAACGCTTCTACCTAGTTCAATAAGTCACTTCCAGTCGCTCGTAAAACAATAAAAATGAATCGTGATCAATCAGGTCACTTCCGGTCACGTGATCCTCAATGAGGTCGCTCACTTCCGGTTGGCCAATAGGTCATGTGACGTCAGTAGTATAGTATGTATCGGAACGGGACTATAGTTAAGTACTGTTTATTACTCAATCGACATGCAGCCAATCAGAGGCCTCCATTTGGTCACGTGACCGGAAGTGACCTACTTAGGGGATTAGTGGTGACGTCACGTGACCTAGTTAGCCAATCAGAGGCCTCCATTTGGTCACGTGACCGGAAGTGACCTACTTAGGGGATTAGCGGTGCATTCTGGGTAACCCTGCAGCCAATCAGAGGCCTCCATTGGGTGACCGGAAGTGACCTACTTAGGGGATGGTGCATTCTGGGTAACCTACTGACCTACTTAGGGGACCGGAAGTGACGTCATATGACCTAATTTAGGATCACGTGATCGGAAGTGACCTGATGAGTCACGTGACCGGAAGTGACGTCACACGACTTAATGGCCAACCGGAAGCGACCTGATTGATCACGTGACCGGAAGAAGAAGAAGTTTTTTTTTTGTTTAGGATCCCGTGACTGGAAGCGACGTCGTCACATGAGTGACGCTTTAAGAGACTGCGCGACTTACTAGTAAAAGAAGCCGTATGATAATAAAAACACAACAATATTTTCTTTTAATTTTTTTTTATTTATTTTTTTTTCAATCTTGATAAACACTCTATTTTTGAAAAGATGCACACGCTTATTTTTTTTTTTTTTTTTTTTTCATATCTCTAAAGGACTCGTTGTCACACCGTCAGAATGCACGCGACGCTTATAATACAAGTAGCGCACGCCGTCTTTCTCTATGGTGTAGGTGACCATTTTGTTTCGCACCACTTTGAAATTTCTATTTACAGCAATGAGAGTTTTTCGTTGGCGAAGAACATCCAAGAAGGCGTCTGGTTCCTGGGGGTTTTGTTTCTTCTGTACGCCTTTTGCACTCCATTTTTTGGATTTTCTTTCACCGGTGTCGCTGACTCGATCGTAGCAAATGTAAGTCTTAGGGTTGAGACTTAGGATCCCGTCACCTTCCCACTCCGCTTTCATGAGCCCCGAAGTTCTCAGATCGTGAAGGTACCGTCTCTCACAACATCCGCCGGGCGGCGCACACCATTCTCGCACTCTTTCCGTTTTTGTCTTCACGAAAAGCTCTAAGTGCTCGTCGCACACCGCTGTCGGAAGCCACTTTCGTTTCTCTCTGAAGTACGTCTCTCTCAGGCGAGGTTTCACTAGGTCATCCAACGTGGCACCGCTGAGAGCCATGTAAAGACTGTCGGTGTCCATTTGACAAAGGGCATAATCGCGCCGATCGACGAATCTATCCAAGAAGTCGTATGTGAACTCTAACATTTTCAACTTCGCGTACTGGTATACCATGAACCCTATCTGAATAGGGAGGTTGTTCTTGACCGTTTTCGGTTGTAGTTCGACTTCAAACAGATCGGAAGTCAACTCGGACGCCTTTTTGAAGCGCCACGAATTGGCCAATAGTTCGAACTTCCGACTGTCAGTGTATCTCACCGCCGTGTGTTTTTCTTTGTTGCAGATTGTTTTACCGTACGTAGCGTTTCCCATTAACTTGTAACAGTCTGACAGAATTTTCTCGTTCTCGTTCACGTCGCCACGTCTTCGCGCCGCCGTCACTTCGTCCGCGAAACCGGCAAAGGAGCGTTTAGGTAGGTATTCTACCACCAGCTGCACTTTGGTGACTATCAAACCGTGCTCTAAATACCACTTGAGAAGCGGCGTTCCCAAGAGAATATTTTTTCCGTGGTAACTCCCTATCAGACATCTCTGAGGCGTGTTCAACAGCTTTTCTTCCTGCGCAAAGTCTGACATGTGAGGGCCTATGTCCGATTTTGAAACGGTCGCGTTCTTGAAAACGGGGGTCATTTCTTCGAAGTACTCTCGTAGGTGAGGCGGCGTAGTGATGTCCACTTGAACTAAACCGAACATTTTCTCCTCTTTCACAGCGGAAAGGATGTCGCTCTCGCTCATCGCGTTTCGAGACACTTTCAAAGCGTCAACCTTCCAGCGTTGTTGGGAGGCCTTGACCCGCTCATCTCGACGCTTCATCTCTCGCCATTCGCACTCCCACACGACGACCAGCTTGTAACCTAACGCTTTCAAGTAAGCGCTTACTCTGGTCGTTCTGTCGCGTCTCTCCTCTCTCAGTGAAGCGCACTGATATCGGTGCGACGGTATGCACTCGTGAGCGTGGAACCAACACCCGTGAAACTGGAAAACCGTATTAGAGGCCGCGTGAAATCCGTCCACGCGAATTCTCCGACAGCCTACCGCCATCTCGCCGCCGTTCAGAGCGTGGCGCAGTTTCACGTCGCGGTCGTGCTCTACGAAGCGTAACCACTCCAAAGCGCTGTGAGAGTTTCTTTGCCTGATTTCGGGCTTGAACTCGGTCTCGGGCCGTCTCACCGCGTAATAGCCCGTGCAGTGCGCTTCGCTCATGCAGCGCAAGTACAGAGAGTTAGCGTCTAGTCCTAGGATGTGTTGGCACGGTCTCGCTTCTTCGCCGTACTTGTGCTCCCTTATCCGCGTGGTGCCCTTCTCGTGAAATCTATGGAAGATGATGGAAGGACCGCCGACTAGATTCTCTTTGATCAGAGCGTGGAGGACGGCGTCGAACTGGGGAAAAGTTGTGAACGCGTCTTCTAGGTTTTGGAAGAGGAAGCGTAAAGTCAAACCGGCGAGAGAAACTCCGTCTTTCAACATGTCGATGCCGCGATCTTGGAAAAATTTAGCGTGATTTTTCAGAGCTTCTATGAAAGGTTTCAGGTCTTTGTTGTTGTAGTGGATCAAGTAGTCTTCCATAGTTTGCATCTTCTCGTCGGACCAAACTTTCTGACATGCGGCGTAGTCGGATTCGGACATTTTGACGCCCGTCAGCTCGCTGTCGAAAGCCGATCTCGGCGGCAGCGTTCTGTTTGCCAGTTTCCTGGTAGACGTCATCCATTCGTAAGGAAAGTGACCTTTCTCTTCGTTCCTGGTGAAAGCTCGCAAATAGGTCGCGTAGTTGTAACCGGGTGCCAAATAGTTGACTACGTCCAAGAAAACCGTGTGCTGTGTGTAAACCGCCAAGTATTGATTGCTTCTCTTTATGACGCTGAATTCTTGGTTTCTTCGGTCTCCGGAGGCGAAGAACGAGTGAAGGCATATTTTGATCAGGTTCAAGTCGTAACGCCCCGAGTTGAAGCCCACCACTGGAGCTTGACGGATGTATCTCAGAAGACGCTTCTTCAGTTGAACTAACGGGTGTCTGGTCTGAGCCGCAGCGAAGCCGCCTGGAGAAGGGGTGGTGAACGTCGCCTCCTCCAGCAGGAGAGCTTCACCTATCGCCGCATCTAACTTCGCTAACGTCGGTCGGTAAAGTTCTAGCACAGCTTCCCCGATCGCTTTGGCGTTCTCGTTTATGTGATTTAAAACTCGGTCCAACAAGGGGTCGGAATCTGCGTCGGACGCTCTGACGAAGCAGACGGGCCCCTCCCACCCCGGAAAGTCGGATGCGACGCTAGCCGACAAAGGGACGTGATCCCACAGCAGGGACACGTGCTCCGTCGACGGTTCTTTGCACGGTCTGAAGAAAGCCTCGAAATCGAAGGCGATCTTGTAAGGGTAGATTCCGGAATGTCCGTCGGGGGGAAAAATGGAGAAGTCTGCTAGCGCTTCGAAAATCGTTCTCGAATTTTGGTAGATGCCACCTACGTAGCGCAACTTGACTTGTCGGCAAGAGGAAAGCTGGTTCCTGTGTCTCTTCAGCAAGAACTCGGTGGTGAACGCCGCCTTACACTTGCAACATTCGTATATGCCCGCGTACGCGTTGAAGTCCGTGACGAGAGAGACGTGCAAACCGCCTTTCGCCGTCAGGTGTAGGTTGACTTTACCTCGGGCGGCCACAGTTCTGGAAGGCGGTCTGATCAGAGTAACGCGTCTTCTCAACTTCCGCCCCGGCACTTGACGCGACGCGGTGTAAACCGCTATTTGTACGTCAAACAAGTTCTCTAACGCGGGTAAGTCGCGGATGTTCAGACCCGGAAAGGATTCAGGTGTGGCAGCGGGACAGAACTGACGTAACAAATCTGAAGCGCGCTTGCTGGTGTTGTATAAGTGAAAGGAAATGCAGCGGAAGATGCAGAGGTTGTCCTTGTTGGGAAAATCTAACACGCCGCTTCTCTTTCCAACTCGACCGGCCTGAGTGATCCTACCGCCTATGGGGAATTCCCCCGGTCCCATGTAAACGCAGATGTTCAAATTGGTAGGAAAAAGAACGTGCCACTTGGTGTCAGCGTCGCAAAGTTTCCGTACCTCCTCGCAAGCGACGGTGTTTTGCATCTTTGAGAGGAGCTCTTCCAAAGTTTCTGAATTAGTTACAGTAGGGAGCGGTTGTATGAGAGTTGCGTTGTTCTGGGAGGCGTGGAAGTAGCGCAGTTTGCTCTTGTCTTCTCTGTGTTGTAACAGTAAGCCTTCCGAGAAACCCACTTTGTATCTGAATCTTTGTGTCAAGTGAATGCGACGCATAGTATCTACAGCGTCACTCAACTCGCCGGTTGGTAGCCTGAAGTTTGTTACACTCACGCGAGTCCCGTGCATCCTGACGCCCGTTTGTATCGCAGGCCAATTCGCCGTGAACGTTTCCTCCCCGTTCGGTACAGCACATATGCGCGGAGGGACGGTCACCCCGTCCAGAGATTCGCGTCGACAAGCGCTCTTTCGGCAATCCCCTTCGCCGCATAGAGGGCAAAACTTAGCTACTACTCTACAATTTTCTACGTGTCTCTCGTGGTTGTACGCTCTTTTAAACATTTTGAAACACTTTTCGCATACGTACTGTGTCATGTTTTTTTTCACTCGGTTACCAACTACTTAGCCGTCTAACTATCTATCTATCTATCTAGCCATCTATCAATCTGTCGTCTATGTAACTATCTTTCTGTCTGCTGTCTGTGTATCCGTCTGTCTGTCTGTCTGTCTGTCTCATACAGCGTACGTCAAACGCTGTGTGTGTGTGCGCGCGTGAGCGTTGAGCGTCTCTCATTCCGAATCTATGCCGAGATATTTCAGAATGATCTCTGTTTTGTCATCCAACTCTTTGAGCGCTCTGGCGGACAGCGTCACCCCCTGCTGTGTGGGTTTTTTGTCAGGACCTTCGTACTTGCGCACGTGGACGAGGTTCTTACCGCTGTAGTAGCTCACAGCTGCGTACACTTCGCCCGCCTCATCCAGCACTGCGAACCAGGGGGTGTGATTAGGTTTTCCTTGCGCGGCCGCTGTGTCGCGTATGCGCACCACTGCGCGGATATCGGCGATGCGTGCTATGAGCTCGCGCAGCGCGTCGGCCGTGAAGTGCACTCGCTTGCTTCTGGTCAGAGACGCCTCTTTCACCTGGCCGTCTTTTGTGTAGTGCGGCCTCCTAGACAGTCTAGCCACGTCCTCCCAGATCTCCAGCGTCAAAGCTCCGTCTAAGCAGAACTCTAACCCGAGTGTTTTCTCTGCTTCTTCTCGTCCATCTCCTTCTTTTTCTTGTATTTTTCTCTTCTTAGTGGGCCTTGTTGTTCTGGAACTCACCTTAGAACGTTTCACACCCGCAGGATGAGTAACACCATCAGCGTGAGCTGAATCAGCAGCAGAACCGATAGCAGGAGCAGCGTCAGCGCTGGTGGTATCGGAGGTCTCGTTGTTGGAACAGCGCAGCCACACGCCGTCCGTGCTGTGTGTAGCGGTAGAAGATGAAGCGCCGCCGCCGCCCTCGTAAGGTGGCGGTGAGGGCAGTCGCCACGGACCGGACGGGGGGGCGCTAGCAGTGGAGGAAGTGAGGTCGAAAGGTCGAAGAGGGAAGCCGAAAAACGTACCGCTCACCCCTTGCCCTTCGGGTTCTTCGTACGCCTCGTCGTCAGCGTCGTTCTCTGTCTCACCCTGTTGCTGCTCCTCCTCCTCCTCTTCTTCTCGGTTCAGGGGCTGAGTGTCCGAATAGCTGTAACTCTCAGCGCGAGCGGCGTCGAGGGCGTCCGTCGATGTAGTGGTGGAGGAGAGGGGCTGTGCAACGTGCGGCAGGTCATCAAAGTCATCAACAGTAGTGGGGAGGTAAAAACCCGGTTGCCAGTACTGCGCTGTGCCAGGAGCGTTGTCGTCAGTAGTAGTAGCAGTAGCAGCAGGTGCAGCAGAAGCAGCCGCAGCAGCAGCCGCAGCAGACGCAACAGTAGCAGGCGCAGCAGCAGCCTCAGCAGGCGCAGCCGTAGCAGGCGCAGCAGTAGCAGGCGCAGCAGCAGCAGCAGCAGCAGCAGCAGCAGCAGCGGCAGGCGGGACGGCGGTAGCAGCGGCAGCGCGCTTAGCAGCAACGTGTACCGTCGCGAGTGTAACAACGTCGCTAGCACGACGACTGCTACCAGTAGTACTACTAGTACTACTACCACTACTACTACTACTGCTACTACTAGTGCTACTGCTACTACTACTACTACTACTGCCGCGAGCGCTCGCTACAGCAGGAGGGTGATAAGACCAACCGGCTGCGGCGGTAGTCTCATGTTCAGTAGCAAGAGCAGGCACTGACGCTAAACGAACGCTGTTCCGCGTAGTCTTCTTGTTCTTGAACGCCGCTAGCTGTTGTCTTTTGCTCATGGTGGTGACTGTAGAGAGCAGCAAAAAAGAATGAGTGAGTGAATGGAGGTTTCCAAGCCCCTTATATACGCCTTCTCGCTTCTAGAGCTAAGCTACTTACCGACCCTGTTCAGCTGCCGCCGGCTGGCCGGCGGCCATTCACAAAGAGAAACAAAAAGACATAAGGCATGACGTTTTCAGCTGGATCCCTTTCCCCCCCCTCTTTTGAGAGATCGACTGTGATGATGAGCTAAGCCGCTTACCACCCTGTTCAGCAATTCAACGCGCATTAGCTGTATAAAGGGTTAAGCGGTTGCTGCCTGCCGTCGACTGACCGGCGGCGGCCATTCACAAAGACATAAGGTATGACGTTTTCAGCTGGATCCCTTTTTGAGGGATCCACTGTGGTGAGCTAAGCCGCTTACCACCCTGTTCAGCCATTCAGCGCGCGTTAGCTGTATAAAGGATTAACGGTAACGGTGATGAGCTTACAGTGTGTATACAAAAAAAAACTACAGGAGGCGTGTGGCGTGAAGCAGGACCCCCCTAAGACGAACGTGTCTGTCTGTGAGTAGAGGCGTGTGCATGTGGTGAGCGACTTAAGTGTAAGACAAAAATCGCCACCTCCTGCCGTGGTGAGTAGACCGGGCCGGCCAGGCGGGCGGGCGGCCGGCTAGTTCAATAGGGAGGGGTGACAGCTGCCTAAGGCTGTGCATGAAAAAAAATCCGATTTTCACCTGACCTCTGACGTTTGTTACAATGAATGTCAGAGGGAGGGAGACGTCCTCGGGTAAGGGGTAGGAGGTATTAAGGCTATGAGTGAGGAAAAAACACCGTTTTCAGCTGGTCTCCACGGATAGCGATGCCACACCCCCTCGTCATCTAAGCTCTTAAGGAGCGGAGCGGCTGAAAAAGCGTCATGCGGACAGGGCGCTAGACAGCTGGAGCGCTGTTGGAAATGGGATTAAACTCCCTCTGTATAAAAAGCTCTCATTTCTGTTGGAAAAAAAACATATCGCCTCTGACCCCAGTAACGGCTACTACCACCACCACCGCCACCACCACCACCGCCGCCACCGCCGCCGCCGCCGCCGCCGCCGCTGCCGCCGCCGCCAAGACGAGACGAGATGGCTCAAGCTATTCCACTTTCAAGCTCGCCTTCACCGCCCGGTGCGCCTGAAAAAAAGTTAATGCGGCTTGACGACGTGAGACGCGGCGCGAGGCAGCAGACCGATGATGGGGAGACCCGACAGGTAGGACAGCGGCGGTTAGCCTATAGCGACGCCTTGCTTCGTCAACTAGGTAAAGAGTTGAGCGGCTGTTGGAGAGAGTTGGGCAGTAGCTTAAAAGTCAGCGCCGCCCGTATGGATGCTCTAGTAGAGCGCAGTGTCAAGACACCGGAGGAGCTGTGTACGGCGATGTTCCGAGTGTGGTGGGGTGAAACCCCGCATCGTCATAGATGGGGCGAGCTCGGTCGCGTCTTCACCCGCATTAGACGCATGGAACTGTTGGCTCAGTGGATGGCCCTTCTCCACAGACAGGGGTTGGATTTCGAAAACCCCGACTCGCGCGCGATGCATAAGCACTTGGGCACCCTCGGCAGACGTCTGGGTAGCAGGTGGAAAGAGGTGGGGGACCATTTAAAATTGTCGCCTGAGAGGTTAGATAAGATCGCTGAAGAATGCGAATACGGAGGAAGTCCCGCTGAGTGGGCCTTCCGAGTGTTGAAAATGTGGCAAGATGAAGCTGACGGCGCCGGCGGTACGCCTTTTGAACTCCTTCGAGTGTTGACTGAGGACATGGGAAAGTTTGGCCTCGGCATCGCGATATTACTTGACTTTATCAAGCAAGAAACAACGAGAACGACGGACATGTGAATTGTTGTGTTTTATTTTCATACGTCTTCTTTATTAGTAAGTAAAAAAAAATATATATATATATATATATATCATAACAATTAAGACGCGCGATCTCTTAAAGTGTCACTTCCTCCAGTCGCAGCTGATCGCCTCATCGCAGCACGTGATAAACAAAAAAAAAACACGAAGAGACACGCTTCTTCCTCTCGAGAGGAAGAAGCGTGTCTCTCGATTGAAAATCTTTTTCTTTCTTAAAAGAGACAAACGCGCCCCTTAGAGTGCCCCCCCCTAGAGTGCCCCCCTCCCCCCCCCTCCCCCCCCTCCCCCACTCGCCCCATGCATCCTAAAAGCGCCCCCCTCCCCATGCATGTTAAAAGGGCCCCCCTCCCCCCCTCCCCTCCCCTCCTTCCCCTCCTTCCCCCTTATACACTCTAAAGAACGCTTCTAACTAGTTCAATAAGTCACTTCCAGTCGCTCGTAAAACAATAAAAAATGAAAAAAAAACTTATATCGTGGTGTTTTTTATTAGTTTACCAAAAAAAAATAAGAGACTCGCCTCCTCCTCCAAAAAAAAAAGATATCACATTTTAAAGCCCGTGACCCCTTAAAGACGCTCATCTCTTCATTAAGTCGCGTGACGTCACTTCTTCTTCTTCTTCTTCTTCTTCTTCTTCTTCTTCTTCTTCCGGTCACGTGATCAATCAGGTCACTTCCGGTCACGTGATCCTCAATGAGGTCACTTCCGGTTGGCCATTAGGTCATGTGACGTCACTTCCGGTCCCCTAAGTAGGTCAGTAGGTTACCCAGAATGCACCATCCCCTAAGTAGGTCACTTCCGGTCACCCAATGGAGGCCTCTGATTGGCTGCAGGGTTACCCAGAATGCACCGCTAATCCCCTAAGTAGGTCACTTCCGGTCACGTGACCCAATGGCGGCCTCTGATTGGCTAACTAGGTCACGTGACGTCACCACTAATCCCCTAAGTAGGTCACTTCCGGTCACGTGACCAAATGGAGGCCTCTGATTGGCTGCATGTCGATTGAGTAATAAACAGTACTTAACTATAGTCCCGTTCCGATACATACTATACTACTGACGTCACTTCCGGTCACGTGACTCATCAGGTCACTTCCGGTCACGTGATCCTAAATTAGGTCATATGACGTCACTTCCGGTCCCCTAAGTGGGTCATATGACGTCACTTCCGGTCCATAAGTAGGTCATATGACGTCACTTCTGGTCACGTGACCAAATGGCGGCCTCTGATTGGCTAACTAGGTCACGTGACGTCACCACTAATCCCCTAAGTAGGTCACTTCCGGTCACGTGACAAAATGGAGGCCTCTGATTGGCTGCATGTCGATTGAGTAATAAACAGTAGTTAACCATAGTCCCGTTCGGATACATACTATACTACTCATATCTTTATGGCTTACAATGAAAAGTAAACTTGTCTCAACACTCCTCTAAGTTACTGCAATAAAATTAACGCGTTAAAGGTTGTCTAACATATCAGGTTACCATCCCACAAATAGAACCTGGAGCTGGCAAATGTCAGTTTTTGGGCTGGCACATGCCAAGTGGATATTTTATCGGAAAACTCCAGCTAGAAGACCCACCTCCTTGGGTTTGTGGGATGGTAACCTGATAGGTTAGACAACCTTTAACTGGTTTATTTTATGACAGTCACCAGAAGGGTCTGGAGACAAGTTTACTTTTTCAGTGTAGGTATGAGAAACAAATGTATTACTCTCATCATAAACTCAAGAGTGAGAGGGGTCAGGGTGCAGGTGTGTTTAGGGCAGTATTATGTAATAGTGTTTATCTCTATCAGATATCACTCAGTCTGTGAGGGGTCTACTACTGATTGTGTTCATGTATGACTGTGCAGAGAAAAGCTGATAGGCTATATATATATATATATATATATATATATATATATATATATATATGTGTGTGTATATATATAAATATATATATATATATATATATATATATATATATATATATATATATATATATATATATATACACACACACAAATGAATATTATAGGCTCAGATTATGTGTCATTCAAATGTGAGTCCAGTGGGCACTGCTCCATTTTCAAGCCGTTGGCTGAATGGCTAGTTAGTTATTATTGTACTTGAGTTATAAATCACAAATGTAGGGGACTCGAATCCCACTCAAATCGTAGTTACGTAAACCAACTGAATTAATAGTTCTCGGCCTGTAGAGGGCGTGAGTAGCAGTGGGAGGGCGCTGCGATCGGGTGGTGACAAACTCAATCAGGGGCATGGACAAGAAGAAATGTAGGGTGGGACCTTGAGTCAATGAGATGTGTCAACCACTTGTTTAAAATAAATGACCCCATTACTATAATAGAACTGTATGTTTGCATTAAATCTTTTTGACCATAGGAAAGTACCGTAAAACCTCAAGTATAAGCCTTACTTGCATATAATTACCCACCCCCCCCTAACTTTGACAAATTGTATAAGCCACAGATGAGTTCTGAAAAACTGCTAATTTGGTACTGGACTATACTTTTAAAAACTCTTGTATAAGCCGCACCCTATAAAAGTATGTTCTGGTATCAAAAGATAGCTGAGATTGACTTGCGTAGAAGCCGCAGGTTGCAGGTTCTACGAAAGGCTTTACGGTACCGTAAAACCTCACATATAAGCCTTACACGCGTATAAGCCATACCACGTCTTTTGGCCAATCCTATAAGCCACACAAGCCATCTGATTATGATGACTTTTGTACTGTATTATAGTCGCAAAAACTTGCGTATAAGATGCAACCTGACTCTGTGCAGATCTTATCAGCCCGCACTCACGATCTGACTTGCGTACTAGCCACAGCCTATACGCGAGCTTTTACGGTAATCTTTTTAAAACTTTTTTCTGAATAAAAAAAAACTGACTGAAAAAAGTATCTAACCCTGCATCATTACAGATGAGCCAGTAGGTTTTGTGGTGCCACAAAAGTCAGGTGGGTATGTGATCGGACTGGGGCAGACCATCTCTCACCTTGACTGGGAGACAGGTAAGACTACCGTACTCCATAAGGTAGATGAGGACAGGAAGACCAGGTTCAACGACGGCAAGTGTGACCCGTCCGGGCGACTCTGGGCAGGTGGGTGATTTTTCAGAAAAATAGTTTATAAAGTTTTTGAACATTTCTGAAGTGTGGCAGACAAATACACGAGTATAACCATAAAATCCCGCATTTTAATATATACTATTTGAAAGATAATTATCCTGTGAATCTACTGATATGAGATGTTTGCAAACATAGCTATTATAGACAGTGCTATGAGGATTCTACTAAAACTAACCTAAACACAACTTTATTATAGAAAAGTCACCCTTTCTTGCTGCATTGGTCTATAGGCATCATTCCACCCTTAGACATTACCAACATTATAGATTTTAATAATTGTATAAGATCATTATGATGCATGAATCATACAACCTAGTCAATTTATTGGGTGTTCATTTCAAAAACAATATCAACCCTTTATTCATCTTTTACTATCTTTTTATCATCAGCTTGTATGGTCTTCATGAAAATCTTGCCCCTCATTTTTTAAGGAGATTACATTTTTGAGCTCTAATTCTCAAGCTTACTCCCTGTAATTAGCTATGCATATATAGGAGACAAAATTGATGGCACAAAAGCTGAATTCATGAGCTATATGCCCATAAAAATAGTGTAATATGAATTGTACAAGTTGTCTGGTTACTTCCCAAAAGGCACAATGGCTTATGAGACAGCCCCTGGAAAGCTAGAGCCTGAGATGGGTTCTCTGTTCTCTCTGGACACAAACGGACAACTGCGTACCCAGGTCTCCAAAATCACCATCTCTAATGGCCTGGCCTGGACAGCAGACCACAAGACCATGTACTACATAGACAGTGCCCCCAGGAAGGTATTCGCCTTTGACTTCAACATCACCAGCGGTACACTGTGTGAGTAGATGATTTTGAAGATATATGTATAGGGATGTAATAGATATATTGACAGCATCATTATTGTATGTTATAGGTCATTAATGCCCACTACTTTTGTGTGAAAAAGATTATAACTTATTTTAAACTTGTTTATATTTGTTATCATTATTTTCTTTGGCTTGCTTCAATGATAACAACATTATCAAATGAAAAGCCTCCATCCCTATGCTGTACTGATAACTTGAATGCATCAACTGTGAAGGCCTCTGCCTATTGGCGCAAGTTTTAACTTTTATTTTTTTCTCTGGATTGTTTTCTCTGGATCACACATCGGAGGGAATAAAAAAAAGTGCATTTTCACAATTTAATTTTTATCATGTTTTTGGCCTTTCCTAGTGCGGCGGGCCCGTAACCCAACTTTTAAAAAAGTGTGGCCTTAGCATTAATCACCTAGTCACATAATGATGGCTCATCCGTTTACATACAGCTAACAGGAGGGTCTGTATTGACTTCGGGGAGGACACATTGGCAGAGCGCGGCTTCCCTGACGGCATGTGTATCGACACGGACGGCAACCTGTGGGTGGCATGCTACCTGGGCAGCAAGGTCATCAAGTTTGACCCCCGAACAGGTGAGCTACATCTTCTACTCTGATTTTATTTATTGATTTTAATCACAAGGCCCAGATAATGCTTTACTTTCCTATGTCCTTGGTCTTCAAAATGCGTAAACACAGGGCTGGTGGGTAGCTCACCAGAGCTGCATTCATGCATAATGCTAATGCTAGGGTCGAATGCTTGAATGCAGCAATGGCCAGTTGTATCACGATGGCCACAACACCACGCGGAACACCACTTACTAACTATACCTTCTTGCTGTGGTTGCACTGTTTATTAGCTTACCAATTTGGTGTTGGATTATGCAGGTCTTATTAACTATGAATCACTGCAAAGCTACTGATATGAACTGTAATAAGAAAGGCAGCACATACTAGCTGACTAATCAGGGATAATGTATATTGCAACTATTAAAAATCTAGGACTAAGTCTCCTTCATATGCTTGCACATTTCTAGGGCCAAAAGAAAAAAGAAGGTTTGTTTCAGGTAACCCGACCGACCCTATTAAAACAGGGCCGACCCTACGTTTTTTTATGCAATTTTGTGGAAATTTTCGTATTTTTACCCTTTTTTGGTAAATTTTTGGGTTTTCGGAGAGGCCGGCTAGTAGTTTCATATTTTAAAAAAATGTTTTAAAAAAAAAATCCGACCTACCGACCCTACATTTTCTTGCCATGTTACCTGAAACAAACCTTTTTATTTTTTTGGCCTAGTTCATGATCATGTTCCTGTGTCTGTCGGGCAACAAGGGACGAGCCTGCCAAATGACTCTATAGACGCCACCCATTTTACCTGTAATCTTTAAAAAAACATTTTCCCAGTAATCTTAATGATGGTAAAATGGGTGGTGTCTAGTCCCCATGTGCGTCTATTAGTGTACCTAATACAGTGTCAATCCCCACCCAGGTGCCGAGCTGCAGACCATCTCCTTCCCGGCTGCCTGCATCACGTCCTGCTGCTTCGGGGGCCCCAACCACGACGAGCTTTACGTTACGTCGTGTCGCGCTGGTGTGTCAGACGAACAGTTCCAGAAGGAACAGCCACTCGCAGGCTCTGTCTTCAAGGTCACTGGTCTAGGGGTCAAGGGCGCGCCTGCTGCTGTCTATAATGCATAGGGCTGCTAAGTCTCGTCACGTGATCACCAACTTCCGGGCTCTTGCGGGCTCCCCCTATTATCGCCCGCAGGCTTGAAGGATGGGCGAAAAATGTTGTCCTCCTATATCTCCACTAATATAGAGAGTTGGGCTATAAAATTCCAGATCTGGGACCTCTTTAGGCCAATTTAGATATGGGTACTTTTTTGTTAGAACCGGCAAAAAAATTACGATAACATTTTACCGCGAGACTTAGCCTCCCTATAGGACAAACTTATAGCTCCAATGTGTACAGATATCAATGCTGAAGTGCATAAAAACAGTACAATTGTATACTGACTGGTGTCACTGGTTTCACAATGACATTGAATGTGCAAAAAAAGGGGTATAGATTGGGGGAGGGGGGGGGGCATGTCGCATGTCAATTTTTAAAATGGCCATATCACATGTCTATGTCGCTTAATAATACCTAAATGTCCCAATGTCTATGTTCCTTGTCACTATCTTTTTAAGCCACATGTCGCACGTCACTAGGCCTCATGTCGCATGTCGGTTTTAAGAAAAGGCCATGTCAAATTTAGGGGTCTACCCCCGTAAAATATGGGCCTACTCCTGCAGATCTGCGTTGATATACGATTCATTGACACTGGTTGTACTATTGTATGGATAAAGGAGTTTGGATGTAAGCAATTGTAACCAATTCATGAGCTAGAGAAGTGAATAAATGATCTTACAATTTGTAACCCTTTGAAACCACTTTATGAATCAGATACATGCTTAGTGTGTCACCTATCCTATCAGATTAGGATAGTGTCACGCCACAAAACCCCTTATTATACCTTCATCAATTGTATTACGTCATATTACGTCATATTACGTCATAATTATGATTTATGATTATTAATATTCATATTTATTATTGTTTTTAAGTTGAAATTTATGACAAAAACTGACACACAGGCGTAATAAATTTTAAAGTTTTATTCATAAGTGGTGTTTCTTTCTTAAGTTGATGTTTGTATTTCACACGACGTTTCGAGCAATAGTGGCTCTTCTTCAGGTGTACATATATCAATTCTTAGTCTTCTAAGGTACATTTTCGGAGCAGTTTTTGGTGCCGTATCCATGGCAACAATGAGGTGAATAAATGCAGCGATTTGATTGGTTAAAATTCATTTAAACATTTTTAATTGATGATTTGGGTATATTTTTTAACCCTTACTGGTGGGTATAATTTTAAACCCTTAGTTTTAATAAGTACAACATTTAACGTCAATAATCATGCAATTTAATGGCGGGTATAATTTTAAACCCTTTACGGTTGGTGGGTATAGTTTTGAACCCTTAACTTTTAATAATAACGATTTAAATGGGGTTTATTAACCCCAAAAATTTTTTTTGCATACTTGTATGAATTTTAAAATGTTTTTCTTCATACTCAGCTTCGTAGTTTCTTGTTAGTTTCTGAATGCTCCCTGGCGTACCAATACGGATTTCATGGCTTTGGCTGCTGGGACGTTTACCTTCCTGACCATGTAGTAAAGGTCTTTGGCGATTTCCATATTGCTGATCATGGTGGGTTCATAGTCATAGGACGATGCAGCATGGTACTCTCTATGGTAATCACGGTCGTAGTCATGATGTTTAGGTTTACCTGCTTGATATTTGTGGTGACGATCATAGCGTTCATTATCATAATCTTTATGATGGGACCTGGATCTCTCCCTCCTGCGGGAGATTTCCTCCCTGGCGTCAATTGGCTTGATGTTTTTGTCAGTGCTTCTGACGTCCTCTTCTTCTGAGTCGTCTGATGATAGTGGTCGTTTTTCCTTTTTCTTATGGGTTTTTTTGACTATCTTTTTGACTTCAGCGATTTCAGATTTTATCAGCTTCTTTGGGGGCTCATTTTCTTCATCAGAAAAATCTGTGTCAGACAGACTTAACTGGATAGATAGTGGTGGGTCGACCTGACCCATATCTGCCATTGAAGGCATGGACGGTTTTTTAGGTTCAGTTATGTCCAAAATCGGGATGTTTGGTGTTGAAGTTTTTGGGGTAGAGTGTTCTTTAATTTTTTCTTCCTTTTCCATGTCTTTGAGACGATTATTCAAAATGCGGTTTAGTGGGGTAGGGTTTGTACGTTTCCTCACCGTGGGGTCGTCTATGAGCAATGTTTGTTTCGTGGCAGGTGGGTTGTTTTTCTTGATTTTGGCTGACAGTTGTTTGAGGCGGTCCTCCTCGTCCCTTTTCTTCCGTTGCATTGATGTTGGTTGGGAATCTTCCTCGGTGGTTGGGTCGGTGTGATCCATGTTTGAGCTCGCCTCTCCCGACGTTGACGTCGTTTCTGCAAGATGAGATCATATGTGGTTTAATTCGAAATTTGACATTTTCTACCGTGATTCTGATTGACTGTTTGTGGATTGGTGATTTCTCAGGAGAGGATTGTTTGTTTGATGTGTACTCATCATTTTTAAAGGTTACTGTTAGATAGTTGTTTCCACAATAGACTTGGCCGTGGCGGCGTTTCTGGTGACGTTTTAGATTGAATAGAGTTGTCATAAGTTGGCAACAGAAGATGCATTTAAACTTACGTTCTGCTTGTTTTTCAGGATGGTGTTTCTTGAGATGACTCAAGATTGCTTTAGTGTTAGACGAGATCCATGTTTTGCATAGATGACATTGGGTTACGCCTTCCATTTTCGTCTTTTTGTGAAGTTTATTGGTCGTGCGATGTTTGTCGTTGTCGATTCAGACCCGGTGTGCCGGGTCGGGGCGACAGGCGCGCTATTTATAGTCGCGCGTCAACAAGTGTTGCTAGGGCCGTTGTCAGGGCGGCTGGAGCTGGTTCTTTCTGTGCGTCACTTTCGCTGGCGGTGGATCACAACTTCCGGTTGATGCCGTGCGGGTGTAGATTCTCGGAGACTCGAATGTAAGCCTCTTCTAATCGTTTTCTGGTGTTATTGCTCTTTGTTGTGCCATCCATGGCGATGACTAACATGTCTTTGGCCTGTACATCGTGGTCGTGGTAGTGTAAATACACTGCGGATGTTTTGTTTTTGTTTGTCACGTATCCAAGATGTTCTTTGATTCTCTCTTCCAGAGTGCGTCCGGTCTCTCCAATGTAGGCTTGTTTACATACCGGGCAGAGAATGGCATATACCACGCTCTTCGATTGACAGGTGAGTGTTCCTCTCACTTTGAATGTTTTTTTTGTTGATGGAAACACATTTGGTTGGTTGCATGTGGACACAAATGTCGCATTTTTCTTCCCGACAGGGGTGGGAACCCTGTGTCGGGGGGGCGGGGGGGTACAGTGACGATGTCAAGATGTCTCTGATGGTTCTTGATTTTTTGAAAGCAATCAAGATTTTTTGTTGCCGGAATTTGTAGGTGTCTGGCCTATCTGTCAATAGTTCTGATGCCTGTTTCAAAACCTGAATTGCTTTGGTATGATGTGGGTTGTATTCCAAAACAAATGGTATTATTTTCTTGACTGTGGTTTCTTTTGTTTTCAGTAGTTCCTGTCGGTCAAGTTCCCGGGCTTTTTGGATCTGTGCTCGTAGTTTTTGGTGGGGGTGCCCCCTTAAGGTGAGTTTTCGGAGCAGATTTTGGCATGCTTTTTCAAACTCAAGTTCCTCACTGCATATCAATCTATATCTCGTTGCAAGACTGTAGCAAATACTGTCTTTTTGTGAGGTTGGATGATACGAGCTGTGGTGTAGATACAAGTCTGCATCTGTGGGCTTCTTGAAGAGTCTGGTATGTAGATTTCTGTTTGAATCTATGTAGACTGTGGTGTCTAGGTAGTTCACCTCTGTGAAGCTGTATTCAAATGTAAATTTGATTGTTTGGTGGAATTCATTGAGTGACGTCATGTATTCCTTCAGTTCATCTTCTGTGCATCTCATTATGCAGAAAATATCATCTATGTACCGGAGCCATAGACTCGGTTGTAGAGTTGTTGTTTTGTGGATGTTTTCTTCTATGTCGGCCATGAAGATGTTTGCGTAGGTTGGGGCCACTTTGGTGCCCATGGCAGTTCCTTGTATTTGTTTGTAGAATTTTGAGTTGAATGTAAAAACATTGTTTTTCAGCACAATACGTAGGAGGTTGATGATGGTGTCTTCATTGAACGGTAGAGATGGCAGCATCGGCAGGGCCTTTCTGACAGCCTCCAGGCCTTCAGCATGCGGGATGGATGTGTACAGTGATGATACGTCAATTGTGAGTAGAATTTCATCTTCATGTAAAGATCCAATTTCTTGGATCTTGTTGACAAAATGTTTTGTGTCTTTAACAAAGCTGGGTTGTTTTTTCACAAGTGGGTTCAATATCCTTTCTAGGGTGCCTGATATGGTGTCAGTGGGACTATCAATCCCTGACACTATTGGTCTCCCTGGGTTGTTTGGTTTATGTATTTTCGGAAGCATGTAGAAGGGCGATGTTCTGACTTTTTTGGGGAGCAGTTTTTTTGCTGCTTTGTCTGGAATGTATCCCTTTTCTTCCATTTTGGCGAGTCTTTGTCTGATGTTCATGGTGACATACGGTGTATGGTCTATTATGGTGTCTATGTAATGGTCAGTGTTTTGGAGTTGTCTTTCTCCCTCTGCTATGTAGTCCTCCGTGTTGAGTATCACAATAGCTCCGCCTTTATCAGCTGGTTTGATGATGATTGTTTGATCATTTCTTAGATCTTCTAGGGCCTCTCTTTCTTGAGGGGTGAGGTTGTCAGTTTTCTTGATTTTTAGTTGTTTGTCTTTCATCTTGTGTAGGACAAAACCTGTGAAGGCGTCTATGTCTTCATTTAGACCGTTTGCGGGTTGCCACCCACTAGGGTCAATGGGAATCACTGGTGTGAAGTTATTTATGCCTGGATTGTGTTGGTTGAAATGAGCTAGTTTTATTCTTCTGTTGAATAGGAGGGTGTCTTTCAGGGTGTCGACCTCAAATGGTCGGCCCGGTGTTGGTACAAAGGATAATCCTTTGTTTAAGACTGAGATGTGGTGGACATTAAGCTGCTTGTGGCTGAGGTTACAGATGCCTGGGTGTTGGGTCGTGTTGTTGATGTTGTCGTCACCGGGGTTGTCTGCTGTACCTGCTCCTCTTCGGTCATATCTTTTGAATCTCCTATTTTTCTTTTCCTTCTTTCCTCCAAGTTGTTCTTCTGGTCCAGTTCTAGGTCTGATATCAGTTGATGGATGTAGTCTAGTACTTCTTTTTTGCATTTTTGGGCTAGTATTTCTTTGGTGGTGTCAATTCTAGTGGCTAGAGTGTTTATCCTGTTGAGATAGTAGTCAGATAGAAGGGTTGTTAGTTTTCTACTGAATTTGAGATGGGCTTGTTCCCATTTGAGTGTGAAGTCCCAATCTTGTTCGGGTACTTGAGGTGAGATTCGTGGTTGTAGTCCTTTGGGGACAATGTCATTCTCAATACATTCTAGCAAATAGGATGAGTGGTGTTCAGCCCTGTTGTGGCTGAGTTTCAGTTTTCTTAGTTGTTTGTAATACGGTACCACTTCAGAGGGGATTCTTAGTTTCTGTGTGTTTTCATTGTTGTTATTGAAGTTTTCTTCAGTGTAGTAGTATGTCCCGTCCATGTGGTTGTGGTGATTTGTGTTGTTTTTTAAGAGTGTTCGTAGTTGAACTTTAATGCTCTTGGGATCCTTTTCTGGATTCTGGACCCTGGGTGTACCGGGCAGGGCAATTTTTGAAGTTTGGTTGAGTCCAACCAAGTGCTCGTTGTTTTCTAGCGCTGTGTGGACAGGATCTTATTAAGATGCCTTGTCATGAGGTAAAGATGTTTTTAAGTTGAAATTTATGACAAAAACTGACACACAGGCGTAATAAATTTTAAAGTTTTATTCATAAGTGGTGTTTCTTTCTTAAGTTGATGTTTGTATTTCACACGACGTTTCGAGCAATAGTGGCTCTTCTTCAGGTGTACATATATCAATTCTTAGTCTTCTAAGGTACATTTTCGGAGCAGTTTTTGGTGCCGTATCCATGGCAACAATGAGGTGAATAAATGCAGCGATTTTTATTGGTTAAAATTCATTTAAACATTTTTAATTGATGATTTGGGTATATTTTTTAACCCTTACTGGTGGGTATAATTTTAAACCCTTAGTTTTAATAAGTACAACATTTAACGTCAATAATCATGCAATTTAATGGCGGGTATAATTTTAAACCCTTTACGGTTGGTGGGTATAGTTTTGAACCCTTAACTTTTAATAATAACGATTTAAATGGGGTTTATTAACCCCAAAATTTTTTTTTATTTGTAATATGCACAATACTTTATACATATTTTCAATCCATATGTCCATCAAAGTACACCTAGACGTCAGACATACATATTACTCACTAAGCCAAGCCAAACTAACCCCCATGCATAATTAATCCATAGATCACAAGCAGACCCTTATCCCTTGGACAATAGGTAACGGTCAGCCCCTCCAGACGACAAGGCACCGACCGGTCACCTATACACAAAACAAATGAACTATATGTTGACCTCAAGGATTAACTGTCAACACATAAAACAATGCTATAAAGCTGGACACCCTTAATCAGTGTGGCACCGCCAAAGCCACTTGAGCCGGCTGGAGGCCACCTGGAAGGCAGGCGACAAAGCCCCCATGTGTGCATGCTACTTATTATGTAATCCATTACCCATAATGCACTGGACCCAGGCTCCCCACCCGCGGTCCAGCGCACACCACATGTTAAAGCCATGAATATATAATTATCCAATCAAATGTCAAATGTATATTATCCAATGAAAACCACTGTTACATCTACTTCCGGTCACATGGGCACCCCCTCCACCTGCCGGGCACCTGTACTTATACCCCGGTCAGATGGAGGAGGAAATCACTTATCATCTTGCAACCATCAGTAACTTATATACTGAGCCCTAGTGACTGGTACTCTGATATTAATATTATTATTAATAAAAGATACCAAGTATTGAAACTGACGTCTCACCTCATCTTTACGCCCTCATTGATGTGGAAGGGTTTTCCCTAGCCACAGAGTGGTAGAGAACCGGGCAACTTTCAGCTACCTGCGACCATGAAGAAATTTTTTAATGCAGAGACACCAGTCCCTCAGTGACCTATCATCACGGAGGCACACTAGGAGCCAGGGACCAGCACCAACATCAGGTCTACAACCCACCAGGAGGAAAGGACCAAGCAACAACAAGCACATCACCAAGTCCACCTCCTGCATCTACAAGGACACAGTAAGACATTCTAAAACAACACTTATAGACACTGTACCTATTATACCTATAGACATAGCTACCCCACCCACCTCTCCCATTCGTGTTGAACCCACTGTCAACATGGCCGGAGACGATCAGGTAGAGGTAGAAAGACAACGAGAGCTAGACGATAGGATATCAAGAAAATTAGATGAGCAACTAGCGGCCCATAAGGCAGAGCTAGAAAGACTGAAATCTGATATCGCAGAATATAGAAACAACAAGTCCATTAGCGACCTGGCTAGCGCCATTTCAAAATCTAACAAGTACACCATCCGTGAACCAATCAAATTCTCAAAGCCAGACATTAAAATGAGCACCAGCAAGTGGTTCACCGACCTAGAACGCTTTGTTAGACTCAAATACCCTCAAGAAGATCACCCCATCCATGTCACTTGTGCAGTCTATCTATCTGGACCAGCGTACGAATGGTACAGTATTCAGCCCACTAGTGTACAAGACGATTATGACCTTATAAAGAAGGGGCTCATCCACCATTTCAAGGATGTCGAAAACGACATCAAACTATTGACACTGTCCCAATTTGACCCCACCCTACAAACCATGGAAGAATGGCTAAAGGATGCCAACACCCACTTCCAAAACAAGGGGGTGGACATAGAAGCTGCCATCATCCAGGTAGCCACTGTACTTAACGAGGACTACCGAGAGGCGATCAGAGCGGAAAGTCCTACTACATGGGCCTCCCTCTGCAGAGCACTCAGGTGTGCGTACCTCTACAAGAAGACATCCACACATAAGGTATCATCCCTATCCAACAACACCCTAGACCCAGTCATAGCTGCTCAGTTAAGGGAAAAGGACAGGGAGAATGAGAAACTAAGAGACCTTCTTCAGAAACAACAGGAAGTTATGGAGACCGAACATACCGTAGCTGCTATGGGGGGTGGTAAACCAAAACCCACCTACCACAAACAAGCAGCTGCACCTACACACCAATCTCCACCCACTGACTTCGCGTTACCACCCAACTATAGGGGGAGGAGAGAGGACTTTGACATCAACTACGTTGACAACATAAGGAAGGCACGTTCAATGGGCCTCATCCCTCCCACCCACCGATTCAAAGGGGGACCCAAAGACATCATAACCCTTCTTCAAACGGGTTCCCTACCCCCACATCACTTCAAGCTCATCCAGAGCCAACAACAACAACAACAAAGGTGGCAGCCACAACAGCAATCATGGCAGCCACCACAACAACAACAACAACAATGGCCACAACAACAACAACAACAACAATGGCCACAACAACAACAACAACTACAACTTCAACCAACGCCACAAAACCCCACTCCACAGTACACCATGACACAGCTCGTCAGCATGATGAACGACCTCACCAAGACGACGGGAAACTAGATTGTCATCCTATGGATAGGCCTCATCAGGATGACAAAACAGTCCCCAACAAAGAACAAACAGCATCGCCCATCGACACCACGCCACATGACCCACAGACAATCCACAACGCTGCACCAGTGCGCGGGAGACCTGCCGACGTCCAAGCTACTCTGGAAGTCGTCCCCCCACCACTCCCCGACCTACACATGGAAGAAGGTGAGCAGAGTGTTTTGTTTATCAACATGGTCAATGGCAATATAGATCTACAATTCAAAGATACCAACATCCCCAGTCTAGTAGACACAGGAGCCACCGTCTCTTGCATGAGAGAGGGTCTAGCCTCCACTCTATCGAAACTAGTTCCTCATGAGTTTTCACGAATCAGGTCCAAAGTTTATCTTGCCGATGGAGCATTGTGTCACATCAAAAGAGCAATCAAAATCAAATTCAAAATTCAAGGCAAAACATTCAGTCATCAATTTGCAATTCTTCCAAATTGTTCCTCACCAATCATATTGGGAACAGATTTTCTATCAAAGACTAAAAGCAAAATCAATTACTCCACTGACCCAACTCCAAAATCTCAACCAATCAGGGCAGTGAGAGCCATTTCGATACCTCCATTTTCCGAAATGGCCATAACAGGCCAAGTCACATGCTACCACTCAGTCAGTCAAATCAATGGTATAACAGACAATTTTGACAGATCTGACAAACTTCCAAATTACATCGTACAACGTTCAGTCGTGACACCTGACCAAAGAGACAGACACCCACTGATATTATTGAATATCACATCTAGAATCTGTAAAATCCAGAAGGGTGAAATCATAGCCTTATATACAAAAACAGACATAGACAAAGAAAATCATATATTATCGACAGGCTACGAGGACACACAACCCGAGGAGACAGACATAGACATAGACATAGACAACAACTCTACTATCAGTGACAGTGCATCATCAACAGGGTCAGACAAAACATTCTATGTACCTACACCAACATACTCAGAGTATTCTGACTCTGACATGGAGCAATCCATGTCAGACGACGAAGATTATATAAATATGGTACAAGAGACAACAGGTCACGACGAACAAGAAATAGACAAAGACATGTACATAGGAAAGGACATAGACATAGAACCAGAAAAAGAAAAATCACACGTCTTCCAAAAACCAGAATGCCTCACAGAAGATCAATTCAAAACATTTTGCCAATTAATAGAAGAATACGACGACATATTCGTGGGAAAAGATAATATGATTGGAAGAACCCATCTGTACACCCATAAAATCAACCTGATCCCAGACGCCAAACCCTTACAGTTCTACCCATTCAGAATGGCCCCGCACAAAGCTGAACGACTTGAAATTGAATGTCAGAAGCTGGTAAAGCAGGACATTCTGGAGGAAACCAATACGGGTCCCTGGTCATCCAGAAGTTTTCTTGTAGAGAAAAAGAACGGGCAGGGTTACAGATTAGTGACAGATCTAAGATATGTGAATTCCCAATCAATCAACCAAGCACTTACATCACCACGAGCAGACGACAGCCTAGAAATGATTGGTGAGATGCGACCTGCCGTGTTCTCTAAAATGGATGCCCAACAAGGGTACTTCCAGATACCAATTAGAGAGGACGACAGGGACATCACAGCCTTTCTCACTAGGACCAAAAAGTATAGATACAAGACCATGCCCATGGGACTTGCCAGCAGTGCTCAGGCTTTCCAAGCTGTAGTCAACTTGATCCTACAGAACCTGCAGTACAAATGTGCAATCCCATACTTAGACGACATCTTGTGTTTATCACCTACCATAGACCAACATTTCATTGATTTAAGAAACATATTCGAAGCACTAAGAAATGGCAAACTAAAGCTGAAGAAAACCAAGTGCGAATTCTTCCTACAGGAACTAGACTTCCTAGGAATGAAAGTCACCACTGACGGTATCAAACCATCCCCAGACAAAGTCCACAAGATCCAGACATTCCCCACACCGAAGACCACAAAAGAGGTGCGGTCATTCACTGGACTCGCCCAATTCTATAGGAAATTCATCAAAGGGTTCAGTGAAATTGGTCGACCTCTATTCAACCTACTCAAAAATGGGAACAAATTTGTTTGGACAACAGAATGTGAGACTGCATTTCAGACCCTGAAGGACTCTATATGCAATGACGTCATCTTGCTGTACCCAGACTACAACAAACAGTTCCATCTTACAACAGATGCATCTGGTACAGCCCTGGGAGCTACTCTTTCCCAGGAGAAAGACGGCGTTCTACGACCAGTAGCCTTTGCGGGCAGAGCACTCCATGACCACGAAAGGAATTATGGTGCCACCCAAAGAGAACTATTGGGAGTAGTATTTGCAATAGAGTACTTCAGACACTACCTAGAAGGAAGACCATTCGAGTTATATACTGACCACCAAGCCCTCATCCACATGTTGACAAAATCAGATAACAAAAACATGTGGGCAAGGTGGGCACTCAAAATTCAACAATTTCAATTCAATATCAGACACATAAGAGGCAAATTAAATATACCATCAGACGTTATGTCAAGACGAGACTACCCACTAGACAAGACACCAATGACAGATCCTCCACCAAAACCCAAAGCCATAAAGGTGCAACATAGAATTATGTTTGAGGATGACATACACACACAGAAATTCAAAGAAGACGAACCACCATTGACGCTACCAAAACGACTACCCAAATCAATCCTGAAGAGAAACTCCACCCATCACTTCTATTGTGAATGTATGGAGGATAACTCAGAAGACATAGAAGAAGTAAAACGACTTACCCCAAACCTCAGAGCAAATCCTGACATCCCAAGTACCAAATTACATCATTTTGGGCTTCCACAAACAGAATACAAGGGACTGTTAGCAGCCATAGTGGCCTCAGTACAACAGGAAGTGGATTGCGCTGCACGACCGGTCCCAGGCCACGCCCCACAGCAGCTGACAGTACCCTCTACATCCCTAAAAGCCCTATCAACATTCATAGAAGAAACTCAAACAGAACAAATAGAGCAGGTTGCGGCGACCCGACCGGTCCCAGGCCACACCCCGGCACCGCAACCTAAGAAAACCACAGATAAACCAAAAACAAAGAAGAAAAATGAGAAGCCTAGAAGAGATGCCACAGACATGGCAAAACACTTGGCCAATCAGACTAATCATCTGATTGAAATGATAGAGAGCCTCTCTGACCCACAGATCTCCATACTCAACCTCAAAAGAGAACAAAGATACAATTTACATACGAAAGCTATTATCACGTATTTAGAGAACGGACAGGTACCCAATGACAAAAACAAGAAGGAGACGGAGCAATTTATCAGGAAAGCTGATGATCACATCATGCTGAATGATATCTTGGTCCATATCAACACGGTACTATGGAAGAAACACAAGGAATTCTCATTCCAACCTGTCATCCCAGATGACATGAGACTTCCCATCTTGAAGCTTTTTCACGACCTACCAATGGCAGGCCACGCTGGTGCACAAAGAATGCTGTCGACCATGCTTCCCAAAGTATATTGGAAGAGCATGGCGGCCGACGTCCAGAAATTCACAGCGACCTGCCACGTCTGCCTGAAAGCCAAAAAGATGACGGCCCATAGTACCCCTTCTTACCCATTCCAGTTTGTCCACATAGATGCCATAGGCCCACTACCACCAACACCAGGAAAGAACGTTTACATTCAGGTAGTGGTCGACAGGTTCTCTAAATTCTGCATAGCTTACCCTACTACATCATTGGACGCGGAAACAACTACCGCAGAATTCATAGAGAAGGTTGTTCTGGCCGAGGGTATACCAACATACCTCCAGTCAGACAATGGAACGTCATATAAAAACTCAAAATTCAGAAACATGACATCCTCCCTCAACATAAAACATGTCTTCAGCTCGGCCTATAGACCAAAATCGAACGGCCAGGCTGAAAGATATGTGAAGACGCTGTCTGAAGGCATACGGGCCTACTGTGAGGAACACCAGGACACATGGGATGTATTCCTACCACACCTCGTGTTCTCCATCAACAACACAGAGTCCGCCACCACTGCCTTCACACCGTTCTTCATTATGAAGGGAAGGAACCCAAACACCATAATAGACAACAAACTCAATCAGGAAGAAGAGAAAAGTCTAAATCTCCACATCATTGACAAATTAAAGAAAATAGACTACACATACAACCAGGTCATTGAAAACATCGAAAAGAGGACAGAACAAATGAGACAACAACACGACAAAAAGGCAAAACCTACAAAGGTGCAGAAAGAATCACTAGTGTATGTCAAGGTACCCCGACTGATGGATAGAACAAAAAGTTTGAAACTTCAGAAGGTGTACTCTGGTCCATACATAGTGTGCAAATTCGTCTCAAAAACATCTGTCCTCCTCAAATCTGTGATCACAATGAAAACAATGAAAAACCCAGTCCATGTAGATAGACTGAAACTAGTACGTCACGTTAGAAATAACGATTTCATTCACAGACTCATTGACCCGAACGACGACCTCATAACCAAACTATGGAAGAAAGACGGAGATTCATATAAAGCGAGACCAGCGCTTCTACAAACCAAAAATATATATAAAGCAAAGCCGGCCCACTCCAAGGTCAAGAGGAGGACACCGGTAGGACTAAAACCATAATATAAACTATAGAATATATAAGAGGAAAAGAGTTATCACCTATATTACATAAACAACAAAAAGCTCACTATGTTATCGCTACTATTACAAAGAAACACCAACTGTCATATATTACAAACATTACTAAAAGGATCAACACTGACTACTACAACGACTACTATTATCACTATTACTATTATAATGATTCACAAAGAATCACGACCTACACACCGATCATCAAAAGAAATACTGGAAATACGGTATTTATCACCATAAAGCGCACAAGCTTCATCAATTATTACTATTATTATTATAATCCATCTATACCCATTTCACCACACACGTAAGTGGCAGGGCGACTCCATATTATTGCTGCTCCTTTAACAAACTGACACTTCAAATAGAACTATTATCAACATGTCAAAATCCGACATGAAAGGACAGTTTGCGCACTCTTATTAACCCCCCCCCCACCATAGACCAGTGGAAAAGCCTTGTATGCGGGTGGCCACCCACATGCATTGCAGGTGTCAACAACACCAGGAGGATGACCGCAATCTGAGCCCTGGATGGCGCCACCACTGGAGCGCGCAAACAAAAGCTCCACTTATGGGAGTGTGATAACGACCAACATGGCAGGGTGACATAGCCACCACCCTGTACCCAGACCAAAGGGTATAAGTTCCCACACATCCCCCCATCTTTCCACAGTCACCCAGTGACCACACCCCTACACACATCGATTCAGTCAGGAGCAGCCCACAGCTAATTTGGTAGATCCCCGCCAGTACTGCGCACTTACACTCATCCTTCACCAACTATCGACTATCAACTATTACTACTACAAACGATCGACTACTACTATTATTACTATCAAATCCCAACAACTCGGGAATCATGAGGTATACACTCTACCTCCTATTAATCATCACACACATCATTTACACGGCAGCACAACCAATAGTGAGGCAAAATATCGGCCTCATCTATGAACAGCTGCCGGGACAAATCATCACCGGTCATGACCTACACGAGGTCATACTGGCCATCCCCTACAACATCCCAATGGCTCCTCGTCCAAAGCCACTCATTTACAACACCATCAGGACTCTTCAACTCACTTCACTAGGACCCCATGACAGCCATGACGCCAAGATGTTACAACAAGCTGCTGACCTCGACCGACTACTACAAAACGTAGATATTAACATTATTAAGACTTTAAAGAACATTGCACACTTCCTCTCGGATCCTATTACTAACAGGCCAAAGAGAGCTATCCTAGGATTCTTAGGGGAGCTCTTTAAATCAATCTTTGGCCTGGCAACCACTAGAGACATGGATTCTATCATCAACGTCATACATCACCTAGATGCTAGAATTGGTACACTGGCCGACGTCAATGTTAAGACTGCACAAGGACTACATGACGTCACCCAGCAACACCAGCAGTTCCTAGACACTTATATAAAACAACAGGACGTTGTACAGGAATCCCTACTCAATATTACCGAATCCATAGACTCGTGGTCTGATGATTTCTCCACAACCCTAACCTCCATCCAAGCCGACCAGGATCGTAGGATTACCCAGTCAGCCATCATATCGGCTCAGGTAATTGTCCTAATGACCAGGATCGCGTACCAACAAGGGTTATACAAGGTGGAAAATTCTCTCAGATTACTGTCTACTGGAATACTAGCACCGGACATGATTCAACCCACAGAGCTAGCACTCAAGCTAGCCACCTTAGACACACAACTCAAAATTAGGAACCCAGGATCCGAGGTAACCATTATTGACACCGCATATTACTATTCACAACCAGTTGCACTATACACCTATTCCAAAACTCACTTATACATTCATATTAACGTTATCATTTCTGCCACAGACGCAGCATTTAACTTATATCAAGTAATTACAACTCATGTCCCCATTAACACCGAAAATACGACAAGTTCTGGATCTACCCTATTACACACTGACAAAACTTTCCTCGCTGTCAACGAGGCAGAGACATTGTACTTAGAGATGACAAACGCAGATCTGCTTACGTGCCAAGGCTCGATACTGAAAGTATGCGCTAGGACCATGCCTAGAATACGCAGTGACCAGCCAACCTGCCTCATGGCGGCCTTTAAAGGTGACCAGGCAGACATAGCCAGACTCTGCACATTTCAAGTACACCCTCTGAGACCCATACAAACCCGTGCTATAGCTATTGGTAAAGACAAATATTTAGTAACTACTAACAGGGAGTACTACCACGTCATCTGTCAGCACATGACACCAACTACTAAGAAAGCTTCGGCCTACGCAGTTATTGGAGTCCCATGTATGTGCCACTTACAGTTTGATTCATTGTACCTCCCAAACACCAAAATTCCTTGTAACGAATCTTCTTCAACACATTTCCTAATGCACGCGGCCAATACACCCATACTACTCGCACTCACAAACAATCTCAACATCACAGCATCATCACTACACCACGACCCAATACACATACCACATCTACATACACAAGCTATCATCAAATCTATGACAAACATCAGCAAGTTGTCATCAGACATTACATTGGACCTGGAACCCTTCACCAGGAATATCCTAATAGAAGCCACCAATGCAGCAGACATCTTAGACCGACCCATCCAGGACACACCCATACGAGAGAACATAGCTAGCTTCTTCGCTAGCCCTGTATGGAACTATATAGTACCAGTCACTTGCATTCTAAACGCCGTAGGATTCTTCTACTTATTATATGTATCCAAAGGAAAAGCACTATTCGCGACCATCCCAACCGTTAGTGCTCGACCCAACAACATTTCTTGGAAATTTATTAACCCCATCCCCCAGAGTGAAACCAAAGAAAACCACACTATCAATCTAGATCAATACGTTGATGCCCATAACATTTTTACCCTAATATTTGTAGCGTTAATCGTATACGCTGTTATCAAAACCATCTTCAAGTGTAAAAACAAGATTACACGTCACTTTGGAATGACAAACTCTGGACACAAAACCAATCCTACTATTACGCTCAAAATTTACCAAGGACACGTCAATCACACCATCCCACTGCTATCCCTACCCTACGAACGTGACTCTATTGTTAAAGAATTCATACCAACCCTGACGGCCATCTCAGCCCTGTCATGCCCATACCCACGCATAAACATGACATGGAACGGCCCCATATCATTCAACATCAACGGAAAACAGAAATCATACTACCTACCCAACCACGTCATACTACCCCTAGCGGCACGGTTTTCTATCATACCGGCCCTGAAAGACGACACCACCACCACAGGATTAACCCTTAAGACTATCGAAATGACTACATCCCTACATCCGACTGAAACCCAAGACAACATTGACATTGACCCCGACAGTGACAATACCACGTCACTTATCAAAAACCCAAAAGACATGACCACTACCGAACTATTGACAGCCATTGTTATGAAAAAGAGTGAGACAGGAAATGAAACATAAAAATTTATTATAGAAGGTGATAACTCAGAACGAACTTCCTCCACTGCCCCTCGACATTGAGAATGAATATCAAAGATCAAGTATTGCCAAAGATCATTGCATAAACAAAATACACTGCTCGAAACCTATTGTTATACATGTACTATCATACCATACTAAGTATTACACATGGCCTATGTAAACGCTTAGTACATCTATATTATTATTGAAATGAATTTCTTACAGCTTCCTATCGTATGAATTGATTGTATTATAAACTAGGACGGAAGCGCGACATATAGAAACAGTACATCACATTACACTTACCACTGTACCACGACTTGTATTATGTAAATAATTGGTAAAGGTTAAAAGCTTCCAAAGGTATAATCATATAAATAGAACGGAAGCGAGACATATAGTACCAGTACGTTACCATAGAAATATCATTATTTCCATTGCATAACATGTATGTACAAAAACACCGTATAAACCTAGAAAATGTGATTAAGAACCTAGTCATAGTCATAATATAAGATAGATAGATACAAAAATCATAAAATACAAAAAAATGTTCATACAAATACTTTTGAAGCGTGACATAACTCTTCCTCTACTACTTCTCGGCCTGCACGAGGGCGTGCAGGAGTTGTATTGGGGGGTGCTGTCACGCCACAAAACCCCTTATTATACCTTCATCAATTGTATTACGTCATATTACGTCATATTACGTCATAATTATGATTTATGATTATTAATATTCATATTTATTATTATTTGTAATATGCACAATACTTTATACATATTTTCAATCCATATGTCCATCAAAGTACACCTAGACGTCAGACATACATATTACTCACTAAGCCAAGCCAAACTAACCCCCATGCATAATTAATCCATAGATCACAAGCAGACCCTTATCCCTTGGACAATAGGTAACGGTCAGCCCCTCCAGACGACAAGGCACCGACCGGTCACCTATACACAAAACAAATGAACTATATGTTGACCTCAAGGATTAACTGTCAACACATAAAACAATGCTATAAAGCTGGACACCCTTAATCAGTGTGGCACCGCCAAAGCCACTTGAGCCGGCTGGAGGCCACCTGGAAGGCAGGCGACAAAGCCCCCATGTGTGCATGCTACTTATTATGTAATCCATTACCCATAATGCACTGGACCCAGGCTCCCCACCCGCGGTCCAGCGCACACCACATGTTAAAGCCATGAATATATAATTATCCAATCAAATGTCAAATGTATATTATCCAATGAAAACCACTGTTACATCTACTTCCGGTCACATGGGCACCCCCTCCACCTGCCGGGCACCTGTACTTATACCCCGGTCAGATGGAGGAGGAAATCACTTATCATCTTGCAACCATCAGTAACTTATATACTGAGCCCTAGTGACTGGTACTCTGATATTAATATTATTATTAATAAAAGATACCAAGTATTGAAACTGACGTCTCACCTCATCTTTACGCCCTCATTGATGTGGAAGGGTTTTCCCTAGCCACAATAGGCCACTCAAAAAATAATTGTTTCTCATCACCCGGCAATAAACAATATGATGAGGACGTTTTTTATTTAATCCTTTTTTTTAACGGGGCTAAAATATATAAGGAAATTAAAACCTTTCACGCACCATTTTCATATTTTACTAGCTAAAAGTTTATTGATCCATAAAAGTAGACTAAAAGAGTATAAGCTTTAATTTGATACCAAATATGCCAATATTTTTTACACTTCTTGACAGATTTTTCATTAAAAATCTTTAAAAAAAAATAATTAAAAAGTGGCCTCAAGAGTTGGAGTTTGACTTTATTCATTTTTATTTTGGCAATCAATCCTCTACATGTGTAAAGTCCTTATAGAGACCCGAGCCAAAGGTGAGGTGCAGTAATCCAAAAATAATCCTAGGTCGTTTTAGCACAGAAACTAGTACGAATCTCACAAAATAATTACATTCATGTGTCAAAATCACAGTCAATCGTCGGACACTAAGCACCAAGGTATTTCAATTATAACTCATACAGGACAATAAGTGTTGCAGATATGCAGTAATTTCTTTTAATAACTATATATTCCATGAGAGGTGATATAATGTTATTATTACTTTGGTCCATTCAGGTTCTATTCATTTCTTTTTTAACTTAAAGTGTCAAGTTCTTGAGAAATGGAAATGTGAAACATGATGAGAAATGCTGTAACGAACACACAACTTTGCTACCTGTGAAGGCGGTTTACCCCAAAATAAAGAGACAGCTTTTGTATAAATATTTGTTAGACTATGCACCATTTGCATTTTAGGACTATGCATGGTTTATAAATGTCGAGGCAGGACTCGAAAGCTTATACAAGCTCCAAAAATCAATGCTCATAGCTGTCCCCTTGGGGCAAGCTGGCCCCACCTTGACCTCTGTTCCCGAGCACCATCGCTGGCACCAAAGGTTGCTGGTAAAAATAGTTCCAGTGCGCTTGGTGCTGTTGTATTAAAAATGTGGATGTGTACCACATAGGGATCCCCCCCGCCAAATATACGGGGGAAGTGACGTGGTCATGGCCCCTCAGATACCAGTGATGTCGCTCGGTAGTTCGGATACCAACCGCTAGGTGCAATAGTAGCGTTTGGAACAACTTACCGGCGGCCATTTTGAAATACCAAGGTTTCCCACTATTTCTGCTGGCTCAACTCGCTCCATATAAGGGTATGGAGATTGGAGGAGGTCACGTGATCAAAGTGTTAAAGGAGTGAAACTATTTATAGACGGTCACGTGCTAATGACGTGCCATGCCCATTTATGGTGTCGAGTTGGGGCCAGCGGGAACAGGAGGTTATAAACCATAGTCCAGACGACGATTGGAGTAACCTATGTTTAGCTCGATAAACTAGTCGCTCGGACGCTTCCTATGATGAGTTGGGGCCAGCTTGCCTTTGGGCCTCAACAGCCGCCCCCGCAGGTGCCACGTGCTTTCTTCTCCTCAATGTTCAGACGATGTCCTGAGGGCAACTTGAACCCCTGAAATAGGCAGGCAATGGGCAACAGAATTAGCACATGACCAACAGTATTCCGCATTAGCAAGATGACCTGTGTACAGCGCCATGTTTATTGGTACCAGTGTAAATCCTCTAACCTCCAGCAACCAGCTCAGCCAAATCTCATGTCCGAGATTAGGGTACAAATAGGGTTTGAGTATTGTGAGTGGGTTGTACTTGGGTATTCCTTATGTCACTTGTCCCTCATAGAGTAGTGGTTAGCATGGTGGATTCAGAATGTAGAGGACCTCAAATACCTGTCAAGTCATATCTTGGTGACGACCATACCATGCATTTACATTCTTATATAGGCCTATATCAAATATATTTTGCTTTGATAGGTAGAAGTGAGTAACAACCTTGAAATTATATCAAAGAGATATCAATAGTGTTTGGACAAAATGTGTATTCCTATTTCTTCAAAGGAATTTTATGTATGCATGAATAAGGTATTGGTTGTTTATGGTGTGGTCACCAAGATATGACTTGACAGGGATTTGAGGTCCTCTACATTCTGAATCCACCATGCTAACCACTACTCTATGAGGGACAGGTGACATAAGGAATACCCAAGTACAACCCACTCACAATACACACACCCTATTTGTACCCTAATCTCGGACACGAGATTTGGCTGAGCTGGTCCTTGCAGAGCAAAGGGTTATGATTGGTATCAGTGGTCCATAAGGTGGAGCCACTTTATCTCGCTAATGCGGAATAGGCACCACAGCACCTCATCATATCAAAGCTGCTATACCAGTTAGGCCACTCAAAAAAATTAAATGGTTTCTCATCACCGCGCGCATCATAAAAATCCGGTTTTGAGGAAAACTTTTTTTTTTTTTTGCCAAATTTTGATGGAAAACCTGATAAAAATGAACAAAATTGGTCATATTTGGTATCAAATTAAAGCTAATAATGCCAGCAATGCAGTGGTATAGATAAAACTTACATTTTCTCCACTTTTAAAGATCAATTAACTCTTTACCAATAAAATCTGAATTTTGGTCACAAAAAAACGTAAATTGTCCTACTCATTTTGGCCTGCGAGTAATAAAAAAAAAAGGGGGAAAAAAGCCTCCCTCATCAGATTTCTCAGACCTTGGTGATGAGAAACCACTTTTTTTTTTAAGTGACCTTAGCACACTGAAACCTAAATTTCCTTCACTTGTATGTCAGATGATTGTATAACCCTCCCCCTCTTATCATCTGCCATTTATTTTGGCAAGAGATTCTTAATATGTGCAATACAAGACTCCAATGCCAACTATTATTTATATTCTGGTGGAGTTATTTAGTGTTGAAAAAGGACATCAGGTGGCAGCACTGAGCAGTATGATACCTAAAAGGTATTTCATTACTGTTACAGCACGTCCAGTAACAGTCAGAGTGCAGTCGGGACGGGTACTCAGCCCTATATATAGCAGCGCTGGGCCTTTAATGATGTAGTTATGTGCTGGATAGAATGCTGATCTATATCTTTGAATTTAGCATGGTTAAAAGTCACAAATTAGATTGAGATCTTACCAGTATACTGCATTAAGGAGACCCTTTATAGATATGCAGAAAGTGAACGTTCTATATATCTCAGGTGGTTTAGGAGCTTTAACTTCAGGATGGGCACGTCATACCTTGGTAAGGGAGTGTTCATTTATCATTTACCGGGGAGGGCGTAAAAATTTAAGCCCCTTTTTAGCAAAAAAGCCCGCGCGTTACTATAGTTCAAAGGGGGGGGGCGTAAATTTTTCGGGGCCTTCGGCGAGGGGGGGCACGAAACGTTACATGCACTCTCGAGCGGGAGGCGTAAAAGGTTTCGGCCCCTCCATGCGAAATGTCACCACCCCCCCTGCAATTAATAAATGAACACTCCCTAAGTTGGTATTCAGATGAGTTTCCTGGAAATTCTTGCTGTTCTGACTTGAATCAGGATCTGGTAGTTCATTTTAAAAACAATTGTGTGCGCTTTTCTATGCATCAACAACTAAGCTTGATACTTACACCCTTTTTGCCCAACATCTTCTGTACAGTTGTGTCATCTTCAAATGCAACAAATGCGAAGTTCTGCAAATATAAGGTTGTGAACAAAGGCTAATCATCTTGATACTGAAACAGTAACTGCTTCTCACATCCTTCAAGCATACAATATGTATTGTGGTGAAGAAAGCCTTTAAAAAGGGCCGCATTGTGCTTTTCTTTTCATGTATTGAGAAAAAAAGTCCTAAAAAGGCCACATCTAAAAAAGGGCAGATTACCAGTTGCAAAATATATATATCTCAGCGGTTAATTGAGGGAGAAACCTAATTTAAAGGGCATTTTAGACCTTATCGCAATATGCAGAACATGAATATTCTCAAGAAAAAGAAAAAGGCCCTCCCGCACCTCCAGAAAAAAGTGATACAAAATGAAATAAAAGGCGCCCTCCCGCACCCTTTTTTCTTAAAAGATGTCCGCAAAGCTGATAATTGATTTTAAGTGGCCTTATAACATCTTCATACACTAATTAACAAGACATTGAGTAGGAGCTTGAACTATATTTACAGGCATGCCTGGGCTAAGGGCCTTCCTGTTCGTCCGTACTTCAACTACCTTTCCAAATTCTGAAATGAATAGTGCACATTGTCTTAATAATAATAATAACAATAATAATTTAAAACAAGTGTTTATAGATATCATGCAAAAAAGGTTTTAGCGATTTTATGCAACTCCTGCTCTTCAATTTCTACCTACTGTAAAACCCCGCCTTTAAGACGACCCCACCTTTAAGACGACCCCGCCTTTAAGACGACCCCGCCTTTAAGACGACCCCGCCTTTAAGACGACCCCCTAACTTCAGAAAAAAATCCGTCTTGTGCAAAATAATTATGATATTTTGGAAAACCCCACCTTTAAGACGACCCCCGATTTTGAGTTTTTTTGGGGCTCAAGATCCCCTCCAAAACCCCCTCCAAGCAAACTTTTCCTGATTAAAAACAGCAATGGTGGCAGTAGATACTTCCCCCTCACTTTGTTATTGTATTATCTATTCCGAAAGACATTTAAAACTGAAAAAATGCTGTGTTTGCAACCCTTTATTCTAGATTATTTTTCCCAACATTTTCCAAATCAAATTTTAGAAAACCCCGCCTTTAAGACGACCCCCCTAACTTTGGAATAGAATTCGTCTTGTGCAAAAAAATAATCCCAAATAAAATCCGTCTTGAAGGCGGGGTTTTACGGTATATGTTACTATACATTTATGCTGGATCCTCAAATACCAGTGTAGGGCACCTATTACAATCATTGCTGTGATAATTTCATCAAAATCCTAAGATGATTGACAGGTGTGACCCCAGGTCAGCGGATGACCTGAGGTCACGCCTGTCAATCACCCAAAATTACAATTGCCCTAATAGGGCACAATCATTGGGAACAGAAAGTATTTGACCATACCTACCCCCAGTATACAGGCCCTGGGGATTCTATTGGAACTATCGTCATGTTGCTAGGACCACCCTGTTACCTAGCAACAGCAATTCCAAACATTTCATGCCTAGCAACCGGCATTATAGGTGGGAATAGAAGGTATTTGACTGTACCTACCCCCAGTATAAGATTGAACGTGTGATTGAGATCACACTAGACTCAGGGTCAGGTAGAGGTGTGAAGGGAAATGTATCATTTATCATAGTAAGAAAGAGAAAGGGTGCACTCTTGTATTAATGGGATTCTTAAAGATGTGACCTTTGACCTTTATTTTGACCTTTTTCTGACCTAGATATCATCCTACACATAACAGAAATGGATTCAGCACCTTTGGTTTACCCTAGTCCACTATCCATATCCATCCATTGCTCCCCCTATTATATCCTGGCTGGACCGTTTCCGATAGCATACCCAAATTGTGCGTCACAAGTCAGGAACTGACAACTACCTATAGGCCTGCACCACACAACCTATAGGTCGCATGACGCAGGTGCCCTAAGAAAGTCACACCGAGTGAGGCAAGCCGCGCAAAAAAAGGGTATACTCGAAAAAAATGTGTACATTGACTTTTTTTTGGGGGGGTACTTGAGCCCAAATTCTAATTTTCATGTCCCCCGATATTGGCTATCTATGTCTTTTGTCCTCTCACGTCTATGTCCGACACACACTGAATAAAAAGCTCCCATGTCCATATTGTAAATAATTACCCCGGTAGAGAGAGGGGGAGGGGGGTACTCACATTTCCATATAGTCTTTGTTGCGATACGTGCATTGTTAGTGCAAAGTGAATCAGGGTTATCACAACACTGATCTGTTACACAAATAATATCAAGTAACCTCCCCTGTAAATTACCTCTAGTACTTAAGTGTTTGATAGATGTCTGAAAAAAAGCGTCTCACCTACCCCTCCCATAGAGATAGCATTGGTTGTCACGAACTATCCAAATTTGGGGTTATCGGTTATCTACACGCTCCCATAGAGCTCTATGCTGAAGCAAATTACCAGCAATTACTGCCTAATATTATTTTTCGTTTTTTAGGGGGTTACAGTTGGAATTTGTAAAAAACAAATACACCATTAGATAGATATTGTGGAAAGTGATCTAATGACACCATGCAAGATGCAAAGAGTGAAATATTGACCAAATGGGAGCAATTTCATTTTTTCAAGGAAAAGAGGTGTCCAGAATCGTCTCACTAGACTCAGGGGAGACCCTGAGTCAACAAGCCCTGGGGATTCTATTGGAACTATTGTCATGTTGCTAGGTCCATTCTGTTACCTAGCAACAGCAATTCCAAACATTTCATGCCTAGCAACCGGCATTATAGGTGGGAATAGAAGGTATTTAACCGTACCTACCCCCAGTATACAAGCCCTGGGGATTCTATTGGAACTATTGTCATGTTGCTAGGTCCATTCTGTTACAAGGGGTGATCCATTTAGTATGTCACGCCCGAGGGGGTGGGGGGGTCTTTTTTTTGTGTGACAAAGTGTGACGAGGGGGTGGGGGGGTGTATAGGATTATGTGACGTCACACTTTCAGATTTTTTAAAAACCATATATTAAATAAATTCTGTATAATTAGTGATATCTCCAGGCTAAAAACATGCTGGTGGTTGTAGTAGGCCTACAACTACCAGCCCCATCCACTATAGACAGGTCAGCCTTCATCATCTTTCATCTGCTTAACTGACCTCGGTTCCATGCAATCACTGTAGAGAGTAACACAAGATCCCGTATGTACATGGATGTGCGACTGGCAAGGTTATATTTTAAGCAAGACGCCCCTTGCCATGGGTCTTCTTTTCCTAAGAAATCCCCCTCACAAGGGCTACTTTTCACCAAAACCATATTCACCAAGAGTCTCTTTTCTGAGATTTCAACAAAATCTGTAAAAACAAGGGTCACTTTTCTGAGATCTCAGCAACAAAGGTCACTTTTACTAAAAATCCCTTTTACCAAGGGTCACTCCTCAGAGCATTTGCTTAAACCTAGACACAAAAATCGCCTCCATTAGGGGTAACTTTTCATGTCACCCAGGGAAAGGGTTGCTGGAGAGCCAGCTTCATACCTGTGTTGAAATAAAATTGAGTGCCCCCTCCCCCAGGTAGCAGTACCATGCAGCACACCTTTTATAGGGCACCTAATGTTGTCGTAATTTTATCGCTGTTTCTAACGAAAAGATACCCAGATCTAAGTTGGCCTAAAGAGGTCCTAGATCCAATATTTTATAGCCCAAATCTCCTTATTAGTGGAGATATATGAAGACAAAAAATGTCACCCATCCTTCAAGCCTGCAGGTGATAATATGGGAAGCCCAGAAGCGCCCGGAAATTGGCCATCATGTGACCGGACTAAGGCGCCCTATTCCTGTGACCACTAACAAGAATCCATGGATCAAGGCCACAAAAATCTATAGGGTGCCACCAATATTCATATAATTTTGTTATTGCCTCTTTGAACAGTTGTAATCTGAAAAGGTTCTAATCGATAAGGTACATCATGCCTAATAACATCACTATTTGTAAGGGGGGGGGGGGTGTCAGCAGATTTGTGACATACTTTTCTGGGGGGGTGTTTGGAGAAGTGTGACAAAGTGTGACATGGGGGTGGGGGGGGTGTTCAAAATGGCCCAAAAAAGCGTGACATACTTAATGGATCACCCCCAACAGCAATTCCAAACAGTCTGTGCTTAGCATTGTAGCAACTGGCACAATATCTGACCAACTTATTTGTCATCCCCCACTGCCGTGGATGCCTTTAATTTCAGTTGATCATCATAATCTAAAGATTATATGGAGAGATCAAGCCAGAACCGAACACTTGTTTTCGGTTCTGGCTTGCAAAAATAATAACAATGATAATAATAATAATAATAATAATAATAATAATAATAATAATAATAATAATAATAATAATAATACCTTTTATTGACAACAAAAGGGAGGTCATTACTGACCTATGTGTCATTCACTAATCCACTAATTCACAAACATCTTAAACAAGACGCACATTTTGGACCTTAATGTCAGGAGCTGATAAAGGTTTTTGCTCAGAAACCGTCTTAGGCTTACCGACAGTAGCAACTGTCACCAGCCATGCCATCAGATGCAAATTACTGTTATGTTTTATGTGATAATTAGATATATATAGGCAAGACTTGCCTGATAAAATGTGATGGAAGGCACCTTCTGTGTGCAAGGCAGACGCCATGACTAGTTTATTACAGGTGGAATAGTGTGGAGCTGGTATGCTTTTGCTTCATACCCGGGGGGGGGCACTTGATTTTTTTTGACACGGGTGTGCGGCTGGACCTTCAACACCCCTTACCCTTGTCATGGCATTTTCGGCAAAGGTTCCTAGGTTTGGGGAAAAAGTAATAAAATAGACCATGTTTAGTAAAATCTCCTTGAGAAATTTCCTCTTGCGTGAATCTTTTTGGATGAAAATGTGATGTTTTAGTTAAAATGGGAAATTTTGGTAAAATCGCCGACATTTTCTTGAAAAGTAGACCCTTGTCATGGCAAATTTTCTTGAGAATTGGACCCTTGTCATGGGGAATTTTGTAGAAAAAGTACCCTTGCCAGCCAAAATATACTAAGTGACCCCCCTGGGCTTCAGACACTTCTTATTGATTAATGGCACCAGAGGGCAGCATGGAACATAATGTTGTTTCTCTGACAAACCTCAGAGTTCAGTACAGAAGGGTGCAGAAATTCCCTTTAATCCACTCGCACGCGTTCTGTGGTAGTCATCCACATGTTGTGCACTTACGCTCAAAGTAGTTTGTGAGGTCTGTCTCTGAACAGTCCTGGGGGACGTTTCCGACAAATATTTGGTGACTGTCGGGGTATTTGGGGCGCTGGCTGCAATAGAAATATGTAAACTTAGCCAACTATATATATATGACAATCACTTCTTAACAATTTCTTTCATACCAATATCTGCGAGCCCTTAGGACTACGAATTTTTGGGATGATTTGCATATTGTTCATGGTTAACTTAACTATGATCACAAACCTAATTTTCAAATTCTCAAAATGTAATTCCCTTAGTTTCAGAATGACATTTAATACACAGAACTAAATGAACTGTGAAAATATCATTGAACGAGCACAACATGCGCATGTTCTCATTTACAGTATGCTTCGATACAGCTTGAAAAAGATTTCCCTTTCACTATTTTGAGGTTTTTTAAGTTTATAAGGGACAAACCCCATGGCTTCTACGTTGTTGTTCATGTCAGAATCTGGAACGGACCACCGAGACTCTGCAACAACAGTAGAGGACAAGATATCAAGAACGGACACCACTCAACATGCACTAAGAGAATTCTCATCTTTTCAACAAAAGAGGGGGGTTAGTGGACTTAGGAAAGGGGGCGGACCAATCCAAGTTGTACCCATGAACGTGGAACCCAAAAAATGTCCCCGCTTTTCATTTTTGCTCAATTTCGACCCACCTGTGACTAATGATGAACACTCCCTAAAAATGAACTAAAGGATGAAGTACTCAAATCAAACGGATTACAATATTCATTACATTGCTTGTAGATTAAACCAACAGGTTTGAGGGATATTGCCAAAACTTACTGTAAAACTCTGGCTATAGGACGACGTAAAGAAAAGGTTTAGAAGTCGTTTTCTCATTAATCTAATGTATTGAAACCCCACCTATAACCCAACCCCAATTTGAATGTAGCTATTAAATTAAATGTAGAAGATTAAAAAAAAACTCCAAAATTGACATGTATTAAATATATAATAATTTTGGCGTGTTTTTATCTTCTATAAGCAACATTCATGATTTTACACTAGGTCCTCCGTGGTTGAGATAGCAAACAAATAAAGACAATGTCATGGTTTACCAGGTTACAAGCAAATAAAGACAGAAGTGGCCTTATATATGGAGGTGGACCCCTAAATTCGACATGTACAATTCTCAAATCGACATGGGACATGAGCATTATCATGAATCTAAATTGACGTCCATGACATTATGAAGCACAACATGGACATTTATTAAAATGGACTAAAATCGGCCTGCGACATGGGGACCCCCACATGCATAGGCTACATATCCCCTTATTTTACTGGCCTATGGAGGTATATCATGGAAGAAAAGGGTCCCATACCTGTGGAACCAATGTTGAATTTAGTTTAAATTCAATGACTACCCAATGATATCAAACCAATCTAAAGTGTAGATTTAATTTACATGATGAAGTCTCTGATCACCAACCAGGAATGAAGACTTGCTTGTGTCTCTGGCTGTCACAAGGATAACAACTATACTGACAGTTCCAACGCTGAGTGTCCTCCTGTCCTACAGGTGCGTGGGGTGGTATGGTGTGGTATGGTGGTCCCAGACGGCTGGGGGTCAGAGACAGTGTACCGTGGTCTGAACTCAAGTGAACTGAGGAAATGTTTGAGACCCTGACCGGTGGATGCCCTACTCTGTGTGTGTGTTTATCTACCTGAGTGGCGAGACATGTGGCAGGCCGGATAACAGGGTCACAATGGCCGACAGGGGAGGCTAACAATATGAGGGGGGGGCGTAGCTCTTAAGCCGCGGACCAATGCACCCCCGCGCACGTACACACCTTAAAGTAGTTCCGTGCGCGCCGTAGGCGCGCACGCCGCGTGCGCGTCTTTTCCCATCTCGCCCGTGTCAGTATGCCGCTTTCCCGCGGGGCATCTCTCAGTCCAATTTGGAAGGGGGCATGCTCAGACATTATATGCTCGGACATTTAATAGAGTGTAGCCTATTTTTGTTTTTTTTCTATTTCACCTAAATGTCCGAGCACCTGAATGTCCGAGCACCTAAATGTCCGAGCACATTTACTTGGACATTGTTTTGGGGATGGGTGGGGGGGGGGGGGGGTGGGGCGAGATTTTATTTTTCAAATATTCCTAACGTGACAGTGGGGGCGGGGGGCAAGGGTACGTAGCCTCTAACCAGTCTAATATGTGCGAGCATGTCCCAATATATTAATGTGGATACTGTTTATAATTATATATGGCTATTACAAGTCTATTTCCCGCCATTTTAAGTGAGACAAGATGGCCGCTAAATGGCAAATAGCAATTGGCAAATGGCAAATGGCGCACCAGCCTTCCCTTATCATCCAGAGCTCAGGCTCGCGTGACCCTGCTGTGACCCGACCGTGACCCCTGTTATGTATGTACAGTGACGTCAGAGGAACTCTCCACTCACTACTGAAGGTAGGAAAGGTGTCAACAGACTCACGTGCCTCACGTGCACTTACACTGTAGGACGGCGTGATTGAAGAAGGCCTAGTAGTGGGGGAGGGGCGAAAATGTTTTATAGTATAGGCCTATAGAGAATATTATAATATATACCTATAGTAGGCCTATAGGCCTAACACGTATTGACAATCTTTATATAGGCCTAGGCATAGTAGTGGGGGGAGGCAAAAATGTTTCTATAGTATAGGCCTATAGAGAATATTATGTTTCTATAGTATGCCTATAGGCCTATAGAGAATATCATAATATATACCTATAGTAGGCCTATAGGCCTACCAAGTATTGACAATTTTTACGTAGGCCTAGGCCTAGTAGTAGGGGAGGGGCGAAAATGTTTCTATAGTAGGCCTATAGGCCTATAGAGAATATTATAATATAAACCTATAGTAGGCCTATAGGCCTACCCGGAATTGACAATTTTTATGTAGGCCAAGGCCTAGTAGTGGGGAGGGGTGAAAATGTTTTATAGTATAGGCCTATAGAGAATATTATAATATATACCTATAATAGGCCTATAAGCCTACCTGGTATTGACAATTTTCATGTAGGCCTAGGCCTAGTAGTGGGGAGGGGCGAAAATGTTTCTATAGTATAGGCCTATAGAGAATATCATAATATATACCTATAGTAGGCCTATAGGCCTACCAAGTTTTGACAATTTTTATGTAGGCCTAGGCCTAGTAGTAGGGGAGGGGCGAAAATGTTTCTTTAGTAGGCCTATAGGCCTATAGAGAATATTATAATATAAACCTATAGTAGGCCTATAGGCCTACCCGGAATTGACAATTTTTATGTAGGCCTAGGCCTAGTAGTGGGGAGGGGTGAAAATGTTTTATAGAATAGGCCTATAGAGAATATTATACATTGTAATGTACATGTAATATATACCTATAATAGGCCTATAGGCCTACCTGGTATTGACAATTTTCATGTAGGCCTAGGCATGTAATATATACCTATAATAGGCCTATAGGCCTGCCTGGTATTGACAATTTTCATGTCGGCCTAGGCCTTGTAGTGGGGAGGGGCGAAAATGTTTTATAGTATAGGCCTATAGAGAATATTATAATATATACCTATAATAGGCCTATAGGCCTACCCGGTATCGACAATTTTTATGTAGGCCTAGGCCTAGTAGTAGGGGAGGGGCGAAAATGTTTCTAAAGTAGGCCTATAGGCCTATAGAGAATATTATAATATAAACCTATAGTAGGCCTATAGGCCTACCCGGAATTGACAATTTTTATGTAGGCCAAGGCCTAGTAGTGGGGAGGGGTGAAAATGTTTTATAGTATAGGCCTATAGAGAATATTATAATATATACCTATAATAGGCCTATAAGCCTACCTGGTATTGACAATTTTCATGTAGGCCTAGGCCTAGTAGTGGGGAGGGGCGAAAATGTTTCTATAGTATAGGCCTATAGAGAATATCATAATATATACCTATAGTAGGCCTATAGGCCTACCAAGTTTTGACAATTTTTATGTAGGCCTAGGCCTAGTAGTAGGGGAGGGGCGAAAATGTTTCTTTAGTAGGCCTATAGGCCTATAGAGAATATTATAATATAAACCTATAGTAGGCCTATAGGCCTACCCGGAATTGACAATTTTTATGTAGGCCTAGGCCTAGTAGTGGGGAGGGGTGAAAATGTTTTATAGAATAGGCCTATAGAGAATATTATACATTGTAATGTACATGTAATATATACCTATAATAGGCCTATAGGCCTACCTGGTATTGACAATTTTCATGTAGGCCTAGGCATGTAATATATACCTATAATAGGCCTATAGGCCTGCCTGGTATTGACAATTTTCATGTCGGCCTAGGCCTTGTAGTGGGGAGGGGCGAAAATGTTTTATAGTATAGGCCTATAGAGAATATTATAATATATACCTATAATAGGCCTATAGGCCTACCCGGTATCGACAATTTTTATGTAGGCCTAGGCCTAGTAGTAGGGGAGGGGCGAAAATGTTTCTAAAGTAGGCCTATAGGCCTATAGAGAATATTAAATTAAAAACCTATAGTAGGCCTACCAGGTATTGACAATTTTTATGTAGGCCTAGGCCTAGTAGTGGGGGAGGGGAGAGAATATTTTATAGAATAGGCCTATAGAGAATATTATAATATATACCTATAGTAGGCCTATTTGAATGTAGGTCTAGGCCTACCAGACCGCCCCCCCCCCCCTATCCGGATGTAGAGGGGTCCTCCCTGAGGTCGGAGAGTTCTGATTCAATGTATAAATGGCATACCTCTCCCAAAACAATGGTTAACAATAATTATTATAGGCCTATAATAATTATATATACAAAAATGTCATTTGGGTATAGGGGGATTCTGTATCATGGGGGGATAGGCCTACATATAGGTACTACTCGGTATTGACAATTTTTATGTAAGCCTAGGCCTAGTTGGGGGGGAGGGGCGAAAATGTTTCTATAGTATGCCCATAGGCCTATAGAGAATATTATAATATATACCTATAGTAGGCCTATAGGCCTACCAAGTATTGACAATTCTTATATAGGCCTAGGCCTACTATAGGTATATATTATAATATTCTCTATAGGCCTATACTATAGAAACATTTGTGCCCCCCCCCCCACTACCAGGCCTAGGCCTACATAAAAAGTGTCAATACCGCATAGGCCTATATAGGCCTACTATAGGTATATATCATAATATTCTCTATAGGCCTATACTATAAAACATTTTCGCCCCTCCCCCACTACTAGGCCTAGGCCTACATAAAAATTGTCAATTCCGGGTAGGCCTATAGGCCTACTATAGGTTTATATCATAATATTCTCTATAGGCCTATAGGCCTACTATAGAAACATTTTCGCCCCTCCCCTACTACTAGGCCTAGGCCTACATAAAAATTGTCAATACTTGGTAGGCCTATAGGCCTACTATAGGTATATATTATAATATTCTCTATAGGCCTATACTATAGAAACATTTTTGCCTCCCCCCACCACTACGCCTAGGCCTATATAAAGATTGTCAATACTTGTTAGGCCTATAGGCCTACTATAGGTATATATTATAATATTCTCTATAGGCCTATACTATAAAACATTTTCGCCCCTCCCCCACTACTAGGCCTTCTTCAATCACGCCGTCCTACAGTGTAAGTGCACGTGAGGCACGTGAGTCTGTTGACACCTTTCCTACCTTCAGTAGTGAGTGGAGAGTTCCTCTGACGTCACTGTACATACATAACAGGGGTCTATAGGCCTATACTATAAAACATTTTCGCCCCTCCCCCACTACTAGGCCTATGCCTACACAAAAATTGTCAATACTTGCATGGTAAGCCTATAGGCCTTTTATAGGTATATATCACAATATTCTCTATAGGTTCTATAAAACATTTTCGCCCCTCCCCCACTACTAGGCTTAGGCCTACATAAAAATTGTCAATTCCGGGTAGGCCTATAGGCCTACTATAGGTTTATATTATAATATTCTCTATAGGCCTATAGGCCTTCTATAGAAACATTTGGCTGAGCGAGGACGGTGTGTATTCTTCAATCACGCCGTCCTACAGTATAGCGCTAATTCGGCGCGTTGACACTAGGGCAAAGACCAAGGAGGATAAGCGTATAGCATTATTATTGCTCTCTGACTAGGGGACGCGCCGGTCATGTGGGCCAAAAAGCAAAACGTTACGTTGGGCTCTTCGTGTGGGCGGGGTCGTGTGGACGCTCGGGTGGAGGAGGTGGTGGGGGGGGGGGGGGGGGGGGTAGGGGGGGTATGGAAGGCCGGAGCGCCATACTCTTTGCCATTTGCCAATTGCCATTTGCTATTTGCCAATTGCTATTTGACGGCCATCTTTGTTCTCGGACATTAGAAACTCTGACAATTCTCGGACATTATATGCTCGGACATAGCCTAGGATGCTCGGACATTTGATGCTCGGACATAAGCTACGTTATTTTACAGGATAAATGAGTAGGCCTAGATCTATGCCCTAAATGTCCGAGCACCTGAATGTCCGAGCACCTGAATGTCCGAGCACCTGAATGTCCGAGCACCTAAATGTCCGAGCACATTTACTGGGACTTTGTTTTGGGTTAGGAATAATTAAAATCGCACCCCCCCCCCCACATATCCGTGACAGTGGGTGTGGGTGTGGGTGGGGGGGGGGGGGGGGGCAAGGGTAGGTTATAACCAGTTTAAGGTAATGTCCGAGGCATAGGTAATAATATCAACAGTAGGCCTAGATATTAAAGTGGCATAATTCTACTAATGTGGTTAAGTACGAGTGGTGAGACTGCCCCTTTAACCTATATTGTTTATATGTAAGGCTAAATACAATTCTGGGAAGTTAAAGCGTTCATTTCCCGCCAGTGTAGGTACAACAATATGGCCGATAATTGGCAAATGGCAATTGGCAATTAGCAATTGGCTAATGGCAATTGGCAATTAGCAATTGGCAATGGCGCACCGGCCTTCGATACTATGGGGCGATACTATGGCGCCGACAGACGCGTCCCCTAGTGTCACACCTGAGAACTACATGTTACCCGGTCGCTGGTACTTCCGCCTAACAGGACATGCCTAACCAGCGAAATATTATGGACGATTACGTAATGGGGTCGGCTAATCCGCGCGTTAGGGTCTTGCGGGGGGGGGGATCCAAGTGGTACTCCATCTAGTGAGTAGTAGAGGCATAACATGACAATACTTATCCCTTTGTGCCTGGATGCTGTTTCTCCACAAATATGCGGAGGTCCGCAAATTTGTGGAGGGCTGTAAATACACTCTCCATATATTTATGGAGGTCCGCAAATATATATGGACATTGTTTTTTAGTACTTAAGCATACAAATACGGAGCTCCATATGTATTTGCGGACCTCCACAAATTTATGGAAGTAAATTTACGGACCTCCGCCAATTTGCGGACCTCCGCAAATTTGTGGAGAAACGGGACCCTGCTGCTGTATATACGATAGGAGGCATGAGAAGTTCAGTGCTTGTGGTTGAAAAAGATATCTTAGATGGTCTCTAATTAGCACATTGCCCTATAGAGGCCTACAGAAACTAGTTCCCCGAACTGCCTAATTTAGTCCAACACCAGCGTGAATAGCCTCCTCTATGCCTGAATCTACTCTGCAGACTGACATGTCTTATCTGTATAAGTTACGGATAGTTTTTTGATAGTTTTATCGTTTGTTTTGTACCAGCTTTATCAACCTCTAATCTTGCACAAGTGATTCGTGATAGCTGACTTATTCATGACATGACACCTTGCACGAAAAACACCTTGTACACTCAATATAGTTTCTAACCTTATCCCCGTCCAAAATTTCAACAACACATTTTGTTTTATATTTCTTTCATTTTCCTATTTTATTTCTGCTTTTATAATTGTACACTCAATATAGTTTCTAACCTTATCCCCGTCCAAAATTTCAACAACACATTTTGTTTTATATTTCTTTCATTTTCCTATTTTATTTCTGCTTTTATAATTGTATTACTTGACAAACAAGTGCAGCCATACAAATCCACGGTCGTTGCTAATAACCTTTTTAACTATGTACATTATGTATAATTATATTACAAAAGAGGTGGTGTAATTTTATTATCATTTTGTACCATTCAGGTTCTATTCATGTCTGATGTATAGACAAAACTTCATGCCATTGACATACATGCACATCATACTTCACGAGTTGAAGCTGGGTTATATCACACGATGCCGAAGGTTTTAACGAGTGATGTATGATGTGCATGTATGTTAATAAGTGGAGTTTTGTGTTTATTACATGGCCAGACAGTCTTTAAATGAAGAAAATCAACAAATTTGGAGGCCATGGAGTATGGCTACACCATACTCCATGGGGGCATGGAGTACGGAGCTCCCATAGGCTTAGCATAGAGAAGGCCGTACCACCATGTAATAAACCATGGATGTCAAGCTACTGAGACATGACAGCGCGAAACCCGACGAGAAATGCTGCGGTGAACACATATCCTGGCGGCCTGTGAAGCTGGTTTACCCAAATAAAGAGACGGCGGCGTCCAAACACCAGCAGGGCTGTCCACCTCACCTACATTATTTCTTCTCCTCTACATGAAGGAGGTGACCTGAGGGCAACAGGAACCTCTGAAACATGCAAACATGCAACTGCATTGGCAATTCAATTCAATTCAATTTTATTCACACACAACCCCTTTCGGGGCAAAGGAGAAAGGATAGGATAATACATGCCGGGTGTAGCCGAAAGTTACATTGGCATCACCGGATACATATATGCTATGAACATGTGTTTATAGGTGTAGCATATAAAATAGGTTAAATACATAAATGGACTAGTACATAGAGTAGCACCATTCCTAGTCAGATCTATGATAATGAGGTTGAACATAAATGTGTTCACTGTACAAACATAGCTGTCATGCGTAGTTTCAATGGATGACTAACCTGAATACACAGGTGACTAATCTACATGTACATATATTACAAGTCAAGCTATTGTTGTGTTACACAGCAAAATATAAATAAAGCTGACATGGTCACGCAAGAAAAGGATGGGACAGGGCATGCAGTCACCTGAATGAGTGAAGAGGACATAGTACCATGCCACCCATATTAGCACCTCAGTTCAGATTTGAACTGTTGTTTATTTTGTAGGTTTCTGTTGTCTCTTTTCCATCCTTTTCTTCACCAACTTATCCTTGAGTTGCGAAGCCTTCAAGGTACTAAAAGATTGCTTTATAGAATTATTATTCTTAGGCAGGGGTTTGTTATTGGTGTTACTGCGGGCCTTATTGTCACTTTTGGCCCTATTGTTCACCATGCTTTTAAAACTCGCCATGATGATCCTACAAAATTTGGACAAGTTCGATAAAACCTTTGAGTTTTGGCTATTGAAAAGCCTTTCCATTATCCCGATGTCAGGCTTTGATGTGAACTCCTTGTTGATTAGTAAAAGTCTCTCATTATTGAAGGCTTTGCACACAAATAGATAGTGGAACTCATCACCAATTTTGTTCTGGTCACATAATGTGCATTTTCGCTTTTCTCTTTCAATACCATTGTACCTACCAGCCACTACTGGTAGGTGGTGGTTACTACATCTGAACCTGCACAGATCAGTTGCCTCCTTTTTGTTCAGGATTGTAAGGTAGTTTTCAAGTTCTAGGGTCTTCTTATATATTGAGTAGCTTGTACAACGACTAGACTCTGAGATCTTACTGTTCCAATTTTGCTTTTCTATACATAGTATTCTGTCTTTAAATACATGTTTCTTATGGGCTGGGTTAATATACCTAGGGTCTTCATCGAGAATGCAACCAAGACCGCTGCTATCTAGCGTACTTTTTATACAGTTCAACCAGTCAGAGTTGTAACCTTCATCGGTTTGATTGGATCTAAGTATGCTATATATATTATAAGCGATTTTGTCTTTTTTCCCAGTTACTAATCCGGTCCAAAGGTTGAGCATTCTTTGTTTTATGATACATTCTAAACTAGGCAGTCTTCCCGAAAACGTGCCGGACACCGGCTATAGCCGGCTAAAAGGCCGCTGGACCGGCTGAACTGGTCCTACTGCCGGTCCAGATGACTGGCTGGATTTTGGGCTACATGTCAGTTTTTACGGTTTGTAAATCGGACCATTTTTAAGGTTTATAGAGGGAAACACATTTTGCATTAACATTTTGAATATCAATACTCAAAATTCTACATATTGCAATGTTTCAATGGGAATATGCAGGAAAGCATATTTATTTAATTTTGATTCTTGCTTTATATATCTTTTTATTAGATATGAAAATTGCCCTCTGGTATCCGGGCCTGCAAAAATTAAGTCGGGCCTGCAAAATAATAGATCTTTTCGGGTTTTCGGGAAGACTGACTAGGGCGTCCTAGTTCTCCCCGTGCCATGCAATTGTCTGTGCTCATATTTAGGTTGAGGATATATTTACAGAAGTAAGTATGTACCCTTTCAACTTCGGTGATGTTGGAAAAAACCCACACTTCACAGCCATATAAAAGTATAGGTACCACACAGGCCAACAGTATAGGCACTACAACAGTTACCGTAAAACCCCGCTTACAAGCCGAATTTCTATTGTCATTTATTTTCCATTTAGGTCAAATTTCCCCCCTCAATGTCACAAGAAAGTCCAGTTAAAATTGGACCCCTCTTGGGGGGGGGGGTCAAATTAATTTAACCTGTTATGAGCCAAAAAGCCAGCTTCAAAGGGCCCGCGCGCGAGCCGATTTTCGACCCTAAGGGGGGGGGGGGGTCAAAAATGTTGACCCCTTGACCGTGGGGGGGGGTGTAAAAAATTGTGCGCGTTCCCCCCGGAAACCCACCACCCCCCCTGTTGTTAAAAAATGATGACTCCCTAAACTCACTTTCGGCTTATAGGCTGGGTTATACGGTAATTATATCCTCTTCAGGATTGACATATCATAGTTTCGTATTCAAATCAGTTTCCTGAAAATTGTTTCTGCACTCACGCGAGTGCAATCTTCCCCAACAGAGCAAGGTTCCCACTAAAGTGTCAGTTTTAAATTCCCTAACCATTTGTACAGAATGCCATGATAGTGCTGGAAGTTCTTCAATTTAAGAGCAGAATTGTGACAAGATTCACAAGATCATGACTTTCCATACAATTATATGATCCTGTTATTGACAAAAACTTATGTATGCTTTTCTGTGTGTCAAGATGTAAAGACAAAGTGTGATACTTACGTTCTTGTTGCTCAACACATTCTGTACAGTTTTTTCGTCTTCAAACACAACAAATCCGTAGTTCTGCAAATAGAGAGATGGTGAACAAAAGTCAGTCATCATGATACCATAACAGTAGCTGGCTGTGTCTCATGAGATTGGGCTAATGTGAACGTCTTTAACCGGATGCCATCTTTGACCGGGTGCTACCTTTGACCTCCTGACAGAAAACAGTTTATTTAGGGCAGGTAAAGTTTGACCGGGTGCTACCTTTGACCTCCTGACAGAAAACAGTTTATTTAGGGCAGGTAAAGTTATATATGGAGATATAACCACTGCCATTTTCTTTATTTTATCTCTTACATATCAAAGAAGAAATTTTCTTAAATCTTCCTTTTTATGGTGGCCGGTCAAAGATGGCACCCGGTCAAAGATGTTAACATTGGCCCGACTTCATGAGACACGGCCAGCTGCTTCTTGACCTACTAACCAGCTATTACATTCTGTCTCAAACCCTTTAAGTAAATAATTTGTATTATACTGTAAATTTAAGTCTGAAGGAAGTCATGCCTATTCATGAGAGAGTGATCATTTGTTGACCAGGGGTCGGTAGGTTTTGGCTGGAGGGGTAACATTTTGACGGCAAAAAACTGCTACCTGTTTGCAGCGGAGAAATCCAGTGTGTTGCTATTGTCCAAAGCAATTTTCGACCCACCGGATGAAAGACAAAACAGTGCAACTTTGAGAGAACCCTATAACCCGCACTGGAGTTCCAATTTGCCTTATGCTAGGATCTATGGTAATTTAGACCTCATAACATATTAATCAAAAAGACATTGAGTAAGAGCTTAAAGTATATTTACAGGAACGCTTGTGCTGAGAGTTTTCTTGTTAATCCGCACATCAACAACCTTTCCAAATTCTGAAATGAACAGAGAACATTATCTATAAATTCACAAACATCTTTGAAATAAACCTAGGCCTATTTGTCTACCGACTGTTCTGGAGTAAAGTTCAGGGCCTTTTGGATCTAATATCAGTGGTTTTTGGCAGGTTTTATGTGCAAAAGTTGAGGCCAGGCAAGAAGGGTCAGGCATCTATAAAGCATGGTTCCTTACATCTGCTTGCAATATAGTGTCACTAAATCAAAAGAAACAAACACCCAACCCCAAAAGTGTGGAGCTGGTGTGTTATTGCCTCAAAGATCTCTTATTGACATATGGCACCAGAGGGCAGCATGGAACATAATATAGTTTCCCTGACAAACCTCAGAGTTCAGCACAGATGGCTGCAGAAATTCCCGTCAATCCACTCACACAGGTTTTGCGCAATTTCCATTTCCAAGTCGTGCACTTACGTTCAAAGTAATTCTTGAGGTCTCTCTCTGAGAAGTCGTGGGGCAAGTATCCGACAAAGACTTGGTGGCTATCGGGGTGTCTGGGGCGCCGGCTGCAATAAGAATGTCTAAATAGATTAAACTTTGCCAACTATATATGACATCATCACTTATTAACAATTTCTTAAAGATTAGTATCTACAAGGCCTTAGCATTACCAATTTCTGGTATAATTTGTGGTTTCTTTGTTTACGGGAACCTTAACTATGATCACAAACCTAAATTCCTAAAATGTGATTTCCCTGGAAATGTATAAATGTCATATACTAAACTTTAATAGCCAACCATAGCTTAGGCTGCATAAAAAAGATAAGTAGCTTTACAGACACCGCCCGCACCCTTATAAAAGGGCTGCATGGAAGCTTTTTTTCATTATTTACAAAAAAAAATCATCAAAACCCCCGCATCCCTGATTTAAAGGGAAAAAAATTACATTAAAATTTCCGCCCCTATTTGTAGGCATACTGAAGCCTACAGTTGGTCGATTTTCATAAACTTTGCAGTTCTGGAATCCCCGGAATGCCTTGTATAATGTCCTAAATTTATTTGAGAATCCCCTGAGTGGCTAGAATACTGTTGACATATCTCTGAATCATCTCGAATAATGTATACACGAAGGTGAACGTTTGATTGCATTGACACTTTTATAGTGGGATTGACTGATTTTTCACTTGGCACATTTATTGGCAACATGTTATCTTATTTCTAAATCTTAAGGGGTAGATCTAACCGACCTCGCAAAAAAAAAGAAAAAAAAGGGACCCCCCCTCACCACTTGAAATGTTTGAAAAAAGAAAAAGTCACCTCCCTCGTGGTCTAGAAAATTAATAACAAAAAAAAAAAAAAGCCTCCCTCCCTCACCATATATTTTTGAAAAGTGTCCGCAAAGCTGATAATTAATTTTATGCAGCCTTACAATCACTTTTTTATTTTATTTCAATATCTACGAGCCCTATTATAGGACTACTAATTTTTGGGATGATTTATACATTGTTCATGGGCCCACAACCCTTAAATCTTGATTTCAATTCCACTATCTTCAAAATCACATTTAATGCACAGAACTTCATGAAATCAACTCTGCAAATTTAATTTAACAAGCACAGGCCATGTTTGTTGTGAAACATGCCTCTACAACCTAAATCCCTAAACTTTACTATCTCTTCAGCCATTATTTTTGTTAGTATTTCTATTTCATATCCCATATTTTACTGCCCTGTGAGAAGCACCCGGCAGGACTCCAGTAGGTACACCAAGGGAATGATACAGGCTGACCAAAACATCTTACCTCTGCTGGAGAGCTTCTTCATTTTGTCAGAAATAGTTGGCAGAATTTGTCTACGCGAATATGCTTTTAATGAAATGTTGCCAAACTGCCAGCTTTCCAATACCTTCTTACATCCAACAAGTTTGATTCAGAGCTTGCTGACTTCCTAGATATATAACTTATAATCTTATGTTATTTAGAAAACCCACTCAAACTTGAAGAATGGCCTCAATAAGTCAGGTTGACAAAAATTACCCTTTCTCCCAGACCATATTTACATTATATTCAATGCAACTCAATGCAGGGTTAGACACTAACGCTGGCCCAGGAGCCAAAGGCCCGTACTTCTTGGTCTGTGCCCGCAGTTTTTTCAATAATCACCTTCTTAGGGGCCCGGGTGGCCCACAGGAGTGTATGGGGTAGTTTCTAATCAAATACATCTTTATCAACATTGTCATGTTGTATGTCGTTGGAAGGGGAAGATTATGAGGAATTCCACCATTCTAGTATGGTCTAGATCTATTTTAAACTGCGATGTTTTTTTTTTCTTTTAAAAATTGATTGATTGATTGATTTGTTTAACGTCCAGACGTACATCAAGTACCTCACGGGACATCTCAAGTTGGCAAGGAGTCATCCACAAATAGTGGTAGTCTGCCTTGCAGTAGTAGGACAGATATTCATATGCTGCTTGCCCAATACAGCAGTGACCGCATCTATGGATGATCGAATCTATGAAATGAATGACCGTATCTATGAGGTGAGGGAGAAAACCACTACCGGGGCACGTCCCCTGCTCTTTTCGAAGGATAGCAAGTGTTCTTTTATTTGCCTGTTCCTACCCACCTGGGCTAGTACCATAGTAGGCAGGGTCAGACAAACCACGGCCTTTGATATCTCAGACGTGGTTCACTGAGGAGGGATCCCATGCCAGACCACCAGCAAGAAGGCCCGGGCCCGCGCATATGGGCAGCGGATGCCAAAACAGCTTACGTGACTGATCACAGCAGTAAGGCACGAGACCCCTCAAGTTTTGTCGCCTTTTACAAATCCGGTATGCCCATTGGTATTGTGGAAGGCTCCCGATGAAGTTATTCTACTCCTTCATGCCCCCATCATGAAGGTCCCCACTAACACAGGGGGATTCTTCTTTAAAATGTAATAAATATTATTTATTCTGGGCCCACAGTATTCGGTGCGGGCCCATAGATTTCTGAGGCTATGGGCCCGGGTGGCCCATGGCTGAAAAAGTTAGTGTATACACCCCCGCAATGTGTGACAAACCTCATTGGTGGTGGCTGAGAGGGCTCTGCAGAGTATGTTGTGGTACTGACTGGTGGGCTCTGTACCGTGCCCTGGGCGGGGGTGGTTTCTACCATGTCATCTATGTCTGAATCTGAAATGGACCACTCAGACTCAAATCAAAAGGATCACAATATAGCTTTACATAGCTTGTTTATTCAACCAAGAAGTATTAGGGCTATTGCATAAAACCCTCGCTATAACACAACACCTTTTTATGAGGCAAAATTCCAATTAGAGAAAATCAAATTAGCTGAATTCATGTTTACTGAAGTTGCACAAGGGAAGGACAGTGGTACAACTAGAGGGGTTTTGGATTATGCCTCGCTAGAAAATTTGGAAAGTCTACACTTGAAATGGTGAATTCCAGTGTATTCCGCATGAAATACAAGGCTTAGGCTTCTATGATTGGAGCTGAAATTCAGTTTTTGGAGGGAAATGTTTTTGGGAAATTCTGAAATTATAGACTTGAAATAGTGGAATCATGTTGTAATGGGATATGTGATCAAATGAAATTAAAGAATATACATCACTCACAGTATATCTCACTGGTGTCCGAGGTATCAGAGCTTGGGCCTCCTAAATTGTCGCCATATCCCCTGGATTCTCCATGACCGGGCACGCCTTTGCCACTACTACCGGGCTGTTTGCTCTGACCACGCTGCTTCTTCTCCTCCACGTTCAGACGGTGGCCTGAGGGCAACAGGAACCCCTGAAACATAAAACAGACAACAGCATTAGCATGTGGCCAATTGCACAGACACCAGTTAAGTTCATTGTATTAACTTTAGGATTGGCATTTCATAGCATTGTATTAAGATGCAAGTCTCTTGCTGTTCTGATTCAGACCATACATTGTACTGCTATAATCATTGAGAAAACCTTGTTTATGCTTTTCCATCAACAATTGACATGAATTTTGATGCTTACGTTTCTGTTGCTCAACACACTCTGTATAGTTTTTTCCTCTTCAAATACAACAAATCCGTAGTTCTGTAAATAGAAATGAACAGAAGTTAATTGGTATCTGGTCATTTTGCATAGTCAACTTGATCGTAACAGTAACTACAGCCCACACCCAGACTTTAAGAAAGTCATATAAACCATACTGGGGTTCTGATTTGCTGGCATTTGCAGTATGTAAGACCTGATGACGTGTTCATACATTAATCAAAAAGACATGTGTAAGAGCTTGAAGTGTACTTACAGGAACGCATGTGCTGCCAGTTTTCTTGTTTATCCGAACATCAACCACCTTTCCAAATTCTGAAATTAACAGAGGACATTGTCTTAACTCACACACATCTTTAATGTAAATCAGGTACAGGTTTTGTGTGGTATCCATTTACAAGTTGTGCACTTACGCTCAAAGTAATTCTTGAGGTCTGGCTCTGAGAAGTGGTGAGGCATATTTCCCACAAAGACTTGGTGGCTGTCGGGGTGTCTGTGGGGGCGGCTGCAATAGAAATGTCGAAATGAAAAAAATTCCTTTAAGATCACTATATGCACAATCCCTTAGTATTACCAATTTTTACGATGATTCATAAATTGTTCATGGGAAACTTAACGATGACCACAAACCAAAATTCTCAATATGGAATCCCCCTAGCTAAAGAATCCTTTAATATGACCATTCAGAGTTGGTTGACTTCCTACATGCAAGGCCCTCTGTAATGGTATTCAGAATACACACTCACAGCTGGCCTCAATTCATCAGGCTATCTGGTTGACAAAATGACCACATTTACAGCATGTTGCAATAAAGCTTCACTCCCATGTAATAACAGGATTCCGTTGCTCTTTTTTTCTTTTCTTTTCTTTTCATTTTCAACAACTTTTGCTGTCATACCTTTCCTTGACCCATGGAAACCTATATTTGGTAACACAGGAAATACAGCAGGACTGCTTGTTGGGGAGACATCTCTAGCCATACCTCAACATGCAAGCAGATACTCAGTGTTGCCAAAATAACATCGGCACATTAGGTTTTGCCGATGTAATATCCTAATGGCCGGTGTAAGGGCTTTAGACACCGGCCACAGTGCCGGGCAATATCTCAGCTTTCCAAAAGTGAAAGAATTTTTCAGATAGTGCTATTAGGAGAAAGGTTAGGGTCAACTTACCATTTTCAATTGATTTACACATTTTTCATTACATTCAGTGTGTATATTTCAAGAAAATAAGAGTTTTAAATGACCTTTATGACATCAATACCCACGGAAGTTTCATGTAGCCTGTGTAGAAGGCAGATGTCCTGCGTGTGATCTCGCTACACAGGCCACATTGGCCTGTGTGCATAAAAGGTTTTCGGCAACACTGGATACTGAAAGGCATCTATACTGACAGATCATTCCCTCTAGATATGCTCATAAGCGCCTCTGGATGGCACCACTAAATACTATGCTGTCCTCAATATATCAACATTAAGTTTATATCTCATACTGGGCTCTGCCCCACAACCCCCTTTTTCTTTACTTTTTTTCTCATTTTCAATTCTTTCTTCTAAAATTCCTCTGAGGTATCAAGCATACCCATGATGTATTGCGTAAGATTCACATGTTGACAATACGGCCTATATATATAAAATCACGAAGTGGTGTCACTGGGCTATAGCATGGCCATGGATTTGCAAATGTAGGAGCACGGCTCGAGAGGTCATTCCTTCTTGCCTGCAGGACTTCCCTTTCACTATTTAAATGAAGTGTTGTTGATGGCTCTAACTCGATGTGTGACAAACCTCATTGGTGGTGGCTGAGAGGGTTCTGCAAAGTATGTGGTGGTACTGACGGGTGGGCTCTTTACCTTGTCCTGGGCTGGGGTGGCTTCTACAATGTCATCTATGTCTGAATCTGAAACGGATCGCTGAGACTCAAATCAAAGGGATCACAATATATCTTTACATAGCTTGTATATTTCACCAAGATGCATTACGGCATTTGCACAAACTTTCTGTGAAACCCTGGCTATAACATGAACCCCTTTAATGAGGGGAACCTCCAATTAGAAAAAAACAAATCAGTTGAATTCATGTTTGCCAGAGTATCGCAAGGGAAAGACGGTGGTACAACTAGAGGGACTTGGGATTACACCCCACAAGAAAATGTGGATAGTCTATTTGTGAAATGGTGAATTCTGGTGTATTTTGGCATAAAAGAAATCAAGGCTTATGTTGGATGTGTAGTCTATGATTGGGGTTGAAAGTTAGTTTTTGGAGAGGAAGGTTTTTCAGAAATTCAGAAATTATAGACTCAAAATAGTGCATTCATGTTGTAATAGGACGAGTGATCAAATGAAATTAAAGAATATACATCACTCACAGTATATCTCACTGGTGTCTGAGGTATCAGAGCAGGGGACTAAGTTGTCGCCGCATCCCTTGGATTCTCCATGCCCGGGTCTGCCACTGCCATCTTGTCCACTCACGCGGATGCCACCAGCAGGGGGCTTGCTATGACCACCCCCGCGGGTGCCACTACTACTGGGCTGCTTGCTCTGTCCACGCTGCTTCTTCTCCTCCACATTCAGACGGTGGCCTGAGGGCAACAGGAACCCCTGGAGCATGCAAACGGACATCAGCATTAGCATGTGGCCGATTGTACAGACACCAGTAAAGTTCATTGTATTAACTTTAGGATGGGCATTTCATAGCATTGTATTTAGATGCTGTTGCTGTTCTGATTCAAACCATACACTGTACTACTATAATCATTGAGAAAACCTTGTTTATGCTTTTCCATCAACAATTCACATGAATTTTGATGCTTACGTTTCTGTTGCTTAACACGCTCTGTACAGTTTTTTCCTCTTCAAATACAATAAATCCGTAGTTCTGCAAATAGAAATAAACAGAAGTTAATTGGTATCTGGTCATTTTGCATAGTCATCTTGATATGTAACAGTAACTACAGCCCACACTCAGACTTTGAGAAAATCATATAAACCATACTGGGGTTCTGATTTGCTGGCATTTGCAGTATGTAAGACCTGATGACGTGTTCATACACTAATCAAAAAGACATGTGTAAGAGCTTGAAGTGTACTTACAGGAACGCATGTGCTGCCAGTTTTCTTGTTTATCCGAACATCAACCACCTTTCCAAATTCTGAAATTAACAGAGGACATTGTCTTAACTCACACACATCTTAAATGTAAATCAGGTGCAGGTTTTGTGTGGTACCCATTTACAAGTTGTGCACTTACGATCAAAGTAATTCTTGAGGTCTGTCTCTGAGAAGTGGTGAGGCATATTTCCCACAAAGACTTGGTGGCTGTCGGGGTGTCTGTGGGGGCGGCTGCAATAGAAATGTCTAAATGAAATAAACTTGGCCAACTATGTATGATATCACTTCCAATTCCTTTAAGATCACTATATGCACAGTCCCTTAGTATTACCAATTTTTATGATGATTCGTAAATTGTTCAAGGGAAACTTAACGATGACCACAAACCAAAATTCTCAATATGGAATCCCCATAGCTACAGTATCCTTTAATTTCACCATTCAGAGTTGACTGACTTCCTACATGCAAGGCCCTTTGTAATGTCATTCAGAATACACACTCAAAGCTGGCCTCAATTCATCAGGCTATCTGGTTGACATAATAACCACATTTACAATATGTTGCGATAAAGCTTCACTCCCATGTACTTACAGGATTTTGTTACTTTTTTCTTTTGTTTTTCTTTTCCCTGACAACTTTTGCTCTCATGGCTTTCCCTGACCCATGGAAACCCGTATTTAGATAACACAGGAAATACAGCAGGACTGCTTGTTGGGAAGACATCTCAAGCCATACCTCAACATGCAAGCAGATACTCAGTGTTGCCGAAATGACATTTAGTTTGGATGGCACCACTAAATACTATGCTGTCCTCAATATATCAACATTAAGTTTATATCTCATACTGGGCTCTGCCCCACAACCCCCTTTTTCTTTACTTTTTTTCTCATTTTCAATTCTTTCTTCTAAAATTCCTCTGAGGTATCAAGCATACCCATGATGTATTGCGTAAGATTCACATGTTGACAATACGGCCTATATATATAAAATCACGAAGTGGTGTCACTGGGCTATAGCATGGCCATGGATTTGCAAATGTAGGAGCACGGCTCGAGAGGTCATTCCTTCTTGCCTGCAGGACTTCCCTTTCACTATTTAAATGAAGTGTTGTTGATGGCTCTAACTCGATGTGTGACAAACCTCATGGGTGGTGGTGGAGAGGGTTCTGCAAAGTATGTGGTGGTACTGACGGGTGGGCTCTTTACCTTGTCCTGGGCTGGGGTGACTTCTACGATGTCATCTATGTCTGAATCTAAAACAGATCGCTCAGACTCAATCAAAGGGATAACAATATAGCTTTACATAGCTTGTATATTTCACCAAGATGCATTAGGGCTGTTGCACAAACTTACCTTAAAACCCCGGATATAACATGACCCCCTTTAATTAGGCAAACCTCCAATTAGAGAAAACCAAATAAGCTGAATTCATGTTTGCTGGAGTATCACAAGGGAAGGGCAGTGGTACAGCTAGAGGGCCTTGAAAGTCAGTTTTTGGAGGGAATGGTTTTTCAGAAATTCAGAAATTATAGACTTGAAATAGTGCATTCATGTTGTAGTCAGACGAGTGATCAAATGAAATTATAGAATATACCACTCACAGTATATTTCACTGGTGTCCGAGGTATCAGAGCAAGGGCCTCCTAAGTTGTCGCCGCGTCCCTTGGATTCTCCATGCCCGGGTCTGCCACTGCCATCTTGTCCACCCACGCGGATGCCACCAGCAGGGGGCTTGTTCTGACTACCGCCACGGGTACCAATACTGGGCTGCTTGCTCTGACCACGCTGCTTCTTCTCCTCCACATTCAGACGGTGGCCTGAGGGCAACAGGAACCCCTGAAACATGCAAATAGACATCATCATTAGCAGATTCCTAATTCTATATGCACAACAATTTCTCATTATATTTCAGGATGAGCACATGATAGGTTCATATTCAGATGAGGTTCCTCAAAATTCTTGCTGTTCTGACTTGAGGACAAGTTTGAAAATTCCTGACCATCTTTATTGTATGCTAAGATAGGGCCGGATGCTCTTCAATGAACAAAGCTTTACCTAGATAAAGGTTGATACTTACGTCCTTGCTGCTCAACAAGCTCTGTACAGTTTTTTCCTCTTCAAATACAACAAATCCATAGTTCTGCAAATAGAAAGGTTATGAACAGAAGTTAATTGGTCTCCGGTCACTTGGCATAGGTAGTCATCTAGATACGTAACAGAAACTGTTCAACAATTTCTCGACCAACAGCTTAAATTACCATAAATCCTGTATATAACCTGCACCCAGACTTTGAGACAATCATACAACCCATACTGGAGTTCTGATTTGCCTTACGCATGGATTTATAGTAATTAAGATCTTATAACATGTTCACATATTAATCAAAAAGACAATGTGTAAAAGTTTGAAGAATACTTACAGGAACGGTTGTGCTGCCAGATTTCTTGTTCATCCGAACATCAATCACCTTTCCAAATACTGAAATGAACAGAGAACATTGTCTTAATTCATAGACATCATAAATATGAATCACTTACAGGTTTTGTGTGGTACTCATCTACAAATGGTGCACTTACGTTCAAAATAGTTCTTAAAGTCTGTCTCTGAGAAGTTGTTTGGCATGTTTCCAACAAAGACTTGGTGGCTGTCGGGGTGTCTGGGGCGCCGGCTGCAAAAAAAAAGCAAATATACTAAACTTAGCTAACTATGTATGGGAGCATGGGAAAGCGCAGCCATAGGTGAAGTTGGGAAGCAGTGAAAACTCTCATACAACTGTGTGCCATCAGTCTGGAGTAATACATCCCAGCCTGCCAGACTACTCTCCCCCATTTTTTTTTTTTTTTTTTTTTAATATACATTTTTGTTGTTGAATTTCTTTTTCATATTTTGTCCCATAGTTGGGTTTCCTTTAAGAATTTGAGAATATTTTCGTCATCAGTGGTGTTGAAAACACTGTACATGGATGTTGCGTTTGCAAGATGTTTCCTTCTGCCCTCAGCAGTAAGTGAGCTGCATGCTAAACTACTTGTAGTAGGTGTCTGTATATAACTTATAAGGTATGACAGAGCTACACCACCAGTGCTACTGTTGTATGGCCAAAACATGGTACAGTAGGGCCACCTATAGTTGAAAGATGATGGGCGTCTAGCTGTCAGGCTTTTCCTGAAGGAATGAGCATCCTGCTCAGTTTAAGCCTGTATTTTAATGTGACTACCGATTTTTAGGATGATTTGTACATTGTTCACTCTGATCCCTATTAAACACTTTAAAAAGGATAAAAATTGCAAGCTAGTACATGTGATAAGGCATATTAAAGTGCAACAAGGCATGTTCACTCCTATATACCATAGGTTTGATACAGGCTGATCAAAATATTTTACCTCTGGGGTAGACCTGAGGGTGGCGTGGCCTTTACGTTGTCGTCCATGTCTGAATCTGAAACGGACCACTCAGACTGTAAGGGATCACAATATAGCTTGTTTATAATTTGTATGTTAAGTAATAGATAGACTATGGTTATGAAAAGGTATGCAGAATTAACCACAGCTTGCTGGTGGGGGCCAGACGAAGGAGAAGCCCAAGTCGCCCTACCAGCAAGCTGTGGTTAATTCTAATAGAATTTTCTATCTAACTTAAACTTTGGTTATGCGAAAATAACCAAGGTGTGAACTCCTTTGTCTGAGCCCTCCACCATGGGTTAAACAGAGAAGTTTTATGGCTATTGCACAAACTTACCATAAAACCCCGGCTATTAGGACAAACCCCCCTTATAAGGCAAACCTCCAATTTGAGGAAGGGAATCAGCCAAAAAGTCTAAAATGTGTTTCCTCTTTAAATCTAATACATTTAAAGCCCAATTCTGAGAGCAGACAACTATTCCTGGTTCAAAACTACCCTCGAGTCATGTATCTGTAATCACATATCAGACAAAGAGTTTGGTGATGTAGTAGCAATCCCACACTGGCCAATTTGGTTTTAACTCAGTTTGATGTTTGAAGTTTGGCAAAACTATGCTGGAATTCAAACAGAATAAAATCTGTCAGAGCCCAGGATTTTTCTGAAGGTGGGGAAACAAATTGGGATGAATTTATGCTCCCTGGAGTATTGCAAGGGAATGGCAGCAGGACAATTAGAGGAGTTTGGGATTATGTCCAGTCTACACTTGAAATGGTGAATTCTGGTGCATTTCAGCATAAATCATATTAGGGCTTAGATGTGCAGGGGATCAGTGACGGATCGGTGATTTCCATGCCCAAGTGGTAGGCCCACAGGGTGGCTCACTCACGTAGTCACTGCTCCCCTCCCGTACAGACCTAGTAATGTGGGACATGTAGGTAGATGGTCCATGGTGTAACAGTTAGCATACTTGAAATTGGTGCCAGATATCTGGTTTGGATTCCTCTTGGATCTAGGTAAAATCAAATGGTGCATTCATTCATGTTGAAATGGGATGAGTAATCAAATGAAATTTAGAAATATATTACTGCTTACAGATATCAGAGCGGGGGTCTTCCAAGCCACCGACACCTCCCCTGGATCCTTTACGCCCGGTCCTGCTACTGCCATCTCGCCCACCCCCACAGGGGCCACTACTACCGGACTGCTTGCTTTGACCACGCTGCTTCTTCTCCTCCACATTCAGACGGTGGCCTGAGGGCAACAGGAACCCCTGAAACATAAAACAGACAACAGCATTAGTATGTGGCCAATCACATAGGCACCACAATACTTCATTATTAACTTTAGGATAGGCATATAATAGCTTAGTATTTTATAGATAAGTTTCCTGGAAATTCTTGCCGTTTTGACTCAAGAAAAGGGTTCACAAGAATTTCAGTTTGAAATTCCCTGACCACTTTTACCATATGCCAAGAAAGGGCTGGACACTCTTCAATTAGCCGATCTTTACCTCTGGGATACTACCGTAGAACCCTGGCTATATGATGACCTCACTTATAAGCTGAACCCCCAATTTGAGAGAAAAAAATTGTCTTTTGTGAAAAAGGTTTAAAAAGTGTTTCCTGTTTAATCATGTGTATTGAAAGTGCACATATAATCCGCGAAAAATGTGGCTTATAGCAAGAAAAACACCAAAATAAATTTGTCTTAAAGGCAGGGTTTTACGGTGGCAGGTTCCCAGACTAAGGACAAAAATACAACATCCCAACTTTCTCTGGCCACTTTCTTTTTACATGGTCTTACCTAACCCGTGCTAACCCTGATCCTGTACTGCTATCATCATTGACAAAAACTTGTGTATACTTTTCCTTGTATCAACAATTAAGAATTTTGATACTTACGTTTCTGTCGCTCAACATGGTCTGTACAGGTTTTTCTTCTTCAATTACAACAAATCCATAGTTCTGCAAATAAAAAGGTTATTAACAGATGTTAATTGAAGTTAACTGGTCTCTGGTCACTTTGCATAGTCATCTTGACTTTGAGAGAATCATTTATTTCCACTAACACCTTATGACATATTTATACATTAATCAAAAAGACATTAAGAGTTTGAAGTATACTTACAGGAACAAAGTAATTCTTGAAGTCTGTTGCTGAGAAGTGGTGGGGCATGTTTCCAACAAAGACTTGGTGGCTGACGGGGGGTCTGGGGAGCCAGCTGTAACATAAATGTGTACCGTATAACCTCTCTGGCCAAACTCCCTTATAAAGATTTTGATGTTTGTTTTCTTATTTACATTTTCCCTGACAATTTTTTCCTCACATGGCTTTTCCTGGCCCATGGGAACCACCATTTAGCTAGCACAGGAATCGATAGGCATGTGATTTACATCACAGGAGACTCAGGGTGTCAGGCTACTTTATGTCTTTACCCAATCCCCAATCACAAAATGGATGACAATTATGACTTGACCGCACCTGCATTATTACATGTATATTCCAGAGCAATGCACCCAATTCAATCAATTTTCAATGGATTCTGAAAAGTGAGTCTGAAAAATGAGCCTGATAATCAAGCCTGATGATCGAGCCTGAAGATCAAGCCTGATGATCAAGCCCCCTAACCCCCCCCCCACATTTCGTCGTTTTGCCAATACAATAAAATGGAGTGTGTGAGTGTCCTCACAGATGACTCAGGGTAATCTGTCAATTCTGGCATCAGAAATGAATTCGAATGAGTGATCTAATTTGAGCACAATACATTATTTCTCATTTCTGACGGCAGAATCGTAATCGCCAGAAAAAGCTACCCTAATTTCATATATTGGAAGTCATATATAATCAAATTCCAGGTGGTGGCTGTAGGTGAGCAGGTGGCTGTGGGAAAGCAGGTGGCTGGGGGCGAGCAGGTGGCTGTCGGCGTCAGCGCCCAGCAGCGCGTAACCGCTGTTTTACATCTCGGCCGTAAAGCGAGTCGATCGGAGCATCAGCAGCGACACCATCGCCGTTTCCGTTTCGCTGTGTCGGTCGGCTACAGGGCGGCGTGTGTTACGCGTCCATGCCTTTGCCGTGCATCCCCTGTCTTAACACATAGATATAGAGTGGATGTGACTTGTTGCATAGGTCCTGGCGGTAGAATGTGCCCAGATTTTGCCCGCTTTGGGGGTAGAAAGAGAGAAATACGGGCAAATTCGCTCAAAATGTCATTTCTATCTTGCACCCAAAAACTTAATGCCTTGCAGCCTATGGAGGCCCATGGCGGCGGTAGCTTTGTTTTCATACATTTACATAATAGCGAAAGAGAGAAATAAATTCGTAAAGATCGCAGTTCAATTTAGTCAAGAAAAATTTAGATTTTTAGAAAAAATTTTGCGCTAGATCCTGTCCCCCGACCTTGCCTGTCTCATGTTTTTGTCGACTTTTGTCTATGTCGGACGATAACCAAAATATAAAGATTCTCCTATGTCACAAAATTGTCTTAAAACGCAAAATTAGTAGGTGTATATTACTCAGGGTTAATACCCTGAGTCAATAAGCAGGAGGATATGTTGAGTAAGAATAAATTGTATCATTGTACATATTAAACTTGTTAAGTATAGCAAATGTTTTGCTGTTAATTGTCACTTTTACTGTCTTTGTTTTTCAGTTTGTACACGTGTTGATGACATCCTTTGTTCAGCTGCCGGTTTTAGGTGAGTGGGACAGTTCAAGTGCGTCTAGGGGCGCAGGTCTATTGTAGACATAGTTCCTTCCTGTTTTACGTTATAATGGTTTTTCGCTGCAAAGTTGGCAGTCTGTTAACTAGGCTTAAGACTAACTAGAATTTAACATTTGTGCAGTCTGATGAGTAAGTACAGATGAATGCATAATAAAGTAAGATTTTAATGTTGGTTCCCTTTTACTTAAGTTCCCAAGTTAAGTTCTCTCTGTTAAGAGGTGGCTTCCATGTGATCCATGTTGACGTAGTTCCAGTTTTGGGTTTGCTTCCAGTCATTTGTTGCTAACTGTAGGAGATGTTATCCTTTGTATTCCGTGTTGAGTATTTCAGGCTTGTTTTTTAGCGGTAGCTCGTTCGTCTAAAGTTGTTTTGCGTTTACCCTTCATGTTTGTCTTGAACCAGACTTTGGTTTTTCGTTTGAAGATTTGTTTGGTTTCTGCTTCCTGTATCCCCAGCGGGAGTGAGTTCCAAATTTTATACCCTCTATAAAGAGGACCTTTCTTAAATCTGGCTGTTTTGGGTAAAGGAATCCTGTAGTTAAGCTTGTAGTCATTTCGAGTTCTGCGTCTTACCGGTAGGGGTGGGGGGTCTTTCTTCCTTTTGCTGTATAACAAGGACATCAGCATCTCTTTGCGTCTTGCTGCTTGTAGGGGAACCTCACATAAATTATGTAAGTTTTGAACCGAGTCCTCCCATGTCCTAATCCTCCTGATGCATCTGAGCATGCGGTTTTGTATTACTTGTAGCTTGCCTATCTTCGCTACAGTACCAGAATCAACCAGAAAGGCGCAGTAGTCGAAGTTGGGGGTAATTGATTGTTTGAATAGTAGTATGGAGTCATATTCACTCATAAGGTGTCTCAGTCTTCCAAATTTGAAGGATAAAAAACCAGTACATTTCGCTGTGTCATTTATAAATTTATCCATGCGGAGGCCTGAGTCTAGCTTAGCTCCTAGATAGTTGAAACACTTGACTTCAGTTATCTTTTTGTTGCCTATGATTAATGACCTGTTAGTACAATGCTTGATATTATGTGCCGCACAGAACCAAAGCATTTTGGTCTTGTCGTGATTGATCGTGAGACCCAGCGAATCACACTTGTCTTGCAGAACATTCACATCTGTTTGCAGGTTTTTGAGTGCGACGGCTGGATACTTGGATGAGGCATAGACGACGATGTCATCCGCATACATCTTTATTGAGGTCAGCGAGGGGGTATCCAGAAGTGAATTGACGAAAAATATAAACAGAATAGGGCCGAGGACGGAGCCCTGCGGCACTCCGAAGTCCATTTTCTTCAAGGAGGATATCTCGTCATTCACCCTCGTGCACTGAAATCTGTTATTTAAATATTCATGCAGCCAAAGGAGCAACGTTCTGTTTATTTTGGCATCTTTTAAGAGGTGAAGGAGTAGGCTATGGCTGACACAGTCAAAGGCCTTGCGGACGTCGATGAAGGCTGCTACTACGTATTTGTGGTTATTTCTGGCAGAGTATAAATCAGCGCAGAAGTCGTAAATAGCCTCGGCCGTGCTAAAACCTCGCCTGAATCCATATTGATTTTTTGAGAGAATATTGTGATCTGTGAGAAAGTTCAATAAGTGTAGCTGAACCACACGCTCCATTATTTTAATAGGGGTAGGCAAGATGGAGATGGGTCTCCAGTTAGAAACATTTTTGAGGTCGCCGTTTTTGGGTAGTGGTGAAATGGTGGCCGTCTTCCAGTCCTCAGGTAGGGAGGCAGACATCATAGAGAACTCCATAATGTGACAGAAATATTTAACCCCAATCTTCATGGCGTCTCTGAGCACCGTCGTGCTTATGTGCTGTACCCCTGAAGGTTTGGTGACGTCAATCTCAGCTATCAGCAATGACAGCAGCCCCTCATTGAAGACTGGATGTGAGTCGTCTAATTGGGCGTAGCTTTCCTCATCAGGATCCAAGAAGTCGGGTACAACAATATTCTTTTTAGCAAAAAGTTTTTCTCAAATTGTGCTAAAGAAATTGTTAATGTATTCAGCATTATTTTCTACGTAAATACCACTCGACTTATCTATGAGGGCTGGAGGCGCGTGTGTCTTCGGCTCTTTAAAAAATGCGTTCATAGTAGCCCAAAACTTTCTAGGGTCCTTCCTGTGTAGTTGCAGTTTGCTCCGTATGTATTTGCCTTTTGCCTGTCTCACTAAAGTGTTAATTTTACACCTAAGACATTGTGCATGTTTGAAGTCTGTTTTCTTGCCGTGTGCCAGGAACTTCCTCACAAACTCATTTCTTTCAAGGATGACTTGCCGTGTTTCTTCATTCATCCATTGTGCCTTGTATTCACGGTATTTTATCTCCTTGACCGGACAGTGAATATCCAAAAAACACTTTATAACATCGATCATAATTTCCCATTTATCATTAACATTTACTGCCGAGAAGAGATCCTCCCACTCATGTTGTAATAAAAAATCCATGAATGTATCTTTATTGTAATTCTTGTATGTTCTGCCCGTGTAAGATAATATTTCCTTCGGATTCCTGGCCTTCTTCCTGCAGGCGTAAACTGGGAAGTGATCCCTTATGTATGACGGAGCTACATCATGGTGCATAATAAATTTGCAGTTCGTTAAAATGTTATCAATACAGGTGCCCTTTTTGGGGTTCTTGGTGTTAGGTCTAGTAATTTTACTGAAGAGCCATCTCAGGCAGTAATCTCCGCAGAAACCTTTTATAAGTTCAGTATCAGGACTTTTATTGTCCATAAAATTGATGTTGAAATCCCCAAGAAACCAATTCTCTCTCTTTCTTTTGTATAACTTTTTTAGATGATTCACAAATACTGTAACGCTTCCGCCATGTGGTCGGTATACAGTGGAGAAAGTCATTTTACTATTGTTGGGGATGTCCACATCAATAGATAGACACTCAATGTCGTCGGTAATCTTACTTAGAACCCAGTCGACAGTAGCATATTTGTAGACCCTCTCTGTCAAATAACAAATTATTCCACCTGCATTTGCGTCTCTATCATATCTTATATACCTTTTGCCTGCCCATTGTAAAAGAGCGGCATCGTATTTCGGGTTGAGCCAGGACTCAGTTAGGGCTATAAAGTCACAGTTATTTAATGTGGGTATTATTTCATACATTTTTAGATTTATGCTCCTACAATTTAAATGCACAACTGTAAACCCTTTCATATTTGGTATCTGGTATTTATCCTTATCAATCATCTTGGAAGTCACCTCTCATGCTACATTTTGATACCCAATCCCATACCATGCTTCGAGCCAAATCATAATGAGATTTGGCGCTAATATATAAAAAGTGTGATGAGAGAAAATTAAAATGACAGCTAAACACAGTGCAAATATTCTGAAATTCAGCTTTTACCCTCCAACTCGTCTCCTCAATAGAGTTTGTGTAAAACTCCATTGAGGCTTGTTACTCAAGTCTGGTTTGTTGTGTAATTATGTGGGGCTTTTCCACTATAAAAGAATAAAGTACATAGTGAGTTAATGTTCTCCCATCGGGAGGGGGGGGGGAATTAAGTGTATCAATAAGGGTCATGCTGTATATCAGGATGTGTGCCAATCCAGATTGTATATGAATTGAATAAACCATGGTTTACAATTCGATAGTTTGTTAGTTAATGTTTTTCAGATAGATTTAATATGAGACATCAAAGTCATTTTTAATATCTATTAACACGTAAAGAGAATTGTTAACATTCAATACATGGTCAAAGGACCATCATAATCCAACATGATTTATGCAGTAAAGATTCCTCGTCAGGAAAGAACCCCTATGGGTTTAACTACAATGTATTTCATCTAATTCTTTTGAACAAATTTTCCTCAGCAGGAAAGAAGAATACAGAAATGAATCCCTTGTTTAACCCCTATGGGTTTATCGACAGTGCGTTTAATGTCAATTCTTTAAGTTATTTCCTCAGCAGGAAAAATACAATATGCATATCACACTTACTTAAACTGGCGGAAGAAATTATTCAATAAACGTGGAGAGTTATTGTACAATGTGTGGCTAGTGTGGGATGAAAGCCCTCTTTAGTTACTCAATCGAGCATGAGGTCTGTTCATTCTCTTTAGGTAGAGATTTAAGTTTTTTTTTAAAGTTTTTTACATTCAAGTTTGGAGATGATTTATGAAGCTTGCAGTGGGTTACTAATTCTCAACAATAACATTGTGTGTAGAATGTTAGCACTCAAGGTCGGTTACTGTTTTATAAAAAAGCTAGTGAGCAGGTAAAAATACTGTAAAGAACCGGTATATAGATCCTCTACCAATACGACCAATCATACGGACAGCAGTCAGCAGTAGCAGTGTTTGTCTCCTCAGACTTAAGAATCTTGTCCCATCGGACCAGGTAAACACGAGACTGTTGTTTATCATTACATAAGCATCAGTTGTTTATCATTACAAAAGTATCACACAATCAGTTGGGTCATAAAAGGCATATTTCCTCATCAGGATTCCCTAGTAGTATTATGTCAAGTAATGACCAGTGATTTCTCATCAGGGTTCTATACCGTATTATTACAGTAAAACACAAATACTACAGTTAACAGCATATTCTAGGTCTCTGTACAGTGATTTCTCATCAGTGTTCTATAACCGTATTATGACAGTAAAAACAAATACTACAGTTAACAGCATATTCTAGGTCTCTGTACACAGTATTGCATTTTATAAAGTCAGACTGTATTGACAACATGGCAGCGATCTGCGGCTATGATCAGTAGGCGTTCCTCACTAGGAAAAAATTGAAAGATAATTGTTTTTCATAACATCTCACAATCTTAATACTTCACTTCTGTGGTAGTTTTCATTCTAGTTACATGTGATCTCCTTATAATAAAGTGATTCTATGAAGATTGAATATTGGCGGTCATACAAGTAGATCAAAGTATTAACAAGGGTAAACAATGAGTAAACAAGTATTAACAAGTCTAAATAGTGAGTAAACGGATAACCATCATCATCATCATGATATACTGTGGGAAATTCTTACGGAAGAAATCTACAGTATCTGCAGCTCATTCTTCAAAAAATTAGAGACAACTTGTTAACCTCTGGGGGTCGTTTATAAGTCGGCGTTCACAAGGTGAGTGAAGTCATCATAATATAAAAAATAAGTAATTTTACCATACATAGACTTATTAATAAGGCTGATAACATTGGTATTGATATCTCAATCACATGGATTGCAGCCACTCTCCTTCATACAGTTCTACCGGTATTTCACATAAATCTTGAAGATTAATGATGGATTGGGGAAGTAATACATCTTATAGATGTGAAAAGTTGTGGTGAGGATGAAGAACAGAATGTTGAATAGAATGTTGAGATCATAAAAGTTGACCATGTTATTGTCATACATCAAATAGTTTAGCGTCAGCTTTTTATCAAATAGTTTCATCAGAGATTAAACATGACCTATCCTATACTACCCTGGTTGATCTGAGAAATAACGATAATAGATGTTTTAGTTGATTAGTATATCAAGTATTGAAACCCCAGCTGTGTTATCCTGGGTGTCTGTTTGTTCTGAGACGGGCTGATGAGGTTCATTTGTCCCGACGGACTTCTTGTCGTGAGTTTATATTCGCCCCAGCGGGCAGTGTTCATTTGTTTATTTATTTGGCAGATTGGTCCCCACGGACTTGTCATGCCTGCCCCCTCGGGCTGCGTAGCAAGTTGGGTCATGTCTGTTAGTAGACAAGAAGGCATTTTAGTGACAAGTGTAAAAAACATAGTATATAGCTTTAGTAGACAAGATGGCATTTTAGTGAAAAGTGTAAAAGATAGTATACAACTTAATCTTTAGAATTGTTACATTCATTTACTGATTGGTTCTCAAGACAGAGAATAGGCTATACCGTGATAAAGAGTTTGGCCTAAAAAGAGTTTTATTTACAACAGGGGAAGTAATGAATAGTAGAGTAATTATATTATATTATATTATACATAACACAGTGTAAAAATACAAGTGAAGTCAGGAGGGGGGGGGGAGCACGGTGCAGTTGTTCATCTTGCATATTCTGCTATTCCTTTATACATCTGTCTATAACATCGTCAGAAGACAAGAGCCACTGCTTGATGGACATGTCTGGATGTTGTTCTAGTAGCTTCTCCAAGTACCTGTCGCCTCGGGTTGCTTGGCCTGTCAGAGGGGTGATGTGAGGATCCCAGTGCCCTCTCAGGGGGTTGTTGTTGCAGCGGTAGGGGGTGGTTTGGGTTTCCTTTTCCTCCTGTTGGGGGAGTGGGTGACTATGGTATAGCTCATTATTTCTAGACGTATCACTACTCAAGTTGCCTTTGCTGGGCTTAGTTAATTTCAAACTAGCACTGTGTTTTTTATATTTAATTTTTTGTTTCACCGGCGTAATGGGGTGGTTTTTCTCACATTTTTTGTTATTTTCACTTTCCGTGTCACTGCGCGTTGAGCTGCTGGTTGAGCTACTACGGGACCTGCATGTGTTGTAACTGTCACTGTCATGGTACTTAGACTTGCCTTTTTTCTTCTGGTATGGTGATTTCCGGGCAGAGTGTGTAGAAGTGTCACCGCCTGAGTCCGAGCTAGAGGAGCTAGACGTAGAGGAGGTAGTGCTGGAAGATGCATCTCTCTTATGCTTCCAGCGTCTTCCTCTGGGCCCTGGCCTTGTAGAAGTAGTAGATGCATCCTTGGTCTTTGTCTTATCTGTTTCTTTCCCTGAAGATGTGGTACTTTTACTTCTACATTTTTGTGGTGCTGTGTTACTTCTACCCCTTTGCTTTTTCTTTCCATTTCCAGGAGTCTCTCCATCATCATCCATTGTGATGGTGATGACGGTTTTCTCGTTTTTGGGAATTTGGAATACGCTCCTTTTTTCATATTCTGCAGTCTCATCATACTGCTCTGACGGATCTCTTCCAGTCTGTAGTGGGTCTGTGGTGGCTGATTCAGATAGTTTTGGGAGTGCTGTTTCAGTTGTGAGCTCGTGGAATTCCTGGTGTTGTGTAGGATGTGTTTGTGAGTGACTTGGATTAATTTTATTCTGTGAGTGATACTCAATGCACATTGGCTCAGAAAATTGTACTTGTCTTTCCTCATTTTCTGACATCATGACCGTGTACCTACTTGCTTGTTCCTGATACGTTGTGTTTTTTGCAAGGTCTTGTGTGGCTTGTTCATAATGCTGTGTGCGTATTTCATCCACATAGTACTCAGGATAGTAGGCTTCATTAGCTCCATACTGCCCAAGCCATTCTTCGTCAGATGCTTTTTGAGCATATCCATCATACTCTTGGTACAAGGGGGTCTGCGCACAGGCACCTCCTTCCTGATCATGCGAGAATTGTTCAGGTATATCTCTCCAGCTTTGGTGCTGGTCATGGTATGCAGGCTGCAGTGACTCTCCCCAGTCCTCATACTGTGGTATTATCGTCTCCTGTTGTGACACTTCTACCTGACCTGCCCCTATTCCATGCTCCGGCCTTGCTAACTCATGGTTTTCCTCTTGTCTCTCCTGTATCTTATTGCGAGCTTTTCTGATAGCGCTGATGAGTTTGTTGGATACATGCGATAGTATGATCTCGTTGGGAAGAAAACCTTCAATCAGACAGTGGTACTTGTAGTCAGAGGGGCCTAGTTTCTTTTTTGCTTTGTTGTCTTTTATGAGACCTTCAAGGTGTGGTATTCCGTATCCAAGTAGGTGTCCACGGTTCATGATGTCTAAGTTTATTCTTTGTAGAGTCCCTAGTAGCATGTCCTGATCTTCCTGCAGTGCATGGTATCTTGTCATTTCCGATAGTTTGGCAGCGTAGATAGTGGAAATCAAAACTGCTGCTCCAGGGGAGTGGACAAGTACTCTCTCTATAAGAACTTCCAATCTTTCCATGATGGTGTTGGAGGCCTGTTCTTCGCTATATCTGAAGAGTGGCGTGGTGTCTGCGTCGTCTATCAGGTCGAATATGCCCATGGAGATTATTACAATATCGTACTTTCTATTTGCATGACTTTCTTCCTCAAATATTTCCAGATAGTCCAGGATTTTTGCTTTTTCCCTTGCGATGGTAAACAGAGTTACATCAAGAGTCCCAATTATTGTTTGGTGGACCTGTTCAGTTATTCTGTTGTCTGCCAATATTAGGCAGCATTCTTTGCTCGGTTGGGATTGTGAAGTATTCATGGTGCATCTGTGAAGTTCGGTGAGCATGGGTATGTAAGGGCAAGTTATGTGTAGAAAAGAGGGAAAAAATAAATATAAAATTAAGAAAGGACTGAAAAAATAATATTAAAAATAAGAAGTGTTGTAGAAATAAAAGGTAGGAAATGTGAAAAAATATAGGATGGTGTGGGCTTTACTTGTTCTTATCTAAAATTGTTAGTCTGTGTCTGGGTTTCCTGTTGGAGTAACTCTTGAAGTCCCTGTAATTGGGGGGGGTAAGAGTGGTGTGAGCCTTGTAGGAGCGACGAGAGGAGGAATCTCTGCTATGACTGGAGTAGTTACCGTTGCGGCGAGAAGAAGAGTCCCTGTAATAGGGCTTGTTGTAGGAGTTCCTACTGTACTCTCCGCTGTAGGATCGTTTTCTCCCACTTCTCCAGTCCCTGTCAATAGAATTTCTTCTCTCAGCCTCGTGCCTGCTGGGAGATCTTCGTGGCCTGCTTCTTTTTTCTTCATGTGCTCTATCTCTCCTGCTTCGATGAGATCCGCCAGGTTGGGCTTCTTGTCTGTCCTCGTATCGACCTGGTGTAGAGGCTTGCCTGTACACGTCCTCCTCTTTGTCTTTGGAAGAGTGGGGGGCCTTCTCCTTGTCGTGTTTTGGTTGGGAGGCTGCAGGGCAGTATTCTGTCTTTTCTCCGTCTTGTGTTCGTAAGGCGTCTCTGGTTTTCACGAGCAGTTTTCCATGTAGATTTCGACCTGAATAGGAGTTTGTATCATATTTAGAACTGCCAATCAATTCCCCCCCCACCCCAATTGTCACAATATGTTGTTTCAACCAGCATTTTTGGGTGTGTGTTTTTTAGTGCTTGGCCTAGTTCGGTGTGGACTGTGAATTTCGCTCTAAGTAATTTAAGCATAATTTTCTCTCTATACAAGCTCCACTTTTTTGTGTTTGTGATCTCAATTTCACTGCTGATTTCTTTTATTCGCCAAGATCTTTCCTCAGTTAGAATGTCCAGCTCCCTCTTTTTGTCCCCAGCAAATACCGCTTTTAGTGTGGCGTACCCTTGTTCTACACTAACAAAGTTATAATTTGTCCCCTCTTCACTGGTGTATTTGAATGGAGAACGATAGAAATTGCTTAAGAACGCCTCCTTTCCAGCATACAGTACAAGATCTTTAGTTTCTCTTATACTTGTCTTTCTAGGCGGCAAAGTTGGAACATTTGACTGATTGATTGTAGTACTGGCTGTGCTAGATAGATTACCTTGCTTCTTAGAGGTGCAGTCCAGCTTTGCAGTTGGTGCATCTCCTTTTGCAGATATTAGCACAAGGTGCGGCGGCGTGGGTCTAGGCTCATCTATCTCTGTTTCAATATGGCGGTCTTTTGTTGCATCATTTCCGGTTGTGTTCGATTGTTTAACTGTGGTTTTGATTTGTTTGTGGTTTGGGATGTGGGTCATGTTGTCTGTACCAGAAGGTGCATGGTCAGTGTATGCTGCATCTGGCAGTAACCTGTTGTATCTCCCTGCAGCTTCCTGCATGAGTCTGTGTTGTATTCCAGTTGCTGGTGTTACCGCTGTGGGCAATACATCTGGGGTTTTATTTTTTCGGAGTGGCGGGGGGAGTAGGTCTTGTGGTATTTTATCTAGATCCTGTATTCCATAGAAGTGGTCTTCTATTTTGATCATGTCAATTCCTACCGCTGTTGTCTTGCCCATTTTGCCATTATAGGCCGCAATAAATTGGAGTTGTCTCAGCTGCTTCATTTTCTCTTTAGTTTCCTCGGCCTCCACTTTGATGCCGCTCAGGGTGACTTCAAGTCTGACACTATTTTCCAAGAACCGATTTCTTGCGGTGTAGTTACTGAAGCACACTCTTACTGGGGTGATGTGTCCAGGGGTTGGGGGTGTCTTGGGGTGTCTCATCCGATGAATATGGATTATGTCCTGGTTGTTCAGGGGGGTGTAAATTTCTCTGGCCATGTTGAAGATTTTCCCATAGATGTCATCTCTTCTGTGTTCCGGCAGTTCAGAAATGATGAGATTCCTGTCAATGTGTGGATCCCGGAAAATGTGTGGACCCATGTCTTTCACCGCCCCTGCAAAGGTGGAGCTTCTGAAAGTTGAACCTTTGTAGTTGGTAGAACCGGTGTCACCTCTGTCTTGCGTTTGCTTTGGAGGTTCCGTATTCTGTGCACCGCCATCCTTTATTTTAACTTCCAGAATCTTGTTTTCTTGGGTTAGCCTTCTTATGTGGTCCTCTTGTACATCCAGTTTCTGACTGATTTCCGCAAATTTTTTGCCAAGTTCAATATCTTGTTTCCGCCTGTCTTCTGTATGTTGTGAGCTGATCTTTTCCTGTGTTCTTTTATTTGCCTCAGTCTTTAGAAGTTTGACATCTTGGACCAATCCCTCCATTTCCTTGGTTTTTTCTTCAAGATGTTCCCATATGTTTGTAAGTTGTCCATCAGCACTGGAGTAATTTGCTTCTAACGCGCTACACTTGTCCCCGAAGTGTTTAGTCATGTTATACATTGATGTAGCCAGTTTAGATACTCTTGCCGAAGCCTCATCTGCGACTTTGGTGGCAGTGGCCGTGTCCTGGCTTTGAGCAATGCTGCTTATTTGTAGCTTCTCCATTTCTTTTCTGGTCTCGGCCAGCGTCCCTTCCAAAGAGAGTATTTTGATCTTGTTGTTATTGGCTATGACTTTAATATCCTCAATGTTGTCTGATATGGGCTGGAGTTGACCAACAATAGTGGACTTTATCCCTTTTTCCAGGTCGTCGGTGCTTGTTTTACTTTCTTGAGAAAGAGTTGAAATTCTGTCGTTTATTGTGTCCATCTTTTCAAAAAGTTTCTCCATAGATAATCCCACTGCCACATCAATAGCAGACATCTGTACTGACTCAGTTATGTTTGTATCATGGATCCCAGAAGCCTGTGATCCGGGACTGAGACTGGATCTGGTTGGGTCTGGTAGAGGGTGGTGTGCTGTACCATTCAGCACAGTGGGCCCAGTGGCAGAGGCAGTGATGGCTTCTACAGGGGGCCCTGTTGATTTGGGTGCTGCAGCGATGGCAATGTTGGTGGCAGCTGTGGAGGCACTTACGTGAGTTTCCCTGGAGGTGGAGTCATGGAAACTTGATTGCATCGCCTTGTCTTGGAGAGGAGGTGGTTGACACAGTGCGCCCTGAATGTGCACTGTACTGAGATCCTCTTGACTCAGGGTTTCATCTCTCAGAGCATGTTGTGAAGTTATGACATGCACTGTGCTGAGATCCTCTTGACTCAGGGTTTCATCTCTCAGAGCATGTTGTGAAGTTATGACATGGTCATCAGTTTGCGTCACACTGTACTGCGCTAACTGTAGGTCCTGAGAGTTCTCCAAGGAGGAGGGGTCAGGGGAGGGTTCAGTTTGCAAATACAGTTTCAAATCAGTGGCAGAGGAAACATGATAACTTTGTGACAGAAAATTAGGAGGTAATTCTTTCCCTTTATGTGGAGTAGAGTGTAATAATTCCTTTCCCTTAGGGTGAGAGAAACTTTGGTAGTTAGTACCGTTATAGTTATCTAAATGGTCTTTACTCTGATATTTAGTTTCAAGTTGATAGGAATACGAGTTCTCATATACTGATCTGTTGAGTTCATACTGATCTACCGGGTAGTCAAATAGTGGTGTAAACTCAGTTATACCTGGCTCCTGTTTGTCATAGGGTTTGGGGCGCTGTGCTGATGGCACATGGTGTGGTGAGTGGTTTGGTTGAGATGTCAGGATCGTTACTTCACAGGCTGCTGCTGGGATGGGGAGTGCCAGAGGTGCAAGAGGGGTGGTAGGTGTCCCTGCCTCTTGTTGAGAGCTCTGTGTTGCTGGCGCCATTTCATCCTGCATTGAACTTGTTTCCGAAGCTTGCTGTACCTGGGAGAGACTGACCAAAACATTTTGAATATTTTGCAATTCTAGTAGTGGGTCAATGTTGTGATATATCGGGTTATCATTGTCAAAACCAAGAAGTGAGCTTTGTGTACTAGACTCATCCTCAGACTTAGCATCAAGACCAGAGTCGTGATCTTCCAGTTTAGTGGAAAGACTATATTCCCCTACAGTTTGACTTTGCATAGGGTTATGACATGGTTTTTCAGCAGGAGCGAGGATGATTCTGTTTAAATCTTTAAGATATAGGTCATCTATGTTATTGATATTGACATTGTTTTGGAACATTGAATTGGTTTTGGTCCCAGCGGACGTGAAATTAGAAATATTCTTTATAATGGTCCCATCGGACATGGATTTACTGGCCCCGGCGGGCGATAAATCAATAATTTGTGCCCCGTCGGGCTTGAGTGTGGATTTCGTGTTGTTTACATGTTTATCATATCGTACTTTTTCACAGGCGGGCAAGTTACCGATTTCTAGAGAAAGATCCCTTGCCTTGTCATCTTGACCTAACAGCGAAGGAGGGAGTGCCCCATCGGGCAGTATTAGGGAAGCCCCAACGGGCAGATTTGGAATAGTTATCCCTTTTTTGTTTACTATTACCTTGTAATCTTCAGATAAAATCATACCAGTAAACGCCCCGGCGGGCGTGTTCGATGAAGAGTGTGGTTTCGGAGCTTCGGCCATTTCCGTGGGTGCTTCGGGAGAAGTCGTGTTTTTTCCGCGCGGTTGCTTTCGGGAAAAAGTTGTTTTTTCTTGATCCAAAATGGCGGCTTGGTCGCCGGCTGCCACTCTGTCGGTGAAATCACCGTTCCCAATTGTGATGTCCCCCTGTTGTACTATCGTTACGTCTAGAGCATCCTCTTCCTCTTCTGATAAAACAGATATTAGCTGGGAAAAGGTGGTATTGTCGATAGTATTGTCATTTAACAGCGAGATAATCGAGTCGTCTTCTTCGGTGATGTTGATATCCCAGGATACCTTGCGCGGTGTATCAGTCCGATCATGCGCAGTGATGCTCACCTTGGGTTGGGAGAATTTACTTGAATTGGGGCCACTTTTTCCTTTAAAATCAGTCAGTAATGAAGAAGAGCTTCCTTTTCTTGTGGCTGATCTCGTTTGCATACCTGTCGTGGCACTGCAGGACATAATGTTTCAGGTGAAAAGGCTAGTACCGTTATAGATTCTAGCGGTTCTTGTTGCGACCTTGGCTGGAACAAAGATGTCGTCCAATATCGTCCTCCGTTGATTTTCGTCGTCATTAAACGGTGTTTGTCCCGTGCTTACTATCTCCTCCGCTCTGATGAGTGGAATAATCCAGGCTATAACCGTTTATAATTGTGTGGCACACAAATAAATCGGCCCGAGGTGAGTGGGGGGGGACGGAAACTGTGAAAAAGCCCTGGAGCTTGTCAGTTTACGTCTTCATCGTTCTGATATACAAACTTTCTTGTGCACTAAACCTATAGCAAGACAAACACACATTGGTATTTAGAACTTTTATTGAATTCAAAACATAGCAGGGAGCCAGGGTTGTCTAGAATGGTGCACACTGCTTCATCATAGAGTTCAATGGGAGGGCAATATCTGTGCTATGTTCATTCAAGAAAGTGCAAAAATGTTTGCATGATTTTTTTGCAACAAAAAATGCAAAATTGTGTGCGGTGTATTGTGTGCCACAGATAAACCATGAAAAAAATCTAAAATTGACATGGATAGTTGATGAAATATGATTGTGTGAAGTTGGAAATTTGAAAAACTCTTAACCTACTTTTAGAATCGGCTCACTAGGCTCAGGGGTACACCCTGAGTCAATGACAGTAGGACTGCTTACTGGGCCGACCTCTCAAGCCGTGCTTCAACATTTGCAATTGGTACGTATACTGAATTTGCTAAAGGTGTGTATATGTCACGCACAATATCGGAATTTGCGCAATATCGGAACTCCTACATGATCATAAAATATATTATAAAATATATCACTTTACCCCTCAAACAGAAAGGTAGGGCAAGAAATGTATTTGCAAGGGGGTTATTTTATATCATTTGTAGCCCAGGCAGCCAAAACCCCAAAGTGTCACATCACAGCAGAGGCATTTTTGCCACACCTTATTCACAGCTTCATACAGGTGTGACATGCATATGGGTTCTCCCTGTCTGTTTTCACACCTCCAAGATGCAGTACAGCATCCTCAAACATAGCTGAAATATATATTTATATTCTACATCTGTAGCTACAATGAAAACAGGTAGGAATTCTCATACTGTGCAATCAAACTATGGTGCAATTCCAGAATTGGCCTGCGCAGTTCCGGAATTGTACAGGGGCAATTCCGGAATTGGGCTGGTTCTTATTCTGCGCCTGACATATATACCGTCAGCCGCTCCCTGTAGATATGCATAAAAGCGCATTTAGATGGCACGGCTAAATACTATGCTTTCTGCAGTATATCCATGTTGAGTTCATATGTCATGGGGGCAGAGTTTTTCATCCCTTTCATTTTTTTTTCAATTCTTTCTTCCAAAATTTCTCTCATGTAGCGGGCAGGCCCATGATGTATTGCGTAAGACCCACATGTTGAAAATACAGCAGTATAGATATTAGATATAATACACTAGGTGCTGCTGCACTGTAGCAGGGCCGTGGACGGACAAGAATATATGTTAAGAATACACTTTTTGCATATTCAGTGTACGCACGGTTTGCAAATGAAGAGGCACCGCTCGACAGGTCGTTCCTTCTTGGCTGCAGGACTTACCTTTAACTATTTGACTAAAAGGCTATTGTTGGCTCTAACTCAATGTGTGACAAACCTCATGGGTGGTGGCTGATAGGGCTCTGTAAAGTATGGGATGGCACTGACGGGTGGGCTCTGTACAGTGTCCGGGGCTCGGGTGGCTTCTACCTTGTCTTCCATGTCTGAAACTCAAACGACTCAAATCACGATATAGTTTTACATAGCTTGTACATTTAACCAAGAAATCTTTACATTACCAAACGGTTAATACTATAAGTGAATAAAAATCTAATCATGTGTCTGTAATCTCATTTCAGGCAAACAATTCTGTGCCCTAGAAGTAAGCTCGCACCGGGCCAATTTGGTTTTAGCTCAGTTTGGATGTTTGACGTTTGGCAAAACTGTGCTGTGTTTCAAAAAGGATAAAATCTGTCAGGTGGGGAACCAAATTGGGATGAATTTATGTTCTCTGGAGTATTGCAAAGGAAGGGCAGCAGTACAACTAGAGGAGTTTGGGATTATGCCCCCTAGAACATTTGGAAAGTCTACACTTGAAATGGTATATCATGGTGTATTTTGGCATAAACTATATCAAGGATTAGATGTGTAGGAGATCAGGATGGATCTGTGATCTCCATGAGTGGGAGGCCCGCAGGGTGGCTCGCTTGGGTAGTCACTGCTCTTGTCCGTACCGATTCAGTTATGCGGGACATGTGTTGGTAGACAGGCAGTTCCCATGGTGTAACTGTTAGCCTACATTAAATCAGTGCCAGATATCTGGTTTGGATTCCCCATGCATCTAGATAAAAACTCCCTTTAACCTATATATGCGACCCCCAACAGATCTTTCATGATTGAGGTGAAAGTCAGTTTTTGGAATACTGTGAAATTCTAGACTTGAAATAGTGCATTCATTCATGCTGTAATGGGATGAGTGGTCAAATTTCAAAATATAATATCGCTCACAGATATCAGAGCGGGGGTCTCCCAAGCGACCGCCACGCCCCCCGCATCCTTTATGCCCTGTCCTGCTACTGCCACCTCGCCCACCCCCGCGGGTACTACTACTGGGCTGCTTGCTCTGACCACCCCCACGGGTGCCACTACTACTGGACTGCTTGCTCTGACCACGCTGCTTCTTCTCCTCCACGTTCAGACGGTGGCCTGAGGGCAACAGCAACTGTTGAAATATGTGGATAAGCAATTTAAGCATTTTCATATGGCCGATTGTATAGGCACCACAACACTTCATTATGTTAAAGGTATACTCCATGATCTATCCATACAGCACCTGGTGACAAAAAATGTAACTACCTAAAACCATGATAAAAGCATATATCTCCCTGTTTGATATTTCCTAAGTTACCTTCATTAACTGTTTAAATGTCACAATGTGGTTTCCTGCACATCTTGTCACTGTGATTTACTACTGCCAAAAGCTATTCACTACTCTATTATGACTCATCTGGGCCGGCTAGAAGGCATTTGAATAAGTCTCCAACTGTATTGATTTATCAATGAATCACTACTAATTTGAATGTAAAGTTTATCTTATGATTCTTTATTTATATGGCTGTGGTTTTGATTACACATTTTTGGGATGTTTCTCTTCTGTATTGCAAAAAATATCAGGTATTGATTCTTTTTTTTCTTCTATCACATCATCATATATCAAACCAATATAATCCCAGGTGATTATGAGATATTATTGGTAGAATAGAGCTGACCGAACCCTCCCTTATACCTTTACCTTCAGGATGTGCACATCCTAGCTTCATATTCAGATGAATTTCCTAAAAGTTCTTGAGGAACCGACTTGAGGGCAAGCGTTCACAAAGATTTCAGTAAAGCATTTCCTTAGCATTTTTAGCTTTTGCCAAGATATGGCCAAGATTATGTGAGCTTTGACGTACATCAACAATTGACATAAATTTTGATACTTACGTTCCTGCTGCTCAAAACGCTCTGAACAGTGTTTTCCTCTTCAAATACAACAAATCCGTAGTTCTGCAAATAGAAAAGTTATGAACAGAAGTTGATTGGTCTCTAGTCACTTTACATAGTCATCTTGACTATCAGAGAATCGTATAACCCGTACTGGGGTTCTGATGTGTGATTTAAAGGTATACACCAGGGTCTACACATACGGCACCTGGTGGCAAAAAATGAAACTACCTAAAACCATGCTAAAAGCATATTTCCCTTTTGCATATCATTTAACTCACATTTACTAACCCTTTAAATGCCTCCCTATGGCATTCTACACATCTTGTCACTGTTTTTCTCTGCTTTGAAAAAATGTGCCCTAAGCTTTTATAGGTGTTTAGACTGACTAGAAAATATTTGAATAAATCCCAAACTGTTTTTATTTATCAATGAATCACTTTTTCTTTTGTTGTAAAATGTATCTTTTGATCCTATGTACAGATGGCTAGGGTTTTGATTACAAAATGCTGGCCAATTTATTGTCTGTGTTGCGAAATGAAGAGAAAATAGCATTATTCTAAATTTGTTTTTTTTTCTCTAAATCAGTCCTGGCTCTTTGGTTTCACCTATGACTACTCATTTTCATGGATTGATTATGTTGCATATAATCTCCTCTAAAGATCTGAGAAGTTTGGTTGAGATATTATGGGTCAATCTTTCAAAAATTTGAAAAACATTGAAAAAATAAGGGTTTACCCATACAAGGTCATAGTTAAGGGTGTCCTATCTTCAAATGTCTGTACATCAAAATCTAGCACTTTGAGGTATTGATTTCTTTGCTTCTATTACATCACCATATATCAAACTAATACAATCCCAAGTGATTAAGAGATATTATGGGTAGATCAGGATTGACCGAACCCTGGTGTATACCTTTAAGGTAGCTTATGACATGGTAAATTATTGATTAAGAGTTTAAAATATACTCACAGGAATGGTGCTGCCATTTATCTTGTTTATCCGTACATCAACCACCTTTCCAAATTCTGGAATCAGCAGAGAGCATTGTCTAAAGCCACAACATCTTTAATATTTATAAATCACTTTTAGGCTCTCTCTGTGGTACCCATTTACAAGTTGTGCACTTACGCTCAAAGTAATCCTTGAGGTCTGGCTCTGAGAGGTTGTGGGGCATGTTTCCAACAAAGACTTGATGGCTGTCTGGGTGTCTCAGGGGGCGGCTGCAAAAACAAAAGAGTAAATATACTTAACGTTGGATTATTTGTGCATTCTCTCTCTGTAGGAAACCATGACCACTAACCTAATTCTTAAATTTGATTCCACTAGCTTCAGAATGACATTACATTTTTGGCACACAGAACTTCATGAAATCAACTGTGAAAATTGCATTGAACAAGCGCATGCCATACATGTTGGGAAGCATGCCTCAACAACCTAAATCCCTAGACCAACTTCACTATCCCTCCAGTCATTATTTCACTGCCCTGTGCATTACGACCAATATGAAGCTTAGTATAAATCATAACATGCTCAGGTTTTCAGCTTAATACTTCAGCATTGATAATACATAACTGTTTTTCTAGACTAACTTAGCATATGGGTCATGAAGCAGATAGTCCTTTGTACGTTCACTGAAATTATCTTTCCTTTTCAACACCATGCATCCGTAATTCATGAACGGTTAGGTCAAGCATATGGATCACTTTTACTTTTTCAACAAGCAACAAGCACAAGAAGGCACATTAACCCCCATACCATATTGATCAGAGCATCTTACCTCTGCTGGAAAGCTTCTTCATTTTGTCTGAAATTGTTGTATGTAAGGCTATTAGTAGCGCTAGCTCAATGTGTGACAAACCTCATGGGTGGTGGCTGAGAGGGTTCTGCAGAGTATGTGGTGGTACTGACGGGTGGGCTCTGTACCGTGTCCTGGGCTGGGTTGACTTCTATGCAGTCGTTCATGTCTGAATCTGAAACGGACCACTCAGACTCAAATCAAAAGTATCACAATGTCGCTTTACGTTTTGGGCTCAGATCAGTTTCAGAGTGGGCTGCCTGATGTGGGCTGAGGTTGCATTTGGACAGGGCAGACTGAACTAGATCTCACTACTTCACCATATCTTCCAACAAAGCCAGATGAATTCGCCTTTATATAATAATACAAAAAAGGATTAAAGTGGTCTAGAATAAGAAACATTTAACAGATTCTATTTATATTTATACTCCATAACTCGTCATCACTCTCTAGTTAAACAGCTTATGCTCTATCCTATTTCCTCCGTTTTGTGAACTATAGCTCATTCCACATTGAAGGATTTTGTCTTTTTTTTAAACTAGTTTCTATCATTATTGGTTTAAAAGTTAGCCCTTGTAATGTAAATCCGCCCTTTAATGAAGTATAACAGAGTTTCCACAAAAAATACCCTCACTTCTTTCCCTTTGAGCTCCGACCACTGGTCAGGGAAGTGAGGGGTGCTTCATTCCCTTTGAGCCCGGGCACTAGTCAGGGTAGTGAGGGGGCTTCTTTCCCTTTGAACTCTGACCACTGGTCAGGGAAGTGAGGGAAATCTTATGCTGCCTCCCAACTGTCATACCTCCTACATCAACCAGTTGCAATCCTGGATGATGTCACTAGCAGACTGTTAGGATGCAAATATTTCTCTACGCTCGATGCTCGCAGCGGTTACTGGCAGATTCAGTTGGATGATGTATCATCCTGGCTGACAACGTTCAACACGCCTTTTGGTCGGTACAGGTACCTACGTATGCCTTTCGGTATCAACTGTGCCCAGAACATGTTCCAGAGGTGTGTGGATGAGACCTATGAGGGGCTGGCCAGAGTAAAAGGCATCAGTGACGATGTACTTGTGGCCGAAACAATTCGGGAGGAACACTTGGAAACGCTCCATGCAACATTCCAACGTGCTCGGGAGCACGGTCAAAGGTACAACCTGGATAAATGCCATTTCAATGCGTCACAAGTGAAATACTATGCCCACGTCATAT